>LR738715.1:877827486-877839024 GCA_902687465.1 Secale cereale | reverse complement strand
CCCCCCCCCCCTGGCTGGTCTCTTGGAGGAGTATTTTAAGTTTTAACCAACGAGACTATTACACAGAGGTTAGATGGTTTCAAGGAAATGTCACTTCTAGCCACAATGTGGATATGGACCATATTTTCTTCTCTTGTCCTCACACGTTTGGATTCATGGTACCCATGAACGTCAATCATCTTCTGGGAGCATGGATGCACTCGTTTGACTGGGACATAAGGCATCTGGTTTCGATTGGGTTAGCAGCTGTTTTGTGGGCTATTCGGGGAGATTAGACAATGCATGTTTCGGCTGGGCTGATGCCCAATGAACCAACAGCCTTTTTATTCTTTTTATTTTATCACTGGTTAGGATTCTGGGGTTTGGTGTAGAAGTGGAGGACACACACAGTTGACTGTGTCTGGCCTCCAAACTACTTCAGCAGGTTAAGGTTGAGATCTTCAATTGATGACACAAATGGCAACCCACAGTGCAAAGACTTCAGGGATGAATGTTAAACATAGATGTAGTCTGCTCGCTAAGTTGTCTGAAACTTACACCAGCCGTACTGATGCAATTAGTAACTTTGCTGGGGTGTTTACTTCTATGTACTGAACTTTGTAGTGTTGGTTTCCTACAATGGATATCAGAGGCCAACCCCCTCCTCCTTTCTCAAAGTTAAAAAAGAAATCATACATTAGAACTAGAAGTACCTGAAATCAGTCGCAGGATTTGGGCCCTGCCACCCCATATCTTTCCACTGTTCGGAAACTAAGCTCGTGAGCTCTGTATCGGGGAAGGAAATTTTCCAAAGAGCCTTCAGGGATGTCTACAACCACAGTCCGAAACAAATACAGTGGAGATGTATTTATCAATTGGAAGTCGGTATGGTAGAAAAGGGAAAATAACTAACCAACTGGGTGTAAGTTTTGTCTATTGCATTTCATACCAGATGATCCGGTCGGGTCTCGTCAAAAGGTATGTTTAGTCTGTCCTTTAATTTTTGCATCCGTTGTTCCTGAGAAGTTAACAGGAGCTTGGTTCAGTTGCAATAACAGTAAGGGAAGACATTTTGCAGACATGTAGGATCGCCGTCAATAGATCATATCATAAAAGAAGAGATCATCCAAATCCTTGTAAAGTTAACTAGCCAGATACTGTATTTGTTACTTTAGATGACAACCAACACTTCTACTACAGAAAAATCAAATCATGATTTTTCTGGGAGAATATGGTTGAAATATAGTGTGTGTTTTCGCTTGCTAATCCTAATACAACTTTACCTGAAGAGGGGTCATTTCAAAGTTCTTGTCGGCATTGACTTGACGCTTTTTACCTGAGCCATTGAAAAGCCCTCCAAACCATGTCCTATTTCCGACCATAGCATTAACTGCAATCAGGTTATCAGAAAATAGTAAGTCATTAGCAATGAAACGTCTCTCTCAGAGAAGCATAACACATATGCTAGGTTTACTGAATGCACAACTGACAACAAGGAAAACCTATAGAAAAAATATCAATAAAAAATTCCCAAATAAGTTTGATCAAATTGACAAGGCATTCAGGGAGCATGAATAAGGATTTTGCTCTCCATCAATGCCTATGATGTTCACAATGCCAATGAGTTCCGCAAAAAAATTAATGCTAACGAGTCCAAATAAAAGAAATAGGGAAAACAACGGCATCCATGTCATGTCAAATATGTAGAATTCTAAGTTGCAACATGGATGTGTCTAATATTCTGGAATCAGATGAGTTTCTGACCGTTTGTATAGAAGACAAAATAGATTCTGTCATTTCTAACTGTGCCATAGTATGCAACAAAACATCAACAAGGAATACTACCTTCTCGAGGTTTGTGGCCTAGAATACATGTAAAAGAGGCAACCTATGATGTGCAACTACCTTGTGGTGGAATCTTATAATTAATTTCCAGTTTGCTCACCAGATTGACATAAGATATTCCCAAAAAATTCTACGTGTACTTCAGTATACAATAATGTGTTGCCAATTTAAAGTTCAAATTACTTGTACATTTAAGAAGCCAAATTGTAGAAATATCTGAAAAGCAAAATGTAGAAATATCTAGCAGGCAAGAACAAATATATAAATATTGGTGAGAAGCCTCTTGAGAGAATTAATCACCCTTGGCAGCAGTTGGCATATTTGGCTTCGGAGTGGATGCATTTTTCGCAGGTTGTCCCCCAAAAGGTTCAGATGGAGAAGTTTCCTTCTACATGATGTACAGTTATAAAGAGTTACAGCGAGTCAAACAGATAGCGAGGACACTGCCCGGTGTACATGTAAATAATTCATACATACTTTGATCATTATTTTGTTTTCTGCTAGTAGGGCCTTCGCTTGCTGTATTCCCTTCAAAAAGAGGGAAAAAAAGAGGATAAGTTAATAATCACATCACACAGAGCTTATTTCTTTGGGTAGTTCTATACATTCAAAAGTAAAATCAAAGCACAAAAGATAACTCCAATGGATAAATTATAATGCACGGGCTTCTAGCTTAGTACTCGGAGAGAGGATGTTCACCCCCACCCACCCATGATCAACATAGTGTGCCATATTTATCCCAACTACACGGATGCCTGCACATTCCAGTGCTAGAAGAATGCACATCCCAAGATAGTGTGCCATATTTATCCTAACTACACGCATCCTAACTCCACGATTAGGTGTACACCATAAAAATGCAGGACTTTGATGCTGACTTGGTGCCTGAACCAGAGGTTGACTGTGCACTTTTTGGAGCGAAGAGCCGTGCAAATTCCAAAGATACACTTACAACCGTAAACACAATTTTAAGTATATTTCAATTTTGGAAAGACTCGGCAATTCTGACTGGACGTTCCATGCTCTGAAGTTATGAAAACTGTCAGCAAAATGCAATCCAGGGCAACATGATTTCTGCCATTTATCAGAAACACAACCGGTAACATTAATTGTGCAAAAAGAATGAAATTCTTGTACCAGGAACTAACATAAGCAGAGATGGATGAATAACACGTAGTAATATACAACTGCATTGTGAAATTCTACCAAGAGAAAAACAGATCGGCTCTGCACATATGAGACACGATGCATTCAGAGATCGTGAATGTTGCTGTTGGGAGGTGACGATGGTGCTACCTGCTGGGATTGGAGCTGGAACGGAATGCCCATCAAAGAAGAGGGAGCTATGGCGCTGGCTCCGCCCGACCCCTCTCGCCCGCCGCCTCCTCTCCCCGTCGTCCTCCTCGCCGGATCCTCCTCGACGCGCGCGCTAGGAGAAGGCAATCAACGGTGTGTGGACGCCCATGGAACGCGCGCATCAGCGGGGGGAATTCGCCGCCTCTTGCGCGCGGCGCCCTCCCGCCGCCGCCGCCGCCGACCGATCCGGCCAAAGAACCGCTCTTTTCCGACTGCTCGTCCTTGTCGCTGGACAAGGCAGAGGGATTGAGGGAGGGAGGGAGGGAGGGAGGGAGGAAGAGGAGGACGGAGGAATTGGAAATAGGGTTTCCAATCCAGCCCCCTCCTCCTTCCTTCCTTGGTTCGGTTTAGATTGGAGCTTCCAGCGGGGAGAGAGAGACGGAGTGGCACGGTATTTGTGCCCGAGAATCCTGGCCCTCTCTCCTTCCTCTCTCTGAACGAATGGCGGTTTGGGAATAGCCGCCGCCGATCTCGCCCCACCATCCATTCCCTCCCCTCCTTCCGTTCGTGCTCGCCTCGTTGCGTTGGTTGCGGTGGAGTGGAGGAGGCGAGGTGGGGGAGGAAGAAGCTGACGTCATCGCCCGATGATGTGTACTTGGGCCAGGCCTGTTGGTAATGCGATGGAGCCGGGGCTTTTGGGCCCTTTTCGTCTCAAAAACCTTGGGCTAGGAGAAGAAGAGGCCCAGGCATTGCAGTAGGGTGCATTGCATTGTCTAGCCCATCGTTAATCTCAACAGTCCAGAAGAGGCCCAACATTACAACCGTACACAGACCCTTATTTTATACTCCCTCCGTCCGGAAATACTTGTCATCAAAATGAATAACAGAGGATGTATCTATATGTATTTTAGTTTTAGATACATCCATTTTTTGTCCATTTTAGTGACAGTATTTTCGGACGAAGGGAGTATACAGGGAAACCAAAAGCTTCATTGTTTTTTGGTGAATGCGGTATCCTCGGTCCATGAGGAAATTTTGGTGAAATTGTTTGCACACGAGGGGTAGGAGCAACGTATTCGATCCTTCAAGTAGGAAACAATGTGGGAAATGCACAATGGTCTACACGATCTTATTGCTTCTTCTTGGATTCACAAACAAGAGAGCCTCTCGGTTAGTGGTATTAAGGGAAAACTCTCGTCGCTGGCAGCTTTGCTATCAGCATGGGACAAAGACACATTTGGTCGTGTGAGGAAGGGGATTCGTAATTTCAAATTTTCTTTTGAAATTTAGAGGAATATTCTGGGACAAGTAGGTCTGACTCAGGAAGAAGCACCAACAAGTGATCGATTGATTGAATAGTTCCACCAGGAGGAGATGATGCAACACCAGTGATCTAGGGTTGGCAGGCTGAGAGATGGAGATAAAAATTCAAAATTTCAGCCCTGGTTATGGATGATGGGCAAGTGACAGAGGATGCTAGAGTTGGAGGGAATGATGACATAATTCTATAGTAACCTCCATTCGGCGATCGGGGTGTCCAATACAGATGAAGTGCTTGCAGACAATCCCGCAAGGTCATGAGAGATGAATGAGAAGTTGATGGATCCATACTCGGCTGAGGAGGTAAAGCGAGTTTTATTTCAGATGTTTCCCACAAAGTCCCCAAGCTACGATGGTGTCCCGACAATTTATTTTCAACAACATTGAGAA
Source organism: Secale cereale (assembly GCA_902687465.1). NCBI lineage: Eukaryota > Viridiplantae > Streptophyta > Magnoliopsida > Poales > Poaceae > Secale > Secale cereale. Next base: position 877,834,194 of record LR738715.1, on the reverse strand, counting down.
ATATGTGGAAGTGAAATTACAAAGATGGTGCTTCGGATTGTGGAGAGAGTTGAGAGTGCAACAAAGAAGAAGAAAACTATTTTAGTACTAATTCCCACGGCAAAAATTCAATATTGCTTGCAATTTTTCCCTAATAGTATGTGTAATGTGCTATACGAAATTGCCTCAAAAGTCATTGCCAATCATTTGAATCTCGTTCCAAAGGCACCGAGGACTAGACCTAGTGGACACACGTAAGGTCTATGTGGTTGGTTTAGTGTTGCAGGAACATGTAGAGATCGAGAGTCACACTCCAGATGGAGATCAGAGCTGGAGAAGGACAGCTACGGAAGCTCTTGTACTAACGAGACCTAGGACAGACGGATCACCTCCGAATCGCCCATGCACCAATTCCATGAAAAAAACTAAAAGGTGTTTTACTATTTATTTAATAAATAACTAAAAGGTTTATCTAACTTTTTTTACAAAATAAAAAAATAAAAAAAATAAAAAGATAAAAATCGAAGAGAATAAAAAAATGAATGTTTATTGGGCCAGGCCATGGTGTGCGAAGAGGTGGCTGATGAGTCGCTACTTCCGATTGAGATATCACGGGTCCGGTTTTGGAAGGCATCCTCCCCTCGACATATTTTCCTATGTTTTTTTTTGCTGGTATTATCGTTTTTCTTTCCATTTTCTAATTTTATTTTAGTTTTTTAATATCAGAAAAGTTTTTTGAAATTCAGGAACATTTTAAATTGCGAACTTTTTTTGAATTTAGGAACATTTTTTTGAATTCATGAAACAATGAAAACAATCTTGTTCAATTTTACAAATTATGAATATTTTTAATTTCGGAAACATTTTGTAAGATCTATGAACATTTTTTAGAATCCATGCAAATTTTTATATTTTATAGATTTTTTGGAAATTAATGTATATATGGTAAATTCTTGAATATATTTAAAAATTCTAAAAGCATTTAAATAAAAACTGATAAAAATTGCATGGACTATGAGGTCACGAGAGCTATATCCGGCTTCTAGACACATATACGCTATCTTTACCTTAATAATAAAGAAAGTTGGGTTTCTGGTCGTCCGTCACTGAAATTGGCCCGTAATTGCCAATATAATTACGTCCCATGCCACCGGTAAGTGAATAGAAACGATTCAATTTTATTTCAAAATCGCTGCTGAATTATACAATTGAATAAAACATAAGCAGCGCGATGGCTGAGGCTTACATCCTCCACACGGGAGACCAGGGTTCGATCCCTGGTTCTGCCCGTTTTTCTCCCATTTTTTCCCAACGCACGTGTTCACCAACAAATATAAATTTGACCGTCTCAAATGGACTGGAAATTTATAATTATAGTCGAACATAAGAATTTAAACATTCCTGTGAAAAACGAATAAATACATGTGGGAATGTCTACTGCATATATGGTGACAGCTTGTGGAGGTCTCACAAAAGAAATACAACATTACAAACTGTACACTCCTCTCGTAGAGAATGATCAGATATACTAAAGAAGCAATTTGTACAAGCTAATATTAATGTGTACAATTTGCCATTTTTGACTTCCCTACCAAGTGAGCCCAATCCCCTTCTTTCTCCTGGACAGCTCTAAAGAATTGACATTTGTCAAGAACCTGGAACAGAACCAAAAAAATGATATAACAGCTTTGGTGATTCCTTTTAAGATGTCAATGGGACATGAGCGAAAGATAAACTTGTCATTTGAGGTGTCCCTAATTCAATTATATATGGTGCTGAACTTTCTCAGACTATTACATATATCATCTTAGTAATTGAGCTAAAGAAACAGCCATAGCATTATCTGCTGGTTGTAAGATGAGAAAAGCAACACATGCATGAAGAATAGTGAATATTACACATCTTACCTCTCATACTTGTTGATCTGACCCTTGGCACCACCCAGCGGAGGGTAAAGGAAGAGGTCAGCTGCAGCAAAACCATGCTCCACATTCTCTTGCAAGGGAAAAATTCAGAACTGAAGGTGTCCATGCCGGACTATATGCAGCATGCGCCCACGGCACGGTGAGCTCGCCTTCTTACGCAGCGGATAGCCTGCTAGGACCAAATGCACGTGCCAATTCATGCCAATAGCTGTGAATCAAAGGAAAAAAAGAAATAGACTCACCAGCTGCAAATACTCTAGGAATAAAGGCGCAAGCATGGCACTGTACATGATTTATGTAATACAGCTGGTGTAGGAACTTGTTTCAAATTCTCTAAAACACAAAGGTCAATCAAAAACAAATATATCCTGATCTAGAAACCCCGAATAGTCTGAAAAGAGATAAGTGCCAGTATAGAAGGAGTTTCATTTACAACAATGCATGGAAAATATAGTGTTAGATCCCAATAATAGCATCTATGATAGCCATACAGAGATTTGAATATATAAAATGGATGATACAGGAAAAGCAATACACGGATATAGGATCTGGGGCAAAGTAAACATATGTAATTACAGAGAGCTAAGCCCATATATGTCCACTCGAAATCCATATTCCGATGAACTGTCATTGTCTTACTCTCCTTCCTGTAGTATTTATAGTTCTTTTGAAGGAAAGCTCCACTAAATAGTTGGAGAAACTTGCAGGTTCCATTCAAGAGAAACTCCAGACATGTTTTTTCTATGCATTGATCTATCAATGATGTTGATAGTAAGGAATAGTGTTTCACCCAGTAGCTCAAGCTTATAGTGAACCTGAACTGGACAATGAAACATTGGGGTTTATAAGAACTTTCCATTCCAGAAGCATACTAAGATAATGCTCCCTCCATTCCAAAATAGACGACCCAACTTTGGAACGGACGGAGTACTACTTTGCCGAATCCACCGAGCATTGAATGGAATCCTTACCTCAATCAACCAGTCAATCAGAACAGCACACATTTCTCATTGATATCAGTTTGGTGTGTCATATAGGTGGGGGACACACAACTCAACTCCTATAGCACAGAGAATTTGGCAATGAGATTATTATTACAATACCAGGTCAGAACTCTGTAAATAACTTCGACGTGGATCCAAGCAGGTAATTACCTCGGTCTGTCTACAGAAGTTGTAAATTTCATTGACGTATTCGACAAATGTGAGGGAGATCCCAATGTCGCAGCTGTCGATGTCAGGTACTACCTGGTAACAAAAGAACAAATATGCTGAAATATGAACAGAGGTACTTCAAAAGCAGGATGCGGACCATGTAAATGTCTAAACATCGGTTATTTCTTCCATCAACTTATATGGATCAGTTGTTCACAAAACATCATGTCATCATGACTGGTAGACATGTCATGTAGGTGGACGATGTCTTGGGTAGCTGGCCATGGTTAACTTCAGAGGTAGAGTTGTTTTTCATAGTGAAGAAAAATACAACCGATGCTACAGGCTTGCAAAGCACACAAAATTTCCTCTGAAAAAAAATCAGTTTTGAACCTAACAAATATGAGTTTTAAACTCAGTTATTGACAGTTTTCACCAGGTGAAATCAGGCCTTCAACGAAACACATCCCGAATTTCTAACTGAACAAAATCGAGAAAAAAATGAATGGGGAAAGAATTTCATATCAGAATCAAAGCTACCCACCTTGATGGTTCACGATGAACGCGCAGCGGCACACGGTGGTATAAAAGGCGGCAGGGCTGCTGGAGGACGGCGTGCCGAGGAAAAAGACTCGACAGTCAAGGGCGCGGCGTGCTCGGCACGACCACCTCGTCAGGAGAGGACGCATTCCCACACGTTGAGCAGGTTCAACCGCTGGCGAGCCCGCAGGTGGTGGAGGCTGAGAGGAAGAAACCCCATCCGCCGATGTCCCTTGGAAACGTACGGCGGCGGGGCAGATCCGGCCGTCGCCGTCGTTGATCTGGTCGGGAGGAAGGCCGGCAGTCATGAGGGAAGGACAAGCGGATATTTGGTCCATGGCCATGGCGTCTTGCAGCGTGGAGCGGAGAGAGGCAGAGAGATTAGTGAGTAGAGGGAGAGAGAAGGGAGGACGCTGGGCGCGCCAGACCGGCAGAGGAGTTCGGCGGCGACCTTGAGGCAGGGTTAACTCCTAGTACGAAGTACAGAAGAAGAAAGAAGGATCGTGATCCGAAAAAACAGGGATTTTTTTTTCCGGCCGGGGCCGTGCGGATCGGAAGACTCCGAGCGCTCGCATGGGCAGACGCGTCTGCTGGGCAGAACATTTGATCCCAGACGTTGATCTCAGGGATAGATCATTGGCTTAATATCGACAGTAGGATGTATGAAAGTAATTTTTATCCGAGGGTCCTGGTTATTCCGTGTACAGTTATCTGTGTGACTCTAGGTGAATTGATGTTTGCTCTTTTAATAGTAGTATAGATAAGTGCGCCTCCCCCTCTAGCATGTGGTAATGGGCCGGCCCATGTGCGTGAGCTGGCACTTCCTGTTTTGTATTTTATTTTTTTGTTTTTTATTTACTTTCTAATTTCTTTTTGTTTTTCCTTCTCTAATTTAATCTAGAATTTCCAAAAGAACTAAATTACAAAAAATTTATGAGTTTTCTAAGAAATATAGAGAAATCATAAATTGTTTGTGAATTCGAAAAACATTCGGACAATCATAAAATATTCATGAGTTCAAAAAATTGTTCATATATTATAAACAAATTCACATTTTCAAATAAATGGTCATGATTTTAAAGAAAATGAACAAATATTCAAACATATTCAGGATTTTGAGCAAAAATGTACAAGAAATTTTAGAAAATGTTCATAAAAATTAAAACTAATCCGTGAAATAATGAACAAACGAACCGTCGCTTACATTGAGATATTATTAGGAAGCTGTAGAGGTTGTTTTATGTTTTTATTTAGTCTTTTGTGTCGGGTAAAAAAAAGATTTTCATGTTTGTACAACACTGAGACACAAAATAATTGACACAACTTCCTATGAGTTATTTTCGTAAACTATAATAAAATGACTAAATGTATATTTTGCCTCCATACACGCCTATGTTAACTCTGGTGTCACAATACTGGTTGTGGTAAACACTGCTACGCTAGGTTAAGGTGAGATACATCATTCATCAGTCTAGCTCAAATAGGGTTCATCAATGCGGATTGCTCAGCCAAAACATATTTCGTTTGTGGCGCCTTAGAAAATCAAGTCATGATGAGATCATCACTTTTTTAGTTTTCGAAATGAATTTATAAACCCTTATCTCATCATGACATCACTCAGACATAATTTGTGAAATGATATTTTAAAAGTCTTTACCTCACTCTTGCATTTGATTTAGACCTTTTTACATCTACCACAACTGCATAATCTGATATATTTTCTCCCGTTGCAACGCACGGGCATATTTGCTAGTGCACACCTAAAGAAGCTCTCTCACGCTTTATTTCTGGGCTGGTCCATTCTGCAGTCACTCGTCTCTTTTCCTCGCATCCTCGGGACAATCGCTATACTGGTGTTTGGTTCGTTTTTGTGTGGGTTTTGCTCATTTTTTGTGTTTTATTTCTATTTTCTTCATTGCTTAATGGTTTCTTGTTTTTATTTACCATTTCCATCCGTTTTCTTTGTTTCTTTTCTTGATGTTCATAGTTTATCTTTCTTTTTTCTATGATTCTTTCGGGTTTTTTTGTTTCTTTTCACAGTTTTGACTTGCTTCTTTATTTTGTTTATTTTTCATCTGTTGTTTCATTTCTTTTTGAGTTTTCTTTATTTTTGCTTCGTTTCGTTCCCGGTTTTTGTTGTTTTCATTCCTTCTCATTGATTTTTTATTTTTATTTTTGTTTCTTCAATTATTTTTTCTCTTCTTTGGTATTCAATGGTTCGTCGTTTCTCTTTGTTTCTTTGTTGGTTTTTATCGGTTATTTATTTTCTCAACACGTGTCATTTAGTTTTTTCAGTATACAATGTACATTTATAGTGTACACGTGAAACATTTTGTTGATATATGTTGAATTTATATATAATATATATATTTTCTTCAATACAGGTTTTGAACAATTTCTTAATACATGGTTAATATTTTTCAAAAACACGAGGAATACATTTTTTTGCATATGTCTGGAACATTTTTATATACATGTTTAGATATTTTTTATGCCCACTACTATTTAAAGTACGTTGTACATTTTTCATATACACCCGGAACATGTTTCATATGCGTTTAACATTTTTTAAATACATGATCAATATTTTTCATACATATTGTATTTTTCGTATGCCATTTTCGGATACATACAAACATTTTCTCTCTACACATTTACTCCTCTGATCATGCTTGATTTGCATTTACACCTTGGTAATTTTTTAAAATGCTTAATTAATTTTTAAAATACTTGATTAATATTTTTCTAATGCTTGATTTTTGAAAATACATGATCAACTTTTTTTTAAACACACTGTATTATTTTTATACACCTGAAACATTTTTCTATACACATTTAACATTTATCAAATCAGTGACTAACATTTTTCAGATATTTTATGTAATATATATATTTACAATATTTTGAAATATAAACAAAAGCATAAAAGTAAAGCAAAAATAAATAAAATACAAAACAGATACAACGAGATTGTGACCCCCACCCCTGCGCGCTTTGCCAGTCCAGGCTTGCGCTCGCCTATGTGAGGCTCCCCCCCCCCCTCTCCCCCAAAGATGATCAATGTTTGGTGGATTACTAATCTTTTAAGCTTTGTGGCCTTTTGGCGCAAA
>LR738715.1:877807856-877827349 GCA_902687465.1 Secale cereale | reverse complement strand
AGGCCCCCCCCCCCCCTCTCCCCCAAAGATGATCAATGTTTGGTGGATTACTAATCTTTTAAGCTTTGTGGCCTTTTGGCGCAAACAGATTTGTCACTTCATACCGTCCATGACTAAACCCATTGAGAAACACTTCCTATGTAAATAAATTTAAAACGTTTTAGGTCACGTTTGTTTATAGAGGTAGTAACAATTATTTGTTTGTATGTGTAATCTTCTTGTCGCAAAAAAGGGTGTTATCTTCTTATTTTCTCTTTCTATTTTTGGGAGCAGTCAACCACAAACCTTTCTCCTTTCCGGCAAAAAAAAAAGATTAGTATTGTTATTTTCGGGAGTAGTTGATGCCATGCAGATGTCATCATGACAAACGCTGCGTGTCAATGGCCCTCTTGTCTACTACCAGACACCAAAACGATAAGAAGCAAATAGTTGCTCCAATTGGCAAGGCAAAAAGGCAAGGAAAGAGCCATACCAGCTAGCATGTGATGTCGATCGCATGCAAAAGGTGCACCAACTTTTATTTTATGATTTGTTCAAAAAAACTTTTATTTTATGATTTCCTCAGTCTAATTGAATTTGGTGCTAGTGTCTACAGCTGCACCCTTGATTTGCATGACCAATGAAATATATGCAAAAATTACCAGAAATTCACTTTGGCTCATAGGTGTATATGAACCCATTGTTTAAATACACATTTAAAAAATTTAAAAATTTCAAGAAAAAAATCCTGCGTGTAAATCCGGACATTATATGTGTGTGCACCAAGTTTCGATGAAAAAGATATTTTTTGTGACTTGTGTAAAAAAGACAATATTCGATGCTTGATTACAGCTATTCATGAGACATTTTTTCGAATTTTTTTATACATGCCACAAGAAAATGTCCCTTTTTACCGAAATTTTGTGTGCGAACATAGGTTGTCCGGATGTACACCAGGGGTTTTTTTCTTGAATTTTTTTAACATTTTAAAACGTGTTTTTATACATATTTCATAATATGTGTATCTACACCTAGGAGACAAAACGCCAGTCTCCAAAATTTACACGTTTTACAAGAAGAATGGGCAAAAAGATTGACATGGAAGGACTTGCTAGTATTGGGTTATCTCACTTTCACTTCTTTAATTGTTGACCTCACAACTCATACGCAAAGAGACTCATCGATGGCAACTGATCAGAGGTGACACCGTGCCAAGTTTGTTCATGTGCACTGGAAGACGACTCGGCACCAATGGCACGTACTATCTCGGTGTCCGGCAAGATTGGTTTTAGCTCCAACAACTCCCTGTCTGTGGCCGTGAGCACGCCTCAAGGGTTGGTGTGGTTGACTTTGATAGCAAAGGTAGGTCACTTTTCTCTGCTGAAACTGTCGGAAACATGATCCATTTAATCACATTTTTTAGGGACCCATTCATCACGGTTGGTGGCTTAGATCCGCGAGTAGTTTATCAACCAATATATCTGTCACACAAAATTGGGACGCTTGCATTCACAACCAGAGGCATTTTCCCCTGTGATTACTATTTGTGTGTAGTCAAAGTTCAGTTTGAATCCCCACAAAAAAAAAGTTCAATTTGGAAGACACTGCCTGGTACGAAAAATAAAGGAATGGTGCACACCTAAAATTGATGTGGACTTCCCATGAAGAAAGGGAAAAGGAAAATTACTGACCATGTGGACTGCACAGATTAGGTTAACTAAGAGCATGTACAATGATGCTATCTTAAGAGTGCCACGTAGGTTAAATGCTTAGGTGAAGGTGAGAGAAAGCATATGAAAAGGTTTGCCCTCACTTAATTAAGAGATCATCTCTTAACAACCATTATCTCATCACATATTTAAGGATATCTAGTTATTCAAGATAAGACTAAGAATAATCCATTGCAAAACATTTTTTATTGTCTTCTCTAGATTGCATGGCAGACCTAAGAGCATCTCCAACAGGCGCGCCAAACAAGCGCCGCGCCGCAAAATACCCCGTTTTAGCGCGCGCGCAACCGGAATACTTGCTCCAGCGGGCGCGCAAAAATAGCGCGCGCAGCATACGCAGTCCAGCGCGCGGGCCGAAATGCAATCGCGTGCCGCTTATTTGCTGCGCCCGCTGGACTCTCGCGCGCTCGCTCGCACCTCCCACCCCCCATCCAGCCGCGTCGCCGCCGCCGACCGCGCCACCCGGCGACCGTTCCGGCGCTTCCCCGGCCTATCCCCGCCCCGCGCGCGCTTTCTCCGGCCCCCTCTAGTCCCGCCGCCCCGCGCGTGTGCTGGTCCTCCGACGAACAGGGCCCGCGCGCTCGCTGCCGCTCGGCGCCCGCAAGGTGTTCGACAAAACGCCTAGAAGGTATGTATTGCTCAAAAGCCATTTTGTGCATGTTGATTGGAGTTTTTTATTTATAGCATAGTATTCAACATTGTAGATGAGTTCGTCGTATGATTCTTCCGAAGAAGAATTTGATATGGAAAAGGAGGAGGATCTTACAGTGATCCTAGCTATGCATATTAATAAAAAACCGAAGCACGGTGGTTCGGTTATGGGTTGGCAAAAAATTTGGAGGGATAGGATCGATGCCCACAACAGATTGATCAGGCATTATTTTGCGGAGAATCCCACATACCCCGAGTCGTATTTTCGTCGCCGGTTTAGGATGAGCACCGAGTTGTTCAGGCGCATTGCAGAGAAACTAGCGAGCCATGACCGCTTTTTTCAGCAAAGGAGGAATGCCATCGGAGAGCTCGGGCATAGCACCTTTCAGAAGGTGACAGCCGCTTTGCGTATGTTGGCATATGGTATACCGGCTGATCTAGTTGATGATCACTTGGCTATGGGTGAGAGCCAAGCCATCATGTGTGTCAAGCGCTTCGTAGTTGGAATTGTGCAAGTGTTTGGCGAGGAGTATTTGAGATCTCCCAACGCTGAAGACGTCGCAAGGCTTTTAGCGATGAACAAAGCTCGCGGCTTTCCTGGCATGCTTGGCTCAATAGATTGCATGCATTGGACTTGGAAGAATTGTCCAAAGGCATGGCATGAGCAATTCCACGGCCAAAAAAGGGTTCCACTATAATCCTTGAAGCGGTGGCCGATCAAGAGACTTGGATTTGGCATGCATTCTTTGGAATGCCTGGATTTTTGAATGACATCAATGTTGTCAACCGGTCACCACTGATGAATAAGATTGCAAATGGGGAGTTGCCACCGGTGCAGTTTGTAGCAAATGGCCGTACATACAACTATGGCTATTATCTATCGGATGACATCTATCCAAAGTGGCAAACCTTTGTCAAGCCGTTGAAAAAGCCAGAAGGTAAGAAAAATCTTGATTTCCACAATGCTCAGGCGGCGGCTAGAAAAGATGTCGAGAGAGCTTTTGGGATTTTGCAAGCCCAATTTGCTATTGTGAGAGGACCGGCTAGATTTTGAGATCAAAAGATGCTTTGGTACATAATGCACGCTTATGTGATCATGCACAACATGATCATCGAGAATGAGCGTGGCCAAGATGTAGACTACTCTCAGTATGAGCTCTTGGGATATCCCGTGCGAGTGCGATGGAGGGCTGAAAGGGTGACCCGTTTTGTTGCCTCCTATCATGCCATTCGACGTCCCGCAGTGCATAATGATCTTCAGAAGGATTTCATTGAGGAGTGATGGGAATGGAATGGACGACAAAGAGCATCATGATTTGTGCGTTCGTTTATTGTATTGTTGAACTATTTGTTGTGTTTAATTGCACTATTTGTTGTATTGAACGATAAACTATTTGTTTTGAGTTGTAATAAACGAAATTAAACTATTTATTTTTATTTGTTTTGATGTTTTTGCTTCTGTTTCGAATGCATATGGTGTTTGTGCGAGTCGCGCGTGCTGCATTTTGGCGCGCTGCTGGAGCGGCGCGCGCTGCATTTTAGCGCGGCTGCTGGAGCCAGCGCTGCGCGTCGCGCAAAACCGGACGATGCGCGCGCGGCATATCTGTTTTTTGCGCGCGGTGCGACAGGCGCCGGTTGAAGATGCTCTAAGACAAGATAGCCTTATCAATCATTGAAAATGCCCTGAAGTTGCACACGAATGGTAGACATTCATGCTTGCTAGGCTTGCCTACATAGACCTGAGCTGGATCGGGTTTCCATTGACTTGTGGTAATTAACTAATCTGGGCCATGAGATGCTCAAGTGGTCAAGTGATGATGTATTCGAAGCATGTGAGGTTATAGCTCGGTCTTGCTCATGGTATCCGGCACTACTGGAATCGACATATACGCGAGTGCCACGGACACTCGGTAAAGGGCCTATAACCGCCGGCAAAGCCTTCGTCGAGTGCTACACTCGACAAAAGCCATCCGACGTACACCTCTCCGGCAAACAGGAATTTACAGTGAGCCAGGGTACGGGCACTCGGCAAAGACTTTGTCGAGAGCCAAACAGTACAACTCGGCAAAATAAAGTGAATTTCAAGTCGGCTGGTTTTGTCAGCTGTTTGCCGAGAGTGGCTCTCGGCAAAGATGCCACAGCCAACAGTTGGCGCATGCCACTTTGCCAAAAGTGGCTCTCGGCAAAGCTGCCACAGCCAACTGCCAGCGTGCCATTTTGCCGAGAGCTGCTCTCGGCAAAGATCCGTTCCCAGACAATTTTTTACTGTTGTTCCCCTGATCCCTGCCGCAAAAATTTATATACAATACACAAACAAGCATTTCAAGTCTCAATGTCTAACAACAAACTCACATAACCATTACATACAATAGCTCACGCGAACTTCTTTTGAGATCACAAGGTAGCTCTTTAGTACAAATGCCTACTTACTAAACAATAAAGTGGTCAATGCATTTCTACATGCGACCACAACATAAAAGCAACACCACAATTATCACAAACTGAAAAAGAATTATCAAGTTCTTCCATCCACTAAACCCGATAAGTCGTTTCTGGCTAACACATCCAGTCAACCCATTCACTGAACCCACTAATTCAGATTTTTCTCTTCTGCTTAAGCACATACTGATTGTAATGATACTCTGCCTTCTCTCTGCTATTGAACGAGTCGTGGGAGCTGCCTTCATAGTAAATCACTTGTTCATTGCATTCAGATCATGAATCGTAGACTACTGGACATCTACCTCTGCACACCGCATACCACTTCATCTACAAAGATAGAGAAAAAAGGCAGAGAAATAATGCAAGGTTAAAAATAACACATCATACATAATCCACGTAAGCGTTCATCATTCATACAATCAAAAGCATCGCAAGTGGCAATCTAAGAAGTCCATATCAGCACCTACATGACTACGTCACTAAATCAACGCCAAACTATATAGGTGGACTACTCAGAGGTGTAGTCCGTGAAACCGGCGATCGTGGAGTCAGAGCACGTCGGGGCATCCCCCACGGTGGAGGACCAAGCGTCGTCGGGAATGTACGTCGGTGGACTCAATGGCATCGAGTCGTCACACTCCTTATGTGGTGGGGCCTTCTTCTCCTTGGCTGGGGGATTCTTCTTGGCCAGATCCTCAAAATACTTTATTAGGATCAGCTGCGGGTGCCTCTCAATGAGAGCCGCCAAGCGGTCCTCAGCGAGCTTCTCCTTGACCGCGGAGTCGACCCTATTGGAAGATGCGTCGTCGGAGGAAGCCATAGCCATGAAATCGAGCGGTGCTAACACCTTTCATCACACAATGAAAAATAGCATAAGAATCATACATCAAAGATTACTTCTAAGCAAATTAATCATGATGGACACTATCTCATGGATATTTCGACTTTCGGTGATGGTCGAGCTGGGCGAGTCCATCGTGCGTGAAAAATGTATATCAGAGGACGAACTCGCATAGATCGATCGCCATCGGCAAAAGATGATTTTCTTTCTCCAAGAACAACTCTCATCTCTCTCACGTATATAAGGTGGAACTCTCTCTGGTGGTGGTATATATAGTGGACACTATCTCACGGATATGACTTTCGGCGATGGTCAAGCTTGAGCATCTCTTGGTGGTTCAAGGTCCGGTTCGAGTATCACGAGCCTCAGTGCTTGCTTTCTTGAAGGGCCATCTTGATATGTTCTCCTAGACATTTCCTTTTTCTGAAAAATTCTGAAATTTTTAGTGACTCAAAATAAAAGTGAACCAAACTCATCAAAATTTATAGCAACTACTCCTATAAGTGTCTAGAGGCTATACCATGCGTCAAAACTACTTTGTACGAAATAAATTTGACATGCAAATTCAAGAACAAGGTCACCACAACAGCAAAAATTTACAATAAATAGAGCACTAGAACAAAAACTAATTGAACCATTGGAGGAGTTACATACCGAAGAGCAATCCCCCAAAATAGTTTTATAAATGATGGATTGAGCAAGGAGATCGAAAATGGCAGCAAGATGAGCTAGAACACGGGTTTGAGCTGGTGTATGATTTTTTCTGGATTAAGAAGGAGAGGATGAGTGCCGAGATAAGTGGAGGGGGGCCACGTGGGACCCATAAGGACAGGGGGCGCGCCCAGGGGGGTAGGGCATGCCTCCAACCTTGTGGCCCACTGGTGCATTCTCAGTGCCAAAAACCTTAAAATATTCCAAAAAATCATATTAAATTTTTAGGGCATTTGGAAAACTTTTATTTTCAAGACATTTTTTTATTGCATGGATAATTCAGAAAACAGACAGATAATACTATTTTTGCTTTATTTAATCTAAATAACAGAATGTAAAAGTTGGGTACAGAAGGTAGTGTTCTCTAAATTCATCCATCTCATGCTCATCAAAAAGAATCCGTCAATGAGGTTGATCAAGTCTCATTAACAAACTTCTTTCTAATAATATAAAATCGGAGAATTTCCAAATAACACTAGGTTACCTCAATGGGGATATGCATGTCCCCAACAATAAGAATATCATATTTCTTTCTGATAGTAGGAATAGGGAATTAAAAATCTCCAATAGTGATAGTTGAAATTTTTCCAATAAAATTGATGCTATTAACTTGAGGTTGTTTCTTCGAAAAGTGTGCCGTATGCTCATTACCATGTACATGAAAAGAGACATTGCCTTTGTTGCAATCAATAACAGCTCCTGCAGTATTCAGAAAGGGTATACCAAGGATGATCGACATACTGTCGTCCTCGGGAATATCAAGAATAGCAAAGTCCGTTAAGATAGTAACGTTTGCAACCACAACAGGCACATCTTCACAAATACTGATGGGTATAGCATTTGATTTATCAGCCATTTGCAAAGAGATTTTAGTAGGTGTCAACTTATTCAATTCAAGTCTACGATACAAAGAGAAAGGCATAACACTAACACCGGCTCCAAGATCACATAAAGCAGTTTTAACATAGTTTCCTTTAATGGAGCATGGTATAGTGGGTATTCTTGGATCTCCAAGTTTCTTTGGTATTCCACCCTTAAATATAATTAGCAAGCATGGTGGAAATTTCAGCTTCCGGTATCTTTCTTTTATTAGTAACAATTTCTTTCATATACTTAGCATAAGGAGACATTTTAAGCATATCAGTCAAACGCATACGCAAAAATAAAGGTCTAATCATCTCACAAAAGCGTTCAAAATCCTCATCATCCTTTTTCTTTGATGGTTTAGGAGGAAAGGGCATGGGTTTCTGAACCCATGGTTCCCTTTATTTACCATGTTTCCTAGCAATGAAGTCTCTCTTATCATAACAATGATTCTTTGATTGTGGGTTTTCAAGATCAACAACAGGTTCAATCTCTACATCATTATCATTACTAAGTTGAGCATCGGTATGAACATCATCATTAACATTAGCACTGGGTTCATGTTCATTACCAGACTGAGTCTCAGCATCAGAAATAGAAATATTATTGGGATTCTCGCCCCTCCGAGATTGGATCTGTCTCTTTGTCTCTCTCTGTTTCTGCGTTTCAGATTCTGGCCTTTCATCGTTTCTTATATTCTCGGAGATCCGTAACTCCGATTGGGCTGATATTTTAACACAATTTGTATCCGTATATTCGCTTTCTTGCGGCGAAAGAAGGGCACCAACCGCCTTACAGGGTGGCCACGAGGGTTAGGAGCGCACCCCCTATCTCGTAGCCCCCTCGAGCATCGTCTCGCGTTGATTCTTCTTCCCAAAAATCTGATATATTCCAAAAAAAATCTCCGTAAGTTTTTATTCAGTTTGGACTTCGTTTGATATGGATTTTCTCCGAAACAAAAAACATGCAACAAACATGAACTGGCACTGGATCAATATGTTAGTCCCAAAAATAGTATAAAAAGTTGCCAAAAGTATGTAAAATTTGTATAATATTGGCATGGAACAATCAAAACATATAGATACGACGGAGACGTATCAGAATTGCGTGAGGATGTAAATTTAATCTTCTCACAAAGGAATCCGTTAGGTAGTGGTACTGTGGGCACTTATCTGACACGAAGTCCTCAAGATCAGCATTACGCACATACGTGTCAAATTCATCCTTGATGCCTGCCTAGACCATAAACTCCTCCGACGGCCATTCACAAGGCCGCACTTGAGTTTCCCTCGGTGGTTCATCGTCCGGCTCACGTATCACGTGCCTTGGTACTTGCTTCCTTGAGGAACCACCTTGGTAAATTTTCCTATGCATTTTTCTCTGAAAATTTCTGAAATTTTAGTGACTCAAAATAAAAGTGAACCAAACTCAACAAGATTGATAGCAACTACTCCCATAGGTGCCTAGAGGCTATATCATGCATTAAAACTACTTTTGACCACATAAATTTGACATGCAAGCTCAAGAACAGGGTCACCTAAGCAGCACAAATTTGCAATAAATAAAGCACTAGAACAAAAACTAATTGGACCATTGGAGGAGTCACATACCGAAGAACAATCCCCCAAAACAGTTTTGTGAATGAAGCTTTGAGCAAGGAGATCGAAAATGGCAGCAAGATGAACTAGAACACGGGTTTGAGCTATGGAAGGATTTTTTCTGGAGGATGACGAAGTGTGTGGGTGCTGGACTAAGTGGAGGGGGTCCACGTGGGGCCCACGAGGTAGGAGGGCGTGCCCCATGGGGTGGGCGCGCCCTGGATCCTCGTGGCCAGGTGGTGTGCCCCCCTGGTGTGTTCTCAGTGCCAACAATTCTTAAATATTCTACAAAAAATCATATTTCATTTTCAGGACATTTGGAGAACTTTTATTTTCGGGGCATTTTTAATGCAAGGATAATTCAGAAAACAGACAGAAAATACTATTTTTTCTTTATTTAATCTAAATAACAGAAAGTAAAAGGAGAGTACAAAGAGTTGTGCTTTCTAACTTCATCCGTCTCATGCTCATCAAAAGGAATCCACTAACAAGGTTGATCAAGTCTTGTTAACAAACTCTTTCCGAATAACATGAAACCGGAGAATTTTCGAATAACACTAGGTTACCTCAACGGGGATATGCATGTCCCCAACAATAAGAATATCATATTTCTTCTTGACAATAGGAAGAAAAAATTCAAAACCTACAATAATAATGGTTGGAATTTTTCCAATAGAATTGATACTATGGACTTGAGGTTGTTTCCTTGGAAAGTGTATCGTATGCTCATTACCATTAACATGAAAAGTGCATTGACTATGTTGCAATCAATAACAGCCCCCGCAGTATTCAAAAAGGGTCTACCAAGGATAATAGACATACTATCGTCCTCAGGAATATCAAGAATAACAAAGTCCGTTAAAATAGTAACGTTTGCAACCACAACAGGCACATCGTCACAAATACCGACAGGCATAGCCGTTGATTTATCAGCCAATTGCAAAGATATTTCAGTAGGTGTCAACTTATTCAAATCGATTCTACGATATAAAGAGAGAGGCATAACACTAACACCGGCTCCAAGATCACATAAAGCAGTTTTAACATAGTTTCTTTTAATGGAGCATGGTATAGTTGGTACTCCTGGATCTCCTAGTTTCTTTGGTATTCCACCTTTAAAAGTATAATTGGCAAGTGATAACCCTCAACCGTAAGGGATCGAGATAGTCTTCGCGGGTAAGAATAACCCAATTTATTGATTCGACACACGGGGAGCCAAAGAGTATTTATAAGCTTTAACAGTTGAGTTGTCAATTCAACCACACCTGAAATATACTATGTTGCAACAAAAGATAAGTGGTAACAGTGATATGATAGTGGTGATAGTAATAGTAAAAGTAAACGGCAAAAGTAAATAGCAGTAGTAAATGGCAGAAGTAGCAACTAGTGACAGGCAAGGTTTAAAATACTGTAGGCTAGGGAGATGGATGGTTGGGCGCTGCATGGATGAGATAGATTCTAACTTGGGGCACGACACACGGAAAAGTAATGATCATCTAGGCAAATATCAAACATTAGGCATGTATCCCGTATGTAGTTGTACGTGCTTGCAATAAGAACTTGCACAACATCTTTTGTCCTACCATCCCGCTACGAACGGGGCCAAAAGGAACTAATGGATATTAAGGTGCTCCTGTCAAAGAGCACCGGAACAAAGCAATGAACTCAATGGATACATGTAATCCTCAAACTACGGACCATCCCCTTTGGTGTCCCAAGCTGTCACTTTTGGGATCGCCGGTTCCGAACCGTAACAGGTGCATACAACTCATAGATAGGATCAAGAACACAAATATATTCATGCAAACATATATGGTTCAGATCTGAAATCATGGCACTCGGGCCCTAAGTGTCAAGCATTAAGAATAACAAGTTGTAGCAAAGATGATAAACACCATACTAGATGATAGGCAACATGCCCCCAACAATCTGACGAACTACTACATGATCTAACTCATCCAATCCCTACCATCCCCTTCGCCTACAGCAAGGGAATTACTCACACATGAAGGGGGAAGTCATGAAGGGATGATGGAGTGGTGATGATGATGACGGTGGCGACGATCTCCCCTCTCCGGAGGCCAAATCAGCCTCCAGATTAGCCCTCCCGAAGAAGAACAGAGGGTGGCGGCGGCTCCGCGACGCAAAACAGCGAAAGAACTTCCGGTCTGGGGTTTCTGCGTCGGGAGGAAAAATACGGGCTAAAGTAGGGCACCAGGGGGTGTGGGGCCCACCCAGGCGCCTCCCCGGCACGGCCCAGGGGGGGGGGGGGGCGCCCACAGGGCGCCTGGGCACCCCCTGGCCCCCCTCTGGCCCCACTTCTGGCATTTTGTTTCTTCGGGTGCGTGGATTTTTCGTGATTTTTCGTGGATTTTTATGAGATGCTTAAAAATCCGTTTTCCTGCACACAAATAAACCATACAGGCAGCTCTACTGAAAACAGCGTTAGTCCGGGTTAGTTTAGTCCAAATCATGCAAGAATGAGGTCAAAACAATATCAAAAGTGTTTGGAAAAATAGATACGTTTGAGACGTATCAACTCCCCCAAGCTTAGCATATTGCTTGTCCTCAAGCAATTCAGTTCAACGAACTGGACGCGACAAAGAAAACTTTGACAAACTCTTTTGCTTCATTAGATGTATATAAGCATGTACTACGAAAAGAGTTCAGCAAGTATTAAAACAGTACTTATGAGAACAATGCAAGGAGCAATCCTTCTTTCAAGTGACCAGTCACAAATAATTAAGAGTAAACAATATATTGCCGAAAATCAAGACAAGATCACATTGCACATAGCTTGAGCATATTAAGGTGGTATCTCGCTAGCCTCCATGAGTGAAGAAAAACATAAATGCAGAGACTCCTCCAGAGTTTTAAAGGAGACTAGAACTAAGAATTTCAGAATAAATCATATCACAAGTATGCAGAAGACAATGTAATACTTTGGGACAATGCACATTACACTCAGAATGACAATTATGCTCTCCTAGTCAGTGCTTTGAAGAAAGAAGATGAGACTCTCGAACCGTGGCTTTTATTGGCAAAGTTGAAAACCCGTGATCGAAAACAAAAACTAAACATGTACCAGAGCTCTTGGTTTTAAAAACAGAAGTAAATATGTTTTTGAGAGGTGCATATTTCGTCAACGAATGCTAGCAGATAACTCAATCACTTTTTAAGCTAGACAAGTCTCGAGGAACGGCTCCCGCATGAGGACGATCACATCCTCTTAATCTCCTTTGTTTATCACTGCCAAAGTTTTCTGATTTCTCATGAACAAAGCGTGAAGGAGGGTTTGTTTGTTATATTATCTTTTCGAGCCGGGCGCACTCAATGCTAGTTCCTTTTCATATTAGGGGTTTGCACATTATGCATGCAATCCAGAGGTGAAACTTGTCCAACTTAAAAAGATTATGAATTAACTACTACTTCCTCATGAGCTAAAACATAGGCACAAAAAGAGAAATGCTTTTGATTAATTTCGAGATGGTACACGAAAGTCTTCGTTAGGAATGGCAGGTAAATACCATGTATAGGAAGGTATAGTGGACTCATATGGCATAACAGGTTTAGAGGTTTTGGATGCACAAGCAGTCATTCCGCTTAGTACGGGTGGAGGTTTAGCAAAAGACTGGGAAGCGACCAACTAGAGAGCAATAACGGTCATAATCATGCAGAGCGACAAATCAACATTGAATCGGGCATGAAAGTGATATAACTATTCTAAAACTCAAAGATCATCAAGGCAAAGTAGACTTTTTAGTCTTAAACATGTGTAAGCATGTGCCAAGTCAATCCAAAAATTCTCTAAAGGGAAATACCACCCTAGTATGCCAGACTATGAACAGTGCGATGCATGTAGATCATTTCAGTAACACATTATATACTCTAGTTATTCGAGACTAGCCACAAGGAAATCATGAACCTCTGGAAGAGCATTGTAAACATATCACTATGTCGCTACAAGCTGGTCTCTAGATCATAAGTACATGCATATGTACAAAAGTAGAAACAATAAGAGTTCATACCGGTCTTCCCTGTTGCTTCCTTTCAGTCGATCTTCGTCATTACTGCTTGTCACTTGCACGATCGAACATAGGAAATATAATCAAATGCCATCACGGACTCGAGCTGATCTCTGAAAACAAAGCAAACTAAAGAGAGAAAGGAAATCTTTTTGGGTTTTTCAAAAGTTGAATAAAAAGCAAAAGAAAGAGAAAATCTTTTTGTTGTTTTTGCAAATAGAGGAATAAAGAAGAACGGGTAAAAACTTCGAAAAGATCAAAGTGAATAAAATGGATAATACAATGGAAAAGTGAGAAGGGCACGTACTCCCCCAAGCTTAGGCTTTTGGCCTAAGTTGGTAGCAGCTACTGCCCCCAGGAGCCTCCTGCTCCAGGGGTATGGTGGTGAGACCAAGGGTCGTAGAAGGATGATGGCGCGTACACTGAACTCCTCGGAGTCTCCCACGAGGAGGGTTCCGAGCGCCAAACAGAGGAAGACCCTTCACCAAACTCGGTGGCGGTCTCATCCTGAAAATGTGGTATCTCACCGTGCCTCTCCTCATCGGGCACAACCCCCTCCATGGGGTTATGGAACTGATGCTGGACCATGAACTCATCGAACTGGACAACATCAAAGGACCATCCGTTCATGCAAGAAAAATCAAAAAAAAGAGGTGCAGGTAGACGGATCTCGCGTTCCGCGGTAGTTCCGAAACGCAAGATATAAACAAGGTTATCAAGCTCAGAACCCATGGTAACAAACTTATGCCTTTTCATAGCAGCAAAATCAAAGCTTAAATAAGTAAAAGGAGTATCATCAGGGTGTGGGGTGCCTCCAAGATGCTCTGAGGTGAGGAAACAAGATACTGGAGATCTTCGACCGATGAATATCCCTCGTGCCCATGCTGCAGAGAGAGTTGATGACGGTTTTCAGCTCGGAGGGCTGAGTGGCCATCCTTGCCGTCCTCCCAACGTTCGGCACACCTATTACTTCACAAAAATTTCCCAGAGTCATGGTGATAAGATCATTATACATTTTAAACTCAATAGCACCTGAATCAGGATTATATCTAAAACTGTTAATGAAACCGGAGGTGAGTTTCTGATACTGAGTAACACGGCTCGTGACGAGTCGTGTCAAACCTGCATTAGCACAAAGATTATAAAACTCATCCTTGATTCCCGCAGCTTCCATGAATTCATCACATGGAAATGTCATCGCACGTGCTGGACTTGTGTCTTCCAACAACTCCAGGGGCACATGATCTTCATTATAGCTCACCCTAGCAGTCGATGGTGAAGCTGCGGCTCTAGTGACTCGATCGGAGTGTGCGGGCCTCCTCTTCTCAAGCCATCCTTTTGCCCTTCCTAACAAACTCATTTCTGAAATTTTTTACGATTTACAAAAACGAGGATTAAAACAAAGTGAGCTAAGGCAAACTACTCAACTCACTTACCCAAGGCATAAACTTGCATCAGAACTTGGAAAACAACTTTCTACACATGCATGCAAGCTCATCTCTACAGCACCAAGAACTACTAAATACTCACAAATGAAGCCACCAATCAGAAATCTAATTGGAGGGGTGGAGGAGTCACATACCAGGGAGTATTTGCTTAAAATTTCAGCTCAAATGATGGGCTGTAGAGGGAGATCGAAGAATCGCCTCCAAGAATCAGCAAGAACAGCAAGAACAAGACCAGAACTCGGGTTTCTGGAAAAAGAGAGAGAGAGGGGAAGAAGAAGTACCTGGAGGGGGGTCCCATGGGCCCCAGGCGCCCTGTGGGCGCGGCCAGGGGCTGGGCCGCGCCAGCTGGCCGCCTGGGCCACTGGTGGCCCCCCCTGGCTGGCCCCAGGACTTTCCGGGTCTCTCCCGTTGTGGAAATTTTTAATATAATTTTTCTGAAAACTTCACTGTTGAAATTTTTTCGAAGTTCAAAAAGCTGCGAAACTCTCTGAAAACTTGAAGCAGTTAGTAGTATTGTGAAGCTTCAAAAACATAGATACTTGGTACAGCAAGTAGGACAATACTAAAAACAAATGAAAACATAGCAAGCTCAACTTTTTATCCATATAAAACACGTTCACTAGTAAGGTTGATCAAGTCTTACCAACAAACAAGCGATATATAGAGCAAAAAGTCTCACCTCCTACGAAGTAATCACTGAACTTTTACCTTGATCGACATTGTCCCTACCATGATAGTTTTGTATTTGTGAGGCACATGTAGTGGACAGTCCCATTCTCCAATTTTCACGGTCTCGATATTCTCTATAGAGTTGAGGGCATGCCTCCTGTCGGTCTTCTTCGGAAAATATACCGTGTGTTCTTTATCATTCACATGAAAGGTAACCTTCCCTTTGTTGCAATCAATAATAGCACCTGCGGTGTTAAGGAAAGGTCTACCAAGAATAATGGACATGCTCCCATCCTCGGGCATGTCAAGCACAACAAAATCAGTAAGAATTAAACAATTAGCAACTTCAACTGGAACATCCTCACAAATACCTATCGGAACATCGGTTGACTTGTCAGCCATCTGAAGGGAGATATCTGTAGGAATTAGTTTCTCTAAACAGAGCCTCTCGTAAAGAGAGAGAGAGGCATAACACTCACTCCCGCTCCAAGATCACATAAAACAGTTTTGACATAATTATTCTTTATGGAGCAAGGGATGGTTGGTATACCTGGATCACCGAGCTTCTCAGGAATCTTTCCACTGAAAGAATAGTTAGCAAGCATAGTAGATATTGCATCATTAGGAACTTTTCTTTTGTTAGTGACAATATCTTTCATATATTTTGAATAAGGAAGTAACTTAATAGCATCAGTCAAAGGAATTTGAAGAAAAAGAGGTTTAATCCATTCACAAAACTTATTGTAATGTTCTTCTTCTTTAGATTTGATGGACTTACCTGGAAAGGGCATGGGTTTCTGTACCCATGGTTCTTTCTCCTTCCCATGTTTTCTTGCGATGAAGTCTTCTTTAGTGTACCTCTTACGTTTGTCAGGTGCTTCTTCTTCTCGAACTTCAGGCGGATCATTCTTGTCATTATCATTACCTTCAGGTTCAGCACCGTCTTCAGTCTCAGCATCGGAGATAGATACACTGTTGGGATCAATAGCTGGCTCTTCATTTGCAATAGGATCATTAGAATTGTCAGTCTCTTTATGTTTCTTCTTCTTATTTGGAGAGACAACAATTTCTTCTTCCTGCATTTGAGAATCTTGCTCGATTCTCTTCGGATGTCCCTCTGGATAGAGAGGATCTTGAGTACTAGTTCCTCCTCGGGTCTTAATCCCAAAAGCCTGCAATTTATCTTGTTTGGCATTGTTAGCAAGCAAATCTCTTTGCACATTAGAAATTTGATCAAGCTGAGTTTGAACCATATGAAAATGCTTTACAAGACATTGAACATCATTAACTGTTCTATCTAAAACACCAAGCAACTTTTTGATAACAAGGGAATTATCATGCAACTGACTTTCTATCCTCTCATTAAAATGATTCTGTTTCATAATAAAGTTATCAAACTCATATAAACATTGATCAGGAGGCTTACCATGAGGGATGTCACTTGCGTTGAAATCTAAAAGAGAGTGTACCTCTACCATAGGAGGGTGAGTGGTAGGCTCACACAGCTTCTCAATAGGGGTAGATTCTTCACGTCTTCAGCTTTAATACCTTTCTCTTTAATAGACTTCTTTGCTTCTCGCATATCCTCGGGGCTTAGAACAAACATGCCTGTTGACGCTCAAAAGTGGCACAATCGTAAAAGTTGCTTTAATCTATGTCAAGATTACTTCAAACTTATGATTGGAAGTCACCATGAGATGGATTTCTTTGAGAAGATCAAGATGGATATGAAAGTGGTCTAAAACGGAGTCCGGATGCAAAAGTTATGACAAGTTCAGAGATGCTCATGATGACACCAGATTAAAGAATGGCTTGAAACCCAATTAAGATGACTTCAAATGGAAAAAGTTCCAACATGAAAGTTGTGCGTCTCGTCGAAAAGGTCGATTTTGATATAAAAATCGTCCCAATCCGAGTTTGTATGCAAAAGTTACAGCCATCCGAACACAGCCCTGTCACAGAGCCATAAGTGGCGCGCCCCACCAGCCACGTGTCTGATGGGTAGCGCGAATAACAGCCTGTATTGCGTGACCGTTTTGGCCTAGAAGATGGCTTCAAATCGAAAAACGTTCAACATGAAAGTTGTTCGTATCGTCGAAACGGTCAAGATTGCTTCTGGGATCTTTTCCATCCGAGGTCGTTTACCACCTCAAGAATTACCCGCAAGGTACAGCCAGTTTAAACCGAACAGTTTTGGAAAGTTCGGATAAAACCAATCCGAATTTGGCTAGGGTTTTGTACTTGAATCCAAGCCTTTTCCTTGCACGGCAAGTCCAGCCGCCTCTTATATACCTAAGGGGTGACGGCCGATTGAACAACACACAATCGATCAATTCATCTATCACTTTTTATCTTTTACCTTTTCTCCTTAACCCTAGTTCTTCTTCTTCCTCGTTCTTCGTCTGTTCTTCTTGTTGCAGGGCGGCAAACCTCGAGGCCCTAGGGGCGG
This sequence comes from Secale cereale, assembly GCA_902687465.1. Taxonomy (NCBI): domain Eukaryota; kingdom Viridiplantae; phylum Streptophyta; class Magnoliopsida; order Poales; family Poaceae; genus Secale; species Secale cereale. The sequence goes on along the minus strand of LR738715.1, from coordinate 877,809,942 downwards.
TCAGGCCGACCTAGGGCAGCCCATAGCCTCCACGCGCCCTGACGGGGTCCCTCCCGGGCGTGTGGGGCTTCGGGTCTACAAAAGCGCCCGCCGGATTGTCTTGCGTACCGCGCTTCCGGCGGGTCTCCTTCGACGTGAGCTGCGGTGCATCACCCCCGGCGTCGAGGGTACACGGTGACGTGTTCGTGTGCGAACACACTTTTTGGCGACTCCGCTGGGGACGAAGCTTTGAACGGTCTTCGGCCCGTTCTTGCTACGAAGAGATCGTCATCTAGGGTTTGCGATCTACAAAGGTAATATGAATACCCAATTCACATATGTAGATGCAAATAATGCATATGTTGTTGCTAGATCATCTAATGAGCATAATGTATCGGCTAGCCCTAGCTTTATCAATCATGCATCTAATTATGTGCAAGGGCCGATGCAACAAAATCTCCATGATTCTACTTCATATAATTTTAGCAACATGCAACATATGTATTCCAACTCCCATGCATCGGCAACCCCACAAATCCATATGCCGATGAACAACATGATGAGTTCGGTTAATCAAGTTGAAACACCTCATGTAGGATCTTTCAATGGCATGCAACATAGTGTTTCATCTTTTTATTCATCGGCAACTAATTTGCAACATGTTAATCCAAACATGCTGGTGGATAGGGGAATTGGCCATGCTACTACTAGTTATTCGGCCAATTACCCTCAAACATCATATGCTACACCTCATGCTACTTGTTTTTTGGCACCATACGCAACTGTTGATGTCCATAATTCGGCTCCGTACCTTAATGGTCATGGCCGAATAAGTGAAACTTCTGCAGGAGCACAAATGCCTTCACCTACTACCGTGGCATATCATGTCCTCCCTACACAATTACAGAATTTCGGCAACATCTCATTGCCGAAAGAGTCTAAAAGCATTGAGGGGCAACCATATCCAGACTGGGTAATTGAGAACAAGCTTACATTCTCTTGGGATTTGTGCAACTCTATTCGCCAGGAACTAATAGAAGGCGGGAAGCCTCATGATTTTGCTGCTGTAAAAGCTAGAGTTGTGCAAATGATGCAGTTGCCCAGTGTTGTACCATCCAGTGTACCCACCTAAACAATCGCAAAGTTTCGGCACCTCATTGCCGAAAGAGTCTCAAAGTATTGGGGGGCACTCTCATGACGAGTGGATGGAAATTGAGATGAAAAAGTTTAAAGCTCGCCAAGCTGAGATGTGGGCTAAAATTAGACGAGAGCGAGAAGCCTCGCAAATTCAAAAAGATAAAGTTGTTGATTCAGGTAACAAAGAAAATTCGGTTATTAGAAAAGCCGAATCAAGTAGTATATATTCTGAGTCCATCAAAACCAAAGAGGCAAACATTATTGAGAAATGGCATGGAAAGCATAGCAAAACAGTCATACTTGATTTTTCCGAAGTCAATGGAACCTACTTCCTGCCTTATGAGTTCCGTGCCATAGAAATTGACAAGCCTCAAGGACAAGAACAAGTAGCCGAACAAAGTTCGGCTGACATGGATATTCAAAGCAATGATGCATGGAATCAAGAAAAAGATGATGAAAGGGTGTTGGGGAGCCATCCAAATCCAGAGCAAGATGTTCTTCAAGTGATATCACCATCATGTTCTCCCAACATATTTGAAGAGGTATGCATAGAGAGTAATTTACCTATTTTCAGATTTGGTCGCGACTTCATTATTGATGCATCTATAAGAAATATTCTCATAAGTAATTTTGAAAGACCAATGAAGAAGGGTAATTTACTTGTTAGCAATAAACTTGTTATGGAACATATCGGTCAACCCATTATGCCATTTATAAAGACCGATATTGACTTATTGTTACAGCCAAAGCTTTCCCCGTTGCTTTATGTAAAGTTCATATCTAGTTGGGTAGCTTTGCTTATTTCGTACTTGGCTTGCACTTGGTCTCAACTGAGACATGTATGTTCTAAATATCTTCGTTTCAGAAATTTAAAGCCAAGGTTAAATTCTATTGAGAAAACTGATGCTAATATAATATCTTATCCAAAGACATCGGAGATAGAGTGGAAAACACAATGCATAGCCGAATG
>LR738715.1:877653440-877807112 GCA_902687465.1 Secale cereale | reverse complement strand
ATATTTGAAGAGGTATGCATAGAGAGTAATTTACCTATTTTCAGATTTGGTCGCGACTTCATTATTGATGCATCTATAAGAAATATTCTCATAAGTAATTTTGAAAGACCAATGAAGAAGGGTAATTTACTTGTTAGCAATAAACTTGTTATGGAACATATCGGTCAACCCATTATGCCATTTATAAAGACCGATATTGACTTATTGTTACAGCCAAAGCTTTCCCCGTTGCTTTATGTAAAGTTCATATCTAGTTGGGTAGCTTTGCTTATTTCGTACTTGGCTTGCACTTGGTCTCAACTGAGACATGTATGTTCTAAATATCTTCGTTTCAGAAATTTAAAGCCAAGGTTAAATTCTATTGAGAAAACTGATGCTAATATAATATCTTATCCAAAGACATCGGAGATAGAGTGGAAAACACAATGCATAGCCGAATGGGCAGATTACAAATCTGAACCATTCGTTTGCTTATCTCCAAAGCCGTTCAAACAGCAAGATCGTCTAGAAAACAAGAAGTATACCTTCAATTCAAGCATGTGTGATCAAATATTTGATTTGTTGCTGAAAAATAATTATATTACAATTCTTTATCACCATGTTAAGCCATCAATCCAAGGACGAATGTATTGTAAGTTGCATGATTCATCCAAGCATAATTTTGAGGATTGCAACATGTTTCGTCAAATAGTTAAATCGGCCATTGAAAAAGGACGATTGAAGTTTGTTGAAACACCAAGAGATGACCAGTATATTCCGATTGGTCCCGATGGCAAAAAGTTTTTGCATCGGCTGCTTCAAGCCGATCCATTTAAAGAGAATGCAAAAGCTGCAGGTGATGGGATCAAGCTTTCAAGTAAAGAAGTTGTTGAAGAGCATAACGAGCATAATATTGAGGGCGAGAGTTCCATCGAAGCTACAATGAAGACGCCAAGGACTGGGGGGCAGCAAGAAAATCCAATGATCGATGAAAGCAAACCAAAAGAAAACAAAGGCCGGAATAAGCGCAAGTGTAAGAGATCAAAAATCACCTTCGCTGAACTATTGGATAAATATCAAAAGAAGAGTGAAGAGAAGAATGCTTATCGGCCAAATCATGCAAAGAAACCAAGATCACCCCCAAGGCGCAAGTATGAGGTTCGGTATGGGCAAAGTGACAATTTTTATGCAACATATTCATATCCTTATTTTGGGCCGCCAATGCCAATGCCGTGGATGCCTCCCTATGCTCAAGTAGATCCATATCCATCATGGGACAGGTATGATACAAGGGCGCATTCTCCATCTTATTTTAGACCATCTCACCAATATTATGCAGCTCCGAGAAGATCAACATTTGAACAATCACATGTTAAAGACCGTTTCAATCATAAGGAATCGGTCCGGAGCTCAAGGAAGAAGAAAGAGGTGGTCAAGCAAGTTTACCGTGTTAAAAGAGATGGTCGTAAGAGTGCAACTTCAGATTTGATCTCAAATGAAAAAGAGCCAATTAAAGTGTTGACATTGGCTACTAAAGGCAATGAGATGAAGCAACCAATTATTGACAGTCAAAGTGCCAAATCTGAAGAAAAGAAGTTGAGAGTGCACAAAGCCAAAAAAGGATTGCCATTGGCCAAGACAAAATCGCAGTCGGGGTGCCCACTCGACTTATCATATTGGCAAAAGAAGAAACTACAAAAACTTAGTGCACAAGAACTTGAAGAAAGAAACATGGCATGGGTTCCCAAAGGAAGTGATCAAAATAAGAATTATGTGCAAGCTTCCATTACAAGAAGTGCGGCAAATGTGAAGAAGGAAAAGAGTGAAGACTATGAAGGACGAAGCCGAAGGTTTCAGCATCTTCGGTCTACACATTATCCATATTCTTCAACTATGCCATTAACGCCCATGTCATGGAATTCGTCATCAGGTATGATTGGTAAACCTCAATGGGCTTATTTTAATCCATGGATGCCATATAATTTCTTACATCATGAAAGGGTATTACCAAGTCACTATACATTTGATTAGTTACAACTTTTGTTGCTGATCCAAATGGCCGAAATACTTAGTTTGTCATTTCATTTATTTGTTTCGGCTATATGTGCTTTGAATGAAGTTTACATGGTAATGGCCGATATTTATCTATCGTCCTAAGAATATGTCAATGCATGGCCGGTGTAGTATTCTAGCATCGTCCTTAGTTCGAATGGAGAGCGAGACAAGGTGATATACATCTTGAGGCTTTCGATGATTCGTTATGAGTAATGCAACAAATATCCAAGGGTTATCAATGTTTTGACGAATCACTTATAGTTTATCTTGAGATATGTCTAGATGCAAAATTTACCTTGGGTTGCTTTAAAATTGTTCTTATATTTAGACATGACAATTCAAAAGAGTTGGCACAGCAAGTATCCGGCTACTACGTTAATCATGGTGTATTGCATTTCTCTCAATAGCCGATGCTTCGTCTCGTCAACATAGGTAAGGCCGAACCGAAGTTCACAGCTTCGGCCACTAATGAATTTTGATGCAGGTGATACTAAGGATTGGAGAGAGTTTATTGATTATCTACAAAATCCTAGCAAAAGGGGGAACAATATGGTCCGGAGGATGACCTTGAGATACATATCTATGGAACTTTATCATCGGATTGTTAACGAAGTTGAGAAGGTTTCGCCCAAGTTTGCATCAAGGGTTCAAGAACAATAATGACCGATATATAATTATCGTCCTAAGCATATAAATGGCCGATGGGGTGTTGACATCGTCCTTAGAACCAACATGGTACAAATTATTTTTCGGCACGCTTGCTTTGCCGAAAAACAGGGGGGCATGTGTTGACGCTCAAAAGTGGCACAATCGTAAAAGTTGCTTTAATCTATATCAAGATTACTTCAAACTTATGATTGGAAGTCACCATGAGATGGCTTTCTTTGAGAAGATCAAGATGGATATGAAAGTGGTCTAAAACGGAGTCCGGATGCAAAAGTTATGACAAGTTCAGAGATGCTCATGATGACACCAGATTAAAGAATGGCTTGAAACCCAATTAAGATGACTTCAAATGGAAAAAGTTCCAACATGAAAGTTGTGCGTCTCGTCGAAAAGGTCGATTTTGATATAAAAATCGTCCCAATCCGAGTTTGTATGCAAAAGTTACAGCCATCCGAACACAGCCCTGTCACAGAGCCATAAGTGGCGCGCCCCACCAGCCACGTGTCTGATGGGTAGCGCGAATAACAGCCTGTATTGCGTGACCGTTTTGGCCTAGAAGATGGCTTCAAATCGAAAAACGTTCAACATGAAAGTTGTTCGTATCGTCGAAACGGTCAAGATTGCTTCTGGGATCTTTTCCATCCGAGGTCGTTTACCACCTCAAGAATTACCCGCAAGGTACAGCCAGTTTAAACCGAACAGTTTTGGAAAGTTCGGATAAAACCAATCCGAATTTGGCTAGGGTTTTGTACTTGAATCCAAGCCTTTTCCTTGCACGGCAAGTCCAGCCGCCTCTTATATACCTAAGGGGTGACGGCCGATTGAACAACACACAATCGATCAATTCATCTATCACTTTTTATCTTTTACCTTTTCTCCTTAACCCTAGTTCTTCTTCTTCCTCGTTCTTCGTCTGTTCTTCTTGTTGCAGGGCGGCGAACCTCGAGGCCCTAGGGGCGGTCAGGCCGACCTAGGGCAGCCCATAGCCTCCGCACGCCCTGACGGGGTCCCTCCCGGGCGTGTGGGGCTTCGGGTCTACAAAAGCGCCCGCCGGATTGTCTTGCGTACCGCGCTTCCGGCGGGTCTCCTTCGACGTGAGCTGCGGTGCATCACCCCCGGCGTCGAGGGTACACGGTGACGTGTTCGTGTGCGAACAATGCCCCTCTTCTTTGTTGGTGGAGGTGGTTCAGGGATGGACCAATCTTCATGGTTTTTGGCAATCCTGCCCATTAAATCTTCCGCGTCGTCCGGTGTTCTTTTCCTGAAAACACAACCAGCACAACTGTCCAGATAGGACCTAGATTCATCAGTTAGACCAGCATAGAATATATCAATTAATTCATTCTTAGGAATTTCATGTCCTGGTCTAGCCCGAATCAAACCGCAGTACCTCCCCCAAGCTTTAGGGAGGGACTCATCCTGCAACTGTTTAAAATTATAAATTCTTTGTAAAGCAGCATGTTGCATATGAGCAGGAAAGTACTTATCAACAAAAGAGTGAGCTAAGTCCCGAGGACTCTTAATGGATCCGCATGGAAGTGAATCATACCATGCTTTAGCACCTTCCTTCAAGGAGAAAGGAAGAAGCTTGGTCACATAAAAGTAGCGTATCTTCTCATCTGTGGTAAACAGGCTACCTAGCTCACCAAGTTTAGTTAGGTGTGCAATAGCATCATCATTTTCTCTGCCATAAAAGGGGTCAGCTTCAACCATAGGTATAAGTGAAAGATCAACAGAGAAATCAAAATCAGGATCATCAATGCATATAGGAGATGTAGCAAACTCAGGATTAGGAACGGTTTGGTTTTTCAAAGAGTGTTTTTCAAATATTTTCTTAATAGTTTCAGGGTCAGAGCCGGCAAACTCTGTCAGTTCCCTGCATAAATCTTCATCACGTATATAGTAATCATCATCAAGGAGCCTCTCCTGGAGTTTACTCAAATCAGGATAATCATAAGTTTCACCAATAGGGTAGCGAGTAACAGGAAGTTCAATTCCATATTTTTCAGCAGCAGCAGTAATTTGTTTCTCAAGAGCATAACCAAGCGAACTAATATCATCATCAAAAGTAGTAGAAGCATCATCAAGAGTATCAGACATAATAACAGATTCAGTAGGAGCATCATGTGGTGGTGGTGAGGCAAACTTACTCATAACAGAAGGTGAATCAAGCGTAGCACTAGTGCTCAGAGCAGTACCTCTTCTTGTAGTGGATAGTAAGAACGGAACCTTGGGGTCACCTTTCTTACCCATAGTGAATAAAGTGCAGTAGGTAGGATACCTCTAGTAGACTTGTAAATATTGCTATGCTCCCCGGCAACGGCGCCAGAAAACGGTACTTGATAACCCTCAACCGTAAGGGATCGAGATAGTCTTCGCGGATAAGAATAACCCAATTTATTGACTCGACACACGGGGAGCCAAAGAGTATTTATAAGCTTTAACAGTTGAGTTGTCAATTCAACCGCACCTGAAATATACTATCTTGCAACAAAAGATAAGTGGTAACAGTGATATGATAGTGGTGATAGTAATAGTAAAAGTAAACGGCAAAAGTAAATAGCAGTAGTAAATGGCAGAAGTAGCAACTAGTGACAGGCAAGGTTTAAAATACTGTAGGCTAGGGAGATGGATGGTTGGGCGCTGCATGGATGAGATAGATTCTAACTTGGGGCACGGCACACGGAAAAGTAATGATCATCTAGGCAAATATCAAACATTAAGCATGTATCCCGTATGTAGTTGTACGTGCTTGCAATAAGAACTTGCACAACATCTTTTGTCCTACCATCCCGCTACGAACGGGGCCAAAAGGAACTAATGGATATTAAGGTGCTCCTGTCAAAGAGCACCGGAACAAAGAATGAACTCAATGGATACATGTAATCCTCAAACTACGGACCATCCCCTTTGGTGTCCCAAGCTGTCACTTTTGGGATCGCCGGTTCCGAACCGTAACAGGTGCATACAACTCATAGATAGGATCAAGAACACAAATATATTCATGCAAACATATATGGTTCAGATCTGAAATCATGGCACTCGGGCCCTAAGTGTCAAGCATTAAGAATAACAAGTTGTAGCAAAGATGATAAACACCATACTAGATGATAGGCAACATGCCCCCAACAATCTGACGAACTACTACATGATCTAACTCATCCAATCCCTACCATCCCCTTCGCCTACAGCAAGGGAATTACTCACACATGAAGGGGGAAGTCATGGAGGGATGATGGAGTGGTGATGATGATGACGATGGCGACGATCTCCCCTCTCCGGAGGCCAAATCAGCCTCCAGATTAGCCCTCCCGAAGAAGAACAAAGGGTGGCGGCGGCTCCGCGACGCAAAACAGCGAAAGAACTTCCGATCTGGGGTTTCTGCGTCAGGAGGAAAAATACGGGCTAAAGTAGGGCACCAGGGGGTGTGGGGCCCACCCAGGCGCCCCCCCGGCGCGGCCCAGGGGGGGCGCGCCCACAGGGCGCCTGGGCACCCCCTGGCTCCCCTCTGGCCCCACTTCTGGCATTTTGTTTCTTCGGGTGCGTGAATTTTTCGTGGATTTTTCTGAGATGCTTAAAAATCCGTTTTCCTGCACACAAATAAACCATACAGGCAGCTCTGCTGAAAACATCGTTAGTCCGGGTTAGTTTAGTCCAAATCATGCAAGAATGAGGTCAAAACAATATCAAAAGTGTTTGGAAAAGTAGATACGTTTGAGACGTATCAGCAAGTATGGTGGAAATTTCAACTTCCGGTATCTTTCTTTTATTTGTAACAATATCTTTCATATACTTAGCATAAGGATTTGTCTTAAGCATATCAGTCAAACGCATATGCAAAAAGATAGGTCTAATCATTTCAGCAAAGCGCTCAAAATCCTCATCATCCTTTTTCTTGGATGGTTTAGGAGGAAAAGGCATAGGTTTCTGAACCCATGGTTCTCTTTCTTTACTGTGCTTCCTAGCAATGAAGTCTCTTTTATCATAACGTTGATTCTTTGATTGTGGGTTATCAAGATCAACAACAGGTTCAATCTCTACATCATTGTTATTGCTAGGTTGAGCATCAACATGAACATCATCACTATCATTTTGACTAGGTTCATGTTCATTACCAGATTGTGTTTCAGCATCAGAAATAGAAATATCATTGTGATTCTCAGGTGTGTCAACAACATGTTCACTAGAAGCATGCAAAGTTCTATCATTTTTCTTTTTCTTTTTCTTAGAAGGACTAGGTGTATCAACATTAGTTCTGTGAGAATCTTGCTCAACTCTCTTAGGGTGGCCCTCAGGATACAAAGGTTCCTGAGCCATTCTACCCCCTCTAGTCACAACTCTAACAACATTATCATTTTTCTTATTATTTAATTCATTAAGCAAATCATTTTGTGCTTTAAGCACTTGTTCTACTTGAGTGGTAACCATAGAAGCATGTTTACTAATGAGTTTAAGTTCACCTTTAACTCTAGACATATACTTGATAACCCTCAACCGTAAGGGATCGAGATAGTCTTCGCGGGTAAGAATAACCCAATTTATAGATTCGACACACGGGGAGCCAAAGAGTATTTATAAGCTTTGACAACTGAGTTGTTAATTCAACCGCACCTGAAATATACTTACTTGCAACAAAAGATAAGTGGTAACGGTGATATGATAGTGATGGTGGTAACAGCAAAAGTAAACAGCAAAAGTAACAACTAATGACCAGCAGGATTGAAACACTGTAGGCTAGGGAGATGGATGGTTGGGCGCTGCATGGATGACATATATCATGAATCTAACTTGGGGCAAGGCACACAGAAAAGTAATGATCATCTAGGCAAGTATCAAACATTAGGCATGTATCCCACAGGTAGTTGTACGTGCTTGCAATAAGAACTTGCACAACATCTTTTGTCCTACCATCCCGCTACGAACGGGGCCAAAAGGAACTTATGGAGATTAAGGTGCTCCTGTCAAAGAGCACCGGAACAAAGCAATAAACTCAATGGATACATGGAATCCTCAAATTATGGACCATCCCCTTTGGTGTCCCAAGCTGTCACTTCTGGGATCGCCGGTTCCGGACCGTAATAGGTGCAAACAACTCATAGATAGGATCAAGAACACAAATATATTCATGCAAACACATATGGTTCAGATCTGAAATCATGGCACTCGGGCCCTAAGTGACAAGCATTAAGAGCAACAAGTTGAAGCAAAGATGATAAACACCATAGTAGATGATAGGCAACATGCCCCCAACAATCTGATAAACTATTACATGATCTAACTCATCCAATCCCTACCATCCCCTTTGCCTACAGCAGGGAATTACTCACACATGGAAGGAGAAGTCATGGAGGGAGGATGGAGTGGTGATGATGATGACGATGGCGACAATCTCCCCTCTCCGGAGGCCAAATCAGCCTCCAGATTAGCCCCCCGAAGAAGAACAAAGGGTGGCGGCGGCTCCGCGACGGAAACTGGGAAAACGACTTCTGTTCTGGGGTTTTCTCGTCACGGGGATAAATACGGGTCAAAGTAGGGCACCAGAGGGGGAAGGACCCGCCCAGGCGGCCTCCCGGCGCGGCCAGGGGTGGGGCCGCGCCACCAGGGCGCCTGGGGCCCCCCTGGCTCCCCTCTGGCCCCTCTTCTGGCACAAGGGCCCTTCGGGTGCGTGTATTTTCTGTGATTTTTCTTGGAATTTTCTGAGACACCTAAAAATCCGTTTTACTGCACACAATAAAACCATACAGGCAGCTCTGCTGAAAACAACGTCAGTTCGGGTTAGTTTAGTTCAAATCATGCAAGAATGAGGTCAAAACAATAGCAAAAGTGTTTGGAAAAGTAGATACGTTTGAGACGTATCAACTCCCCCAAGCTTAGCATATTGCTTGTCCTCAAGCAATTCAGTTCAACGAACTGGACGCGACAAAGAAAACTTTGACAAACTCTTTTGCTTCATTAGATGTATATAAGCATGTACTACAAAAAGAGTCTAGCAAGTATTGAAACAATGCTATGAGGACAATGCACGGAGCAATCCTTCTTTCATGTGACCAATCACAAATACCTAAAAGTAAATAATATACTACTGAAAATTAAGACAAGATTACATTGCACATAGCTTGAACATACTAGAGTGGTATCTCGCTAGCCTCCATGAATGAAGCAAAACATAAATGCAGAAACTCCTCCAAAGTTTTTAAAGGAGACTAGAACTAAGAATTTCAGAATAAATAATATCACAAGCATGCAGAAGACAATGTAATACTTTGGGACAATGCACATTACACTCAGAATGACAATTATGCTCTCCTAGTTGGTGCTTTGAAGAAAGAAGGTGGAGACTCTCGAACCGTGGAATTTGATGGCGAGGTTGAAAACCCGTGGTTGGAAGCAAAGACTAAACATGTACCAGAGCTCTTGGTTTTGAAAACAGAGGTAAAAATGATTTTGGGAGGTGCATATTTCGTCAACGAATGTTAGTAGACAACCCAATTACTTCTCGAGCTGAACAAGTTTCGAGGAACGGCTCCGGCACGGGGACGATCACATCCCCTTAATCTCCTTTGTTTATCACTGCCAAAAGTTTTCTGATTTCTCATGAACAAAGCGTGTAGGAGGGTTTGTTTGTTGTATTATCTTTTATGAGTCGGGCGCACTCATGCCAGTTCCTTCTCGTATTAGGGGTTTGCAGATTAGACATGCAATCCCGGGATAAAACTCGTCCAACTTAAAAAGATCATGAATTAACTACTACTTCCTCATGAGCTAAAACAAAGGCACAAAATAGGAGTAAATTTCAATAGTTTCGAGATGGTACAAGAAAGTCTTTGTTAGGATGGCAGGTAAATACCACATAGGAAGGTATGGTGGACTCATATGGAATAACTGGTTTGAAAGGATTTGGATGCACAAGCAGAATTCCACTTAGTACGAGCGAAGGCTAGCAAGAGACTGGGAAGCGACCAACTAGAGAGCAATAGCGGTCATAATCATGCAGAGCGACAAAGCAACATTGAATCGGGCATGAAAGTGATATAACTATTCTCAAACTCAAAGATCATCAAGGCAAAGCAGACTTTTTAGTCTTAAACATGTGTAAACATGTGCCAAGTCAATCCAAGGATTCTCCAAAGGGAAATACCACCTCAGTATACCAAACTATGAACAGTGCAATGCATGTAAATCATTTCAATAACACATTATATACTCTAGCTATTTGAGACTAGCCACAAGGAAAGCATGAACCACTGGGAAATCATTGTAAACATAGCACTATGTCGCTACAAGCTGGTCTCTAGATCATAAGTACAGGCATATGTACAAAAGTAGAAACAGGAAGAGTTCATACCGGTTTTCCTTGTTGCTTCCCTTCTGTCGATCTTCGTCATCACTGCCTTGTCACTTGCACGATTGAACGTAGGAAATATAATTAAATGCCATCACGGACTCGAGCTGAACTCTGAAAACAAAGCAAACTAAAGAGAGAAAGGAAATCTTTTTGGGTTTTTTTTTCAAAGGTTGAACGAAAGCAAAAGAAAGAGAAAATCTTTTTGTTGTTTTTGCAAAGAAAAGAAATAAAGAAGAACGGGCAAAAACTTCGAAAAGATCAAAGCGAACAAAAAAATAAAACGGATAATACAATGGAAAAGTGAGAAGGGCACGTACTCCCCCAAGCTTAGGCTTTTGGCCTAAGTTGGTAGTAGCTACTGCCCCCAGGAGCCTCCTGCTCCGGGGGGGTGCTGGTGAGTCCAAGGGTCGTAAAAGGATTCCGGTGCGTACACCGAACTCCTCGGATCCTCCCACGAAGAAGGGTCCGCACTCCAAGCAGAGGAAGACCCTTCGCCAAACTGGGTGACGGTCCCCCCTGAAAAGGTGGTAACTCACCGTGCTCCTCCTCGTCGGGCACAACCCCCTCCATGGGGTTATGAAACTGATGTTGGACCATGAACTCATCAAACTGGACAACATCAAAGGACCATCCGTTCCTGCGAGAAAAATCAAACAAAAGAGGTGCAGGTAGACGGATCTTGCGTTCCGCGGTAGTTCCGAAACGCAAGATATAAACAAGGTTACCAAACTCAGAAGTCATGGTAACAAACTTATGCCTTTTCATAGCAGCAAGATCAAAACTTAAATAAGTAAAAGGCTTATCATCAGGGTGTGGGGTGCCTTTAAGATACTCTAAGATAAGTGTGGCATAAACGCCACCAAATAAATCTCCCCTGTTACCGTTCCTAGCAAGGCGTCGAGCAATTAAGGCACCCAAATTATAATCAAACCTCCCTGAGAGGGCGGTTGCCAGGATAGCAATATCCGGCGCAGAAGTGTTGCTCGTGTTGTCACGAGCTAATACCCCTCTAGCAACATAATACGCAAAATACCTGAGGTGAGGGAATAAGATGTTGGAGATTTTTGACCGATGAATATCCCTCGTACCCATGCTGCAGAGAGAGTTGAAGATGGTTTTCAGCTCGGAGGGCTGAGAGGTCATCTTCACCGTCCGCCCAACGTTTGGCACACCTATTATTTCACAAAACTTTTCCAAGGGCATGGTCAAAAGATTATTGTAAATTTTAAACTCAATAGCACCAGTATCAAGGTTATATCTAAAACTGTTAATGAAACCGGAGGTGAGTTTTTGATACTGAGTAACACGGCACGTGACGAGCCGTGTCAGACCTGCATTAGCACAAAGATTATAAAACTCATCCTTAATTCCCGCAGCTTCAAGGAATTCATCACATGGGAACATCATAGCACGTGCTGGACTTGTGTCTTCCAACAACTCTAGGGGCACATGATCTTCATTGTAGCTCACCCTAGCAGTCGAGGGTGAAGCTGCGGCTCTAGTAACTCGATCGGAGCGCGTGGGCTTCTTCTTCTCAAGCCACCCCTTTGCCCTTCCTAACAAACTCAATTCTGAAATTTTTGACAAGTTACAAAAACAAGGATTTAAACAAAGTGGATTAAGGCAAACTACTCAACTCACTTACCTAAGGCATAAACTTGCATCAAAACTTGGAAAATAAATTTCTACACATGCATGCAAGCTCATCTACACAGCACCAAGAACTACTAAATACTCACAAATGAAGCCACCAAGCAGAAATCTAATTGGAGGGGTGGAGGAGTTACATACCAGGGAGTATTTGTTCAAAATCTCAGCTCGAATGATAGGCTGTAGAGAGAGATCAATAATCGCCTCCAAGAACAGCAAGAACGCAAGAACAGGTGCAGAACTCGTGTTTTCGGAGAGAAAGAGAGAGAGAGAGAGGAAGAAGACTCACCTGGAGGCGGGACCTGTGGGCCCCAGGCGCCCTATGGGCGCGGCCAGGGGGCAGGCCACGCCAGCTGGCCGCCTGGGCCACTGGTGGCCCCCCTGGTCAGCCCCAGGTGCCTCTGGGTCACTCCCGACATGGAAATTTTTATTTTTATTTTTCTGGAATTTTTCTGAAAACTTCACTGTTGAAATTTTTTCGAAGTTCAAAAAGCTGCAAAACTTTCTGAAAACTTAGAGCAGTGATTAGTATTGTGAAGCTTCAAAAACATAAACACTTGGTACAGCAAGGAAAACAAAAGCTAAAACAAATGAAAACATAACAAGCTCAACTTTTTACCTATATAAAACATGCTTACTAGTAAGGTTGATCAAGTCTTACCAACAAACCGGCGATATATAGAGCAAAAAAGTCCCACCTCTTACGAAGTGATCATTGCACCTTTACTTTAATGGACATTGTCCCCACCATAATAGTTTTGTATTTGTGGTGCACATGTAGTGGGCAGTCCCATTCTCCAATCTTCACGGTCTCGATATCTTCTATAGAGTTGAGGCCATGCCTCTTGTCGGTCTTCTTTGGAAAATACACCGTGTGTTCTTTATCATGCACATTGAAGGTAACCTTTCCTTTATTGCAATCAATAATAGCACCTGCGGTGTTAAGAAAAGGTCTACCAAGAATAATGGACATGCTCCCATCCTCGGGCATGTCAAGCACAACAAAATCAGTAAGGATCAAACAATTAGCAACTTCTACGGGAACGTCCTCACAAATACCTATCGGGACGGCGGTTGACTTGTCAGCCATCTGAAGAGAGATATCTGTAGGGATTAGTTTCTCTAAACAAAGCCTCTTGTAAAGAGAGAAAGGCATAACACTCACTCCTGCTCCAAGATCACATAAAGCAGTTTTGACATAATTATTCTTTATGGAGCAAGGAATGGTGGGTATACCTGGATCACCAAGCTTCTCAAGAATGTTGCCACTGAAAGAGTAGTTAGCAAGCATAGTAGATATTGCCTCATTAGGAATTTTTCTTTTATTAGTAACAATATCTTTCATATATTTTGAATAGGGAGGTAACTTAATAGCATCAGTCAAAGGGATTTGAAGAAAAAGAGGTTTCATCCACTCACAAAACTTATTGTAATGCTCTTCTTCTTTAGATTTGAGAGACTTACCTGGAAAGGGCATGTGTTTCTGTATCCATGGTTCTCTTTCCTTCCCATGTCTTCTTGCGACGAAGTCTTCTCTAGTGTACTTCTTGCGTTTGTCAGGTGCTTCTTCTTCTCGAACTTCAGGCGGATCATTCTTCTCCTTATCCTTACCTTCAGGTTCGACACCGTCTTCAGTCTCAGCATCGGAGGTAGAATTACTGTTGGGATCAACAGCTGGCTCTTCACTTGTAATAGGATCATTGGAATTATCAGCCTCCTTTTGTTTCTTCTTCTTCTTCTTTGGAGAGCCAACAATTTCTTCTTCCTGCATTTGAGAATCTTGCTCGATTCTCCTCGGATGCCCCTCTGGATAGAGAGGATCTTGAGTGCTAGTTCCTCCTCGGGTCTTAATCCCGAAGGCCTGTAAATCATCCTGTTTGGCATTGTTAGCAAGCAAATCTTTTTGCACATTAGAAATTTGTTCAAGCTGAGTTTGAACCATATGAAAATGCTTCACAAGACATTTAACATCATTAACTGTTCTACCTAGAACATCAAGCAAACTTTTGATAGCAAGGGAATTATCGTGCAATTGATTTTGTATCCTCTCATTAAAATGACTTTGCTTCATAATGAAATTATCAAGCTCATCTAAACATTGATCAGGAGGCTTACCATGAGGGATGTCACTTGCGTTGAAATCTAAAAGAGAGTGTACCTCTACCATAGGGGGGTGAGTGGTAGGCTCACACAACTTCTCAATAGGGGGTAGATTCTTCACGTCTTCAGTTTTAATACCCTTCTCTTTAATAGACTTCTTCGCTTCTCGCATATCTTCGGGGCTTAGAACAAACATGCCCCTCTTCTTTGGTGGTGGAGGTGTTTCAGGGACGGACCAATCTTCATGGTTTTTGGCAATCCTGCCCATCAATTCTTCTGCATCGTCCGGTGTTCTTTTCCTGAAAACACAACCAGCACAACTATCCAAATAGGACCTGGATTCATCAGTTAGACCAGCATAAAATATATCGATTAATTCATTCTTAGGGACTCCATGTCCTGGTCTAGCCCGGATCAGACTACAGTACCTCCCCCAAGCTTTAGGGAGGTGCTCATCCTGCAACTGTTTAAAGTTATAAATTCTTTGTAAAGCAGCATGTTGCATATGAGCAGGAAAGTACTTATCAACAAAAGAGTGAGCTAAGTCTTGAGGACTCTTAATGGAACCACATGGTAGTGCATCATACCATGTTTTAGCACCTTCCTTCAGAGAGAAAGGAAGAAGCTTAGTCACATAAAAGTTTCGTATCTTTTCATCCGTGCTAAACAAGCCACCCAACTCAGTGAGTTTGGTCAGGTGTGCAATAGCATCATCATTTTCTCTGCCATAAAAGGGGTCAGCTTCAACCATAGATATAAGTGAAAGATCAACAGAGAAATCATAATCAGGATCACTGATCCATATAGGAGATGTAGCAAATTCAGGATCAGGAACAGTCTTGTTCTTCAAGGAGTGTTTTTCAAGCATCTTCTTAATAGCTTCAGGGTCAGAGTCGGCAAACTCTGTCAGTTCCCTGCATAAATCATCATCAAGCATAATGTAATCATCATCAAGGAGTCTCTCCTTGAGTTTACTCAAATCAGGATAATCATAAGTTCCACCAATGGGGTAGCGAGTAACAGGAATTTCAATTCCAGATTTTTTTTTGCAGCAGCGATCTGTTTCTCAAGAGCATAACCAAGTGAACTAATGTCATCAAGAGTAGTAGAAGCATCATCAAAAGTATCGGACATAGTAACAGATTCAGTAGAAGCATCATGTGGTGGTGAGGCAAACTTACTCATAACAGAAGGTGAATCAAGTGTAGCACTAGTGTTCATAACAGTACCTCTTCTTGTAGTGGATAGTAAGATCGGAACCTTGGGGTCTCCTTTCTTACCCATAGCGGATGAAATGCAGCAGGTAGGATACTTCAAGTAGACTTGTAAATATTGCTATGCTCCCCGGCAACGGCGCCAGAAAACGGTACTTGATAACCCTCAACCGTAAGGGATCGAGATAGTCTTCGCGGGTAAGAATAACCCAATTTATAGATTCGACACACGGGGAGCCAAAGAGTATTTATAAGCTTTGACAGTTGAGTTGTCAATTCAACCGCACCTGAAATATACTTACTTGCAACAAAAGATAAGTGGTAACGATGATATGATAGTGATGGTGGTAACAGCAAAAGTAAACAGCAAAAGTAACAACTAATGACCAGCAGGATTGAAACACTGTAGGCTAGGGAGATCGATGGTTGGGCGCTGCATGGATGAGATATATCATGAATCTAACTTGGGGCAAGGCACACAGAAAAGTAATGATCATCTAGGCAAGTATCAAACATTAGGCATGTATCCCACAGGTAGTTGTACGTGCTTGCAATAAGAACTTGCACAACATCTTTTGTCCTACATTTGAGACGTATGGAGATTAAGGTGCTCCTGTCAAAGAGCACAGGAACAAAGCAATAAACTCAATGGATACATGGAATCCTCAAATTATGGACCATCCCCTTTGGTGTCCCAAGCTGTCACTTCTGGGATCGCCGGTTCCGGACCGTAATAGGTGCAAACAACTCATAGATAGGATCAAGACCACAAATATATTCATGCAAACACATATGGTTCAGATCTGAAATCATGGTACTCGGGCCCTAAGTGACAAGCATTAAGAGCAACAAGTTGAAGCAAAGATGATAAACACCATAGTAGATGATAGGCAACATGCCCCCAACAATCTGATAAACTATTACATGATCTAACTCATCCAATCCCTACCATCCCCTTTGCCTACAGCAGGGAATTACTCACACATGGAAGGAGAAGTCATGGAGGGAGGATGGAGTGGTGATGATGATGACGATGGCGACGATCTCCCCTCTCCGGAGGCCAAATCAGCCTCCAGATTAGCCCTCCCGAAGAAGAACAGAGGGTGGCGGCGGCTCCACGACGGAAACTGGGAAAACGACTTCTGTTCTGGGGTTTTCTCGTCACGGGGATAAATACGGGTCAAAGTAGGGCACCAGAGGGGGAAGGACCCGCCCAGGCGGCCTCCCGGCGCGGCCAGGGGTGGGGCCGCGCCACCAGGGCGCCTGGGGCCCCCTGGCTCCCCTCTGGCCCCTCTTCTGGCACAAGGGCCCTTCGGGTGCGTCGATTTTCTGTGATTTTTCTTGGAATTTTCTGAGACACCTAAAAATCCGTTTTCCTGCACACAATAAAACCATACAGGCAGCTCTGCTGAAAACAACGTCAGTTCGGGTTAGTTTAGTTCAAATCATGCAAGAATGAGGTCAAAACAATAGCAAAAGTGTTTGGAAAAGTAGATACATTTGAGACGTATCAATAATCACTCAAGTGTTCAATCATATAAGCATTACGTTTCAATTGTCTACCAACATAAGCATTGAAGTTTTCTTGTTTAACAATATAATTATCAAACTCATCTAAGCATTGCCTAGCAGACTTATCACGAGGAATATCACCTTCATCAAATCTACAGCGAGAATTTACCCTTAATACCTGTGTCGGTTATCAAGACCATGTATTTCTTCAATAGGTGGTAAATTCTTAACATCTTCAACTTTAACACCCTATTCTTTGATAGATTTATTTGCCTCTTGCATATCTTTAGGACTGAGAAATAGAATACCCCTTTTCTTTGGAGTTGGCTTAGGAGTTGGTTCAGGTGTTGGAAATATGCCCTAGAGGCAATAATAAATTGGTTATTATTATATTTCCTTGTTCATGATAATCGTTTATTATCCATGCTAGAATTGTATTGATAGGAAACTAAGATACATGTGTGGATACATAGACAACACCGTGTCCCTAGTAAGCCTCTACTAGACTAGCTCATTGAT
Source organism: Secale cereale (assembly GCA_902687465.1). NCBI lineage: Eukaryota > Viridiplantae > Streptophyta > Magnoliopsida > Poales > Poaceae > Secale > Secale cereale. The sequence goes on along the minus strand of LR738715.1, from coordinate 877,790,072 downwards.
CAAAGATGGCTACGGTTTCCTAGCCATAGACATGAGTTGTCATTTGATAACGGGATCACATCATTAGGAGAATGATGTGATGGACAAGACCCAAACGATAAACGTAGCATATGATCGTGTCAGTTTATTGCTATTGTTTTCTGCATGTCAAGTATATGTTCCTACGACCATGAGATCATGCAACTCACTGACACCGGAAGAGTACCTTGTGTGTACCCAACATCACAACGTAACTGGGTGACTATAAAGGTGCTCTACAGGTATCTCCGAGGGTGTCTGTTTAGTTGGCATGGATCAAGACTGGGATTTGTCACTCCGTATGACGGAGAGGTATCTCAGGGCCCACTCGGTAATACAACATCACAATGAGCTTGCAAGCAATGTGACCAATGAGTTGATCACGGGATCTTGTATTACGGAACGAGTAAAGAGACTTGCCGGTAACGAGATTGAACTAGGTATAGAGATACCGACGATCGAATCTCGGGCAAGTAACATACCGACAGACAAAGGGAACTATATACGGGATTGTCTGAATCCTTGACATCGAGGTTCAATCGATAAGATCTTCGTAGAATATGTGGGAACCAATATGGGCATCCAGGTCCCGCTATTGGTTATTGACCGTAGAGGTGTCTCGGTCATGTCTGCATAGTTCTCGAACCCGCAGGGTCTACACACTTAACGTTTGGTGATGATATAAGTATAGTCGAGTCATTATGTTGGTAACCGAAGGTTGTTCGGAGTCCCGGATGAGATCCCGGACGTAACGAGGAACTCCGGAATGGTCCGGGGATGAAGATTGATATATTGGATGATGGGAATCGGAGTCCGGAAGTGTTCCGGGGAGCACCGGGGAGTCGTCGGATGACCGAAAGGAGTTTCGAGGGGTCCCGGCAAGTGTTGCGGGCCTCATGGGCCAAAAGGGGGGAGGCACATCAGCCAACACAGGGGCTGTGCGCCCCCCCACAGGCCTCCCACGCAGCTAGAAGGGTGGGGGCGCCCCTAGGGCAGCCGGCCCCCTCTGGCTTGGGGGGCAAGGCGCCTAGGGGGGGGCCACCCAAACCCTAGCCGCCCCCCCTCTCCCTTGTGGCCGCCACCCCCTAGGGGAAACCCTAGGGGCGCCTCCACTTCTCCCCTCCCCCCATATATAGAGAGGGAGAGAGAGGGCAGCCACACCCCTACGTGCCTTGGCGCTGCCTCTCCTCTCCCTCGTAGCATAGCTTCTTCTCCGCAGTGCTTGGCGAAGCCCTGCTGAGTTTTCTCCACCACCACCTCCACCACGCCGTCGTGCTGCCGGAGGACTCAAGTTGCTACTTCACCATCGCTCGCTGGATCGAGGAGGTGAAGGCGTCATCAAGCCGTACGTGTGTTGAACGCGGAGGCGCCGTCTGTTCGGCGCTAGATCGGATCTTCCGCGATTTGAATCGCCGCGAGTACGACTCCATCAACCGCGTTCTAGCAACGTTTCCGCTTAGCGATCTACAAGGGTATGTGGATCCGACTCTTCCCTCGTAGATGCATCTCCTAGATTGATCTTGGTGAGCGTAGGAAAATTTTTGTTTCCCATGCAACGTTCCCCAACAGTGGCATCATGAGCTAGGTTCTTGCGTAGATGCTTTCACGAGTAGAACACAAAGGGGTTTGTGGGCGTTGATGTTTAGATTGCTTCCCTCTTTGGTCTTTCTTGATTCAGCGGCATTATGGGATGAAGCGGCCCGGACCAACTTTACATGTCCACGTACATGAGACCGGTTCCATCGACAGACATGCGACTTTTGTTGCATAAGATGGCTGGCGGGTGTCTGTCTCTCCTATCTTAGTTGAATCGGATTCGACGAAGGCGGTCCTTGTAGAAGGTTAAATAGCAACTTAAATATCACCGTTGTGGCTTTGCGTAGGTAAGAAGCGTTCTTGCTAGATACCCATAGCAGCCACGTAAAACATGCAACAACAAATTAGAGGACGTCTAACTTGTTTTTGCAGGGTATGTATGTGATATGATATGGCCAAAGACATGATGAGATATATTTGATGTATGAGATGATCATGTTGTAATAGTTAATATCGACTTGCATGTCGATGTATACGGCAATCGGCAGGAGCCATAGGGTTGTCTTTAATTTTGTATGACCTGCGTGTCAATCATTAAGCGCTATGTAATGCTTTACTTTATCGCTAAACGGTAGCAATAGTAGTAAGAGCATGGTGGGCGCGCGACAACCCCGATGGCGACACGATGATGGAGATCATGATGATGGGGATCATGGTGTTACGCCGGTGACGATGGAGATCATGCCGGTGCTTTGGAGATGGAGATCAAAAGCACGAGTTGATGGCCATATCATGTCACTTATGATTTGCATGTGATGTTAATCCTTTTATGCATCTTATTTTGCTTAGGACGACGGTAGCATTATAAGATGATCCCTCACTAAATTTCAAGATAAAATTGTGTTCCCCCCGAGTGTGCGCCGTTGCGAAGGTTCGTCGTTTCGAAGCACCACGTGATGATCGGGTGTGATAGACTCTACGTTCGCATACAACGGGTGCAAGCCAGTTTTGCACATGCAGAACACTCGGGTTAGACTTGACGAGCCTAGCATGTACAGACATGGCCTCGGAACACGGAAGACCGAAAGGTCGAGCATGAGTCATATAGTAGATATGATCAACATGAAGATGTTCACCATTGACACCACCTCATCTCACGTGATGATCGGACTTGGGTTGGTGGATTTGGATCATGTCACACTCGGATGACCAGAGGGATGTCAATTTGAGTGGGAGTTATAAGTAATTTGATTAGTTAAACTCACTTATCATGAACAATAGTCTAAGTTGCCTTTGCAAATTATGTTGTAGATCAATAGCTTGCACTGTAGCTCCCTGTTTAATACGTTCCTAGAGAAAGAATAAGTTGAAAGTTATTGTAAGCAATTTTGCGGACTAGGTCCGTAATCTGAGGAATGTCCTCACTGCTGCACAGAAGGCTTACGTCCTCAATGCACCGCTCGGTGTACCAACCCCTCGAGCGTCGTCTATGGATGTTGTGAACATCTGGCAGACACATTCTGATGACTACTTGATAGTTTAGTGTGCCATGCTTTACGACTTAGAATCGGGATTCCTATGACGTTTTGAACGCCATGGAACATATGAGATGTTCCAAGAGCTGAAATTGGTATTTCAAGCTCATACCCGTGTTGAGAGGTATGACCTCTGACAAGTTCTTTGCCTTACAAAGATGGAGGAGAATTGCTCAGACAGTGAGCATGTACTCAGAATATCTGGGTGCTTCAATCGCTTGAATCGAGTGGGAGTTTATCTTCCAGATAAGTTAGTGATTGACAGAGTTCTCTAGTCACTATCACCAAGCTACTAGAACTTCGTGATGAACTATGACATGCAAGGGATAGAGATGATCCCGGGTTTGTTCGCGGTGCCTAAGACCGCAAAGGTAGAAGTCAAGAAGGAGCATCAAATGTTGATGGTTTAACAAGACCACTGGTTTCAAGAAGGGCAAGGGCTAGAAGGGAAACTTCATGAATGACAAACAAGTTGCCGCTCTAGTGAAGAGACCCAAGGTTGAACCCAAACCCGAGACTAAGTGCTTCTATTATAAGGGGAACGGTCACTGGTAGCGGAACTACCCTAAATACATGGTAGATAAGAAGGCTGGCAACTTCAACAAAGTATATCTGATATACGTGTCATTGATGTGTACCTTACTAGTACTCCTAGTAGCACCTGGGTATTGGATACCGGTTCAGTTGCTATTATTGGTGACTTGAAGCAAAAGCTACAGACTAAACGGAGACTGGCTGGGCGAGGTGACGATGTGTGTTGGAAGTGTTTCCAAGGTTGATGTGATCACCATCGCACGCTCCCTCTACCTTCGGGATTAGTGTTGAATCTAGATAAAAGTTATCGGGTGTCTACGTTGAGCATAAATATGATTGGATCATGTTCATTGTGATACGGTTGTTCATTTAAGTTAGAGAATAATGGTTATTCTGCTTAGATACCTTTCATGGTCATGCACCCTATCTGAATGGTTCATTGAATCTCGGTCGTAGTAATACACATGTTCATAATATTGACGCCAAAAGATGTAGAGTTAATAATGATAGTACCACTTTCTTGTGGCACTGCCGCGTAGGTCATATTGGTGTAAAGTGGATGAAGAAACTCCATGCTGATGGATGTTTGGAGTCATTTGATTTTGAATCGCTTGACACATGCGAGCCATGCCTCATGGGCAGGATGACTGAGACCCGTTTTCATGTTCAATGAGACGGGCAAGTGACTTGTTGGAAATCGCACATGTTGATGTGTGTGATCCAATGAGGATTGAGGCGAGCAGGGGATATCGTTGTTTTCTCATCTTCACTGACGACTTGAGTAGATATGGGGATATATACTTAATGAAGCACAAGTCTGAAACGTTTGAAAAGTTCAAGCAATTTCAGAGTGAAGTTAAGAATCATCATAACAAGAAGATCAAATTCCTACGATCTGATCAAGGGAGAATATCTGAGTTATGAGTTTGGCAATCACTTAAGACATGTGGAATTGTTTCATAGTTGAAGCCATCTGGAACACCACAGTGTAATGGTGTGTCCGAACGTCGTAATCGAACCTTATGAGATATGGTGCGATTTATGATGTCTCTTGCCAATCTGCCACTATCATTTTGGGGTTATGCATTAGAGACAGCTGCATTCGCTTTAGTTAGGGCACCATCTAAAGTCCGTTGAGACGACATCGAATGGACATTGGTTTGGCAAGAAACCAAAGTTGTCGTTTCTTAAATGTTTGGGGCTGCGATGCTTGTGGCTTCAGCCGGAAAAGCTCGAGCCCAAAGCGGACAAATGCGTCTTCATAGGATACCCAAAGGTTACAGTTGGGTATACCTTCTATCTCAGATCCGAGGGCAAAGTGTTTGTCGCTAAGAACGAGTCCTTTCTTGAGAAGGAGTTTCTCTCGAAAGAATTGAGTGGGAGGAAGATAGAACTTGATGAGGTTGTTGAACCTCTACTTCGAACGGAGAGTGGTGCAACACAGAAAGATGTTTCTGTGGAACCCACATCTGTTGAAGAGGAAGCTAATGATAGTGATCATGAAACTTCGGATCAAGTTACTGTCGAACATCGTAGGTCGACAAGGATATGTACTACTCCTGAGTGGTACGGTAATCCTGTCTTAGATGTCATGTTGTTAGACAACGATGAAACCTACGAGCAATGGAGAAGCGATGGTGGGCCCGTGTTCCGACAAATGGTTAGATGCCATGAAATCCGAGATAGGATCCATGTATCATAACAAAGTATGGACTTTTGTGGACTTGCCCGATGATCGGCAAGCCATTGAAAATAAATGGATCTTTGAGAAGAAGACGGACGTGGACGGTAATGTCACCGTCTATGAAGCTCGACTTGTGGCAAAGAGTTTTTCACAAGTTCAAGGAGTTGACTACGATGAGATTTTCTCACCCGTAGCGATGCTTAAGTCCGTCGGAATCATGGTAGCATTGGCTGCATTTTTCGATAAGGAAATCTGGCAGATGGATGTCAAAACAAGTTTCCTTACCGGTTTTCGTAAGGAAAGGTTGTATGTGATGCAATCAGAAGGTTTTGCCGATCCTAAGGATGCTAAAAGGTATGCTAGCTCCAGCGATCCTTCTATTGACTAGAGCAAGCATCTCGGAGTCAGAACATACGCTTTGATGGAGTGATCAAAGTTTTTGGGTTTATACAAAGTTTACAAGAAACTTGTATTTACAAGAAAGTGAGTGGGAGCGCTACAACATTTCTGATAAGTATATGTGGATGACATATTGTTGATCCGAAATGATATAGAATTTCTGGAAAGCATAAAGGGTTGTTTGAAAGGAGTTTTTCAAAGGAAGACCTGGGTAAAGCCGCTTACATATTAGGCATCAAGATCTATAGAGATAGATCAAGACGCCTGATTAGATTTTCAAAGAGCACACACCTTGTCATATATTTGAAGGAGTTCAAAATGGATCGATCAAAGAAGAAGTCCTTGCCTGAATTGTAAGGTGTGAAGTTGAGTAAGACTCAAAGCTCGACCACGGCAGAAGAAAGAGAAAGGACGAAAGTCGTCCCCTATGCTTTAGCCATAGGCTCTATACGGTATGCCATGCTGTGTGCCGCGCCTGATGTGTGCCTTGCCACGAGTCTGGCAAGGGGGTACAAGTGTGATCCAGGAGTGGATCACTGGACAGCGGTCAAAATTATCCTTAGAGGAATAAGGAAATGTTTCTCGGTTGTGGAGTTTATAAAGAGTTCAACGTAAAGAGTTACGTCGATGCAAGCTTTAACACCTATCCGGATAACTCTGAATAGAAAAACCGGATACGTATAGTGGAGCAACCATTTGGAATAGAACCAAGTGGAGCGAAGTAGCAGCATCTACAATATGACATAGATTTTTGCGAAGTACGTGTGGATCTGCATGTTGCAGACCCATTGACTACAACCTCTCTCACAAGCATAACATGATAAAACCCCAGAACTCATTGAGTGTTGATCACATGGTGATGTGGACTAGATTATTGACTCTATTAAACTCTTTGGGTATTAGTCACATGGCGATGTGAACTATGAGTGTTAATCACATAGCGATGTGAACTAGATTATTGACTCTAGTGCAAGTGGGAGACTGTTGGAAATATGCCCTAGAGGCAATAATAAATTGGTTATTATTATATTTCCTTGTTCATGATAATCGTTTATTATCCATGCTAGAATTGTATTGATAGGAAACTAAGATACATGTGTGGATACATAGACAACACCGTGTCCCTAGTGAGCCTCTACTAGACTAGCTCGTTGATCAAAGATGGCTACGGTTTCCTAGCCATAGACATGAGTTGTCATTTGATAACGGGATCACATCATTAGGAGAATGATGTGATGGACAAGACCCAAACGATAAACATAGCATATGATCGTGTCAGTTTATTGCTATTGTTTTCTGCATGTCAAGTATATGTTCCTACGACCATGAGATCATGCAACTCACTGACACCGGAAGAGTACCTTGTGTGTACCCAACATCACAACGTAACTGGGTGACTATAAAGGTGCTCTACAGGTATCTCCGAGGGTGTCTGTTTAGTTGGCATGGATCAAGACTGGGATTTGTCACTTCGTATGACGGAGAGGTATCTCAGGGCCCACTCGGTAATACAACATCACAATGAGCTTGCAAGCAATGTGACCAATGAGTTGATCACGGGATCTTGTATTACGGAACGAGTAAAGAGACTTGCCGGTAACGAGATTGAACTAGGTATAGAGATACCGACGATCGAATCTCGGGCAAGTAACATACCGACAGACAAAGGGAACTATATACGGGATTGTCTGAATCCTTGACATCGAGGTTCAATCGATAAGATCTTCGTAGAATATGTGGGAACCAATATGGGCATCCAGGTCCCGCTATTGGTTATTGACCGTAGAGGTGTCTCGGTCATGTCTGCATAGTTCTCGAACCCGCAGGGTCTACACACTTAACGTTTGGTGATGATATAAGTATAGTCGAGTCATTATGTTGGTAACCGAAGGTTGTTCGGAGTCCCGGATGAGATCCCGGACGTAACGAGGAACTCCGGAATGGTCCGGGGATGAAGATTGATATATTGGATGATGGGAATCGGAGTCCGGAAGTGTTCCGGGGAGCACCGGGGAGTCGTCGGATGACCGAAAGGAGTTTCGGGGGGTCCCGGCAAGTGTTGCGGGCCTCATGGGCCAAAAGGGGGGAGGCACATCAGCCAACAGAGGGGCTGTGCGCCCCCCCACAGGCCTCCCACGCAGCTAGAAGGGTGGGGGCGCCCCTAGGGCAGCCGGCCCCCTCTGGCTTGGGGGGCAAGGCGCCTAGGGGGGGCCACCCAAACCCTAGCCGCCCCCCCTCTCCCTTGTGGCCGCCACCCCCTAGGGGAAACCCTAGGGGCGCCTCCACTTCTCCCCTCCCCCTATATATAGAGAGGGAGAGAGAGGGCAGCCACACCCCTACGTGCCTTGGCGCTGCCTCTCCTCTCCCTCGTAGCATATCTTCTTCTCCGCAGTGCTTGGCGAAGCCCTGCTGAGTTTTCTCCACCACCACCTCCACCACGCCGTCGTGCTGCCGGAGGACTCAAGTTGCTACTTCACCATCGCTCGCTGGATCGAGGAGGTGAAGGCGTCATCAAGCCGTACGTGTGTTGAACGCGGAGGCGCCGTCCGTTCGGCGCTAGATCGGATCTTCCGCGATTTGAATCGCCGCGAGTACGACTCCATCAACCGCGTTCTAGCAACGCTTCCGCTTAGCGATCTACAAGGGTATGTGGATCCGACTCTTCCCTCGTAGATGCATCTCCTAGATTGATCTTGGTGAGCGTAGGAAATTTTTTGTTTCCCATGCAACGTTCCCCAACATCAGGAAGTGTCCAATTATTTTCATTACTCAACATATTATTCAATAGCAATTCAGCTTGCTCAACAGTTCTTTCCCTGAAAACACAATCAACATAACTATCTAGGTGGTCTCTGGAAGCATCGGTTAGTCCATTATAAAAGATATCAAGTATCTCATTTTTCTTAAGAGGATGATCAGACAAGGCATTAAGTAATTGGAGAAGCCTCCCCCAAGCTTGTGGGAGACTCTCTTCTTCAATTTGCACAAATTATATATTTCCCTTAAGGCAGCTTGTTTCTTATGAGCGGGGAAATATTTAGCAGAGAAGTAGTAAATCATATCCTGGGGACTACGCACACAACTAGTATCAAGAGAATTAAACCATGTTTTAGCATCACCCTTTAATGAGAACGGAAATAACTTAAGGATATAGTAGTAACGAATTTTTTCCTCATGAGTGAACAAGGTGGCTATATCATTCAATTTAGTAAGATGTGCCAAAATAGTTTCAGATTCATAGCCATAAAAAGGACCAGATTCAACCAAAGTGATTATCTCAGGATCGACAGAGAAATCATAATCCCTATCTCAGAAATACAGATAGGTGAAGTAGCAAAAGCAGGGTCATATTTCATTCTAGCATTCAAAGACTTTTTCTTTCAGCTTAGCTAACAGTTTCTTAAGATCATATCTATCTTTGCAAGCTAAAAGATCTCTAGCAGTTTCTTCATCCATAACATAACCCTCAGGCATAACAGGCCATTCATATCTAGGGGGAGAATCTTCATCATCACTTTCATCAATATTATCAGTTTCAATAATTTCATTCTCTCTAACCCTAGCAAGTTGTTCATCAAGAAATTCACCTAGTGGCACAGTATTATCAAGCATAGAAGTAATTTCATCATAAGCATCATGCATAGCAGAAGTGTCATCATCAATAACATGCGACATATCAGATTCAATAGCAGGAGTAGGTGTTGCAAGTTTACTCAAAACAGAAGGTGAATCAAGTGCAGAGCTAGATGGCCATTCCTTACCTCTCCTCGTAGTTGAGGGAAAAATCTTGGTTTTTTCATCTCTCAAGTTCTTCATAGTGATCAGCAGATATAAATCCTAAGTGACTCCAAGAATATAGCTATGCTTCCCCGGCAACGGCGCTAGAAAATAGTCTTATTAACCCACAAGTATAGGGGATCGTAATAGTTTTCGAGGGTAGAGTATTCAACCCAAGTTTATTGCTTCGACACAAGGGGAGCCTAAGAATATTCTCAAGTATTAGCAGTTGAGTTGTCAATTCAACCACACATGGAAGACTTAATATCTGCAGCAAAGTATTTAGTAGCAAAGTAGTATGAAAGTAACGGTAACGGTGGCAAAAGTAACAGTAGCAGTTTTGAGGCAATCGTAATAGTGGAAACGTAAAGTAAATAAGCAAAGATCAATATGTGAAAAGCTCGTAGGCAATGGATCAATGATGGATAATTATGTCGGATGCGATTCCTCATGCAACAATTATAACATAGGGTGACATAGAACTAACTCCGGTTCATCTATGTAATGTAGGCATGTATTCCGAATATATTCATACGTGCTTATGGAAAAGAACTTACATGACATCTTTTGTCCTACCCTCCCGTGGCAGCGGGGTCCTATTGGAAACTAAGGGATATTAAGGCCTCCTTTAAATAGAGTACTGGACCAAAGAATTAACACTTAGTGAATACATGAACTCCTCAAACTACGGTCATCACGGGGAGTGGTCCCGATTATTGTCACTTCGGGGTTGCCGGATCATAACACATAGTAGGTGACTGTTGATTTGCAAGATAGGATCAAGAACTCACATATATTCACGAAAACATAATAGGTTCAGATATAAAATCATGGCACTCAGGCCCTAGTGACAAGGATTAAGCATAGCAAAGTCATAGCAACATCAATCTTAGAACATAATGGATACTAGGGATCAAACCCTAACAAAACTAACTCGATTACATGGTAAATCTCATCCAACCCATCACCGTTCAGCAAGCCTACGATGAGATTACTCACGCACGGCGGTGAACATCATGAAATTGGTGATGGAGGATGGTTGATGATGACGATGGCGACGGATTCCCCTCTCCGGAGCCCCGAACGGACTCCAGATCAGCCCTCCCAAGAGAGATTAGGGCTTGGTGGCGGCTCCATATCGTAAAACGCAATGAATCCTTCTCTCTGATTTTTTTTCTCCCCGAACGTGAATATATGGAGTTGGAGTTGAGGTCGGTGGAGGTCCAGGGGGCCCACGAGGTAGGGCGCGTGCCCCCACCCTCGTGGACAGGGTGTGGCCCCCCTGGTGTTGATTCTTTCGCTAGTATTTTTTATAAACTAGATGATACCCCGCGCGTTGCTGCGGGTACACTTATTTATATTTCTAAAGAACTCTAAGATAAATACATGAACATATATCGAGTAATAGAGGAAGAGTTAAAAGGGTAATCTCTTGCCAAGCACGTAGTGCTTGTTGGAAATATGCCCTAGAGGCAATAATAAAAGAGTTATTATTATATTTCCTTGTTCATGATAATCGTTTATTATCCATGCTATAACTGTATTGATTGGAAACTCAAATACACGTGTGGATGAATAGACAGACTTTGTGTCCCTAGTGAGCCTCTACAGGACTAGCTCGTTGATCAAAGATGACCGCGGTTTCCAGGTCATAGACATGAGTTGTCATTTGATAACGGGATCACATCATTAGGAGAATGATGTGATGGACGAGACCCAAACATAAACATAGCTTTTGATCGTGTCAGTTATCGCTATGGTTTTCTGCATGTCAAGTATAAGTTCCTATGACCATGAGATCATGTAACTCACTGACACCGTAGGAGTGCTTTGTGTGTGCCAAACGTCACAACGTAACTGGGTGACTATAAAGGTACTCTACAGGTATCTCCGAAGGTGTCTGTTGAGTTGACATGGATCGAGACTGGGATTTGTCACTCCGTATGACGGAGAGGTATCTCCGGGCCCACTCGGTAATACGTCATCTCAATGAGCTCAAAGTGACTAAGTAGTTGGTCACGGGATTATGTATTACGGTAACGAGTAAAGAGACTTGCCGGTAACGAGATTGAACTAGGTATAGAGATACCGACGATCGAATCTCGGGCAAGTAACATACCGACGAGACAAAGGGAACTGTATACGGGATTGCCTGAATCCTTGACATCGTGGTTCATCCGATGAGATCATCGAGAAACATGTAGGAGCCAATATGGGTATCCAGATCCCGCTATTGGTTATTGACCTGGGAGTGTCTCGGTCATGTCTACATGGTTTCCGAACCCGCAGGGTCTACACACTTAACGCTCGGTGACGCTAGGGTTGTTAGTGAGAAGAGTGCATGGTTACCGAAGGTTGTTCGGAGTCCCGGATGAGATCCCGGACATGACGAGGGTCTCCGGAATGGTCCGGAGACGAAGATTGATATATAGGATGAAAGGTTTCGGAGTACCGGAAGTGTTCCGGGGAGCATCGGGAAATCGGCGGAGTACCGGGAAGGTTTTCGGGGGGTCCGGAAGGTGTTCTGGGCCTATTGGGCCACAAGGGGGGACACCACAGCCCTCAGGGGGCTGTGCGCCCCCCCTGGGCCCTCTCTCCATGCGGCTAAGGGGGTGGGACCCCCTAGGGCTGGCCGCACCCCTTGGGCTTGGGGGGCAAGGCACCTAGGGGGGAAACCCTAGGGCCTGGGCGCCTCCCCCTGCCCTGGCCGCCGCCCCCCTCCCCTTGCCCTGGCCGCCGGCCCCTAGGGGGAAACCCTAGGGCGCCCTAACCTCTCCACCCCCCCTATATATAGTGGGGCAAAGGGAGGGCAGCCAACACAGTTTGTGCCTCGGTGCTGCCCTCCCTCTCCCGTCATATCTTCTCCTCCCGCAGTGCTTAGGCGAAGCCCTGCTGGAGTTCTTCTCCACCATCACCACCACGCCGTCGTGCTTCCGGTTCTCCATCAACCTCTCCTCCACCCCTTGCTGGATCAAGAAGGAGGAGACGTCCCCGAGCCGTACGTGTGAAGAACGCGGAGGCACCGTTGCTTCGGTGCTAGGTCTTCGGCGATCTGAATCGCGACGAGTACGACTCCATCATCCGCGTTCATAACGCTTCCGCTTAGCGATCTACAAGGGTACGTAGATCACACTCCCCTCTCGTAGTTGCTTCTACTAGATTGATCTTGGTGAACGGTAGGAAAATTTTTGTTTCCCATGCAACGTTCCCCAACAGTGGTATCAGAGCTAGGATCTTGCGTAGATGCTTTCTCGAGTAGAACACAAAGAAGTTTGTGGCGTTGATGTTTAAATTGCTGCCCTCCTTAGTCTTTCTTGATTCAGCGGTATTATAGGATGAAGCGGCCCGGACCAACTTTACATGTCCACGTACATGAGACCGGTTCCATCGACAGACATGTGACTTTTGTTGCATAAGATGGCTGGCGGGTGTCTGTCTCTCCTATCTTAGTTGAATCGGAATAGAACAAGGCGGTCCTTGTATAAGGTTAAATAGCAACTTGAATATCACCGTTGTGGTTTTGCGTAGGTAAGAAGCGTTCTTGCTAGATACCCATAGCAGCCACGTAAAACATGCAACAACAAATTAGAGGACGTCTAACTTGTTTTTGCAGGGTATGTATGTGATATGATATGGCCAATGACATGATGAAATATATTTTGATGTATGAGATGATCATGTTGTAATAGTTAACATCGACTTGCATGTCGATGCATACGGCAACCGGCAGGAGCCATAGGGTTGTCTTTAATTTTGTATGACCTGCGTGTCAATCATTAAGCGCTTTGTAATGCTTTACTTTATCGCTAAACGGTAGCAATAGTAGTAAGAGCATGGTGGGGCGCCGACAACCCCGATGGCAACACGATGATGGAGATCATGATGATGGAGATCATGGTGTGGCGCCGGTGACGATGGAGATCATGCCGGTGCTTTGGAGATGGAGATCAAAAGCACGAGTTGATGGCCATATCATGTCACTTATGATTTGCATGTGATGTTAATCCTTTTATGCATCTTATTTTGCTTAGGACGACGGTAGCATTATAAGGTGATCCTTCACTAAAATTTCAAGATAAAATTGTGTTCCCCCCGAGTGTGCGCCGTTGCGAAGGTTCGTCGTTTCGAAGCACCACGTGATGATCGGGTGTGATAGACTCTACGTTCGCATACAACGGGTGCAAGCCAGTTTTGCACGTGCAGAACACTCGGGTTAGACTTGACGAGCCTAGCATGTACAGACATGGCCTCGGAACACGGAGGACCGAAAGGTCGAGCATGAGTCATATAGTAGATATGATCAACATGTTGATGTTCACCATTGACACCACCTCATCTCACGTGATGATCGGACTTGGGTTGGTGAATTTGGATCATGTCACGCTCGAATGACCGGAGGGATGTCAATTTGAGTGGGAGTTATAATTAATTTGATTAAGTAATAACTCACTTATCATGAACAATAGTCTAAAAATGTCTTTGCAAATTTATGTTGTAGATGGCTCGCGCAGGAGTTCCCCTGAATTTTAATGCGTTCCTAGAGAAAGCTAAACTGAAAGATGATGGGAGCAACTTTGTGGACTGGCTCCGCAATCTGAGGATCATCCTCACAGCTGCCCAAAAGGTTTATGTCCTAAATGCACCGCTAGGTCAACCCCCCGCTCCTGGAGCCTCTGCAGACGATATGAACGTCTGGCAGACGCGTTCGGATGACTATTCGATAGTACAATGTGCCATGTTGTACGGCTTGGAAGGAGGACTCCAAAGGCGTTTTGAACGTCATGGTGCATATGAGATGTACACGGAGTTGAAATTCATCTTTGAGAAGAATGCTAAGATCGAGAGGTATGAGACCACCGATAAATTCTTCGCTTGCAAGATGGAGGAGAATTCGTCTGTCAGTGAGCACTTACTGAAGATGTCTGGGTACTATACCCGCATAGCTGATCTGGGACTTGTGTGCCCGGATGAGGCTATCATTGACAGAATTCTCCAGTCACTCCCTCCAAGCTACAAGAGCTTCGTCCAGCAGTACAACATGCAAGGGATGAATAAAACCATCGCCGAGCTGTTTTCGATGCTGAAAGTCGCTGAGGCAGACATCCAGAAGGAGTATCAAGTGTTGATGGTCAATAAGACCACCAGTTTCAAGAAGAATGGCAAGGGCAAGAAGGGTAACTCTAAGAAGGGTGGCAAAGCAGTTGCTAATCTAGTGAAGAAACCCAAGGCTGGGCCCAAGCCAGAGACTGAGTGTTTCTATTGCAAGGGGAATGGCCACTGGAAGCGGAACTGCCCCAAGTATCTGGCGGACAAGAAGGGGGCCAACAACAACAAAGGTATATATGATATACATGTTATTGATGTGTACCTTACCAACTCTCGTTGTAGTGCCTGGGTATTTGATACCGGTTCGGTTGCTCACATTTGCAACTCTAAACAGGAACTGCGGAATAAACGGAGGCTGGCGAAGGACGAAGTGACGATGCGCGTGGGAAATGGTTCCAAGGTTGATGTGATCGCCGTCGGCACGCTCGCTCTTCGATTACCATCGGGATTAGTTATGAACCTGAATAATTGTTATTTAGTGCCTGCGTTAAGCATGAACATTATATCTGGATCTTGTTTATTGCGAGACGGTTACTCATTTAAGTCAGAGAATAATGGTTGTTCTATTTATATGAGTAATATCTTTTATTGTCATGCACCCGAAGTTAGGGGTTTATTCTTATTGAATCTCGATAGTGATGATACACATGTTCATAACATTGATGCCAAAAGATGTAGAGTAGATAATGATAATACCACTTTCTTGTGGCACTGCCGTCTCGGTCATATCGGCGTGAAACGCATGAGGAAGCTCCATGCTGATGGACTTTTGGAGTCTCTTGATTTTGAATCACTTGACACGTGCGAGCCGTGCCTCATGGGCAAGATGACAAGGACCCCGTTTTCAGGGACAATGGAACGGGCAAGTGACTTATTGGAAATCATACATACTGATGTGTGCGGTCCGATGAGTGTAACGGCGCGCGGTGGATATCGTTATTTTCTCACCTTCACTGACGACTTAAGTAGATATGGGTATATTTACTTGATGAAGCATAAGTCTGAAACTTTTGAAAAGTTCAAGCAATTTCAGAGTGAAGTAGAAAATCATCGTAACAAGAAGATCAAGTTCCTACGATCTGATCGAGGGGGAGAATATCTGAGTTATGAGCTTGGTGATCACTTAAGAAAATGTGGAATTGTTTCACAGTTGACGCCACCCGGAACACCACAGCGTAATGGTGTGTCCGAACGTCGTAATCGAACCCTATTAGATATGGTACGTTCTATGATGTCTCTTGCCGATTTGCCACTATCGTTTTGGGGATATGCGTTAGAGACAGCTGCATTCACTTTAAATAGGGCTCCATCTAAGTCCGTTGAGACAACACCGTATGAACTGTGGTTTGGTAAGAAACCTAAGTTGTCTTTTCTCAAGGTTTGGGGTTGCGATGCTTATGTCAAAAGGCTTCAGCCAGAAAAGCTCGAACCCAAAGCGGACAAATGTGTCTTCATAGGATACCCAAAAGAAACAGTTGGGTACACCTTCTATCTCAGATCCGAGGGCAAAGTGTTTGTCGCTAAGAACGGGTCCTTTCTCGAGAAGGAGTTTCTCTCGAAAGAATTGAGTGGGAGGAAGGTAGAACTTGATGAGGTTATTGAACCTCTGCTTCAACCAGAGAGTAGCGCAGCACAGAAAGATGTTTTTGTGGAGCCTGCAGAGGTTGAAGAGGAAGCCAATGATGATGATCAAGAAGCTTCTGATCAAGTTACTACCGAACCTCGTAGGTCGACAAGGGTACGCACTGCACCTGAGTGGTATGGTAACCCTGTCTTGGAGGTCATGTTGTTAGACAACGGTGAACCTACGAGCTATGGAGAAGCGATGGTGAGCCCAGATTCCGACAAATGGTTAGAGGCCATGAAATCCGAGATGGGATCCATGTATGAAAACAAAGTATGGACTTTGGAAGTATTACCTGAAGGGCGGAAGGCCATTCAGAATAAATGGATTTTTAAGAGGAAGACGGACGCTGACGGAAACGTCACCGTGTATAAAGCTCGACTTGTGGCAAAGGGTTTTTCGCAAGTTCAAGGAATTGACTACGATGAGACTTTCTCACCTGTAGCGATGCTTAAATCCGTCCGAATCATGTTAGCAATAGCTGCATATTTCGATTATGAAATTTGGCAGATGGATGTCAAAACAGCGTTCCTTAACGGTTATCTTAAGGAAGAGTTGTATATGATACAACCAGAAGGTTTTGTCGATCCAGAGAATGCTGACAAAGTGTGCAAGCTCCAGCGTTCCATTTATGGGCTGGTGCAAGCATCTCGGAGTTGGAATCTTCGCTTTGATGAGGTGATCAAAGCGTTTGGGTTTGTACAAGTTTACGGGGAAGCTTGTATTTACAAGAAAGTGAGTGGGAGCTCTATAGCGTTTCTAATATTATATGTGGATGACATATTGCTGATTGGAAACAATATAGAATTTTTGGATAGCGTGAAGGGGTATTTGAACAAGAGTTTTTCAATGAAGGATCTCGGTGAAGCTGCTTTCATATTGGGCATCAAGATCTATAGAGATAGATCAAGACGCTTGATAGGACTTTCACAAAGTACATACCTTGATAAAGTTTTGAAGAAGTTCAAAATGGATCAATCCAAGAAGGGGTTCTTGCCGGTATTGCAAGGTACAAAGTTGAGTAAGACTCAATGCCCAGTGACTGCGGATGATAGAGAAAAGATGAGTGTCGTCCCCTATGCTTCAGCCATAGGCTCTATCATGTATGCAATGCTGTGCACAAGACCAGATGTCAGCCTTGCCATAAGTATGGCCGGAAGGTTTCAAAGTAATCCTGGTATGGATCACTGGACAGCGGTCAAGAATATCCTAAAGTACCTGAAAAGGACTAAGGATATGTTTCTCGTTTATGGAGGTGATCAAGAGCTCGTCGTAAAGGGTTACGTCGATGCAAGCTTTGACACTGATCCGGATGACTCCAAGTCTCAAACCGGATACGTATATATTCTCAACGGGGGAGCAGTAAGCTGGTGCAGTTCCAAGCAAAGCGTGGTAGCTGATTCTACATGTGAAGCGGAGTATATAGCTGCCTCGGAGGCGGCTAAGGAAGGTGTCTGGATGAAGGAGTTCATGACAGATCTTGGAGTTGTGCCTAGTGCACTGAACCCAATGACTCTGTTCTGTGACAACACTGGTGCCATTGCTCTAGCCAAGGAACCAAGGTTTCACAAGAGGACCAGACACATAAAGCGACGCTTCAATTCCATCCGCGATTCGGTCAAGGTGGAGGACATAAACATTTGCAAAGTACACACGGATTTGAATGTTGCAGATCCGTTGACTAAGCCTCTTCCACGGGCTAAGCACGATCAACACCAAGACTCTATGGGTGTTAGATTCATTACCTTGTAATGCTAGATTATTGACTCTAGTGCAAGTGGGAGACTGTTGGAAATATGCCCTAGAGGCAATAATAAAAGAGTTATTATTATATTTCCTTGTTCATGATAATCGTTTATTATCCATGCTATAACTGTATTGATTGGAAACTCAGATACACGTGTGGATGAATAGACAGACTTTGTGTCCCTAGTGTGCCTCTACAGGACTAGCTCGTTGATCAAAGATGACCGCGGTTTCCAGGTCATAGACATGAGTTGTCATTTGATAACGGGATCACATCATTAGGAGAATGATGTGATGGACGAGACCCAAACGTTAACATAGCTTTTGATCGTGTCAGTTATCACTATAGTTTTCTGCATGTCAAGTATAAGTTCCTATGACCATGAGATCATGTAACTCACTGACACCGTAGGAGTGCTTTGTGTGTGCCAAACGTCGCAACGTAACTGGGTGACTATAAAGGTACTCTACAGGTATCTCCGAGGGTGTCTGTTGAGTTGACATGGATCGAGACTGGGATTTGTCACTCCGTATGACGGAGAGGTATCTCCGGGCCCACTCGGTAATACGTCATCTCAATGAGCTCAAAGTGACTAAGTAGTTGGTCACGGGATTGTGTATTACGGTAACGAGTAAAGAGACTTGCCGATAACGAGATTGAACTAGGTATAGAGATACCGACGATCGAATCTCGGGCAAGTAACATACCGACGAGACAAAGGGAACTGTATACGGGATTGCCTGAATCCTTGACATCGTGGTTCATCCGATGAGATCATCGAGAAACATGTAGGAGCCAATATGGGTATCCAGATCCCGCTATTGGTTATTGACCTGGGAGTGTCTCGGTCATGTCTACATGGTTTCCGAACCCGCAGGGTCTACACACTTAACGTTCGGTGACGCTAGGGTTGTTAGTGAGAAGAGTGCATGGTTACCGAAGGTTGTTCGGAGTCCCGGATGAGATCCCGGACATGACGAGGGTCTCCGGAATGGTCCGGAGACGAAGATTGATATATAGGATGAAAGGTTTCGGAGTACCGGAAGTGTTCCGGGGAGCATCGGGAAATCGGCGGAGTACCGGGAAGGTTTTCGGGGGGTCCGGAAGGTGTTCTGGGCCTATTGGGCCACAAGGGGGGACACCACAGCCCTCAGGGGGCTGTGCGCCCCCCTGGGCCCTCTCTCCATGCGGCTAAGGGGGTGGGACCCCCTAGGGCTGGCCGCACCCCTTGGGCTTGGGGGGCAAGGCACCTAGGGGGGAAACCCTAGGGCCTGGGCGCCTCCCCCTGCCCTGGCCGCCGCCCCCCTCCCCTTGCCCTGGCCGCCGGCCCCTAGGGGGAAACCCTAGGGCGCCCTAACCTCTCCACCCCCCCTATATATAGTGGGGCAAAGGGAGGGCAGCCAACACAGTTTGTGCCTCGGTGCTGCCCTCCCTCTCCCGTCATATCTTCTCCTCCCGCAGTGCTTAGGCGAAGCCCTGCTGGAGTTCTTCTCCACCATCACCACCACGCCGTCGTGCTGCCGGTTCTCCATCAACCTCTCCTCCACCCCTTGCTGGATCAAGAAGGAGGAGACGTCCCCGAGCCGTACGTGTGAAGAACGCGGAGGCACCGTTGCTTCGGTGCTAGGTCTTCGGCGATCTGAATCGCGACGAGTACGACTCCATCATCCGCGTTCATAACGCTTCCGCTTAGCGATCTACAAGGGTACGTAGATCACACTCCCCTCTCGTAGTTGCTTCTACTAGATTGATCTTGGTGAACGGTAGGAAAAATTTTTGTTTCCCATGCAACGTTCCCCAACAGTGCTTTGCCTGTGTAAAACTTGGAGTTTGAAGTACAAATGCAATAATGTTGTACCATTTTTAAAAAGTGTGATCCAGCACCAGTACCAGTAGAGTTGGTAGATTAGAGAATCTTTTCACACCTTAGCCTAAGTTGCTAGCTTCACACTATTTCTTATGAATAAAGATTCTGAGATGGTATAGAGTATAATTCATGCAGATATTCCTGGAATAACTAACTTGGAATTGCACTTACTAAAACAGCGAGGAATTGTTAATGTAGGATAAAGTCAATCCGGGTTCGAAATTTAACCTGGGCAGAAAATAAGCTAATGTCTACTTCTTTTATTTTATTGTTTGGAACAGCGTCACCATCTACTCTTCACAGGAACAATAGAGAAATATATAAAATTTATATAACTCTAAATCACCAAAGAGGGTAGTTGTCTCGGACTAAAAAAGCTACTTGTTCATTGTTCCATGCGAAGCTATTGTACCGTACTACATTTAATCCATCACCATATGATACTGGACAGTTGGAACAAAGAGATACATAAATAATGGCATGTCATGTAGCCATTAGCATTGCAACAAATTGTAAGATGCAGATATTGAAGCACCCTACTGTCAGAAATAATCCCACATCTTGTAGCCATCAGCTAAACTCAATCAGATAGTTTCCGCATAAATGTTACTGA
Organism: Secale cereale; assembly: GCA_902687465.1. Classification (NCBI taxonomy): domain Eukaryota; kingdom Viridiplantae; phylum Streptophyta; class Magnoliopsida; order Poales; family Poaceae; genus Secale; species Secale cereale. The sequence continues at coordinate 877,769,632 of LR738715.1, read as the reverse complement.
AAAAACCAATCGATGTAACATGCATTATTGACTGCTGCTGCAAGATATAAAGAAGGATTAACACGCCATGCATTGGATGGCAGAAGGCTAAAACATAACAAAAATAGTAGAAGTGAATCCTGAAAGGCACATATGTCTGGAAGAAATAGGATTCATGGGAATACATAGGTAGAGGAATACTGTGTGGTACAACACATCAGATTGAAGCCCTTGCAATTGCTGGTCTGTTCAGGTCTAGAAGCAAAAGGACTCCTAATAATATTCGCTACCAGGTTGTTCCTCTGTGTCCGAAAGGAGAGCCGGGTCGGTTGTCCGGGCGAAAGCGAACCAAGGTGCGGGAGAGCTGTCGAAGGCAACTGGACCAGCGGCAAGAGCCGAAGGAGTCCATCAGCAACAGGACCACATGCGTAGAGATTCCTGTAGAACAGGTTACAACACCTTGCTAGTTTTTGTTTGTGCTTATGATTGAACCGCTGCTACTGATTAACAGCGTGCATACAGTAACTTCAGAGACGCGAGATGGTGCAGCAGGAACATAGGTAATGCAGTAATAACTTAAGTAATTTCCGGACAGAATGTGGAGGGGATCACCGCTGCCGGAGATGTGAAGGTCGAACTCGAGATGTTGCTGTAGAGGTTACAGCCGAGGCCGGCTTTGTCGGGGCGGTTGATGATGATGACGTTGTCTTCCCCTTCTGCCGCCGCCAGCTCCATCACCATCGTGACCTCGACTTCCGGCCCGCCGCCGCCACGCCCAGAAGATCTCCTCGCCATCTGCACCGCCTGGGATCCCGACCCGGATCCTCTTCTCCCCTCTCGCCCTTCTCTCGCATGTTCTCGTTGGTTTCGTGGCTGAGTGTATTTTTCTTTAGTTGGACGATGGGTGGTGTGAGGCCGGAGCCGAGGCAGACCGACGATCGTTCCGAAGCCAGAGAGAGGCGATTGCCACAACCGCCACACCCACCTGGGAAGGACTTGAATTTCTCTAGATGGAGAGAGGGCTCAATGGATTGAAACCTGAGAGACCCGAGAGCACGCTCATTATATGGACACGGAGCAAAGGGCCCATGTGAGAGACGAAGGACCTATGGGATGGATAGTGGATGGAAGATGGAGAGGCCTGGTTTCGACTTCCATATTAAAAGAGTGGGGATGAAGCGTCGAAACAGAGAAGAAGAAATCATTTTAAATTATTTTTTTGAGGAACTGAATTCGTTTTAATATGTGGAACTATTTGATGACGTGGACAGCTTGCAACGACGTGGCACATCGATGATGTGGACGGTGTGCATGGTGAGAGAATAGGGAGTAGTGGGGAGCAACTTCTTAAGAATGGTAGATTCCAAAACTTGTCTTCGTGGATTTTCAGGTCATTCCGAGAACTTTTATTTCTGCACAAAAATAACACAATGGTAGTTATGCTGAAAACAGTGTTAGTCTGGGTTAGTTCCATTCAAATCATGCAAGTTAGAGTCCAAAACAAGGGCAAAAGTGTTTGGAAAAGTAGATACGTTGGAGATGTATCATGCAGCCCCCTGGAGCATTCTTAGTTCCAAAAATCTTAAGATATTCTAGAAAAAATCAGATTAAATTTTCAGGGCATTTGGAGAACTTTTATTTTCGGGACATTTTTTTATTGCGCGGTTAATTCAGAAAACAGACAGATAATACTGTTTTTGCTTTTTTTAATTAAATAACATAAAGTAAAAGTTGGGTACAGAAAGTAGTGTTCTCTAAATTCATCCATCTCACACTCATCAAAAGGAATCTGTCATTGAGGTTGATCATGTTCCATTAACAAACTTCTTTCGAATAACATAAAACCGGAGAATTTTTGAATAACACTAGGTTACCTCAATTGGGATATGCATGTCCCCAACAATAAGAATATCATATTTCTTTCTGACAATAGTAATAAGGAATTCAAAACCTCCAATAGTGATAGTTGAAATTTTCCCAATAAAATTGATGCTATTAACTTGAGGTTGTTTCTTCAGAAAGTGTACCGTATGTTCATTACCATTTACATGAAAAAAGACATTGCCTTTGTTGCAATCAATAACATCTCCCGCAGTATTAAAAAAGGGCCTACCAAGGATGATCGACATACTGTCGTCCTCAGGAATATCAAGAATAACAAAGTCCGTTTAGATAGTAACGTTTGCAACCACAATAGGCACATCCTCACAAATACCGATGGGTATAGCAGTTGATTTATCATCCATTTGCAAAGAGATTTTAGTAGGTGACAACTTATTCAATTCATGTCTACGATACAAAGAGAAAGGCATAACACTAACACCGGCTCCAAGATCACATAAAGCAGTTTTAACATAGTTTCCTTTAATGGAGCATGGTATAGTGGGTATTCCTGGATCTCCAAGTTACTTTGGTATTCCACCCATAAAAGTATAATTAGCAAGCATGGTGGAAATTTCATCTTCCGGTATCTTTCTTTTATTAGTAACAATTTCTTTCATATACTTAGCATAAGGAGACATTTTAAGCATATTAGTCAAACACATAAGCAAAATATAGGTCTAATCATCTCACCAAAGCGTTCAAAATCCTCATCATCCATTTTCTTGGATGGTTTAGGAGGAAAGGGCATGGGTTTCTGAACCCATGGTCCCCTTTCTTTACGATGTTTCCTAGCAATGAAGTCTCTCTTATCATAATGTTGATTCTTTGATTGTGGGTTATCAGGGTCAACATCAGGTTTTATCTCTACATCATTATCATTACTAAGTTGAGCATCGATATGAACATCATCATTAAAATTATCACTGGGTTCATGTTCATTACCAGACTGAGTCTCAGCATCTGAAATATAAATATTATTGGGATTCTCAGGTGTGTCTACAACATGTTCACTAGAAACAGGCAAAGTCCTATCAGTTATCCTTTTCTTTTTATTACTAGGATTAGATTTATCAGTATTAATTCTCTGAGAATCTTGCTCAATTCTCTTAGGATGGCCCTCAGGATAGAAAGGTTCCTGAGTTACTTTACCACCTCTAGTTGTAACCATAACAACATTATCATTATTCTTACTATTCAACTCATTAAGCAAATCATTTTGTGCCTTAATTACTTGTTCTGCTTGAGTGGTAACCATGAAAGCATGTTTACTAATAAGTTTAAGATCATTAGAAGTTCTAGTCACAAGATCACCCAAGCGGTTAAGCATATAAGCATTACGTTTCAGTTGTCTACTAACATAAGCATTGAAGTCTTCTTGTTTAACAATAAAATTATCAAACTCATCTAAGCATTGGCTAGCAGACTTATTATGAGGAATATCACCTTCATCAAATCTATAGAGAGAATTTACCTCTACTACCTGTGTAGGGTTATCAAGACCATGTATTTCTTCAACAGGTGGTAAATTCTTAACATCTTCAGCTTTAATACCTTTTTCTTTCATAGACTTCTTTGCCTCTTGCATATCTTCATGACTGAGAAATAGAATACCTCTTTTCTTCGGAGTTGGCTTCGGAATTGGTTCGGGAAGAGTCCAATCATTATCATTACTCAATATATTATTCAATAAGTTTTCAGCTTGTTCAACAGTTCGTTCCTTGAAAACACAACCGTCACGACTATCTAGGTGGTCCCTAGAAGTATCGGATAGTCCATTATAAAAGATATCAAGTATTTCATTCTTTTTGAGAGGATGATCAGGCAAAGCATTAAGTAATTGGAGAAGGCTCCCCCAAGCTTGTGGCAGACTCTCTTCTTCAATTTGCACAAAATTAAATATTTCTTGTAAGGCAGCTTGTTTCCTATGAGCAGGAAAATATTTTGTAGACAAGTAGTAGATCATATCCTAGGGACTACGCACACAACTAGGAGCAAGAGAATTAAACCATAACTTAGCATCACCCTTTAATGAGAAAGGAAACAATTTAAGAATATAGTAATAAATTTTTTTTTCCTCATGAGCAAATAGGGTGGCTATATCATTTAATTTAGTACGATGTGCCAGAACAGTTTCAGATTCATAACCATGAAAAAAAAATCTAATTCTACTAAAGTAATTAACTCATGATCAATAGAGAATTCATAATCCTTATCAGTAACACGGATAGGTGAAGTAGCAAATTCAGGATCATATTGCATTCTAGCATTCAAAGATTGTTCTTTCCACTTACATACTAATTTCTTAAGACAATTCCTATCCTTACAAGCAAGAAAGTCTCTAGCTACTTCTCCTTCCATAACATATCCAACAGGAACAATAGGAAATTCATATCTAGGGGAAGTGGGTCTAACAGGTGTTTCAAAGTTTTCAGTATCAATAATTTCATCAGTTTTAGAAATATCACCATCTTCAGCATAATCAATAGTACTAGCTCTAGCAAGATGTTTATCAAGTAGTTCACCCAATGACGCTGTCGGGACCCCGATCCTAAGTCACACCGATCCAGCATGTAACACACCATATCACTTTGCGGCCTCACGCACGGTATCCCCACGGGTGCCACCTTACCTGGCCCGGGACCATTTGCGCATTTTGGCTCACGTATATGATAGTGTCGCTAGCATCCATATGACAGAGAACCCGGGCCGACATGACCAGTTATAAACCAAAAGTGGCACTAAATTACAGAGACATGCATTCATGACCCAGCAACGAACGTGTCGGTCATCAACGTATGAACCCAAGTCGTAGCAAGCTACAAGGACTTAAAGGGACAACGCGTGACATTTCCCCTAAGGGACAGACACAGGAACGAAGAAGGACACATGCCGGTCAGCCTAAGTGTTCCAGAGCAGTAGCAAGCTACCAAGGCTCAGTGGAAACACTAGGAGACATTTCCCTGTAAGATAGGCTACCAAGGGTAAACAACTAGGTGTCGGATCCCACACATACCAAGCATTTCAATAACACACACACAATATGCTCAATATGTGCAAATACAACATGGCATCACAACAAGACTCTAATAAACAAAGTATTTATTCATTAGGCTTCGAGGAGCCAAATATTACAAACATGGGTCCCATGACCTAACATTCAGAGCATTCAAGCAACAAGCGGAAGCACAACATGTCTGAGTACAGACATCTACAAATGAAAAAGGCTGAAGAGCCTGACTATCTACAACACTCGTCCAAGAACGTAGCTGAGGTACAAGCTACTTGTCGAAGTCCAAGCGGAACTACTAGTGAGACATCAATCCTATCTGCAAAACATAAATTAAGCAAACATGAGTACAAAGGTACTCAGCAAGACTTACATCAGATCCTATCATACATGCACTTGTATCAAGAAGGCAAAGTGGGGTTTAGTTGCAGCAAGCCAGCTTTGACTCAGTGGCTATCCTATTCTACGATTGTTGGTAACTCTCTTGAGGTGGCGCACACGAGTCCACTAAGCACCACACAATACACTACTATGGATTCATTCCCGTCTCCCTACGAGAAGGCCATCCATAGCACTCACACTTGTCTTGAGTATTTTAGAGTATCCACTTCAAGTTGTCTATGTACCACGTAAGCATCCAAGAAGTCCATAACCGTGGACCCGGCTATTCGAATAGATCATGTTAAACCCTGCAGGGGTGTACTGCTTCACACACGCTCTCGCCACTTACCGCCATGTACATCTCGTGTATCTCGGCAACCTTCAAGCGGAAGCCTGGCGAGGGTGTCGGCCACGACCTGACTAACCACACAAGTCTCTCGTCCAAGTTTATCGCCTATTCGGGTTCCATCCGTGGGGAGATCCGGCCGGGGTGTTGCTCACGGCCCCAAATGATGTGCGCAGGGTTCCCAAGCCCACCTCGCTGAGTGGATCTACGCTTGGTACACCGTGCCATGGTGCCTAGTCTGTCCCAAGCCCACTGGCCGAGTGCCACTTGGTAGACTACTAACACTACCTACAAACACCAGAAACTAGTTGCAACACCTGGACAGAGATCATGTTGATTAATAAGTCGAGAGGGGTCGAGTTACCGGAACCCAATGTGTGGTAGTAGCTAGTCATTGGACAACATACACAGAACTCAGTTCTTAGGGACGGTTCCAGTGAGACAACCCACCATGTACTCCTACATGGCCTCTCACCACTACCTTTACCAAAACGTGTTCACACGCTTAACCCTCAGCATCAGAACATATCATTTCACTCCAATTCATTCCCGATGAATTAGACCTGACACACTCTAAGCAATAGCAAGCAAGGCATGGTAAGATCACAACATGGCTTCAATCAACTCCTACACATGCTAGTGGGTTTCAACTATTTACTGTGGAAAGACAGGACATGCAGAGGAATGGGTTCAACTACCGCATCATAAAGTAGCAGTTGAAGTCGTTGTTGTCCTAATGCAATAACAGGGAGCAGGAACGAGAGAGGGGTTGTATCGGAATGAACAAGGGGGTTTGCTTGCCTGGTAAAACAACGTGCAGAGCACTGCTCCTCTGACAGGTACTCTGGATCGGTCTCCGGAGCTGGACCTAGCGAGAAGAACGGTGCCGACAGTCAAACACAAGCATATGCAACAATATGATGCATGATCATGGCATGAGGATATGATGTTGTTGAGCTAATGCAACTAGCATTCAATTGAAAAGAAGTCCATTTGAACCAAGGGTTCAAATGCAACTCTAAAATAAGCATTTTAAATGCCAATTATGTGTTTTCATATAAACAGTAGGTTTAACTTCATTTGTCATGCATGAAAATGGTACAGATGGATAGATTGAATTTTGCTGATAATTTTTCATATATAAATTATTTCATTCTGAGCTACGGTTGAATTTCTGTGATTTTTTGAAGTTTAAGCCAATTTCTGAGATAAATAAATCATTTAAGATTTATTTAAATACCAGAACTGGATTACTGCGTCAGCATGACACAAGCATGACATCAGCAGGTCAAAAGGGCTGGTCCAGAGTCAAACCTGACAGTGGGGTCCACTGGTCAGTGACTCAGTTAATTAACTGAGTTAATTAACTCTAAACTAATTCTAACAGAAATGTCAGCAGAGCAGGGCCCACATGTCAGTGGCTAATCTAGTTAGTTAATTAGTACTAACTGGAATAATTAGCCGTGCGGGGCCCGCGGGTCAGTGAGAGAGGGGGGGGAGGTCAACTGGTCAGTGGGGTCAAGGCACGCCGGTCAGCGGTCAAAACCCACCGGCGGCTCGACGCCGGCGACCACAGACGCGGCGGAGGGGCACGGAAATGCCGCTCCGGCGGTCGTTTGGGCAGCGGAGGCCACGGGCGAGAAGCTGGAGCTCGTCCGCGTCCATCCCAACAAACATCAGCAGCTAGGGCGGCCGGAGCTCGCCGGAAACGAGCTCGCGGCGGCGCCGGAGTTCGGACTTCGTCGGAAAAGGGGCTAAATGGCACGAGAAGGCCAGGGAGAAAGTGCTACGGGCTCCTAGCGAAGCACTAAGTGCAGTGACGTGCTCGGATTCGTGCTTGGGTGGCTGTGGCCACGGCGGCGGCATCGCCGGCGGTGGTGAGGTCGGGCATCTGCGGGGGTAGGAGCTAGAGGCCGCAGACGACTAGGGGAGGAGGGGGAAACGAATCGGGAGCTCACCGCGGTCGCAGCGGTGCAGGCGGAGGGCTCGGAGAAGGGCCGGAGGAAGCAGGGCGGCGGAGGGGATCTCCGGCGGCCGGCGATGAAGAAGAGGTCGGGGTCGGGGCCTCAGGGCGTCCGGGGTCGTGTGGCTCGTCGGAGAGGTCGGGGGTGAAGTGGCGGAGCTCTTGGGCACCTTGGCTGGGCGTGGGGTGGCCTGTGGCCACGGCAGCGGTGAGCGACGGCGACGGCGGCATTCGGGGGTGCGAGAAGCAGACGAAGGAGAGGGCAGGAGGGGGAGAAGGAGCGTCTAGGGGATCGGGGCGGTGCCGCGGAGAAGTTTCAGGGCGTCGTGCTGTCCCGGGGAAGCAGGCAGGCAGTTGGCAGCGTGGCGCCCTCGCCGTGCGCGCGCGTCGGCCACGCGCCTGCCTACTGGCGCGGGGAAGACGACAGGGAGGGGGGGCAGGCGGGCTGGGCTGGCCAGCTGGGCCGGCCAGGCAGTTGGGCTGCAGGTAAGCCAGGTAAGCTCTTTCCTTTTTATTTTTCTTTTCTATTTTTTTCTGACATTTGTTTTGATTTAATTTCTAAATTAAATCATTTGTTTTCCTTCTGACATTTTATTTTGCAGGGACCTAGGAATTAATCCAAGACCCTCAAAATAAGAATCAGAATTTTGGACATATATAAAATATATAATATATATATAACCAATGCAAATAACTATTGCATTAATTCAAAATGCCCAAAATAAATACTTATGAGCTCCTAATAATATTGGTTTGATTTTTATCTCTAACCAATATTTTCAGAAGGCCATATGAACATTTTCTTGGACCTTTTTGGAGCAATTTTTATTTGGGTCACTTTCCAAAAGGGTTTCTGAGGGTTTCACAAGTCCTCATTTCAATTTCATTTGAAATTTAAACATGATGCAAACCACAAGACTAACCTAGTGCATACTAGAACTAGGGTTGTGACAACTCGCCTCCACTCGAAAGAATCTCGTCCCGAGATTCAGGAGTAGGCGGAAAGAAGGTGGGGTACTCCAGTCGGATACGATCTTCTCGCTCCCAAGTAGCTTCTCTCTCGGAATGATGAGACCACTGAACCTTGAGAAACTTGATGTTATGACGTCGAGTGACACGCTCTGCTTGATCCAGAATGCGAACGGGATACTCTCGATATGTGAGGTTATCTTGGAGATCAAGCGTTTCGTGGTACACTCCGCGGATGGGATCCGAGAAGCAACGCCTGAGTTGAGAGACGTGGAAGACATCATGAACTCGAGAAAGATGTGGGGGTAGTTCCAATTGGTAGGCAACCTCTCCTCGTTTAGCGAGAATGCGAAAAGGACCAATGTAATGAGGAGCCAACTTGCCCTTGATACTGAAACGATGGGTACCTTTCAAAGGTGTAACCCGAAGATAAGCTTTGTCACCAACTTCATAAGCCACTTCCTTATGATGACGATCATATTGGCTCTTCTGACGAGACTGGGCTGTTTTCAAATTCTCACGAATGATGCGAACTTGCTCTTCTGCTTCCTGGATCATATCCGGTCCAAAGAATTGTCTTTCACCGGTTTCTGACCAGTTCAAAGGTGTTCGACATCTTCGTCCATAAAGAATCTCAAAAGGAGCTTGCTTAAGACTGGATTGATAGCTATTGTTATAAGCAAATTCGGCGAAAGGAAGACATTTCTCCCAATCCATACCGAATGAGATAACGCAAGCTCTAAGCATGTCTTCGAGAATCTGGTTAACCCGTTCCACTTGACCACTTGACTGAGGGTGGAAAGCGGTACTGAAGGAAAGATGGGTGCCCATGGCAGTCTGGAAACTCTCCCAGAAATGAGAAGTGAAAAGACTACCACGGTCTGAATTGATCTCTAGTGGGACACTATGAAGTGACACTATTCGAGAAATATACAAGTCAGCAAGCTGACTAGCAGTGATACTCTCTCGAACAGGTAGGAAGTGAGCCACTTTGGAGAGACGATCAATGACTACGAAGATAGCATTATTCCCTCTCTTGGTCCTGGGAAAGCCGGTGATGAAGTCCATACCAACTTTATCCCATTTCCACTCAGGCATAGCTAGAGGCTGAAGGGTGCCAGCAGGTCTTTGATGTTCTGCCTTAACGCGACGACAAACGTCACATTTAGCAATGAACTCAGCAATTTCTCTCTTCATCCTAGTCCACCAGAACCTCTGGCGTAGATCCTGATACATCTTAGTACTACCGGGATGAATCGTGAGAGGAGATTCATGAGCCTCTTTAAGAATCAATTGCCGAAGATGTTGCTTCTTGGGAACCACCAGCCGGTTTTGGAAGAGAACAACACCTCGGTCATCTATGGAGAAACTACCAGCAATACCTTTGGCAATGTTTCTCTTGATCCGGGTAATTCCGGTATCATGCTTTTGGGCTTCTATGATATGATCCACAAGAGTAGGTTTCGCCACCAAAGTAGAAAGGAATCCGTGAGGAGCAATGTGAAGGTTAAGCTTACATAATTCCTCATGGAGAAGTGGTTGGCCCTGCTGCAACATGAGATTGTTGCAATAGGATTTGCGACTTAGCGCATCAGCCATGACATTGCCCTTGCCCGGGGTGTAGGTAATCCCTAAGTCGTAATCGGAGATCAACTCCAACCAACGTCTTTGCCTAAGGTTCAAATCTGGTTGGGTGAAGATATACTTGAGACTCTGGTGATCGGTGTAGATCTCGCAATGATTACCAAGGAGGTAATGCCGCCAGGTCTTAAGTGCATAGACTACGGCTGCAAGCTCTAGATCATGTGTAGGATAATTCTCCTCATGTGGATGCAACTGTCGAGATGCATAGGCAATCACACGACGATCCTGCATAAGAATGCAACCTAGTCCCTGTCGCGAGGCATCACAGTAGATAACAAAGTCCTTAGTGAAATCCGGTGGCACAAGTATGGGAGCAGAAGTCAGGCGTCTTTTCAGTTCCTGAAAACTGTGCTCACACTGTGGGGACCACTCAAACTTTTTATCTTTCTTAAGAAGTTCTGTGAGAGGTTTGGCCACTTTAGAGAAGTTCTCAAAAAAGCGGCGACAATAACTGGCTAGACCAAGGAAACTCCTAACTTGTTTAACTGTTTCAGGCAGAGTCCAATCAAGAACGGCCTGAACTCTCTCGGGATTGACAGCAATGCCCTTACCAGAGATTACATGGCCGAGATAGGTCACTTCTGGCAACCAAAATTCACACTTGGAGAACTTGGCATAAAGGCGGTGCTCTCTGAGTTTTTCTAGAACAAGTCTAAGATGTTCGGCATGCTCTTCCTCGTTTTTCGAGTAAATAAGAATATCATCGAGGTAAACCACGACGAACTTATCTAAGTACTCCATGAAGATCGAGTTCATCAAGCGGGAGAAGGTGGCTGGAGCATTTGTTAAACCGAAGGACATGACGGTGTACTCGTACTGACCATAACGAGTGACGAAAGCCGTCTTGGGGATGTCCCCATTTCTAATCTTAATTTGATGGTATCCTAACCTCAAATCCATCTTGGAGAAGACTGAGGATCCAGCGAGCTGATCATACAGGTCGTTGATCCTGGGAAGCGGATACTTGTTCTTTACCGTGACCAAATTAACGGGGCGATAATCTACAACCATCCGATCCGTACCATCCTTCTTCTTAACGAAGAGGACGGGGCAAGCCCAAGGAGAAGAACTAGGACGGATGAAACCCTTTTGCAAGGACTCATCAAGTTGTTTCTTAAGCTCAGCTAGTTCTAGGGGTGCCATTTTGTAGGGTCTCCTAGAGATTGGAGCAGTTCCTGGGATCAGATCTATAACAAACTCTACATCTCGGTCGGGTGGAACACCTGGCAGTTCCTCTGGAAAGACATCCGGAAAATCACGGACTACTGGAACATCTTCAAGATCTGGAAGAGGGCCGGCATTAAGAGAATAGAGTTGACGCTTTGCAACTCTAGTGGCGACGGTGACTACCTTACCAGATGGATGTGTAAGCTGAACAGACCTAGTGAAGCAATCAATCTTGGCATGATGAGCTGTCATCCAGTCCATACCCAAGATGATATTAATATCTGAAGACTTGAGGGCTACAAGTGATGCAAGGAACACAAGTCTGTCGACAAGGATTTCATTACCATGGCTTACACTAGAAGTTTGCCATTTGGATCCAGGAGTTTGAATAAGTAGTGGGGAGGGCATACCACAAAATGACATGTCGTGCAAACGGGCATAACTTTCGGAAATGAAAGAATGGGATGCTCCAGTATCGAATAGAACCGATGCCGGATGACAATTGACAAGAAGTGTACCAAGAACGACATCTGGATCATCATGAGCGTCATTGGCTGAGACGTGATGCACACGTCCATGTTCGGTGGGAGCTGACTTAACACTGACCATCTTGCGTGATGATTTATCACGTCTAACAGATTTCGCGGACTGGGATGGAGCAACACGGTTCTGAGTGCAAATACGGGCAATGTGTCCCGGTTCTCCGCACTTGTAACAAATCCTGGAGGTAGGACGTGGACCCGCATTGACAAACGGTCCATCAATAGACCTGGGTGGAGCATACTGCTGAACTGGAAGAGGTACCACACAAGATGGCCTCGGAGGATAAATGGGTGGAAGAATAGAGTTCGGAACTCAAATCCGACGCTTCTGGAGACTAGTACCGGAGGAAGATCCCAAATCAAGGGTGTGCTTACGAGACTCATCGTAAGTGAGCTGAGCTGTCTCTGCATTGATGGCCTTGTTCACAAGAGCATGGAATGTGTTGCAATGATGCAAGTGGAGATCACGACGCAGTTTGGGGTTGAGACCCTTCCGGAACCTAGCCTGCTTCTTGGCATCCGTGGACACTTCTTCTGTAGCATAGCGGGCGAGGTTCTCAAACTCTCGACCATAGGCATCAACAGCCATCTTAGCCTGTGTAAGACTACAGAACTCTTCTCTCTTACGATCGATAAGGGCTTGAGGGATATGATGTACACGAAAAGCCTCGGTGAAATCTCTCTAGGTAGGAATCTGGTCAGCTGGAATCATGGCCTCATAGTTCTGCCACCAAAGACTAGCAGGACCTTCCAGGTGATAAGTGGCATAGATGACCTTGTCATCTTCAGCTACGTTCACAGAACGCAGCTTGTGTGTGATACTACGGAGCCAGTCATCTGCATCGAGTGGCTCAATGGAATGATGGAAAGTAGGTGGTTTCAGACGAATGAAGTCATGGATGGTTGTTGATTCCTTGCACTGATGTGCGGTGTTCTCCTCAATACGTGCCAACAAGCGGTTAGACTCGCGCTTGTTTCTCTCCATCTCTAGCATTAACTCTGCCAACGAAGGCTGGTCGGGAGGATCCTCCTCATCCCTACCACCTCCGTGGTTCTGTCTACGAGCAGCTGAGCTTCGCTTAACTGAAGACATCCTGAGAAGCGAAACCGAAGACGGAAACATCAACAGCTATAGGATGCATAAGGTAGAACAAGAAATTAGTATCTCTCGAACTACTAGGATAATTCCGGCAGCATAACGGCAGTAAAACGCTCAGAATGAGACATCCTGCTAACAAAGGGTAGTTCAACATCTCAACATCATCACTCAAGGTTCTGTGATAGTACTAAAACAACTTCACCCGAAGAACTTGAAACAAGATTAGGACTCTGATCAACCAATCTTAAGGGACTACGGAGTAGTAACTCGTGATCCTGATAGACGGAAGAGAAAGCCTAGTTCCTTAACCCCGTAGGAAAGGTAAGATGACTCAGATCACAAGACATGAGGTATAAGGAGTAAAAGAGCCTTACGTTCCCTTCCACAATCAATTCCCTTATATAACTAAGGAATTTCTAGACTCAACTTCGACCAGTTTGGCTTGGTAATCCTACAGGCAGTCAGGCTCTGATACCAACGTTGTCGGGACCCCGATCCTAAGTCACACCGATCCAGCATGTAACACACCATATCACTTTGCGGCCTCACACACGGTATCCCCACGGGTGCCACCTTACCTGGCCCGGGACCGTTTGCGCATTTTGGCTCACGTATATGATAGTGTCGCTAGCATCCATATGACAGAGAACCCGAGACGACATGACCAGTTATAAACCAAAAGTGGCACTAAATTACAGAGACATGCATTCATGACCCAGCAACGAACGTGTCGGTCATCAACGTATGAACCCAAGTCGTAGCAAGCTACAAGGACTTAAAGGGACAACGCGTGACATTTCCCCTAAGGGACAGACATAGGAACGAAGAAGGACACATGCCGGTCAGCCTAAGTGTTCCGGAGCAGTAGCAAGCTACCAAGGCTCAGTGGAAACACTAGGAGACATTTCCCTGTAAGATAGGCTACCAGGGGTAAACAACTAGGTGTCGGATCCCACACATACCAAGCATTTCAATAACATACACACAATATGCTCAATATGTGCAAATACAACATGGCATCACAACAAGACTCTAATAAACAAAGTATTTATTCATTAGGCTTCGAGGAGCCAAATATTACAAACATGGGTCTCATGACCCAACATTCAGAGCATTCAAGCAACAAGCGGAAGCACAACATGTCTGAGTACAGACATATACAAATGAAAAAGGCTGAAGAGCCTGACTATCTACAACACTCGTCCAAGAACGTAGCTGAGGTACAAGCTACTTGTCGAAGTACAAGCGGAACTACTAGTGAGACATCAATCCTATCTGCAAAACATAAATTAAGCAAACATGAGTACAAAGGTACTCAACAAGACTTACATCAGATCCTATCATACATGCACTTGTATCAAGAAGGCAAAGTGGGGTTTAGTTGCAGCAAGCCAGCTTTGACTCAGTGGCTATCCTATTCTACGATTGTTGGTAACTCTCTTGAGGTGGCGCACACGAGTCCACTAAGCACCACACAATACACTACTATGGATTCATTCCCGTCTCCCTACGAGAAGGACATCCATAGCACTCACACTTGTCTTGAGTATTTTAGAGTATCCACTTCAAGTTATCTATGTACCACGTAAGCATCCAAGAAGTCCATAACCGTGGACCCGGCTATTCGAATAGATCATGTTAAACCCTGCAGGGGTGTACTGCTTCACACACGCTCTCGCCACTTACCGCCATGTACATCTCGTGTATCTCGGCAACCTTCAAGCGGAAGCCCGGCGAGGGTGTCAGCCACGACCTGACTAACCACACAAGTCTCTCGTCCAAGTTTATCGCCTATTCGGGTTCCATCCGTGGGGAGATCCGGCCGAGGTGTCGCTCACGGCCCCAAATGATGTGCGCAGGGTTCCCAAGCCCACCTCGCCGAGTGGATCTACGCTTGGTACACCGTGCCACGGTGCCTAGTCTGTCCCAAGCCCACTGGCCGAGTGCCACTTGGTAGACTACTAACACTACCTACAAACACCAGAAACTAGTTGCAACTCCTGGACAGAGATCATGTTGATTAATAAGTCGAGAGGGGTCGAGTTACCGGAACCCAATGTGTGGTAGTAGCTAGTCATTGGACAACATACACAGAACTCAGTTCTTAGGGACGGTTCCAGTGAGACAACCCACCATGTACTCCTACATGGCCTCTCACCACTACCTTTACCAAAACGTGTTCACACGCTTAACCCTCGGCATCAGAACATATCATTTCACTCCAATTCATTCCCGATGAATCAGACCTGACACACTCTAAGCAATAGCAAGCTAGGCATGGTAAGATCACAACATGGCTTCAATCAACTCCTACACATGCTAGTGGGTTTCAACTATTTACTGTGGAAAGACAGGACATGCAGAGGAATGGGTTCAACTACCGCAGCATAAAGTAGCAGTTGAAGTCGTTGTTGTCCTAATGCAATAACAGGGAGCAGGAGCGAGAGAGGGGTTGTATCGGAATGAACAAGGGGGTTTGCTTGCCTGGTAAAACAACGTGCAGAGCACTGCTCCTCTGACAGGTACTCTGGATCGGTCTCCGGAGCTGGACCTAGCGAGAAGAACGGTGCCGACAGTCAAACACAAGCATATGCAACAATATGATGCATGATCATGGCATGAGGATATGATGTTGTTGAGCTAATGCAACTAGCATTCAATTGAAAAGAAGTCCATTTGAACCAAGGGTTCAAATGCAACTCTAAAATAAGCATTTTAAATGCCAATTATGTGTTTTCATATAAACAGTAGGTTTAACTTCATTTGTCATGCATGAAAATGGTACAGATGGATAGATTGAATTTTTCTGATAATTTTTCATATATAAATTATTTCATTCTGAGCTACGGTTGAATTTCTGTGATTTTTTGAAGTTTAAGCCAATTTCTGAGATAAATAAATCATTTAAGATTTATTTAAATACCAGAACTGGATTACTGCGTCAGCATGACACAAGCATGACGTCAGCAGGTCAAAAGGGCTGGTCCAGAGTCAAACCTGACAGTGGGGTCCACTGGTCAGTGACTCAGTTAATTAACTGAGTTAATTAACTCTAAACTAATTCTAACAGAAATGTCAGCAGAGCAGGGCCCACATGTCAGTGGCTAATCTAGTTAGTTAATTAGTACTAACTGGAATAATTAGCCGGGCGGGGCCCGCGGGTCAGTGAGAGAGGGGGGGGGGGAGGTCAACCGGTCAGTGGGGTCAAGGCACGCCGGTCAGCGGTCAAAACCCACCGGCGGCTCGACGCCGGCGACCACAGACGCGACGGAGGGGCACGGAAATGCCGCTCCGGCGGTCGTTTGGGCAGCGGAGGCCATGGGCGAGAAGCTGTAGCTTGTCCGCGTCCATCCCAACAAACAGCAGCAGCTAGGGCGGCCGGAGCTCGCCGGAAACGAGCTCGCGGCGGCGCCGGAGTTCGGACTTCGTCGGAAAAGGGGCTACAGGGCACGGGAAGGCCAGGGAGAAAGTGCTACGGGCTCCTAGGGAAGCACTAAGTGCAGTGACGTGCTCGGATTCGTGCTTGGGTGGCTGTGGCCACGGCGGCGGCATCGCCGGCGGTGGTGAGGTCGGGCATCTGCGGGGGTAGGAGCTAGAGGCCGCAGACGACTAGGGGAGGAGGGGGAAATGAATCGGGAGCTCACCGCGGTCGCAGCGGTGCAGGCGGAGGGCTCGGAGAAGGGCCGGAGCAAGCAGGGCGGCGGAGGGGATCTCCGGCGGCCGGCGATGAAGAAGAGGTCGGGGTCGGGGCCTCAGGGCGTCCGGGGTCGTGTGGCTCGTTGGAGAGGTCGGGGGTGAAGTGGCGGAGCTCTTGGGCACCTTGGCTGGGCGTGGGGTGGCCCGTGCCAACGGCAGCGGCGAGCGACGGCGACGACGGCGTTCGGGGGTGCGAGAAGCAGACGAAGGAGAGGGCAGGAGGGGGAGAAGGAGCTTCTAGGGGATCGGGGCGGTGCCGCGGAGAAGTTTCAGGGCATCGTGCTGTCCCGGGGAAGCAGGCAGGCAGCTGGCGGCGTGGCGCCCTCGCCGTGCGCGCGCGTCGGCCACGCGCCTGCCTACCGGCGCGGGGAAGACGACAGGGAGGGGGGGCAGGCGGGCTGGGCTGGCCAGCTGGGCCGGCCAGGCAGTTGGGCTGCAGGTAAGCCAGGTAAGCTCTTTCCTTTTTATTTTTCTTTTCTATTTTTTTCTGACATTTGTTTTGATTTAATTTCTAAATTAAATCATTTGTTTTCCTCCTGCCATTTTATTTTGCAGGGACCTAGGAATTAATCCAAGCCCATCAAAATAAGAATCAGAATTTTGGACATATATAAAATATATAATATATATATAACCAATGCAAATAACTATTGCATTAATTCAAAATGCCCAAAATAAATACTTATGAGCTCCTAATAATATTGGTTTGATTTTTATCTCTAACCAATATTTTCAGAGGGCCATATGAACATTTTCTTGGACCTTTTTGGAGCAATTTTTATTTGGGTCATTTTCCAAAAGGGTTTCTGAGGGTTTCACAAGTCCTCATTTCAATTTCATTTGAAATTTAAACATGATGCAAACCACAAGACTAACCTAGTGCATACCAGAACTAGGGTTGTGACAGACACAGTTTCATCATAAGCACCATTCATAATAGAAGTGGCATCATCAATATCGTGCGACATATCAGAATCAATAACAGGTGTAGGTGTCGCAAGTTTACTCAAAATAGATGGTGAATCAAGTGCAGAGCTAGATGGCAGTTCATTAGCTCCCCGGGTCTATTCTCAACATATCAATCTCCATCTACTTTACTTTTATAGCTTTTATTTGCTGTTCTTATAAACCAAAAATACCAAAAATATAAACTATCATCTCTATCAGATCTCACTTTCGTAAGTGACCGAAAAGGGACAACCCCTTATCGCGTTGGCTGCGAAGTTCCTATTTGTTTGTGCAGGTGTGAGGGACTCGCGCGTGGTCTCCTACTGGATTGATACCTTGGTTCTCAAAAACTGAGGGAAATACTTACGCTACTGTGCTGCATCTCCCTTTCCTCTTCGAGGGAATACAACGCAAGCTCGAGAAGTAGCAAGAAGAATTTCTGGCGCCGTTGCCGGGGAGGCTTACGCAAAAGTCATATACCAAGTACCTATCACAAACCCTTATCCTTCGCATTACATTTATTTGCCTCTCGTTTTCCTCTCCCCCACTTCACCCTTGCCGTTTTATTTTCCCTTCTTCCGCCGTGTGTTTATCATTCGCTTGCTGCGTGCTTGCTTGTCATTATGGCTAGTCCCTTATCCGCTCCTTTGTGTCCCGAGTTTGAAGTGCTTCATTTCAAGCAAAAGCAAGGAAAAAAATTAAAAGATGCTTGGTTCAGAATGATGGAATCTTATCGTAAGTGCACCTTAGAGGTGAATTTTAGAATCTTGCTTCACAATGTTTATGTTGGGTTGAATATGTCTCACATAAAACTCTTGGATTGCGTTGCCAAAGGGAATTTTATCGAAGTTGATCCTAGTATCGCGCATGAAATTATAGAGGGAATAGTGGGAACACTACCTCCCCAAAAAGGGTCAAATTCAACCCCAGAAGGGACGCAAGTTTTTGAGAAAATTTGCAAAGTAACAAAAATATTACAAAAATCTCTTGAACCTCTTAAAACTGTTAGTGGGAATCTCCACCGCATGAATATGTATATTACTCTTTGTAATATGTGGTTGGATGCATTAGATCTAAAGATTTCCGAATATGAAGGGAAACATAAAGAACCTCCCGGATTCGAGCTTGACACCATTAAAAGGGTGAAGATCAAAGATGGCAATACCTAGATTTATCTTGTATCGTGCCTAGCTAGGGGCGTAAAACGATAGCGCTTGTTGGGAGGCAACCCAACTTTATATTTTTTTATTGCTGATAGAGAATAAATATTGCATCTAGCCTCTCATTAGATGTGGTTTCATGTTTTGTTTAGTGTTTTTGCCAAGTAGAAC
Organism: Secale cereale; assembly: GCA_902687465.1. NCBI lineage: Eukaryota > Viridiplantae > Streptophyta > Magnoliopsida > Poales > Poaceae > Secale > Secale cereale. Next base: position 877,750,676 of record LR738715.1, on the reverse strand, counting down.
CTTTGGGAAGACTTGCGTGAAGTTTATGTGATCTTGCTGTGAAAAACAGAATCGTTAGCGCTCGCTAAAGGGGTCTTCAGATTTTACTGGAGCGTTATTTTTAGTTGATTCTTTTTGAAGATGATTGTTAGACAAATTTCGCAAATTTACCAATTTACTTTGAATTTTTTGGAGTTCCAGAAGTAGGCGAAACCTGCAGATTACTACAGACTATTCTGTTTTTGACAGATTCTGTTTTTCGTGTGTTGTTTGCTTATTTCAATGCATCTATGAGTAGTATTGGAGGATATGAACCATAGAAGAGTTGGGATACAGTAGTTTTAACACCAATATAAAAAAAGAATGAATTCATTGCTCCACCTTTGAGTAGTGGTTTGCTTTCTTATACTAACGGAGCTCACGAGAATTTTTGTCTAAGTTTTGTGTTGTGAAGTTTTCAAGTTTTGAGTATTGCTTTGATGGACTATGGAACTAGGAGTAGCAAAGGCCTAAGCTTGGGGATTCCCATGGCACCCCAAGTAAATTCAAGATAATCAAAAGCCTAAGCTTGGGGATGCCCCGGGAAGGCATCCGCTCTTTCGTCTTCATCCATCGGTAACTATACTTGGAGCTATATTTTTATTCGCAACTTGATATGTGTTTTGGTTGGAGCGTCTTGTATAATTCGAGTCTTTGCTTGTTAGTTTGCCACAATCATCCTTGCTGCACACACCTATTTGAGAGAGTTAAATATGGCCTAGAAATTGATAGAACACTCTATGTGCTTCACTTATATCTTTTGAGTTGAATAGTTTTTGCTCTAGTGCTTCACTTATATCTTTTAGAGCAAGGTGGTGGTAATATTTTGTAGAAATTGTTGAACTCTCATGCTTCAATTATATCTATTTGAGAGTCTATTAAAACAGCATGGTAATGTGTTTAGGCTAAAAAAACTAGTCTTCACATGATAAACATCCAATGTCAATGTAGTAAAAAAAAAATCACACCAAGTGCATTGAATATGATGAGATGTTGGATGCTTGATAATTGTTTTGAGATATGAGGATAGTGATATTAGAGACATGGTAGTGGAGTTATTATGAAATTGAGAAATACTTGTGTTAAGGTTAGTGATTCCCGTAGCATGCACGTATGGTGAACCGCTATGTGACGAAGTTAGAGCATGAGGTATTTGTTGAGTGCCAACCTTTGTGTGGAGGTCGGGGGCGCGCGATGGTTAACTCCTACCAACCTCCCCCCTAGGAGCACGCGTTGATTACTTTGTTCTGATGACTCGTAGATTTTTTGCAGTAAGTATATGATTTCTTATGACTAATGTTGAGTCCATGGATTATACGCACTCTCACCCTTCCACCATTGCTAGCCTCTCTTATATTGCGCAACTTTCGCTGGTGCCATAAACCCACTATATATCCTTCCTCAAAACAGCCACCATATTATTCCTCAAAACAGTCACCATGCCTACCTATCATGGCATTTCCATAGCCATTCCGAGATATATTGCCATGCAACTTTCAACCGTTCCGTTCATATGACATGCATCATATTGTCATATTGCCATGCATGATCATGTAGTTGACATCGTATTTGTGGCAAGGCCACCATGCATAATTTTTATACATGTCGCTCTTGTTTCATTGCACATACCGGTACACCGCCGGAGGCATTCATATAGAGTCATACTTTGTTGTAGTATCGAGTTGTAATGAAAGTGTGATGATCATCATTATTAGAGCATTGTCCCATGGGAGGAAAGGCTAAATCTATAAAACCCCTCCCCCCTCCCAAAAAAAGAAAGGCCAAAGAAAAAGAAAGGCCCAAAAAAAGGAAAAGAAAAAAAGAACAATTGCTACTATCTTTTTTCCACACTTGTGCTTCAAAGTAGCACCATGTTCTTCATTGTAGAGAGTCTCATGTTTAGTCACTTTCATATACTAGTGGGAATTTTCGTTATAGAACTTGGCTTGTATATTCCAACGACGGGCTTCCTCAAATGCCCTAGGTCTTCGTGAGCAAGCAAGTTGGATGCACACCCACTAGTTTCTATTGTTGAGCTTTCATTCATAGTTATCTCTAGTGCATCCGTTGCATGGCAATCCCTACTCACTCACATTGATATCTATCGATGGGCATCTCCATAGCCCATTGATACGCCTAGTTGATGTGAGACTATCTTCCCCTCTTTTTGTCTTCTCCACAACCACCTCTATTCCACCCATAGTGCTATGTCCATGGCTCACGCTCATGTATTGCGTGAAAGTTGAAAGGTCTGAAAAGATAGAATATGAAAACAAGTGGTTGGCTGAAATAGGGGTTGTGCATGATATGAATATTTTGTGTGATGAAGAGGGAGCATAGCCAGACTATATGATTTTGTAGGGATAACTTTCTTTAGCCATAGTATTTTTAGAAGACATGATTGCTTTGTTAGTATGCTTGAAGTATTGCTATTTCTTATGTCAATATAGACTTTCATCTTGAATCTTTCAGATCTGAACATTCATGCCACAATTAAGATAATTACATTGAAAAACTATATTGGTTAGCATTCCACATCACAAATTCTTGCTTTATCATTTACCTACTCGAGGACGAGCAGGAATTAAGCTTGGGGATGCTTGATACATCTCCAATGTATCTATAATTTTCTATTGTTCCATGCTATTATTTATGAAGTCTTGGATGTTTAATCGGCTTTATCATACACTTTTATATCATTTTTGGGACTAACCTACTAACCCAAAGGTCCAGTCCAAATTGCTGTTTTTTGCCTGTTTCAGGGTTTTGCAGAAAAAGAATATCAAACGGAGTCCAAACGGAATGAAACCTTCGCGAGAGATATTTTTGGAGAAAATCACACACACGGAGCTTGAGAACCACGCCAGGAGATCAAGGGGTGGCCCACGAGGATGGTGGCGCGCCCCCCTTCCCAGGGCACGCCCCCTGCCTCGTGGAGCCCCCGAGCACCCCCCGGTGTCCTCCTTCTTCCTATATAAGTCTGCGTACCCCAAAACCTCCGTGAACAGAGAGAAAACCGTAATTCCACCGCCGCAACCTTCTGTTCCCATGAGATCCCATCTTGGAGCCTGTTCCGGAGCTCCACCGGAGGGGGATCCATCACGGAGTTCTTCTTCATCATCATCATCGCCCTCACCATGAGTTGTGAGTAGTTTACCACAAACCTTTGGGTCCATAGCTAGTATCTAGATGACTTCTTCTCTCTCTCTGGATCTCAATACAAGGTTGTCCTCAATCTTCGAGGAGATCTATTCGATGTAATCTCTTTTTGCGGTGTGTTTGTCGAGATCCGATGAATTGTGAGTTTATGATCAAGATTATCTATGAAAGATATTTGGTTCTTCTCTGAACTTTTTATGTTTGCTCATAATATCCTTGCAAGTCTCTTCGAATTATTGGTTTGGTTTGGCCTACTAGATCTATAGTTCTTGCAATGGGAGAAGTGCTTGGCTTTGGGTTCAATCTTGCGGTGTCCTTTCCCAGTGACAGTAGGGGAAGCAAGGCACGTATTGTATTGTATTTTTGCCATCGAGGATAAAAAGATGGGGTTTATATCATATTGCTTGAGTTTATCCCTCTACATCATGTCATCTTGCTTAAGGTGTTACTCTATTCTTATGAACTCAATACACTAGATGCATGCTGGATAGCGGTCGATGTGTGGAGTAATAGTTGTAGATGCAGGCAGGAGTCGGTCTACTTGTCTCGGACGTGATGCCTATATACAATGATCATGCCTAGATAGTCTCATAATTATTCGTTTTTCTATCAATTCCTCGACAGTAATTTGTTTACCCACCGTAGAATATCGCTAGCATGAGAGAAGCCACTAGCGAACACTATGGCCCCCGGGTCTATTCTCAACATATCAATCTACATCTACTTTACTTTTATCACTTTTATTTGCTGTTCTTATAAACCAAAAATACCAAAAATATAAACTATCATCTCTATCAGATCTCACTTTCGTAAGTGACCGTAAAGGGATTGACAACCCCTTATCGCGTTGGCCGCGGAGTTCTTATTTGTTTGTGCAGGTGCGAGGGACTCGCGCGTGGTCTCCTACTGGATTGATACCTTGGTTCTCAAAAACTGAGGGATATACTTACGCTACTGTGCTGCATCTCCCTTTCCTCTTCGAGGGAATACAACGCAAGCTCGAGAAGTAGCAAGAAGAATTCCTGGCGCCGTTGCCGAGGAGGCTTACGCAAAAGTCATATACCAAGTACCTATCACAAACCCTTATCCTTCGCATTACATTTATTTGCCTCTTGTTTTCCTCTCCCCCACTTCACCCTTGCCGTTTCATTTGCCCTTCTTCCGCCATGTGTTTATCATTCGCTTGTTGCGTGCTTGCTTGTCATTATTGGTAGTCCCTTATCCGCTCCTTTGTCTCCCGAGTTTGAAGTGCTTCATTTCAAGCAAAAGCAGGGAGAAAATTTAAAAGATGCTTGGTTCAGAATGATGGAATCTTATCGTAAGTGCACCTTAGAGGTGAATTTTAGAATCTTGCGTCGCAATTTTTATGTTGGGTTGAATATGTCTCACAAACAACTCTTGGATTGCGTTGCCAAAGGGAATTTTATCGAAGTTGATCCTAGTATCGCGCATGAAATTATAGAGGGAATAGTGGGAACACTACCTCCCCAAAAAGGGTCAAATTCAACCCCAGAAGGGACGCAAGTTTTTGAGAAAATTTGCAAAGTAACAAAAATATTACAAAAATCTCTTGAACCTCTTAAAAGTGTTAGTGGGAATCTCCACCGCATGAATATGTTGATTACTCTTTGTAATAAGCGGTTGGATGCTTTAGATCTAAAGATTTCCGAATAGGAAGGGAAACGTAAAGAACCTCCCGGATTCAAGCTTGACACCATTAAAAGGGTGAAGATCAAAGATGGCAATACCTAGATTTATCTTGTATCGTGCCTAGCTAGGGGCGTAAAAGGATAGCGCTTGTTGGGAGGCAACCCAACTTTATATTTTTTTCTTGCTGATAGAGAATAAATATTGCATCTAGCCTCTCATTAGATGTGGTTTCATGTTTTGTTTAGTGTTTTTGCCAAGTAGAACCTTTGGGAAGACTTGCGTGAAGTTTATGTGATCTTGCTGTGAAAAACAGAATCGTTAGCGCTCGCTAAAGGGGTCTTCAGATTTTACTGGAGCGTTATTTTTAGTTGATTCTCTTTGAAGATGATTGTTAGACAAATTTCGCAAATTTACCAATTTACTTTGAATTTTTTGGAGTTCCAGAAGTAGGCGAAACCTGCAGATTACTACAGACTATTCTGTTTTTGACAGATTCTGTTTTTCGTGTGTTGTTTGCTTATTTCAATGCATCTATGAGTAGTATTGGAGGATATGAACCATAGAAGAGTTGGGATACAGTAGTTTTAACACCAATATAAAAAAAGAATGAATTCATTGCTCCACCTTTGAGTAGTGGTTTGCTTTCTTATACTAACGGAGCTCACGAGAATTTTTGTCTAAGTTTTGTGTTGTGAAGTTTTCAAGTTTTGAGTATTGCTTTGATGGACTATGGAACTAGGAGTAGCAAAGGCCTAAGCTTGGGGATTCCCATGGCACCCCAAGTAAATTCAAGATAATCAAAAGCCTAAGCTTGGGGATGCCCCGGGAAGGCATCCGCTCTTTCGTCTTCATCCATCGGTAACTATACTTGGAGCTATATTTTTATTCGCAACTTGATATGTGTTTTGGTTGGAGCGTCTTGTATAATTCGAGTCTTTGCTTGTTAGTTTGCCACAATCATCCTTGCTGCACACACCTATTTGAGAGAGTTAAATATGGCCTAGAAATTGATAGAACACTCTATGTGCTTCACTTATATCTTTTGAGTTGAATAGTTTTTGCTCTAGTGCTTCACTTATATCTTTTAGAGCAAGGTGGTGGTAATATTTTGTAGAAATTGTTGAACTCTCATGCTTCAATTATATCTATTTGAGAGTCTATTAAAACAGCATGGTAATGTGTTTAGGCTAAAAAAACTAGTCTTCACATGATAAACATCCAATGTCAATGTAGTAAAAAAAAATCACACCAAGTGCATTGAATATGATGAGATGTTGGATGCTTGATAATTGTTTTGAGATATGAGGATAGTGATATTAGAGACATGGTAGTGGAGTTATTATGAAATTGAGAAATACTTGTGTTAAGGTTAGTGATTCCCGTAGCATGCACGTATGGTGAACCGCTATGTGACGAAGTTAGAGCATGAGGTATTTGTTGAGTGCCAACCTTTGTGTGGAGGTCGGGGGCGCGCGATGGTTAACTCCTACCAACCTCCCCCCTAGGAGCACGCGTTGATTACTTTGTTCTGATGACTCGTAGATTTTTTGCAGTAAGTATATGATTTCTTATGACTAATGTTGAGTCCATGGATTATACGCACTCTCACCCTTCCACCATTGCTAGCCTCTCTTATATTGCGCAACTTTCGCTGGTGCCATAAACCCACTATATATCCTTCCTCAAAACAGCCACCATATTATTCCTCAAAACAGTCACCATGCCTACCTATCATGGCATTTCCATAGCCATTCCGAGATATATTGCCATGCAACTTTCAACCGTTCCGTTCATATGACATGCATCATATTGTCATATTGCCATGCATGATCATGTAGTTGACATCGTATTTGTGGCAAGGCCACCATGCATAATTTTTATACATGTCGCTCTTGTTTCATTGCACATACCGGTACACCGCCGGAGGCATTCATATAGAGTCATACTTTGTTGTAGTATCGAGTTGTAATGAAAGTGTGATGATCATCATTATTAGAGCATTGTCCCATGGGAGGAAAGGCTAAATCTATAAAACCCCTCCCCCCTCCCAAAAAAAGAAAGGCCAAAGAAAAAGAAAGGCCCAAAAAAAGGAAAAGAAAAAAAGAACAATTGCTACTATCTTTTTTCCACACTTGTGCTTCAAAGTAGCACCATGTTCTTCATTGTAGAGAGTCTCATGTTTAGTCACTTTCATATACTAGTGGGAATTTTCGTTATAGAACTTGGCTTGTATATTCCAACGACGGGCTTCCTCAAATGCCCTAGGTCTTCGTGAGCAAGCAAGTTGGATGCACACCCACTAGTTTCTATTGTTGAGCTTTCATTCATAGTTATCTCTAGTGCATCCGTTGCATGGCAATCCCTACTCACTCACATTGATATCTATCGATGGGCATCTCCATAGCCCATTGATACGCCTAGTTGATGTGAGACTATCTTCCCCTCTTTTTGTCTTCTCCACAACCACCTCTATTCCACCCATAGTGCTATGTCCATGGCTCACGCTCATGTATTGCGTGAAAGTTGGAATACAGTAGGTTTAACACTAATATAAAAAAAGAATGAATTCATTGCTGCACCTTTGAGTAGTGGTTTGCTTTCTTATATTAACGGAGCTCACGAGAATTTTTGTCCAAGTTTTGTGTTGTGAAGTTTTCAAGTTTTGAGTATTGGTTTGATGGACTATGGAACAAGGAGTAGCAAAGGCCTAAGCTTGGGGATGCGCATGGCACCCCAAGTAAATTCAAGATAATCAAAAGCCTAAGCTTGGAGATGCCCCGGGAAGGCATCCCCTCTTTCGTCTTCATCCATCGGTAACTATACTTGGAGCTATATTTTTATTCGCAACATGATATGTGTTTTGCTTGGAGCGTCTTGTATAATTTGAGTCTTTGCTTGTTAGTTTGCCACAATTATCCTTGCTGGACACACCTATTTGAGAGAGTTAAATATGGCCTAGAAATTGTTAGAACACTCTATGTGCTTCACTTATATCTTTTGAGTTGAATAGTTTTTGCTCTAGTGCTTCACTTATATCTTTTAGAGCACGGTGGTGGTAATATTTTGTAGAAATTGTTGAACTCTCATGCTTCACTTATATCTATTTTACAGTCTATTAAAACAGCATGGCAATGTGTTTAGGCTAAAAAAAACTAGTCTTCACATGATAAACATCCAATGTCAATGTAGTAAAAAAAAATCACACCAAGTGCATTGAATATGATGAGATGTTGGATGCTTGATAATTGTTTTGAGATATGAGGATAGTGATATTAGAGTCATGCTAGTGGAGTTATAATGAAATTGAGAAATACTTGTGTTAAGGTTAGTGATTCCCGTAGCATGCACGTATGGTGAACCGCTATGTGACGAAGTTAGAGCATGAGGTATTTGTAGAGTGCCAACCTTTGTGTGGAGGTCGGGGGCGCGCGATGGTTAACTCCTACCAACCTCCCCCCTAGGAGCATGCGTTGATTGCTTTGTTTTGATGACTCGTAGATTTTTTGCAGTAAGTATATGAGTTCTTATGACTAATGTTGAGTCCATGGATTATACACACTCTCACCCTTCCACCATTGCTAGCCTCTCTAATACCGCACAACTTTCGCCGGTGCCATAAACCCACTATATATCCTTCCTCAAAACAGCCACCATATTATTCCTCAAAACAGCCACCATACCTACCTATCATGGCATTTCCATAGCCATTCCGAGATATATTGCCATGCAACTTTCCACCGTTCCGTTCATATGACACGCATCATATTGTCATATTGCCATGCATGATCATGTAGTTGACATCGTATTTGTGGCAAGGCCACCATGCATACTTTTTATACATGTCGCTCTTGTTTCATTGCACATACCGGTACACCGCCGGAGGCATTCATATAGAGTCATACTTTGTTGTAGTATCGAGTTGTAATGAAAGTGTGATCATCATCATTATTAGAGCATTGTCCCATGGGAGGAAAGGCTAAATCTATAAAGCCCCTCCGCAAAAAAAAGAAAAAAAGCCAAAGAAAAAGAAAGGCCAAAAAAAAGGAAAAGAAAAAAAGGGACAATTGGTACTATCTTTTTTCCACACTTGTGCTTCAAAGCAGCACCATGTTCTTCATTGTAGAGAGTCTCATGTTTAGTCACTTTCATATACTAGTGGGAATTTTCGTTATAGAACTTGGCTTGTATATTCGAACGACGGGCTTCCTCAAATGCCCTAGGTCTTCGTGAGCAAGCAAGTTGGATGCACACCCAATAGTTTCTATTGTTGAGCTTTCATTCATATTTAGCTCTAGTGCATCCGTTGCATGGCAATCCCTACTCACTCACATTGATATCTATCGATGGGCATCTCCATAGCCCATTGATACGCCTAGTTAATGTGAGACTATCTTCCCCTCTTTTTGTATTCTCCACAACCACCTCTATTCGACCCATAGTGCTATGTCCATGGCTCACGCTCATGTATTGCGTGAAAGTTGAAAGGTCTGAAAAGATAGAGTATGAAAACAAGTGCTTGGCTGAAATCGGGGTTGTGCATGATATGAATATTTTGTGTGATGAAGAGGGAGCATAGCCAGACTATATGATTTTGTAGGGATAACTTTCTTTAGCCATAGTATTTTGAGAAGACATGATTGCTTTTTTAGTATGCTTGAAGTAATGCTATTTCTTATGTCAATATAGACTTTCATCTTGAATCTTTCAGATCTGAACATTCATGCCACAATTAAGAGAATTACATTGAAAAACTATATTGGTTAGCATTCCATATCAAAAATTCTTTCTTTATCATTTACCTACTCGAGGACGAGCAGGAATTAAGCTTGGCGATGCTTGATACGTCTCCAACGTATCTATAATTTTTGATTGTTCCATGCTATTATTTATGAACTCTTGGATGTTTAATCGGATTTATCATACACTTTTATATCATTTCTGGGACTAACCTACTAATCCAAAGGCCCAGTCCAGATTGCTGTTTTTTGCCTGTTTCAGGGTTTTGCAGAACAAGAATATCAAACGGAGTCCAAACGGAATGAAACCTTCACGAGAGATATTTTTGGAGAAAATCATGCACACGGAGCTTGAGAACCATGCCAGGGGATCAAGGATTGGCCCACGAGGGTAGGGGCGCGCCCCCTGCCTCGTGGAGCCCCCGAGCACCCCCCGGTGTCCTCCTTCTTCCTTTATAAGTCTACGTACCCCAAAACCTCCGTGAACAGAGAGAAAAACCTAATTCCACCGCCGCAACCTTCTGTTCCCGTGAGATCCCATCTTGGAGCCTGTTTCGAAGCTCCTCCGGAGGGGGATCCATCAAGGAGTTCTTCTTCATCATCATCATCATCGCCCTCACCATGAGTTGTGAGTAGTTTACCACAGACCTTCGGGTCCATAGCTAGTAGCTAGATGGCTTCTTCTCTCTCTCTAGATCTCAATACAAAGTTCTCCTCGGTCTTCGAGGAGATCTATTCGATGTAATCTCTTTTTGCGGTGTGTTTGTCGAGATCCGATGAATTGTGAGTTTATGCTCAAGATTATCTATGAAAGATATTTGGTTCTTCTCTGAACTTTTTATGTGTGCTCATATTATCCTTGCAAGTCTCTTCAAATTATTGGTTTGGTTTGGCCTACTAGATCTATAGTTCTTGCAATGGGAGAAGTGCTTGGCTTTGGGTTCAATCTTGCGGTGTCCTTTCCCACTGATAGTAGGGGCAGCAAGGCACGTATTGTATTGTTGCCATCGAGGATAAAAAGATGGGGTTTATATCATATTGCTTGAGTTTATCCCTCTACATCATGTCTTCGTGCTTAAGGCGTTACTCTGTTCTTATGAACTCAATACACTAGATGCATGCTGGATAGCGGTCGATGTGTGGAGTAATAGTAGTAGATGCAGGTAGGAGTCGGTCTACTTGTCTCGGACGTGATGCCTATATACAATGATCATGCCTAGATAGTCTCATAATTATTCGCTTTTCTATCAATTGCTCGACAGTAATTTGTTTACCCGCCGTAGAATATCACTATCATGAGAGAAGCCACTAGAGAACACAATGGCCCCCGGGTCTATTCTCAACATATCAATCTACATCTACTTTACTTTTATCGCTTTTATTTGCTGTTCTTATAAACCAAAAATACCAAAAATATAAACTATCATCTCTATCAGATCTCACTTTCGTAAGTGACCGTAAAGGGATTGACAACCCCTTATCGCGTTGGCTGCAAAGTTCTTATTTGTTTGTGCAGGTGCGAGGGACTCGCGCGTGGTCTCCTACTGGATTGATAGCTTGGTTCTCAAAAACTGAGGGAAATACTTACGCTACTATGCTGCATCTGCCTTTCCTCTTCGAGGGAATACAACGCAAGCACGAGAAGTAGCAAGAAGAATTTCTGGCGCCGTTGCCGGGGAGGCTTACGCAAAAGTCATGTACCAAGTACCTATCACAAACCCTTATCCTTCGCATTACATTTATTTGCCTCTCGTTTTCCTCTCCCCCACTTGACCCTTGCCATTTTATTTGCCATTCTTCCGCCGTGTGTTTATCATTCGCTTGCTGCGTGCTTGCTTGTCATTATGGCTAGTCCCTTATCCGCTGCTTTGTCTCCCGAGTTTGAAGTGTTTCATTTCAAGAAAAATCAAGGAGAAAATTTAAAAGATGCTTGGTTCAGAATAATGGAATCTTATCGTAAGTGCACCTTAGAGGTGAATTTTAGAATCTTGCTTCGCAATTTTTATGTTGGGTTGAATATGTCTCACAGACAACTTTTGGATTGCGTTGCCAAAGGGAATTTTATCGAAGTTGATCCTAGTATCGCGCATGAAATTGTAGAGGGAATAGTGGGAACACTACCTCCCCAAAAAGGGTCAAATTCAATCCTAGAAGGGACGCAAGTTTTTGAGAAAATTTGCAAAGTAACAAAAATATTACAAAAATCTCTTGAACCTCTTAAATGTGTTAGTGGGAATCTCCACCGCATGAATATGTTGATTACTCTTTGTAATAAGCGGTTGGATGCTTTAGATCTAAAGATTTCCGAATATGAAGGGAAACGTAAAGAACCTCCCGGATTGAAGCTTGACACCATTAAAAGCGTGAAGATCAAAGATGGCAATACCTAGATTTATCTTGTATCGTGCCTAGCTAGGGGCGTAAAACAATAGCGCTTGTTGGGAGGCAACCCAACTTTATATTTTTTGTTTTGGTTGCTGTTAGGGAATAAATATTGCATATAGACTCTGATTAGATGTGGTTTCATGTTTTGTTTAGTGTTTGTGCCAAGTAGAACCTTTGGGAAGACATGTGTGAAGTTTATGTGATCTTGCGGTGAAAAACAGAATCGTTAGCGCTTGCTAAAGTGGTCTTCAGATTTTACTGGAGCGTGCTTTTTAGTTGATTCGTTTTGCAGATGATTGTTAGACAAATTCCTCAAATTTAACAATTTAGTTTGAATTTTTTGGAGTTCCAGAAGTAGGCGAAACCTGCAGATTACTACAGATTGTTCTGTTTTTGACATATTCTGTTTTTCGTGTGTTGTTTGCTTATTTCAATGCATCTATGAGTAGTATTGGAGGATATGAACCATAGAGAAGTTGGAATATAGTAGGTTTAACACCAATAAAACAAAGAATAAATTCATTGCTGCACCTTTGAGTAGTGGTTTGCTTTCTTATACTAACGGAGCTCACGAGAATTTTTGTCTAAGTTTTGTGTTGTGAAGTTTTCAAGTTTTGAGTATTGCTTTGATGGACTATGGAACAAGGAGTAGCAAAGGCCTAAGCTTGGGGATGCCCATGGCACCCCAAGTAAATTCAATATAATCAAAAGCCTAAGCTGGGGGATGCCCCGGGAAGGCATCCCCTCTTTCGTCTTCATCCATTGGTAACTATACCTGGAGCTATATTTTTATTCGCAACTTGATATGTGTTTTGCTTGGAGCGTCTTGTATAATTTGAGTCTTTGCTTGTTAGTTTGCCACAATAATCCTTGCTGGACACACCTATTTGAGAGAGTTAAATATGGCCTAGAAATTGTTAGAACACTCTATGTGCTTCACTTATATCTTTTGAGTTGAATAGTTTTTGCTCTAGTGCTTCACTTATATCTTTTAGAGCACAGTGGTGGTAATATTTGGTAGAAATTGTTGAACTCTCATGCTTCACTTATATCTATTTGAGAGTCTATTAAAACAGCATGGTAATGTGTTTAGGCTAAAAAAAAACTAGTCTTCACATGATAAACATCCAATGTCAATGTAGTAAAAAAAAATTCACACCAAGTGCATTGAATATGATGAGATGTTGGATGCTTGATAATTGTTTTGAGATATGAGGATAGTGATATTAGAGTCATGCTAGTGGAGTTATTATGAAATTGAGAAATACTTGTGTTAAGGTTAGTGATTCCTGTAGCATGTACGTATGGTGAACCGCTATGTGATGAAGTTAGAGCATGAGGTATTTGTAGAGTGCCAACCTTTGTGTGGAGGTCGGGGGCGCGCGATGGTTAACTCCTACCAACCTCCCCCCTAGGAGCATGCGTTGATTTCTTTGTTTTGATGACTCATAGATTTTTTGCAGTAAGTATATGAGTTCTTATGACTAATGTTGAGTCCATGGATTATACACACTCTCACCCTTCCACCATTGCTAGCCTCTCTTGTACCGCGCAACTTTCGCCGGTGCCATAAACCCACTATATATCCTTCCTCAAAATAGCCACCATATTATTCCTCAAAACAGCCACCATACCTACCTATCATGGCATTTCCATAGCCATTCCGAGATATATTGCCATGCAACTTTCCACCGTTCCGTTCATATGACACGCATCATATTGTCATATTGCCATGCATGATCATGTAGTTAACATCGTATTTGTGGCAAGGCCACCATGCATAATTTTTATACATGTCGCTCTTGTTTCATTGCACATACCGGTACATCGCCGGAGGCATTCATATAGAGTCATACTTTGTTGTAGTATCGAGTTGTAATGAAAGTGTGACGATCATCATTATTAGAGCATTGTCCCATGGGAGGAAAGGCGAAATCTATAAAGCCCCTCCGCAAAAAAAAAGAAAAAAAAAGAAAAAAAAAGAAAGGCCCAAAAAAAGGAAGAGAAAAAAGGGACAATTGCTACTATCTTTTTTCCACACTTGTGCTTCAAAGTAGCACCATGTTCTTCATTGTAGAGAGTCTCATGTTTAGTCACTTTCATATACTAGTGGGAATTTTCGTTATAGAACTTGGCTTGTATATTCCAACGATGGGCTTCCTCAAATGCCCTAGTTCTTCGTGAGCAAGCAAGTTGGATGCACACCCACTAGTTTCTTTTGTTGAGCTTTCATTCATATTTAGCTCTAGTGCATCTGTTGCATGGCAATCCCTACTCACTCACATTGATATCTATCGATGGGCATCTCCATAGCCCACTGATATGCCTAGTTGATGTGAGACTATTGTGACGCCCCCGATTTGACCGTACACTAATCATGCACGCAAATGTGTACGACCAAGATCAGGTACTCACTGGAAGATATCACAACACAACTCTAGACACAAATTAAAATAATACAAGGTTTATATTAGAAGCCAGGGGCCTCGAGGGCTCGAATACATAAGCTCGAAAACACAAGAGTCAGCGGAAGCAATAATATCTTAGTACAGACATAAGTTAAACAAGTTTGCCTTAAGAAGGCTAGCACAAATGTAGCAACAATCGAAAAGGTAAGGCCTCCTGCCTGGGACCTCCTAACTACTCCTCGAAGCCGAACTCCACGTAGAAACATCCTCGGGATCCTCTGGGTCCTGGACTCCACCATCTGGTTGCATCAACCGAGAAGAAAGGAGAAAGGGGGAAAAGGGGGAACAAAGCAACCATGAGTACTCATTCAAAGTGCTCGCAAGCAAGGATCTACACTACGTATGCAATGATATATGTGTAAAGGGGTAATATCTGTGGGTTAAACTGCAGAATGCCAGAATGAGAGGGGGATAGCTAATTCAATCGAAGACTATGATTCTATTAACCTCCATCTTGCAGCAGAAGATGAGGGTAGCTGGAAAGTAACAAGTATCCTCGCTGCTCGCAACCTCCGTCTTGCAGCAGTAGAAGAGAGTAGATGGAATAGTAATAAGTATCAAAGCTTCTGGCAGCCTCCATCTTGAGTAGCTGGAAAGTTCACCAAGTAACATCGTATAGCATAAACCTACCCGGCGATCCTCCCGCACATCACCCTGTGAGAGAGCAACCACCGAGTTATATCTGGAACTCATCTGGGTGTGTTTTATTAAGTATCCGGTTCTAGTTGTCATGAGGTCGGAGTACAACTCCGGGTCGTCCTTTTACCGAGGGACACGGCTATTCGAATAGATTAACTTCCCTGCAGGGGTGCACCACATAACCCAGCACGCTCGATCCCATTTGGTCGGACACACTTTCCTGGGTCATGCCCGGCCTCGGAAGATCAACACGTCGCAGCCCTACCTAAGCACAACAGAGAGGTCAGCACGTCGGTCTAAGTCCTAGGCGCGCAGGGGTCCGGGCCCATCGCCCAACGCACACCTGCACGTTGCGTACGCGGCCGGTGAGCAGACCTAGCAACCTCCATTACTAAGGAAGTTACGTTACGCGGTCCAACCCGGCGCGCGCCGCTAAGTCGCTAACGTCAAGAAGGCTTCGGCTGATACCACGACGTCGAGTGCCCATAACTATTCCCACATAGCTGGTTAGTGCGTATAGGCCAATGGCCAGACTCGGATCAAATACCAAGATCTCGATAAGCGTGTTATTATGAAATAACCACGGACAACGACCAGGGCCAGGCCCACCTGTCTCCTAGGTGCTCGCAACCCGCCCTGTCACTCCGCCACAAAGTAACCATCAGGGGGCTGTCGGGAACCCAGGCCCACCACTACCTGTGTGGAACCACCTGCCCATTCAGCCCCCATATCCGAATCATCATCATGAGTATGAAAATATAGTATATACCCGTGATCACCTCCCGAAGTGATCACGACCCAATAGTATAGCATGGCAGACGGACAAGGATGTGGGGCCACTGATGGAAATCTAGCATCCTATACTAAGCATTAGGATAGCAGGTAAGGTATCAACAGTGGTAGCAACAATGACAGGCTATGCAACAGAATAGGAGCTACCGAATCATCAACGATAGCAAATCTAATGCAAGAATAAGAGAGAAGAGAATGGGCGATATCTGGTGATCAAGGGGGGGGGGGCTTGCCTGGTTGCTTTGGCAAGAAGGAGCGGTCGTCGTCAACGTAGTCGAACACAGTGGCATCAGCATCGTCTCAGGGTCTACTGGAAAGGAAGTAACGGAGGGGGAACACAATAAATAACATAGCAATCAAAAGCATAACAAATCACAACACAGCAATACGCGGTGCTAGGGGTGACTTAACGCAGTAGTAGGTGATACCGGCGAAGTGGGGAAACACCCGGGAAAGTATTCCCGGTGTTTGACGTTTTCGGGTAGATAAAACGGAGGTGGATTGTTGATGTTTGCTATGATAGGGACGTGTGGTGAACGAACAGACTGCGTATTCGTATTCGTCTCGTCGTTCTGAGCAACTTTCATCTATAAATTATTTTCATCCGAGTTACGGATTATTTTCCCCTCTTATTGTCTTCTCCACAACCACCTCTATTCCACCCATAGTGCTATGTCCATGGCTCACGCTCATGTATTGCGTGAAAGTTGAAAGGTCTGAAAAGATAGAGTATGAAAACAAGTGCTTGGCTGAAATCGGGGTTGTGCATGATATGAATATTTTGTGTGATGAAGAGGGAGCATAGCCAGACTATATGATTTTGTAGGGATAACTTTCTTTAGCCATAGTATTTTGAGAAGACATGATTGCTTTGTTAGTATGCTTGAAGTATTGTTATTTCTTATGTCAATATAGACTTTCATCTTGAATCTTTCAGATCTGAACATTCATGCCACAATTAAGAGAATTACATTGAAAAACTATATTGGTTAGCATTCCACATCAAAAATTCTTTCTTTATTATTTACCTACTCGAGGACGAGCAGGAATTAAGCTTGGGGATGCTTGATACGTCTCCAACGTATCTATAATTTTTGATTGTTCCATGCTATTATTTATGAAGTCTTGGATGTTTAATGGGCTTTATCATACACTTTTATATCATTTTTGGGACTAACCTACTAACCCAAAGGCCCAGTCCAGATTGCTGTTTTTTGCCTGTTTCAGGGTTTTGCAGAAAAAGAATATCAAACGGAGTCCAAACGGAATGAAACCTTCCCGAGAGATATTTTTGGAGAAAATCACGCACGCGGAGCTTGAGAACCACGTCAGGGGATCATGGGGTGGCCCACGAGGGTGGAGGGCGCGCCCCCCTTCCCAGGGCACGCCCCCTGCCTCGTGGAGCCCCCGAGCACCCCCCCGGTGTCCTCCTTCTTCCTATATAAGTTTACGTACCCCAAAACCTCCGTGAACAAAGAGAAAACCATAATTCCACCGCCGCAACCTTCTGTTCCCGTGAGATCCCATCTTGGAGCCCGTTCTGGAGCTCCACCGGAGGGGGGTCCATCACGGAGTTCTTCATCATCATCATCATCGCCCTCACCATGAGTTGTGAGTAGTTTACCACAGACCTTCGGGTCCATAGCTACTATCT
This sequence comes from Secale cereale, assembly GCA_902687465.1. Lineage (NCBI taxonomy): Eukaryota > Viridiplantae > Streptophyta > Magnoliopsida > Poales > Poaceae > Secale > Secale cereale. The sequence continues at coordinate 877,733,175 of LR738715.1, read as the reverse complement.
AGATGGCTTCTTCTCTCTCTCTGGATCTCAATACAAAGTTCTCCTCGGTCTTCGAGGAGATCTATTCGATGTAATCTCTTTTTGCGGCGTGTTTGTCGAGATTTGATGAATTGTGAGTTTATGATCAAGATTATCTATGAAAGATATTTGGTTCTTCTCTGAACTTTTTATGTGTGCTCATAGTATCCTTGCAAGTCTCTTCGAATTATTGGTTTGGTTTGGCCTACTAGATCTATAGTTCTTGCAATGGGAGAAGTGCTTGGCTTTGGGTTCACTCTTGTGGTGTCCTTTCCCAGTGACAGTAGGGGCAGCAAGACACGTATTGTATTGCTGCCATCGAGGATAAAAAGATGGGGTTTATATCATATTGCTTGAGTTTATCCCTCTACATCATGTCATCTTGCTTAAGGTGTTACTCTGTTCTTATGAACTCAATACACTAGATGCATGCTGGATAGAGGTCGATGTGTGGAGTAATAGTAGTAGATGCAGGCATGAGTCGGTCTACTTGTCTCGGACGTGATGCCTATATACAATGATCATGCCTAGATAGTCTCATAATTATTCGCTTTTCTATCAATTGCTCGACCGTAATTTGTTTACCCGCCGTAGAATATTGCTATCATGAGAGAAGCCACTAGAGAACACTATGGCCCCCGTGTCTATTCTCAACATATCAATCTACATCTACTTTACTTTTATCGCTTTTACTTGCTGTTCTTATAAACCAAAAATACCAAAAATATAAACTATCATCTCTATCAGATCTCACTTTTGTAAGTGACCGTAAAGGGATTGACAACCCCTTATCGCATTGGCTGCGAAGTTCTTATTTGTTTGTGCAGGTGCGAGGGACTCGCGCGTGGTCTCCTACTGGATTGATACCTTGGTTCTCAAAAACTGAGGGAAATACTTACGCTACTGTGCTGCATCTCCCTTTCCTCTTCGAGGGAATACAACGCAAGCTCGAGAAGTAGCGGGGTCCTAATGGAAACCAAGGTATATTAAGGCCTCCCTTTAATAGAGTACCGGACCAAAGCATTAGCACTTAGTGAATACATGAACTCCTCAAATTATGGTCATCACCGAGAAGTGTCCCGGTTATTGTCACTCCGGGGTTGTCGGATCATAACACATAGTAGGTGATTATTTACTTGCAAGATAGGATGAAGAACACAAATATATTCATGAAAGAATAATAGGTTCAGATCTGAAATCATGGCACTCGGGCCCTAGTGACAAGCATTAAGCATAGCAAAGTCATAGCAACATCAATCTCAGAACGTAGTGGATACTAGGGATCAAACCCTAACAAAACTAACTCGATTACATGATAAATCTCATCCAACCCAACACCGTCCAGCAAGCCTACGATGGAATTACTCACGCACAACGGTGAGCATCATGAAATTGGTGATGGAGGATGGTTGATGATGACGACGACGATGATCTCCATTCTCCGAAGCCCCGAACGGACACCAGATCAGGTCTCCCGATGATGAATAGGAGGTGGCGGCGGCTCCGTATCGTAAAACGCGATGGCATCTTCTCTTCGAATTTTTTTCTCCCCGAAAGAGATTATATGGATTTGGAGTTTACATTGGTGGAACTCCAGGGGGCCACAAGGTAGGGGGCGCACCCTAGGGGGGCGCCCCCACCCTTGTGGCTAGGGTGTGGGCCCCCTCCGGTGATTCTTTCCGTCAATATTTTTTAAATATTCTGAAAATGTTCTCCGTGAAGTTTCGGTTCATTCGAAGAACTTTTATTTCTGCAGAAAAATAACACCAAGGCAATTCTACTGAAAACAGCGTCAGTCCGGGTTAGTTTCATTCAAATCATGCAAATTAGAGTCCAAAACAAGGGCAAAAGAGTTTGGAAAAGTAGATACGATGGAGACATATCAGAGAGAGACGGTAGTGGGTAGGGGGATCCAAAGCGGGAGTAGTGTGTGTGTGTGAGCGAGAGGGGGGAGAGTTTGTCTGGTTAGTAAGCAAATGAATAATGTTAGTTTTGGAACAGAGATGAAGACGGAACGGAGATGGAGAGGAGTGCGGGTATCTTTTTGCAAAATTGTCATAGTTTCCTTCCTATCCATCGGATGGATCAGATTACCTATATTGCAGGATGGCAGGCACACCATCTTCACCAACTCTGTTTTTTAGAAGAGTATAGATATAGATATAGATAGGGTGCGTGAGAGAACCCTAGAGAGAAAGACAAAGTGAAAGACGAGTGAGAGTGCGTGTGTGGCGGTGAAAAAGAAAGCTTAGGTGGCTATAGTGATACCGGAGCACGATAGAGACGTGAGAGATAATGAAAACAGTTTAGTCTATGAAGATAGAGAGAGTGTGACACTTCTCAAGGGACATAGTGAGAGACCGTGTTTGCAAAAAAGGGAGAAGCATGTACTGAGCTTGCATGTGACATGGAGAAAGGAGAGTGGTAGCTACATGAAGGATCATGCGAGAGAGACCTAGAGAGAGATGGGCATGAAACAAGATTCAAATATTTAGTTGTGTGTATAGAAGATGTCAACATGAAAGGGATTCAAAAATTTGAATTCCAGATGATGGTACATGTAATTCACACTCTTAGCAAAATTTATCTATCAAACATGCATACTAATTTGAATTTGCTCGCGCGTATGTTATTTAGTATATTGATATTATCGATCCATAGATTTGAGCTGAACATAATTTGGTTTCAAAATTTTAAATTCAAAGTTGAACATAATTTGGTTTAAAAAACTTGAATTTAGCCTTATGATTTTGAGATCATTGCATTTGTAAATTATATTTAATATATAAAGGAGCAGAATTATTTGTTGTGCTTTTGAAAGTATATATAAAAAATGATGTATATAGATATGTATTCGAATACAAACTGGATCCTGCCCGGAAACAAAGAAAATGGATTCGAAGTGAGTTGGCATGGTAAACGTGCACTCTTTTTCTACAAAAAATTGAACGAAGCGGGAAAACTCGTAGTAACCGCCCGAGACCAAAATCTGCGAGATGGAAATTACTGCCTATCCCTGACATGCAAAGCCTGTCGGCTCGATTTCTATAGGTTCGATAGGGGTAGGCTTGTTTTAAAATCAAACATGACATAACCGCCTCCACCTCTCACCTCCCCGGATTCATACACGGTGGGTGCCAAAACAAACTCTCCTCGACCGAAATGTCCGGCGACAAATTTTTGGTGTATGCGAGATTACCGTCCTATCCCCAGCAAACCAATATTCCTGTGATGTCTGAAATTTTAAACGGGGGATAAGTTGGTAACTTTGCCCACATTTGAGACAAGTGTGTCCCAAAGACATGGTTCCGCCTACCTCTCTCCCTCCATTTACCCATTCGTACTCCGTGGGCGCCAAAACACCCTCTCCACCCCAGCCTCCTCCATCCGCCACCCCATCCACCGCCGTCCTCCTCCACCATGCCGGAGCTGATACCCCAACGTCGTCATTGTCGTGGAATTAACACGGCAGATGTCCGGTTTAACGGACTTAGTTGAGGAAACATCGCACGGGTTAGCTTGAAGGGGTTAAAAGCACACAAAGGACACAGAGGGTTTATACTAGTTCGTCCCCTTCGATGAAGGTAAAAGCCTACGTCTAGTTTGGTTTGGTATTGCTTGGGCGTCGATGAACAGGGAGCGGATCGCTTGCCTGTGTCTCGACCGGTCGTTTCTTGTCCTTGAACCGTCGCCGGGTCGTCCCTTTATATAGAGGCGACGCCCGGTCCGGTTTACAGAGTCCTGAGGCCGGCTCATACTTGTGTCCGCCTCGGTCTCTGTTCTTTCTTCCTTATCTCTCAAGTTACATGATCAGGCGGTTTACAAACCGTAACTCTACACATGGGCCCTGAACCTTCATGGGCCGTAACCTCTACTGGGTATTACGATTATACAATTAAATTACCATAATCCGGTTTATACTAGCCGGTTTATACCTGCTAGTAATATCCCTGACATTAGGCCCCAGAATGATTTGAACTTGTTCACATCAATCTTCTCAATCTTGCATGATCTTCTTTTCTTGTGTCTTCTCATTTTTGTAAACCGCTATGACTTCATCCTTGGAAATCATTTAATTCGACCGTGACATCACTTCCGCATTTAACGCACACAACTGTCTATCACTTTTGTTTAAAGGCCATCCCGAGAATCGAGGCGACAGGGAATCTTTATCCAATCTCTTGCCTCCTCAAATCTCGCGCCTGCCGTTTCATCTCTGCCCCTTTATAAATACTGCTGCCTCTCTTCCTCATTCTCCTTCCGCTCGTCTTCTTCCTCTGCCGCCCGAGCTCAAACCTCCGCCGTCGTCCGTCAAGCTCGCCGTCGCCAGCAAGTCCGGCCACCGCATCAACCCGAACGTAACCAGATAACTCCGCCGCCGTCTCCCGCTGCTTCAGGTAACCTTTCACCTTTGCTGTAGATCTGTAGTTTTAGGGTTCTTCTCACGCTTCCGCCATTGAACCTAGAGGAAGCTTCATCTGTTCGTCCTAGACGTCAGGCTCGTAGTGATTTCAGTTCTTTAGATCTGTCTTCGAAGTCTGCTTCTGCTCCGCTGCCTTATTGTTAGATTTCTGGCATTTAGATTCGACCTTTAGATTTGTCCGCTCTGCATAAGATCCTAGTAGTTCTTCCTGTAATAGACCTGTATAATTTTTCTTTTTTTCTTGCTGTTCAGATCTGTTTTACTTAACCTTTCTGTAAAAAACTTGTTTCTTCATATCTGTAGATTTGTGCTATATTCGCCGGTTTAGTCAGTCATTGTCGGTGTACTAAGATAGGGGTACCTTAGTACCCCAACTTGTGCACGGGCAGTAGCAGCTTCCCGTGGCAGGGCTTACCACGTGCTCGCCAAGAACCGTTCTGGTCCTTATGAAGCCATTCAAGAACAAAGTATGCAAGTCAGAAGATCAGGGCCCCGGCAAGAGGAGCTTGCCGGGAAGGCCACACCAGGCTCAAGGATATCACTTTAGCACAAGACCCTGGCAAGAGGAGCTTGCCAGGAAGGCCAAGGAATACATATCTCAAGAGATGCCTCGGCGCATCATGCGCCCCGGCAGGACCCGGAGAGCGACAAGCCTCCGGGCCCGGCAAGATCACGACCCCGACAAGGTGCTTGCCGGGGAAGCCTACGCTGTGTGCCCGCGCTCCAGCTCATCTGCCCATCCGTCGCCCTGGAGCCCTTCCAGGGGCACGTGGCAGACGGCTGTGCAGCCTGGGGCACACGGTGGCAAGCCACGGTGACGAGGCTACCGCCGTGGCGAACGGAGAAGCATGGACGGACGCTTTTGGGGGCGACGGCGACGGGCATTTAATGCCCTTGTCCCCCACTGTCAAAGTTAGGTGAAGACCACTGTTCATACACTGTTCATGCACTGTTGCAACTACCACAAAATTTACACTTTTACCCTCCTCTACGTAGACACCTGTCGGTGACCCCTTTGAGCTATAAAAGGAGGCCCATGCACAACGTAGAGGGAGGTTCGGTTTGAAACCTAGACAACTCTCTCGCTCGGTGTAGCTAGTACTGTAGATCTTCAAGCTCCTGAGCCCCAAAACCTCAATACAACCTAAGCAGGAGTAGGGTTTTACGTGTCCGCGCGGCCCGAACCTGGGTAAACTGCCCGCGTGTGCTCCTCGATCTGCTCTCCGTGCTCCCTCCGCTCCTTTACCGCAACGTAGAAGGGGCTCCGGTCCCATAGGTGCTCATGGGAGGACAGTTTCCCCCGACATCTTTTGCGCGCCAGGTAGGGGGGCGTCGAGGTTGTGCGAACCTGATCCGGCGCTCACGCGGGCGCAACCTTCAGCAACTTCACCAGCTTCATCAACCTCATCGACATCATCAACATGCCTCCGAAGAAGAAGGCTTCGGAGGTCGGAGGCCCGTCTGCGTCAATCCCACCGCCACCAGAACCAACGGTTGGTGGAGGAGACGCCGGCGGAAGGGTGACCGCCGGTGAGGAGACTCACGGCGTCACCAAGTCCAAGGACAAGACGGACGACCGGGAGAACTCCAAAGCCTCGGTGTCGGTACACGCACCACGTCCCTCTCAGGAGGTACAAGACCCGCAGAGGCGTGGTACTGGAGGTACCATATGCTTGCTGGGGCGTGGCCAAGCCGGAGGATCGCGGGATGCTCAAGGCCAGCATGCTGGTACGAGCAAGGCGCGGTCGCCGGGGCGAGAACATGCTCCTTCTAACGCTGTTAGAAGTCCGAGCGTGTCCCGCTCCTCGCACCGCTCACCGCCGCTCCCCTCCTCTCCAGCAGAAGCTCTAGCAAGAGCACAGCTGCTCCTCGACTTCCCTCCAGCGGCAGATAAAGCCGAAGACTGGAGGGCGACGATCCAGAGCCTCATCGCCTTCGCCAACAACGACACGCCGCAGCAGCCGTCAACATCGCGGCCGCGGCAAGTCGACCAGACGAAGGCCGATGGAGACAAGACCGCCGGGGGTGCAACTACCGTGCACTCCCCGCCGCGGAAGCAGAAATCGCCACCCCGCCGGATCAACGTCGACGACGACTCTACGGCGTCATCGGATCCGCGGGCTCGCCGCGATCAGCGCCAAGTCCTATACGACAGGCGGCAAGAGGACGCTCGGACTCGCATCGAGCGTCGACGAGAAGCCCGAAGACAGTCAGATCAGCGCGCTGGGACCGCTGTCGACGCGCACGTGCCAGGTGAACCAGGCGACTTGCCGTACACGGCAGGTTGCCCTGCGTTCACCCGTGAGCTGCGGCATGTCCAGTGGCCCAGCATGAAGAATTTCAAGCCCGACGTACCCGAGAAGTACGACGGCAAGACACACCCCTTAGAGTTCCTCAGCATCTACACCATCGCGGTGCAGGCTGCCGGGGGACGCGACAAGAAGATCCTAGCCAACTACTTCCCGCTAGTGCTTAAGCCAAACATCCGGTCTTGGCTTATGCAGTTGCCGGAGAGCTCCATCTCCTCATGGGCAGATCTGTGCCACCAGTTTGTTGGCGCCTTCACGGGCGGCCACAAACCCCACGGCCAGGAGAGCGATCTCCACATCCTCGCCCAGAAGGAGGGAGAGTCCCTGCGCAAATACATCCAAAGATTCAGCCGCGTCCAGCACAACATTCCCGACGTCCACCCTGCCGCGGTTATCAGCGCGTTTCACCAGAACGTGCGTAACCGCCGGATGAGGGAGGAGATGGCCATGACCAAGATCCGGGATGTCAGCGAGCTCTACGCTCTGGCTGACAAGTGCGCGCGCGTTGAAGAGGGGAGGAGACTCCCCGGAGAGGATACTGGCGCAGGAGGGAGCGACAGCGAGGATGCCGCCCCGGCAAGGAAAAGCCGGCGGCGGAATAACAGAAAGAAGAAGAGCAAGGAGGTGCTGGTTGTCGAGCAGTCCGGCAAGGAGGCTCCCGCCAAGAAGGCACAGGCTGGCGGTTCCGGCAAGGAGCCCGCCCCTGTAGCGGCAGCCGACAAGCAGGACGGCTCCGACAAGCAGTACTGCAAGATCCACCGCACCAAGGGCCACGATCTTCAGAACTGCAAAAGAGTCGAGTACCTCGTAGAGCAGCAGAAGGCTAAATACGAGCGTCGCGACAAGGAGAAGGCCCAAGGAGGCGGAGGAGAGCCCAGCAAGAAGCGGCCGTTCAATGGCCGGGGAGGACGCCGCGGCAAGGCCAAGCAGCGGCAAGGTGATAGACCTCCCCGGGGCCGCGACAAGGATGAGGATGAAGACGACGATGATGACATGGAAGAAGGAGACAACAGCGAGCAGGAGTTCCAGAAGGCCACAGAGGTTCTGTGTGTCGACGGAGGTGCCTCTCTGCACACTTCCCACCGCCAGCTCAAGCAGTGGGTGCGAGAAGTGAATGCAGCTGAGCCGCCCGTCGAGTCACGCAGGCTGCTGAAGTGGTCCGGCACGCCCATCATCTTTGACCTTGAGGACCACCCTGACCGCACAACTGCAGTCGGGTGCTTGCCGATGTTGGTCTCACCAACTATCCGCAACCTCAAGGTCACCAAGATGTTGGTTGACGGCTGGGCCGGCCTGAATTTGATCTCCTCAGCTGTGATCAAAAAGCTACAGATCCCAGACAGCGAGCTCGAGGAAACTGGGTCGTTCCAAGGGATCAACCCGGGAAGGAGCAAGCCGAAGGGGAAGATTACGCTGCCAGTGACCTTTGGCGGGGAGCTCAACTTCAGGACGGAGAGGATCACGTTTGATGTTGCTGATATCCCATTACCATACAATGGGATACTCGGCCGTCCTGCCCTCGCCAAGTTCATGGCAGCTTCCCACTATGCATACAACATGCTCAAGATGCCGGGGCCGATAAGCGCCATCTCTGTCCTTGGCGACAAGAAGGATGCGCTTATCTGCGCCGACAAGATCTACCGGGATACAGCAGCCGCAGCAGAAAGTAACACACTTGCCGCTGAAGCTCCCGGGGGGAAGAACAAGACCAAGTCCGGCAAAAGCTCTGGAGCCCACTCCGGCAAACGCACCTCCTCGGAGTGCTGCGCTGCCGTCGAGGACGCGCCATCGAGCTCCACCGGCAAGTGCAATAAAGGGATGGCAGCTCCACCGGCAACCAAGAGGGTGTCCGCCAAAGAGGACGGCACTGGTGGTACCTTCACCATCAGTGCTACACTCGACCCCAAATAGGAAAGCGCGCTCGTTGCCTTCCTGCGGGCGAATGTCGACGTGTTTGCATGGCAACCGTCTGACATCCCCGGCGTTCCCAGGAAGGTAATGGAGCACAAGCTTGCTGTTTGTCCTCACACGCGGCCCGTCAAGCAGAAGGTCAGAAAGCAAGCCGTGGAGCGCCAAGAGTTCATAGCTGAAGAGATAAAGAAGTTAGAAGCAGCAGGCCTGGTTAGAGGCGTAATACATCCCACGTGGTTGGCCAATCCAGTTGTCGTGCGAAAGGCTAATGGAAAGTGGAGACTTTGTATAGACTTCACCGACGTGAACAAAGCTTGTCCCAAGGATCCCTTTCCCTTGCCGCGCATCGACCAAATTGTTGACTCCACAGCTGGATGTGAGTTTGTGAGCTATCCAGGTGATGGTACCGAGCTGGATTGGGAGTACGACGAGGAGCGTAGTCGGTACTATGTGCGTTACCCGGATGATCAGTAGTGGAGACTCTTACTAGGATTCGATCCGCCTGTGGTTTATTTATCTAAGTTTGGTACTTTGACTTTTGGCTTTTGCCCTTAGAGGGTTGTGATGTTCTTAATGTATGATGTTTGAGACTTGTACTGAAATTTCTGTGACGTGGCGAGTGTAAGCCAACTATTTTCTGTTTACTATCCCCTCTTTTACATGAGTTGTGCAAAGATTACCAGACTTGAGATCATTCTAGGATGGATTTATGCCTTTAAGTCGTGCCTCGACACGTAGGAGGTATAACTCCATCCTGGGCATTACAGAGTTGCTCTCATTCCTTGATGCATACTCAGGTTACCACCAGATATTCATGGCCAAGGAAGATGAAGAGAAGACTGCATTCATTACTCCATGCGGCACATATTGCTTCATACGCATGCCCTTTGGATTGAAGAATGCAGGCTCAACATTTGCGAGGGTGGTGCACACTACTTTTGAGCCACAGATCCACAGGAATATAGAAGCCTACATGGATGATATAGTGGTCAAGAGCAAGAGCAAAGATACCCTGATATAAGACTTAGAGGAAACCTTTGAGAATCTGCGCAAGATCCAACTCAAGCTGAACCCCGAGAAGTGCGTCTTCGGAGTTCCCTCCGGCAAGCTTCTCGGGTTCTTTGTGTCCCAGAGGGGGATTGAAGCCAATCCCGACAAGATAAAAGCCATCGAGCAGATTGAAGCCCCGAAGCGCGTCAAGGACGTAAGAAGACTTGCTGGTTGCGTGGCTGCCCTCAGCAGGTTCATTTCAAAGTCTGCAGAGCGCGCCCTGCCTTTCTTCAAAATTTTGAAAAAGGCAGGCCCTATGAAATGGACTCCGGAAGCGGAGGCAGCGCTGCAAGACTTGAAAGGATACCTGTCCTCCACTCCGATACTTGTCGCACCTAGGCCACAAGAGAAGTTGCTGCTGTACCTAGCGGCAACCAATCAAGTGGTTAGTGCTGCGTTAGTAGCGGAGAGGGAGGTAGATGAGGAACCCACATCCCCGGCAAGCGAATCCAGCGACAAGCAGGGGGCTTCCCCGACAAGCTCTGGCCCCGACAAGGACAAGCCTGCGCAGGAGCAAGGAGAAGTAAGAAGGAAGATGGTGCAGCGCCCAGTGTATTTCGTAAGTTCCCTTCTGCAGGGGGCTAGATCAAGATACTCTGGGGTGCAGAAGTTGCTTTTCGGCCTCCTCATGGCCTCAAGGAAGCTGCGCCATTATTTCCAAGCACACGAGATAACAGTGGTCACTCGCTTTCCGTTGAAGAGGATATTGCAAAATCCCGAAGCAACAGGCAGGATCGTCGAGTGGGCACTGGAGCTGTCAAGCTTTGGTCTCAAGTTTGAGAGTACTTCAACCATACAGAGCAGAGCTTTGGCAGAATTCATAGCAGAATGGACCCCAACGCCAGATGAAGAAGTCCCAGAGACAAGCATCCCCGTCCAAGAAGCGAGCAACGAGTGGATAATGTACTTTGATGGTGCTTTCTCGCTGCAAGGCGCCGGTGCCGGCGTGGTACTCATAGCGCCCACCGGAGAGCACCTCAAGTATGTTGTCCAGATGCACTTTCCCAAGGAGCAAGCGACAAACAATACTGCAGAGTATGAAGGTTTGCTTGCCGGCTTCAGAATTGCGGCCGAGCTTGGGATCAAGAAGTTGATTGTGCGGGGAGATTCACAGTTGGTGGTCCGACAAGTGAATAAGAGTTACCAGAGCCCTTTGATGGAAGCTTATGTTGATGAAGTGAGGAAGCTTGAAGAACACTTTGAAGGTCTGCAAATGGAGCACGTCCCAAGAGCTCAGAATGATATTGCAGATGGCCTCTCAAAGTGTGCTGCAATGAAGTTACCTGTGGAACCAGGGACCTTCATGCTCAAGTTAACTCAGCCATCCGTTACACCATCAGTTGGGAAAAACAAGAAGAGAAAGTTGATCTCCGGCGACTACTTGCCGGCGGATCTTCCCGAAGCCGCCGCCAAGGTCCCCAAGATCAACAGCCAAGATGCTGAGGAACAGTTTGCTCCTGCAGATCCAAGGGTCTGTACAGTTGAAGCAGGCGTTCCTGACAAGCCTTGCCCCGGCAGGCTTGCTGGGGGACCATCAGCTCCGGCAGAGCCGCAGGTTCTTGCCGTAGAAGCTGAGGTTCCCGCAGCAGCCCTCATGCCTTTAGTCCTTGTTGTTGAGCCTCAGGCTCCAGCATGGGCACAGCAAATCGTCCGCTTTCTGCAAACTGGAGAACTTCCCGACGAGCTAGAAGAGATAGAGAAAATAACAAGGCAGTCAAGTATGTACCAGTTCGTTGGCAATGAACTGTACAGAAGAAGACTCAATGGTGTCAGGTTGAAGTGCATTTCCAGGGAAGATGGACAGAAGCTGTTGGTAGAGATACATGGAGGCATATGTGGCCATCACATTGGCGCAAGGGCACTTGCCGGCAAGGCATTCCGGCAAGGGTTCTTCTGGCCAGAAGCCCTCCAAGATGCAACTGCACAAGTAACCAAGTGTGAAGCGTGCCAGTTCCATGCCAAGCAAATTCACCAGCCAGCTCAAGCTCTCCAGACGATCCCTTTGTCCTGGCCCTTCTCGGTCTGGGGACTCGATATTCTCGGCCCCTTTCCCCGCGCTGTCGGGGGCTTTGAGTACTTGTACGTAGAAATCGAGAAGTTCACAAAGTGGCCAGAAGTGGAACCAGTGAGAAAGGTGACAGCACAGTCAGTAGTCAGGTTCTTCAGATTGATTGTTTACCGTTTCGGAATCCCTAACAGGATCATCACCGACAACGGCACACAGTTTACAAGTCGCACCTTCATGCAGTACGTCCAAGACCTTGGCGCCAAGGTCTGCTTCGCTTCTGTTGCTCACCCGAGGAGCAATGGTCAAGCGGAGAGGGCCAATGCTGAAGTGTTGCGCGGACTCAAGACAAGAACCTTCGACAGGCTGCACAAGTGCGGAAGAAACTGGATAGAGGAGTTGCCGGCGGCTCTTTGGTCAATCAGGACGACACCAAATCGAGCCACCGGACAGACACCCTTTGCTCTTGTCTATGGAGCAGAGGCAGTTCTCCCCACGGAACTCGTATACGGATCTCCTCGAGTGCTCGCTTACGATGAGCTCGAGCAAGAGCAACTGCGACAAGATGATGCATTGCTCCTTGAGGAGGAATGTCTCCAGGCTGCTGTACGAGCTGGTCGATACCAGCAAGCCTTGCGTCGCTATCATAGCCGCAAGGTCAGGGCCAGGAGTCTCGAAGAAGGCGACCTTGTTCTTCGGCGTGTTCAGTCCGCCAAGAATTCCAACAAGTTGACGCCGAAGTGGGAAGGCCCTTATCGGGTGAGACAAGTCACAAGGCCCGGCGCTGTCCGCCTTGAGACCGAAGAAGGCTTACCGGTGAGCAACTCCTGGAACATAGAGCATCTTCGCAAGTTTCACCCGTAAGGCGCGGTTGCCGTGATCCGCTCCGGCAACCACCTTTTGTACAAGTCTTGCCGCTGTTGCATGTAAACCTTTGTACAAAGCCGGGCGCAGATCCCGTGCATCAGTAAAGCTTTTGTGCTTCGCACTAATTGTCATTTCCATGCTTTTCTTTCTTATTTGCATGCATCATCTGACACCTTGTGCAACGCACGTCCCCGGTAAGCACTAGCAAGCCATAAGACCCTATACTTGTTTTTCCTCCTCTTTTTTTCCCTCTTAAGCAGAAGGAGTATTCCTCGCGCACAAGTTTGCCGGGGGGGAAGGAGATGGAGGCATGAACCAAGTACTGTTCAAGAAAGAGAAGCCTTGTCGGGGAGCGCACAATCTATGAAAGCTAAGTTACCAAAGTTTGAGTAATTCAAAATTTTCAAAAATTTTAGTTGTCTTCCTTGAACAACCACACTTTGTATGGAAAACCTGTGCGCGGAGGAACCTACCCGTGGCTAGCCGCACCCTTACTTTGTTTCGAGCACGCTCAACGACTTAAGTGAGCTGCGGCAAGTGTCGCGCCCTTACTTCGTTTTTGAGTTCGCTCAGCAATCTAAGTGTGCTGCGACTAGCTGCGGCAAGGTTTCTTGTCGGCAAAGGTATTGCCAGCAGGCTGCTAAGAGTCCAGCGCTCAGCGCTCGCGGCAAGGGTCCTTTGCCGGCAAGTTCCCTAAAAACGTAGGGTGGAATGCATACAAAGTGAAGGGACCAAAGCAAGGGAGATAACACTGCATTGGTTGCTCAAAATAAGATTGTATATTACAAAGATAACTTGCCGCAATACTAACAGATTCTTGTCCATAACATGCTTTGCAGCGGCAAAGGAAGCAGAAAGAAAGGAATCTAATCTACGCGGTCGCCTTCACGCCTCGTGATCTTGCCCACCTTGGTGACGATGTGGGCAACCTGCGCCTTCAACGCCTCCTGATCAGCTTCGGGCAGCAAGGTGCGGAGGACATTGACGAGGTTGATGCCGGGGTTGCGGTAGACGATCTTCGACAAGACCCGCTCCATGGTGCCCATGCAGAGCCGACGCACCTCGTCGGCCAGCTGCACGGGGATCTTCTCCCGCAGCCGCGCAAGCGCCGGCGCAATTCCCCTAAAGAACAGACTCAACTTGGCGCTGTGGGGGAGATTCTCGTCCGGGGAGTACACGAGATGCTCCGCCCTCAGCGCCATAATCTCCATGTCAATATTGGCAGCGGAGGTGACCAGCTCATCATTCCACTGCTCCACTGCCCGGGTGAAGTTATTCTGCGAGACGACGGCGCTCTCCACCAAGGCCCTTTCCTTGCGGAGTTCGTCCTTCAGCTTCGTCTCGCGGTCCCGGGCGGCGTCGAGCGAATCAGTCAAGGTGGAGACCTTCAGCTCTAAGTCAGCGATGGAGTTCCTGGCATCAGTGAGCTCTTTGCCCTTCTCGGAGAGACGTACCTGCAGCTCAGAGTTGGTGTGGGCATCTTTCTCCCGCGCCACGTTGAGCGCAGTGACCCTCTCCTGGCTCGCCTTCAAGTACAGCTCCGTCTGCGCCACCTTGGCCTCCAAATCCTTCTTGGCGGTCTCTGCGGCGGCTGCGGCGTTCCTCGCCTCCTTCAGAGCCCCGCCAATGGCCTGCTCCCGGGCGGCGAGGTCGTCCTCGTGGGCGCCGAGGTCGACCTTCTGCTGGTTGAGTACCCCTTCCCGCCGAGACAGCACCTCGGCGGCCAACCGTTGCTGCTCCTCGGCCTCAGCTTTTTCAAGGATAAATGCTTGCTGCGCCCCGGCAAGCTCTTCACGCTCCTCCGCCAAGTTGCGGAGGGCCGCCTGGTTGGCGGCGCGGAGCTCCGCGGCGCGCTTCTCCAAGTCAGCTCCAGCCTTGGCAGCCAGAGCCTCCCGAGACTCCAACTTCGCCTGCCTGGCCCGATACAAGGCCAGGAGCCGACGAAGGAGTCTCTCCTCTTCGGTCTCATCGCTGCTGCCGGGCGCTTCCACGACCTTCAGCCCGGCGGAGGCGAGGACCTCTCCGTCGAAGGTCTCTCCCTCCGCGGGTGCCCTTGATGAGGACGCCCACGGGACTTGTATGAAAATCCCGTTGGCGGCCTCCAGGTAGACGCCCTGCCCAGCCGCGGAGGCGGAAGGGTCGGCGGCCGGTGCAGCGTCTGGCGCTCCTGCGGCCTCCGAGCCGGCAGTGCGGTCACCGGTCCCTTCCCCAGCCGCGGCGTCTGCGGTCGGGGCAGTCTCTTCAGCGGTGGGCTCGTCGGCTCCAGCCATTCCCTCAATGGCAGTGGCGTTGCCGCTGTCGCCGTGCACCTCCTCCTCAGCGGTGGCCTCCGTCTCCATCAGCTCTGGGGCAGGAGGATCTAATGGAAGAAAAAGAAAAGAAAGATCGTCAAGCAAATATCCAAAAAAGACGAATTCAAGAAGAAGAAATTACAAGGGTTACCTTCGCGGACTTCTTCGACGACGGGGTCCCTCGCCGGGGAATTCTCCCTTGGCGGCGGAGTAGTGGCCCCTGCTGGCGGAGGGCCGCCTGCGCCCTCCCTTGGCGGGGTGCTCACCCTTGTCGGGCTGCTCACCCTTGGCGGGGTACTCGCCCTTGGCGGAGTGCCCGTCCTTGGCGGAGCGTTCTCCCTTGCCGGGGAGTTCATCCTTGGCGGGGAGGGTGGGGCAAGTGGCTCGTCGGGGGCGACCTCCTGGCGCTCCTGCGGCTGCGGCTCCACTTCTGCACAAGACAACAAAACATCAACCAAGATGATAACCTCAAGCGCACCCATCAAGCAGAAAGATAAATACCAGACTTACGCTAGGGGCTGCGCTGGGGGCTGCTCCTCGGAGCAGCAGGCTGATCCGGCAAGCTCGTCACCGGCGTGTCGCTTGTCGCCGCGACGGGCTCGTCGTCCTCGATGTTGACCACAGGGATCTTGGCCCTCTTCGCCATCCGCTGGGTCAAGGTCCTGCGAAGCAAAACAAAAACAAGATCAGAACCAAGCAAGGAAAATCGAGACAAAATCAAAGAAACTAAAAAATTGCAAGTACTTACTCCTCTTCCTCTTCATCGGAGCTGAGGGCGGAGAAGTCAAACTCCGCCTGGTGTGCTCCCGCGCGAGGAGCTGGAGGAGAAGGCTCCCTCGGGCGCTTGGCGGGCTCCGAGGCTGCGGGCTGTGAAGACCCAGCCCCCGTCGTCGCCGAGGACCGAGGGGCAGAAGGAGCACCCGTTCCGCTCCGGGAAGATCCCCCTCCGCTTGGCGCTCGAGCACGGGGCGCCTCCTTGACGACTTCGCTCGTCTTGGTGGCGCGCATCGCACGGCGCGCCGGCTGCTGTCGAGGCGCCTGTGGCCTCGCCGTCTCAGCTGCCTTGCGGAGGCGCTTCTTCGGTTGCTGCGGAGGGCTTGGCGGAGGCGGAGAGTTCTCCGAGGATGAGGAGGCATCGTCGTCAAGATTCAGAGATCCACCGGAGTCTTCATCGGAATCTCCAGCCTCGGCGTCCTCCTCCTCCTCGGCAGGCCCGCTGGAATCAGTGCCATGCCCGGCAGCCTCGCTCCCCCCGGCAACTTCGCTCGTCCCGGCAAGCTTCACAGAAGGCTCCCCGGCAAACTCCTCGGGCGCAATCTTCAGTAGCTTGAGGATTTCCGCCTCCTCTGCTTGACTCACTGCGTCCGCGGCCTCTGCCTCGTCCACAGTGTATCCAAATTCGCCCGCAGCCGCAGCTGCGACGGCCTCCTCCATCCTGGAGGCGATGTAAGCTACATCCCGGTCAGTAGTATCCCGGATGAGGCCCTTCTTCTCCTCGGCGTTGCGGGGCTTCTCGACCAAGTTGTCGAAGAAGGTCAGCACGGTCTCCGGTGGAGGCTCCAGCCAAGTGGAGACGACGCCATGGGAGTCGCACTCGGGCATCATATCGCGTATGGAATCGCGGGCAGTGCTGTTGCACAGCGGCACCACTCCCCGGGAAGGCTTGAACCACTCCGGGTGGGCGGGGTCATGCTTGAAGAGCTCCCGAACCATCCCCTTCAACTCCAAGACGGTGAAGTTGTAGTTCAATCCAGGGCGCAGCCTCATGATGTCGGCCGCATTGCCGAATTCCCAGGCGGGCCTCTTCCTTTCTTGTAAAGGGGCGATGCGGCGGTGGAGGAAATCTGCTCCAACTTCTCCAACAGTCAGATTGGCGACCCGGAGACGAATGATCCTAATGAGGGCGATCTGAAGCTTGCTGTCCTCCGGGGCCAATTCACTCCAATCCCTGCCGCGCACTATGGCAGTCTTGCGCGGCGAGGTAAAGGGCTCAGGATTAGCTTCCAGCACCCAGCACCAATCGGCTCTCCACTCCTCCCACTTGCCGCGGAGCTCTCCCTTCAAGTACGCATCCTTCTTGTTCAGCCTGAAGATCCAGGAGATGCCGCCGGAGAGGGGAGCACCGGACTCTACTCTAGGCATGAAGAAGCGGCGGAAAAGAGATACATTTGGATGAACCCCAACATAGTTTTCGCACAGATGTGCGAAAACGGCCATCGTAAGGATGGCGTTGGGGGTGAAATCTAGGAGCTGGAGGCCATACGTATTCATTACATCACAAAAGAACTCCGAGTACGGAGGGCACGGACCACAATGGAAGAATGCGGCAAAGAAAAAGTACCCGCCGGGGAACATGTCGGCGGCGTCGGCGGGGAGGACTTTGGTGCGGGGATGAGCTTTGGTCTCCCTCGCCCAGAACATATAGTATTTGTCCCGCAGCTCCCTCGCGCCAAGCCTCGGCGCGAAGACCACGCACTTCTTCCGCAGGGCTGCCAGCTTTGCCGCCTGCTCGGACTTCTCCTTCTTGGCCTTGTCACTCTTCGCCTTGTCGCTCTTCGGAGCCATGGCGGGGGCGGCGAGGAAAGAGGCGAGGAGGTCGACGGTGCCGCGGATGCGGGAAACGGCGGAGGAAGGGAGGGGCTTGGCTCTCTGTCGAACTGAGGGGAGGCAGAGGGCGACGGGAGTTTCTGGAGAATCAAGGCGTAATGAAAACGATGGAGGGAACTGCCCCTGCTTCCTCTGCTTTTAAGGGGGAAGTGGGGGACGTTCCGCATTTCCCATTAAAGAACAGGCCACGATCTCTCCCACGACGCCGCAATCGACGCGTGCCGTTAGGGAGGGATGCGGCGGATGCGGAAGGGGATACGGCTTGCCGTGGGCCGCGTGTGCCCGTGCACTGTTTTGGGCCTGGCCCAACAGCGCTCGGCACCGTGTGTGGCCCAGGACCGGGGGCTCCTGTCGGTGTACTAAGATAGGGGTACCTTAGTACCCCAACTTGTGCACGGGCAGTAGCAGCTTCCCGTGGCAGGGCTTACCACGTGCTCGCCAAGAATCGTTCTGGTCCTTATGAAGCCATTCAAGAACAAAGTATGCAAGTCAGAAGATCAGGGCCCCGGCAAGAGGAGCTTGCCGGGAAGGCCACACCAGGCTCAAGGATATCACTTTAGCACAAGACCCTGGCAAGAGGAGCTTGCCAGGAAGGCCAAGGAATACATATCTCAAGAGATGCCTCGGCGCATCATGCGCCCCGGCAGGACCCGGAGAGCGACAAGCCTCCGGGCCCGGCAAGATCACGACCCCGGCAAGGTGCTTTCCAGGGAATCCTACGCTGTGTGCCCGTGCTCCAGCTCATCTGCCCACGCGTCGCCCTGGAGCCCTTCCTGGGGCACGTGGCAGACGGCTGTGCAGCCTGGGGCACACGGTGGCAAGCCACGGTGATGAGGCTACCGCCGTGGCGAACGGAGAAGCATGGACGGACGCTTTTGGGGGCGACGACGACGGGCATTTAATGCCCTTGTCCCCCACTGTCAAAGTTAGGTGAAGACCACTGTTCATACACTGTTCATGCACTGTTGCAACTACCACCAAATTTACACTTTTACCCTCCTCTACGTAGACACCTGTCGGTGACCCCTTTGAGCTATAAAAGGAGGCCCATGCACAACATAGAGGGAGGTTCGGTTCAAAACCTAGACAACTCTCTCGCTCGGTGTAGCTAGTACTGTAGATCTTCAAGCTCCCGAGCCCCAAAAACTCAATACAACCTAAGCAGGAGTAGGGTTTTACGCGTCCGCGCGGCCCGAACCTGGCTAAACTGCCCGCGTGTGCTCCTCGATCTGCTCTCCGTGCTCCCTCCGCTCCTTTACCGCAACGTAGAAGGGGCTCCGGTCCCATAGGTGCTCGTGGGAGGACAGTTTCCCCCGACAGTCATATACTACTTCTGTAACGCATTGACCCTGAACACGACGGTTTAGCTCCTCTCTCTTATTATCATGAACCGGTAGTGGTGCGTTACCTGCTTACTGCCGGGTTAGTAATATCATTAGTCCCTTGTCTAAACCGTCGGTGTGGCTTTGCATATATGACCCGGTTTATACATCTGTACCCGAATAATCCGGATTTCATACTTCATCTTTTCAGCACTTTCATTCTGCTGCTATGGCTGCCAAACAGTTTGTTGCTTGCGACTGGGTCCCTTCCATTATCACGGAAGAAGATTTAATTAACGCTGCTTTAGTTGGTACTCTTGGTCCTCAGTCCATTTTAAAATGGCGGGCCCCAGGGAATGAATGTCCCCCTACCCCCAGAGAAGGGGAGGTCATTGTCTTCTTTGACCACATGGCTCAAGGTTTCACTCCTCCCGGTTCAAAATTCTTCCGGGACGTGCTTGCCGCTTTCCAAATTCACCCTCAGGACATAGGTCCAAATTCTATTTCAAATATCTGCGATTTTCAAGTTTTCTCAGAGGTGTATTTGCAAGAGGAGCCATCAGTCGATTTGTTCCGGGATTTCTTCCACTTGAACCGGCGGACTGAATTTACTGGTGGTCCTCATCAAGAATTGGGAGGGGTTAGCATCCAAAAGAGAAGGGACGCAGTCTTTCCTCATGCCGCTCTGCACACACACCCTAAAGATTGGAATAAGTCTTGGTTCTATTGCCTTGAAACTTCACCTGAAGGGGAAAACCCACTGCCGGGTTACTGTAAGCATCGTCTTCCTGAAGATCACCCTCTGCCACAGCGCCTCAACTTCTCAGAACGGCCCCGGTTTGCTTCTCAACTGGCCAGGCTGAAAGCCTTTATGGCCAACGGTTTAACCGGAATTGATTTTATGCGCTGCTGGCTTTCTTGGAGTATCCTTCCTCTGAGTCCGCGCCCGAGTCTGATGTGTAAATATTCTGGTAAACCGGATGATCCTCAACGGTTTTCCAAGGAAAAGCTTTCTGAATCGGAAGTCATTGAATCTGCTAAAAAGATGCTCAATGTCTCTTTGGAAGAATGCAGCCAAACCGGATTGGCTCCGTATTATAAGAAGAACAAGCTGCCTGTGGTATGTCTTTACTCTCTTTCATGTTTTTGTAATCCGTTCATTTAAATCGTTTTCCAACTATCTCTCACCTTTTGAACAGGCTGATGATCCTTTTTGGAAGAGGAAGCCTCAGGAGAAGGCTGGAAAACAGCCACGCCGGAAAACTTACGCTATCAAGAAGAAAAAGGCGGCTGCTGGCTCCGGTTCACATGCTGAAGATGATGATCCGGACTCTGAGGTATGAGTTAATCCAGCTATGATTTGTTCATTTCTATCCAGATTTCTGTTAACGATATCTTTTCACAGGATTTGGCTGAAGGAGATAAACCGGCAGAAATTGAGGTAACTATTCTTTCTTCAGATTCAGAACCACCTCCACCAAAAATTCGTCGGACAGTCCGGAAATATCAGTTTTCTCACCCTTATGCTCAACTGGATCCCAATTTTCTTTTGAAGAAACAGCAACATGAAGCCCTTCGCCGGACTACCCGCCATAGCGGCCTTGTAGTTGAATCATCCGGAATATCTCTTACTCCGGCTCGGAGACGCCGCTCTGAGGTTATACTTTCTCCAACTCTTCTTCATCCCAAGGTCGGGCTTATACGCAAACCACTTAAACCGTCTGACCCTAATCACCAGGAGACTCCCTTATCTTCCTCTGGCGAATCCACTGCCACACAAGTCCCAGTTTTGAAGACTGTCCCTGGGTAAGTCATTTATCTTATCCGGTTTATCTTTGCATTTGCTTTACAGTTCTGACTTATTTTTCCAATTTCTTTCAGCAAGCCTAAACCCAGCAAAAGGGCCAAAGCCAACAAAACGGCCGCTGAGACTGCCACTGATGATCCGGCGGCTGATCCGGACACCACCATCCCTCTGGAGAATGAACCTACGGTTCCGCTTGAGGATCCTGCTCCCATGGATCACACTTATACCACCGCTCCTGAAAATCCCAATATTGAAAATATCCATGAACTGGCGAGTTCTGCCCGGGCCAACCCTCCTCAGACCAGCCCGGCACCTGCTAGTCCGGTTCACACTACTAATCCACCACCGGCATCTGCCCCTTCTCCGGACGTTCAAGTAATTAGTACAGCTTACACCGCTCCTGCTGAGCCCACTGTTTTGGCCAAGCATACCGCTAAAGCGGATAAGATCCATCAAGAGAAAGGCAAATGGAGCACGGAGTTGTCTGATTTCGCCGAGCTGGGTGCCCAGGAGCTCTATTCCGGTTATTTGAACCGGTTTCATACTAGCAGAGACTACGAAGCGGGCTTAGTCAACATGATGAAGGAGAAATATGAGGTATCCCTCTTGCCTTTGATTTTTTGCTTTTGATGTGCTTCTGTCTATATCATAGTAGCCCCCAAGTTCCGGTTTAGCTATGCTTAGAAGGTGAACCGGTACTTCCAATTTAAGCAAATGATCTTACATTAGCCCCCAAGTGCCAGGGGCATAATTTGTTTTATGTGCCTGGGACTTTGTCTGAATTTTTCCTTTGATGTTTCAACTATCCATTAGCCCCCAAGTGTCAAGTAGACAACTTGTTTGTGTGCTTGAGACTTGTTTTGAATTGCTGTTTGACACTTCAACTGCCCATTAGCCCCCAAGTGTCAAGTAGACAACTTGTTTGTGTGCTTGAGACTTGTCTGACTTTTGCTCTTATTCCACTTGTTTTTCCTTGCAGGCTGATTTGAACCGGAGGGCTAAAGAAATTTTTGAACTCCGGAACAGGCTTGCCGAAACTGAATCTGCCGCTGCTAAGGCCAAGAAAGACTTGGCTGTAAGTTTAACTACTGCTGAACAGCTGAAGATTTTTTTTGAGGAGGAGCGGACAGCCTTTGAAGTACAAAAGAAGGATCTGGAAAAAAGGGCAAAGGATGCTGAGGAAGCCCTTAATACGGTGACTGAAGAGTTAACCGGTTTAAAGCGGCAAATAGAACTAATGACTTCTGCTGTCCTCGGTAAGTACTTAATCTGCACTCATGCTTTCATCCTTGCAACCTTTAATCCGTTCCGGTGTAACTCTGATAATCATATGCAGGGCGCCGTGTCACCCATCTTGGGGATGATTTACGGAAGAAACTCAAGGCGTCTTATACTCTGGTCGAGCAGCTGTATTCCGGCGCTCAAAGGATCATAAGCGCAATGTCCTTCAATAAACCGGCCCCCACCACTATCCAAGGCACACTTGAGAAACTTTTTGTCTTGCCAGTACGCTTGGAGGAAGTGAAGAAGTCTGCTGCCCGAGCCGGTTCTCTCATGGCGCTTACCAGAGCCAAAGCGTGGGTTCTAGATTTTGATCCGGAAGAAGCTTTGAATGGGTATCCCAGCACCAAAGAAGACGGATCAGCTTTCACTGCAAAAGATCTTCACGCTTTGACTAAGGATATGCGTCCACTTGCTAGCAAGCTTGCTGCCGAATCAGACTTGTCCCGGTATCATCCGGGGTATGATTTACAGAACGAGCGGGTGGATCGGCCGGTTTATGATACCGTGAATCTAATCCCACCAGTGCGCCCTCATACTTTCGCCCCAGATATTGATCCGACTGAACTTATCACGGAAGAGATGTACTTCCGTACTTTAACGAAAATCGATTGGTGCGTCCCTGACTTCCAGCCGCTTCAAGAAGAGGAAGAGACTCCGGAACAAGTTGATCCTCAGCCGTCGCAGCAGGAGGAAGCGTAGGCCACATATTTATCTTCGTAGTTGTAGTCTCATTTTGCTGGAAAAACTTTGATCCGTTCAGGCCTGTTGTGCCTTGTAATAGGATAGATTAAAACATTGTCCATCTTGATCCGGATGTCTCAACTCTGCTTTGATGTTGCCAATTTAAATCTGATCTGATATGGTTTGTCTTGCATATTATCTATTTCTGCATAGATAACACTTAAAAGATGTCCTAGCGGTTTTACCGCTGGACCAATTAAATTGCTCACAAAATATGTCAAACAAGTGTTTGCTTGTACCAGAATTAACTTCATACCTGTAATCAAGTATACCTGATATTCTTAAACCGGCGAAATTTGCAGTTTTCTGAGGGAGCCTTTGTGACAGACCCAATAATTCCGAGTTTGATAGCAGCTACCGGTTTAGATCATGCTGGAGCTCTGTCCAGACTTTTGAAGATATGTGGTCAACTCTGGAGTTGTCCCACTCCGGATCAAAGAACCATAAAACACAAATACCAGAAATGCAAGTTTGCAAATAAAACCATGTAGTCGAGGCTTTTTACGAGCTGCCAGGCTCCAAAGCAAGGTTCAGCCAAGCAATGGATTCGGGTACAATCCATTGAGCCTATGGTTCGGATACGACCATATGAACCGGATACAACCACAGGGGCTAAGCTAGGATTCGGATACGATCCTGCCCCCTGCTGGCCATATAAAAATTTAGCCAAGCAATGGATTCGGATACGATCCATTGAGCTTATGCCATGTTCTCGTTGGTTCGGATGCGACCCATGTTTGAACAAAATGGCATTATGAGGTTTGGGTATGTTCTCTTTGGTTCGAATACGACCTATGTTTGAACAGGAAGCCCGTCAATAAGTTTGGGTATGTTCTCTTTGGTTCGAATACGACCTATGTTTGAACAGGAATCCCATCAATAAGCTTGGCTATGTCCTCTTTGGTTCGAATACGACCTATGTTTGAACAGGAAGCCCTTTGCTCTCTTTGGTTCGAATACGACCTATGTTTGAGCGGGATGGCTGTGCTCTCTTTGGTTCGGATACGACCTATGTTTGAGCAGGAAGCCTATTAGTGATCACAGCTCCAGAGTATATCTACGACAATTGTCCTGCACAGCCTGATAGACTGATCAAAGCATTGTAAGATATGACACATAATAAGAAACATAAGTTGTAGATGGCTATCACCATAAGACAATTATACTGGAAAAAAGGCTGAGCCCCCGGTTTACCGAGGGTGCCGGTTTATTCATTAATCATAATATATACATAGGATACAGCGGAGCTCCTGGCTTAGGTATAATAGGGCCGCAAGAGGGCGATGTTCCACGGCCTCTTTGTCTCTTCCTCCGATGTTCGTGAGTCTTTGTGTTCTCGAACGTCCACCAAGTAATATGAACCGTTGTGCATATTCTTGCTGACCACAAAGGGCCCTTCCCAAGGCGGGGATAACTTGTGCATATCAGTTTGATCTTGGATGAGCCAGAGCACCAAATCTCCCTCCTGGAACGTCCTGGTCTTGATCCGGCGGCTGTGATATCTGCGCAAGTCTTGTTGATAAATCGCAGACCGTGCTGCTGCTATATCACGCTCTTCATCCAGCCGGTCCAAACTGTCCTGTCTCGCCTGCTCGTTGGCCGCTTCAATATAGGTCGTCACCCTTGGTGAATCATGACGGATATCACTTGGAAGGACCGCTTCAGCACCATACACCATAAAGAAAGGTGTGTAACCTATGGACCGGTTTGGCGTAGTATTGATACTCCAAAGGACAGAAGGTAACTCCTCAACCCAGCACCCTGGTGTTCATTGCAAGGGAGTCATAAGCCGGGGCTTGATACCTCGCAAGATCTCCTGATTTGCTCTTTCAGCTTGACCATTGGATTGAGGGTGAGCTACAGAAGATACGTCTAGTCGAATATGCTCGCGTTGACAAAACTCTTCCATCTCTCCGTTAGATAAATTCATGCCATTGTCTGTGATGATGCTATGTGGAAAGCCAAACCGGAAAATTACCTTTTTGATGAATTTAACCGCTGTTGCTGCATCACACTTGCTCACAGGCTCTGCCTCAATCCATTTTGTAAACTTATCCACAGCCACCAGTAGATGAGTTTTCTGATCTTGGGATCGTTTGAAGGGTCCAACCATATCAAGCCCCCAAGTCGCAAACGACCAGGTTATCAGTATCATCCGGAGCTCCTGTGCCGGAACAAGAGCACGTCGTGAAAACTTCTGGCAAGTGTCAAACTTCCGGACCAGATCCGCTGCATCAGCATGGGTTGTCAACCAATAGAACCCATGTCAAAAAGCTTTAGCCACCAAGGATTTTGAACCGGCGTGATGACCACAATCCCCTTCATGGATCTCACGAAGAATATCACAACCTTCCTCAGCTGACACACACCGCTGAAACGCTCCAGAAACGCTGCGATGATGAAGTTCTCCGTTTGCAGTTGTCATGGACTTAGAGCACCGGATAATCTTTCTTGCTTCGATCTCGTCGTCCGGCAGCTCTCCCCGGCTTAGATACGCCAAGTATGGGAGCGTCCAATCCGGAATAACATGAAGTGCTGCAACTAGCTGTGCCTCCGGATCAAGAACAGCCAGGTCTTCCTCCGATGGTAATTGAACTGATGGACTGTGCAGTTCATCCAGAAAAGTATTCGGTGGTACCGGTTTACGTTGAGAACCCAGCCGGCTTAGAGCATCGGCCGCTTCATTCCTTCGCCGGTCTATGTGATCCACCTGATACCCTTTGAAATATCCTGCAACTGCTTCAACTTCTCGTCTATAAGCTGCCATGAGAGGATCTCTTAAATCCCACTTGCCGGATACTTGCTGTGCCACTAAATCTGAATCGCCGAAGCACTTGACCCGGCTCAAGTTCATCTCCTTGGCCATCCGCAAGCCATGAAGCAATGCTTCATACTCTGCTGCATTATTAGTACAAGGAAACAATAAACGGAGGACATAACAAAACTTGTCTCCTCGCGGGGAAGTTAAAACAACTCCAGCCCCCGAGCCTTCTAACTGCCTTGAACCGTCAAAGTGAATCGTCCAGTATGTAAGATCCGGCTTCTCCTCTGGTGTTTGCAGTTCTGTCCAATCATTGATGAAATCCACCAATGCTTGAGACTTGATAGCGGTGCGTGGCACATATTTCAATTCGTGTGGGCTGAGCTCAGTGGCCCATTTCGCCACTCTGCCCGTAGCTTCCCTGTTCTGGATTATATCCCCCAATGGTGCTGAACTAACAACAATTATTGGGTGGCCTTGAAAATAATGTTTCAACTTCCGGTTTGCCATGAACACACCATATACCAGCTTCTGCCAATGTGGGTACCTTTGCTTGGACTCAATGAGAACTTCGCTGACGTAATAGACTGGACGCTGAACCGGGTATTCCTTCCCTGCTTCCTTGCGCTCAACCACGATTGCTACGCTGACTGCCCGTGCATTGGCGGCGACGTATAACAACAATGGCTCATTATCAACAGGGGCAGCTAGGACCGGCGGCTTTGCCAGCTGCCGCTTCAAATCCTCAAATGCAGCGTTCGCCTCATCATTCCATGTAAACCGGTCCGTCTTCTTCAACATCTGATAAAGCGGAATCGCCTTCTCCCCCAAACGGCTGATGAACCGGCTCAATGCTATGATCCGACCAGCGATACGCTGAACATCATTGATGCAAACTGATTTAGTCAAAGATGTGATTGCCTTGATCTTCTCCGGATTATCTTCTATCCCTCTGTTTGACACCAAGAATCCAAGGAGCTTGCCCGCCGGAACACCAAAAGCACACTTCTCCGGATTAAGCATCATTTTATAGGCTCGAAGATTGTCAAAAGTCTCGTTGAGGTCCTCTATCAGTGTCTCCTCCTTCCTTGACTTCACTACAATATCATCCACATAGGCATGAACATTCCTCCCTATCTGCCCCTTAAGACAATTCTGCACGCAACGCTGATAGGTTGCTTGGGCACTCTTGAGCCCAAAGGGCATAGAAACATAGCAAAAAGCACCAAAAGGCGTTATGAAGGACGTTTTCTCCTGGTCTTTAACTTCCATCTTGATCTGGTGAAACCCGGAATATGCATCCAAAAAACTTAGCCTCTCACATCCCGCTGTAGCATCGATGATCTGATCAATACGAGGGAGAGCAAAAGGATCAGTTGGACAAGCCTTGTTTAGATCCGTGTAATCCACACACATTCTCCACTTTCCATTCTTCTTTAGCACCAGCACCGGATTAGCCAACCACTCCGGGTGAAAAACTTCAACTATGAACCCTGCGGCCAAAAGCCTGGCCACTTCCTCTCCTATAGCCTTGCGCCTTTCTTCGTTGAAACGGCGCATATACTGTTTGACCGGTTTAAACTTCGGATCAATGTTAAGACTGTGCTCAGCGAGTTCCCTCGGTATACCTGGCATGTCAGAAGGTTTCCATGCAAAGATATCCCGGTTCTCACGGATGAACTCGATGAGCGCGCTTTCCTATTTGGGATCAAGGTTAGCGCTGATAGTGAACTGCTTGGATGAATCGCCTAGCACAAAATCAACTTGCTTGGTCTCCTCCGCTGACTTAAACTTCAACGCCGGATCATGCTCTGTAGTTGGCTTTTTCAACGGGTTCATATCTGCCGGATCAACATTGTCCTTATAAAACTTCAACTCCTCTGTAGCGCACACTGCCTCCGCGTAAGCAGCGTCTCCTTCTTCACACTCCAATGCAATCTTGCGACTTCCATGAACCGTGATGGTTCCTTTGTGACCCGGCATCTTGAGTTGTAGATAGACATAACACGGCCTGGCCATAAACTTGGCATAAACCGTTCTTCCAAACAGAGCGTGGTAAGGGCTCCGGATCTTGACAACTTCAAAGGTTATCATCTCTGACCTGGAATCCTGCTCATCTCCAAAGGTAACTTCTAAGTCAATTTTCCCAACTGGGTAAGCTGATTTACCTGGCACTACTCCATGAAACACCGTGTTTGACTGTCTTAGCTTTTTATCCGTCAATCCCATACGATGGAAAGTCTCATAATACAAGATATTGATGCTGCTGCCGCCGTCCATGAGAACTTTGGTGAATTTGTAGCCACCCACTTGTGGTGCTACCACCAAGGCCAAGTGGCCCGGATTATCAACTCGTAACGGGTGATCCTCCCTGCTCCATACAATAGGCTGCTCTGACCAGCGCAGGAATTGCGGTGTCGCCGGTTCAACCGCGTGGACCGCCCGTTTTAAAACTTTTTGATCCCGTTTGCACAAACTCGTAGTGAACACATGATACTGACCACTACTCAACTCCTTCGGATTACTCTGATAACCGGATTGCTGCTGCTGCTACTACTGACGCTGCTGATTACCTTGGTTGTTGTGATACCCTGGCCTTGCTGTTGGTTGTTTTGGTTATTGTAACCACCTTGACCGTGCTGCTGATTGCCTTGGTTATTATAACCGCCCTGACCATATTGGTTATTGCCTCGGTTATTATAACCACTGTTGTTGCCACGATATCCTGATCCGAAGCTGTTCCCCTGATGACCCGGACCGTAAAACCCCGGGCCTGAACCGCCGCCTGGTGGTCCGTTGTTAGAGATGAACCGGCTCATGGCTTCCATCATGGCCTTGCATTCTCCTATAGTATGTTTTGCTGGACGTTCCCTTGAGCTGTGTTTCGGACAAGGCTCATTTAACTCTTGCTCCCAGCTAACGGGCCCTCCGTCGGTTTGTGGAGGCGGCTTACCCTTATTGCGCTGAAAGCCCCCTTGAACCTGAGTATTGGCCACGAAATCAGAGCCACCTTCTGCTTTCCGCTTGCCTAAGAAGCTTGTACCAACCGGACTAATCTGCGCCGGTTTACCAGGTTTATTGATTTTTCCAGCTTTGTCTCCCTCCGTTTCTGGATACTTAGTATTGTCGGAGTCCCCGTACTTCACCAGAGCGCTCATGAGAGTCCCCATGTCATTACAATCCCGTTTGAGCCGTCCTAGTTTTAACTTCAGAGACTCAAACCGGCAACTGTTTTCTAGTGTCACTATTGCCGTACTGGGGTTGATACCATTTGAAGAATGCAAGATTTCTGATACTCGCCGCACCCATGCACTTGTAGACTCCTGTTCTCCTTGTATACAGGCTGCCAGATCCACCACTGACATTGGCTGCTTGCACGTATCTTTGAAATTTTTGATAAACTAGTGACGCAGCTCTCCCCATGATCCGATGGAGTTAGGTGGTAAGCCTTTTAGCCAGGTCCGGGCTGTACCCTCAAGCATCATGGTAAAGTATTTCGCACAAGCCGCTTCATCCATGTCCAGCATCTCCATAGCCATCTCGTAGCTCTCAACCCAAGCCTCCGGAGCTAAATCTGCTGTGTAATTAGGCACTTTCCGCGGGCCCTTGAAATCCTTGGGTAACTTCACGCTCCGCAGAGCGGGGACAAGACACTGCACCCCAAAGGAACTCGTCGTGCCTCCTGTCTCTGCTGTGGTTGTGTGAACCGGCGTCGTTTGACGGACCCCCTCACGGGCCGCAGACCTAACCCGGTTTGCCTCCTGAGCCTGTGCATCTGCGCCTGCCGGATTACCTTGTCTGTGACGGTTTCGCCTGCGTTCACTACTAGACACCTCTGGCTCCTCCCAATGCCTAGTGTAACTCCGGCTGTGGCGTGGTGTTGAATGAAGCCTCTCCCTGCTATAAGAATACGCGTGCTGTTGTGTTAATGTCGTGTTAAGCAGATCCTTAACCCTGCGTGCCTCCAACGCCACGGGGGATGTTCCCTCAATGGGTAAAGCGGCCAGGCGTGAGGCGGCAACAACAATGTTGTCCAAAGGATTTGAGTAATGACCCGGAGGGGTAGGAACGTGAGGCATAGACATAATCCGCCGATCTTGCTCCGCAGCAGGCTGCCGAACCGGCTCGTCCCCCGCCGGGGCCGCCCTCCGGTTTACCGCCAGATCATTGCTGGTTCCCGCTCCTGGCGTCCTGAAAAGATCCGTCGCCTCGTAAACCGGAGGTAGACGAGACTGGTACTTCTGACTCCTTACTCCCTGTGCAAAGGCCTGTTCCATCCTCAGCTGAAAAGTCTGAGCATCCAGCTCTGCCTGTCTCACTGCTATCATAGCCTTCTCTGCTTTCAGATTTTCCTTTGCTTGATCGATCCGTCCCTTCAGCTGAAGGAGCTCTGCATCATGTTGCGCCTTGTCTGCTGGAGCTACCTCTGCCATGGCTCGGGCTGTGAACTCCTCGACCAAGGTGGATAGAGCGTCAGAGGGCGAGAGGGCCTGGCCGCTCCCCCCTACACCAGCTTCTGCTGTCGCCCCGTTCACCGTGGACTGTGGCGTAGGTTGTGAACCGGCCATAAAGACTGCCACTCGGTTTGGCGGGTCAAAGGGGTCCGGAATACTGTCTCCGTCGGACACACCCTCAGACCGGCCGTCCCGCAACTGATACAAAGACTCAGTCTCTCCGGATGAAGATTCATCGTCAGAATAGATAACTGTCTCGCCACCGGAATTCGATCCATCCTCGGTTTGAACCCCGTGAACTGCTCCAACGAAAACGCGCTTTATGGCGGGCTGAATCCGGGCCGATCTCGCACGCTGAGCCGGCTCGACGATGTTGGGGAAGACGTCCGGCTCAGGTCCCGGTTCGCCGATCTTGCCGATGAAGACGTGGATGCCGCCGAAGGGAACCCGGTACCCGTATTCGATTGAATCGGCCTCCGGTCCCCAGCCTGCGTCGTCGATGTAGATCCAGCCGCGGCGACTCTTGGTCATCCGGCCGACCGCGTAACCCTTGAGCCCTTCAAAGCTGCCTTTCAAGAACTCGAAACCATCGTGCGGATGCCCCAAGGTGGGCGCCAACTGTCATGGAATTAACACGGCAGATGTCCGGTTTAACGGACTTAGTTGAGGAAACATCGCACGGGTTAGCTTGAAGGGGTTAAAAGCACACAAAGGACACAGAGGGTTTATACTAGTTCGTCCCCTTCGATGAAGGTAAAAGCCTACGTCTAGTTTGGTTTGGTATTGCTTGGGCATCGATGAACAGGGAGCGGATCGCTTGCCTGTGTCTCGACCGGTCGTTTCTTGTCCTTGAACCGTCGCCGGGTCGTCCCTTTATATAGAGGCGACGCCCGGTCCGGTTTACAAAGTCCTGAGGCCGGCTCATACTTGTGTCCGCCTCGGTCTCTGTTCTTTCTTCCTTATCTCTCAAGTTACATGATCAGGCGGTTTACAAACCGTAACTCTACACATGGGCCCTGAACCTTCATGGGCCGTAACCTCTACTGGGTATTACAATTATACAATTAAATTACCATAATCCGGTTTATACTAGCCAGTTTATACCTGCTAGTAATATCCCTGACAGTCACCCATTACAAGAGATCGACCTCTCTCATCCACGGCTTCAGACTAGCTGGATCCTTGCATCCCGTCCTCTCGCTTCATCCCCGCCGTCGTCCACCTTGCCGGCGCCGCTCCTACGACCGTCTCGTCCACCGCACCGGGATATTTCCTCCGCCGCCACCGTCTGCCCTCCTACATCTGCTTCCACGCCATCGACAGCCATCGCTACTACATCACCGTCAAATTCTCAGTAGATGCATACACGGCGCTGCACTAGAGGCGGTACTCTTTCGTATCTCCTCAACTTATTTATCGTAGCAAGAAAATAGATCACCACTAATTTACTATGATTTCTTGTCCATCACTTAGGATCTTACTTGTTAGTTGCTTGGTTGCGAAGTCGCCTTTGTATGGTTTGCACCTTCAGATCCGCCATGGCACGATCAACACTATACTCGCAATGCTTATAGTTTCCCCTTTTATATTCCACACTAGCTAAACAACGGCGTACGGGGCGGTTCAGGGGGGGGCGGGGGGTCGGGGACGGTGGTTCGGCCGGCGGCCCGTGCTGTGTTCCGTAAGGGAAGAATCAGAGGGGAGGAAGAAGAAGGGTTAGGAGATGTAGGATCTTCATCCAACCTCCTGAACTAGTCGACTGACCCAAATGACAAAAGTCACGCGACTTCCATGCAGACATTCCTTTATATTTAGTACCATCATCGTAGCTGCTTACCGCTGCTCCTCAATCCATCAAGCTAAACAACGTGCCACTAATAATTCCAAACTTGTTGCTCAAATACGAATCTGAATTGATGCTGCTATTACTAAAACAGATAATGTTTAATTGGTCAGCTGATGTTCCCACTTTACTTTCGAAAAGCACGTGCGCCCCATATAGAGAGACGGCAGGGAGTTACATTCTTAATGTGCTCTAGTTCATCATATGCGGGCACTATGCAACAAACATTTATTATCCTAAATCCGCTTGCTCTTCTTTAGCATGTTCCTCTTCTATTCTTCTTTAATAAGTACTCTCTTCGTTGCTAAATACAAGTCTTTGTATATATTCCACCATGGACTACATATGGAGCAAAATGAGTGAATTTACACTCTAAAATGTATATGTATAGATCTGCATGTGATCCATAGTGGAAATCTCTACAAAGATTTATATTTTGGAACAGAGGGAGTATAATAGTACAGTACAATATGTTCCCTGTTGTGAAGAAGAGCAGGGACATTTGCAGTGTACAGGTCTATTCGGTCGGTTGGGATGGACACTTTCAACTCTTCGAGCCTCTTTGATTCGTAGGATTTTGTAAACATAGGAACAAGAATTGTAGTGTCCTGCCCACTTGAATCCTGTAAGATTAGCAAGAAAATGCGGGGAGCTATGTCGCCTTTGAGAGTTACACTGATATTAACAGTACCGCACCTTCAGTTGAAGAGAGTTATTTTCTGAAGCCTTTCTAGTCATACCAGCAATAGTAGCCCATATTTTCCAGCAAGTTCCACTTTCCTGATTTTACTTGTGATGCTTACAGTTTTCCCGTTATATCTACACTATGATCCGTGTTGGTGCTTTGTGTCGCACTAGCAGCAGTCCACTCTTGAAGCTAAACAACACACCAATCATAAGTCCAAAGCTTACTTCTTCAAATACGAGTTGTGATATGATACTAATATTAGTTAACATACACGCATTTAATTGGTCAGCTAATGCTCCCACTTGATTTTCCAAATGCATGTGGCCACATATAGAGAGACAACATGGAATTGCATTTCTTTGGGCGCTGTGATTCATCATGACCGGGCAACCAACATTGTATAGAAAGAAGCAGAATCTCAATAATATGTTTCCTCTTCTGTTCTTTAGCATGTTCCTCTTTTGTTATTCTCTATTTAGTAAGTATTGTATGTTCCTTGTGAGGAAGGGGAGCAGGGACATCTGCAGTCAACAGCTAATAAAGCTGGCCTGTAGGTGATCGATATGCTTTCAATTAGTAGTGGCAATACAACATCGTATTTTCCAGCCAGTTCTACTTTCCCGATTTATTTATGTTAGGTATAGTGTACCCCTTTTATCTACATTACGATCTGCGTAGTTGCTGTGTGCTCTTGTTATCATGGTTTGGCAATAAACTTTCTATAGAGTATAATATGAACCTATGATCTGCCGACTATCCATACTTCTGGAGCTCCCAACAGGGAGCTTATTTTTGTGTGTAGTTGTGCCAGATTATATTAATGCACGCACCATATTACAGCACACATAGGCTCTCCCATCATAATCCAGTGATAGCACACAAGGGTTTATAGAGAGCCCCTATTATAGTACAATATCCTCTGCATTACAAAGATAATCTCAGTACTATTTATGTTTTCATGCTTCTCCGATATTGTACGCAATCACAATTAATATGAGAATGCAGACATCATAAGAATATTACGGAACAGTGCAATGAATAACAAACTTGGCACCAAGGCATTGAGTTCCATTCCGGATGCAATGAAACTCATACTCTCCCGACCTGCAGATTCTTGTTCAGAATATGATCCTGATGACTATTCTGACCTCGAGGAGTCGAAGGAAGATGTCCTATCCTGCTCACCCCATCAAGGTGCAAGTTCTAATTTGGCAAGGTTTTATTGATTGCATGTATCATGCA
Source organism: Secale cereale (assembly GCA_902687465.1). NCBI lineage: Eukaryota > Viridiplantae > Streptophyta > Magnoliopsida > Poales > Poaceae > Secale > Secale cereale. The sequence continues at coordinate 877,699,552 of LR738715.1, read as the reverse complement.
TTTCTTCTACTTCGTTGCACCGCCATCTGCTTAGTTTACTCATCATATGTGTCAAGATGCCATACCCATCCATTATCAATACATATTCCATATGTCATCATACCATGTTTTCCCACTCAAATGTTGTTCTTGTGCATCAGACATCAAAAAAGAAGAGGGTGGTTGATGTCTACTACGCAACCTTCTTCTTGTAGACGTTGTTGGGCCTCCAAGTGCAGAGGTTTGTAGGACAGTAGCAAATTTCCCTCAAGTGAATGACCTAAGGTTTATCAATCCGTGGGAGGCGTAGGATGAAGATGGTCTCTCTCAAGCAACCCTGCAACCAAATAACAAAGAGTCTCTTGTGTCCCCAACACACCCAATACAATGGTAAATTGTATAGGTGCACTAGTTCGGTGAACAGATGGTGATACAAGTGCAATATGGATGGTAGATATAGGTTTTTGTAATCTGAAAATATAAAAACAGCAAGGTAACTAAAGATAAAAGTGAGCATAAACGGTGTTGCAATGATAGGGAATAAGGCCTAGGGTTCATACTTTCACTAGTGGAAGTTCTCTCAACAATAATAACATAATTGGATCATATTACTAGCCCTCAACATGCAACAAAGAGTCACTCCAAAGTAACTAATATCGGAGAACAAACGAAGGGATTATGGTAGGGTACGAAACCACCTCAAAGTTATTCTTTCTGATCGATCTATTCAAGAGTCCATAGTAACGTTCAATCTATCGTAGAGTTCGTACTAGAATAACACCTTAAGACACAAATCAACCAAAACCCTAATGTCACCTAGATACTCCATTGTCACCTCAAGTATCCGTGGGCATGATTATACGATATGCATCACACAATCTCAGATTCATCTATTCAACCAACACTAAGTACTTCAAAGAGTGCCCCAAAGTTTCTACCGGAGAGTCAAGACGAAAACATGTGCCAACCCCTATGCATAGATTCCCAAGGTCACGAAACCCGCAAGTTGATCACCAAGACATACATCAAGTGAATCAATAGAATACCCCATTGTCACCACGGGTATCCCACGCAAGACATACATCAAGTGTTCTCAAATCCTTAAAGACTCAATCCGATAAGATAACTTCAAAGAGAAAACTCAATCCATTACAAGAGAGTAGAGGGGAGAAGCATCATAAGATCCAACTATAATAGCAAAGCTCGCGATACATCAATATCATGCCGTCTCAAGAACACGAGAGAGAGAGATCAAACACATAGCTACTGGTACATACCCTCAGCCCCGAGGGTGGAGTACTCCCTCCTCGTCATGGAGAGCGCCGGGATGATGAAGATGGCCACCGTAGAGGGATTCCCCCCTCCGGCAGGGTGCCAGAACAGGTGTAGATTGGTTTTCGGTGGCTACAGAGGCTTTCGGCGGGGGAACTCCCGATCTAGGTTAATTTCCGAAGGTTTCGGTATTTATGGGATTTTTTGGCGTAGGGCACAAGTCAGGGGGCCCTCCGGGCCGTCCACGAGATAGGGCGGCACCACCACCTGCCCAGGGCGCGCCCTCCACCCTCGTGGGAAGCCCGTGGCTCTCCTGGCCCAACTCTTTTACTTCGGGGGCTTCTTTTGGTCCAGAAAAAATCATCAAAAATTGGCACGTCAATTGGACTCTGTTTGATATTAATTTTCTGTAAAACTCAAAAACAAGGAAAAAACATAAACTGGCACTGGGCTCTAGGTTAATAGGTTAGTCCCAAAAATCATATAAAAGTGTATATAAAAGCCCATAAAACATCCTAGAAGGATAATATAATAGCATGGAACAAAAAAATATTATAGATACGTTGGAGACGTATCAAGCATCCCCGAGCTTAATTCGTGCTCGTCCTCGAGTAGGTAAATGATAAAAATAGAATTTTTGATGTGGAATGCTAACCAACATAATTTTCAATGTAATTCTCTTAATTGTGGCATGAATGTTTAGATCTGAAAGATCAAGACAAAAGTCGATATTGACATAAGAAATAATAATACTTTAAGCATACTAACAAAGCAATCTTGTCTTCTCAAAATACTATGGCTAAAGAAAGTTATCCCTACAAAATCATATAGTCTGGCTTTGCTCCCTCTTCATCACACAAAATATTCATATCATGCACAACCCCGATTTCAGCCAAGCACTTGTTTTCATACTCTGTTCTTTCAAATCTTTCAACTTTCACGCAATACATGAGCGTGAGCCATGGACATAGCACTATGTAGAATAGAGAGGTGGTTGTGGAGAAGACAAAAAGGAGGGAGATAGTCTCACATCAACTAGGCGTATAAACAGGCTATGGAAATGCCCATCAATAGATATCAATGTGAATGAGTAGGGATTGCCATGCAACGGATACACTAGAGCTAAATATGTATGAAAGCTCAACAAAAGAAACTAGTGGGTGTGCATCCAACTTGCTTGCTCATGAAGACCTAGGGCATTTGAGGTAGCCCATCATTGGAATATACAAGCCAAGTTATATAATGAAAATTTCCACTAGTATACGAAAGTAACTAAACATGAGACTCTCTATCATGAAGAACATGGTGCTATTTTGAAGCACAACTGTGAAAAAAGATAGTAGCAATTGTTCCTTTTTTTTGGGGGCCTTTCTTTTTTCTTTGGCCTTTCCTTCTTTTTTTTTCCTTTTTTTGGAGGGGCTTTCTTTATTTAGCATTTCCTCACATGGGACAATGCTCTAATAATGATTATCATCACACTTCTATTGATTTACAACTCGATACTAGAACATAGTATGACTCTATATGAATGCCTCCGGCGGTATACCGGGATGTGCTATGAATCAAGAGTGACATGTATGAAAAATTATGCATGGTGGCCTAGCCACAAATACGATGTCAACTACATGATCATGCATGGCAATATGACAATATGAAGCGTGTCATATGAACGGAACGGTGGAAAGTTGCATGGCAATATATCTCGGAATGGCTATGGAAATGCCATGATAGGTAGGTATGGTGGCTGTTTTGAGGAATATAGATGGTGGCTGTTTTGAGGAAGGATATATAGTGGGAGTATGGTACCGACGAAAGTTGCACGGTACAAGAGAGGCTAGCAATGGTGGAAGGGTGAGAGTGCGTATAATCCGTGAACTCAACATTAGTCATAAGAACTCATATACTTATTACAAAAATCTACGAGTCATCAAAACAAAGCAATCAACGCATGCTCCTAGGGGGGAGGTTGGTAGGAGTTAACCATCGCGCGCCCCCGACGTCCACACAAAGGTTGACACTTTACAAATACCTCATGCTCTAACTTCGTCACATAGCGGTTCACCATATTTGCATGCTACGGGAATCACTAACCTTAACACAAGCATTTCTCAATTTCATAATAACTCCATTAGCATGACTCTAATATCACTATCCTCATATCTCAAAACAATTATCAAGCATCCAACTCCTCATCATATTCAATGCACTTAGTGTGAAAGTTTTTACTACATTGATATTTGATATCTATCATGTGAAGACTAGTTTTATAGCCTAAGCACATTACCATGCTGTTTTAATAGACTCTCAAATGGATATAAGTGAAGCATGAGAGTTCAACAATTTCTACAAAATATTATCACCACCATGCTCTAAAAGATATAAGTGAAGCACTAGAGCAAAAACTATTCAACTCAAAAGATATAAGTGAAGCACATAGAGTGTTCTATCAATTCATAGGCCATATTTAACTCTCTCAAATAGGTGTGTCCAGCAAGGATAATTGTGGCAAACTAAAAAGCAAAGACTTAAATTATACAAGACGCTCCAAGTAAAACACATATCATGTGGTGAATAAAAATATAGCTCCGAGTATAGTTACCGATGGATGAAGACGAAAGAGGGGATGCCTTCCCGGGGCATCCCCAAGCTTAGGCTTTTTGGTTGTCCTTGAATTTTACTTGGGGTGCCTTGGGCGTCCCCAAGCTTAGGCCCTTGCTACTCTTTGTTCCATAGTCCATCAAAGCAATACTCAAAACTTGAAAACTTCACAACACAAAACTTAGACAAAAATCTCGTGAGCTCCGTTAGTATAAGAAAACAAACCACTACTCAAAGGTACTGTAATGAACTCATTCTTTGTTTATATTGGTGTTAAACCTACTGTATTCTAACTTCTCTATGATTCATACTTCCCAGTACTACTCATAGATGCGTTGAAATAAGCAAACAACACACGAAAAACAGAATCTGTCAAAAACAGAATAGTCTGTAGTAATCTGCAGGTTTCGCATACTTCCGTAACTCCAAAAAATTCAAACTAAATTGGTAAACGTGAGGAATTTTTCTGTTAATCATCTGCAAAAAGAATCAACTAAATAGCACGCTCCAATAAAATATGGTGACCATTCTAGCGAGCGCTAACGATTCTGTTTTTCACAGCAAGATCATATAAACTTCACCCAAGTCTTCCCAAAGGTTATACTTGGCACAAACACTAATTAAAACATAAAACCACATCTAAACAGAAGCTAGATGCAATATTTATTCCCAAACAGAATCAAAAGCAAAGAAAACAAAATAAAGTTGGGTTGCCTCCCAACAAGCGCTATCGTTTAACGCTCCTAGCTAGGCACGATGATTTCAATGATGCTCGCATAAAAGATAAGAATTGAAACATAAAGAGAGCATCATTGAGAGTGTGACTAGCACATTTAAGTCTAACCCACTTCCTATGCATAGGGATTTTGTAAGCAAACAACTTATGGGAACGATAATCAACTAGCATAGGAAAGCAAAACAAGCATAGCTTCGAGATTTTAAGCACATAGAGAGGAAACTTGATATTATTGCAATTCCTACAAGCATATGATCCTCTCTCATAATAATTTTCAGAGGCATCATGAATGAATTCAACAATATAACTAGCACATAAAGCATTCTTTTCATGATCTACTTGCATAGAAACTTTATTACTCTCCACATAAGCAAAATTATTCTCATGAATAATAGTGGGAGCAAACTCAACAAAATAACTAGCATGTGAAGCATAATCCAATTGAAAACTAAAATCATGATGACAAGTTTCATGGTTATCATTATTCTTAATAGCATACAAGTGTCGGGGAAACTGATCACCCACGAACACCTATGGGACCGGAGCCCCTTTTCGGTACGGCACGGGGGCGGAGGATGCACAAAGAGCGGATCGAGGCGAGCACACGAGAAGTTTACCCAGGTTTGGGCCGCACGGATGCGTAAAACCCTACTCCTGCTTTGGTTTGTATTGTGTTCTTGGCTCGGAAGCGAGGAGAGCTACAGTGCACTCTAACCGCTGGCAGGACCGAGCGTGGAATGATCGATCTTCGGAACCCCTTCTACGTTGCGCATGGGCCTCCTTTTATAGGCTCAAGGGGTCACCGACAGGTGGCAACGTAGATGAGGGTAAAAGTGTAAAAAGAGTGGTTGTTGGAACAGTGTTTGCATAGTGCGCCATACCTAACCCTGACGGCAGGGGACAAGGGCATTAAATGTCCGTCACCGTCACCCAAACAGTGCAAAAAAGTGGCCGTCAGGGGCGCCACCGTCTGCCACGACGGTAGCCTAGTCATCGCCGCTTGCCACCGTGGACCCCAGGCTACACAGCCTTCCGCCACGTGCACCTGGGATGGTCCCAGGGCGACACGTGGGTAGATGTGCTGGAGCGCGGGTACTGAGTGGAAGCTTGCCGCGGCAAGCGCCTTGCCGCGGTTGCTATCTTGTCGTTTCCAGGAGCTTGTCGCTCACTGGTCCTTGCCAGGACGCGTGGCGCGTCGCGGCAAGTTTTCTTGAGATGCCTTGATTGGTCTTCCCGACAAGCTCCTCTTGCCAGAGTCTCGTGTCTTGAGTGGTTTTGTGCCTTGAGTGGCCTTCCCGGCAAGCTCCTCTTGCCGGGGCCTTGTCTTCTGGACTTGGATACTTTGTTCTTGAATGGCTCCGAGGGAACCATGGAGGACCTTGGCGGTCGCTTGGCAGGCCTTGCCGCGGGGCGCTGCAACTGCCCGTGCACAAGTTCGGGATACTAAGGTACCCCTACTTTAGTACACCGACAGGAGCCCCCGGGCCTGGGCCATACACGGTGCCGAGCGCTGTTGGGCCTGGCCCAAAACAGTGCACGGGCACGCGCGGCCTGTGGCACGCCATATCTTATTCCGTATCCACCGCGCCCTCCCTTAACGACACGCGTTTAATGCGGCGTCGTGGGGGGAGATCGTGGCCTGTTTCTTTAATAGGAAATGCGGAACGTCCGCCCCCTTCCCCCTTATAAGCAGGCGAAACAGGGGCAGTTCGTCCATCTGCCCGTTGCTTCTTCCATTCTCAGAAATCTCCGCCGCTCCCCTCCTTCCCGAAGGCCGAAAGAGAGCAGCGCTCCGCCCTCCGTCGCCACCAGCACCACCAGCGCCGTCGACCTCCTTCACCGCTTCCGCCATGGCTCCGAAGGGCGAGAAGGGGAAGACTAAGAAGTCGGTTGAGGCGCTGCGGCTCGCGGCGATGCGGAAGAAGAAGGCGGTCTTCCCGCCAAATCTTGACGCGGAGGAGCTGAGGGATTCCTTCTACATTTTCTGGTCGAGGGAGACGAAGGCGCATCCGCGCACCAAGGTACTCCCGGCCATTGCCTGCAAGATGTTCCCGAACGGCTACGCATTCTTCGCTCTGTTCTTCTACTGCGGGCTCTGCCCGCCCTATTCTGAGTTCTTCTACGACATCATGAACACCTACGGGTTTCATCTCCTTGACTTCACTCCCAACGCCGTTCTCACCATGGCCGTTTTCGCACATCTATGCGAAAAGTTTGTCAGAGTCTTCCCAAATGTAGCTCTTTTCCGCCATTACTTCACGCCTAGAGTTGAGAGGGGAGAGCCTCTGTCTGGCGGAATCTCTTGGATCTCTAGGACCCATAAGAAGGAAGCTTACTTGTTGGGAGAGCTCCGCGGCAAGTGGGATGAGTGGAGAGCCAATTGGTGTTGGATCGTAGAGGACAACCCGCAGCACTTTACCGCCCGGCGCCAAACTCCAGTGGTACGCGGCGACGACTGGAGCGACTTGGCCCCGAAAGATAGCAGATTGAAGATCGCCACTACCTGGATCCTTCGCCTCAGGGTTGCCGGGCTAACTGTAGGCGTAGTTGGAGCAGACTTTCTCCGCCGCCGCATCGCCCCCTTGCAGGAGAGGAAGAGGGCCGCCTGGGAGTTCGAAAACGCGGCGGATATCATGAGGCTGCGCCCGGGCCTCAATTATAACTTCACGGTCCTGGAGCTCAACGCGATGCTCCAAGCGTTGTTCAAGTACGACTCCGACCATCCCGAATGGTTCACGTTGCCAAGGGGCGTAGTTCCTCTGTGCAACAACTCGTCGCTCAGTGGCATCCGTGCAATGATGCCACTGTGCGACTCGCACGGGATCGAGCCCACTTGGCAAGAGCCCGCCGACGAAGCTGTGCAGGCATTCTTCGACAATTTGGTGGAGATGCCAATCAACTCCGACGAGAAGAAAGGCCTCACCCGCGACACCACTGACCAGGAGATGGCATATATTGCCACCAGGCTAGAAGAGGCGGCGGTAGCTGAGGCCGCGGGCGAGTTCGGGTATACAGTGGAGGAGGCGGAGGCAGCGGAGGCGACAAGCCTTGCCGAGCAGGAAGAGTTTCTCAAAGCGGGGAAGCTTGCCGGTAAGGTCGCCGAGACAAGTGAGCCCCCCGAGCAGGGCGTCGAATCGAGCGGGCCTGCCGACCAAGGCGCCGAGTCGAGCGGGCCCGTTGGGGACTCGAGCGGTTCACTGGAGATCGGCGACTCTTCTTCCTCGTCCTCACGCAGCCCGCCGCCACCAGCAGAGCCTCCAGCTCCGCGAAGGCGCCTCCGCAAGGCCGCGGACGTGACGGAGCGGCAGACGGGCCAACAGCCACAGCGCCGCGCGACACGCGCCACCGCGGCAAGCAAGGCCGCCACGGGAGCACCTCGCGCTTCTGCAGCGGCTGGAGGGGGATCTTCCCGGACTGGCGCCTCTGCTCCTGCAGCCCCTCGTGCTTCGGCGGCAATCGGAGCGGGGTCTTCTCAGACCACCGTCCCTGCTCCCGCCAAGCGGCCAAGGGAGCCCACTCCTCCGCCTCCTCGGGGCGGGACGCGTGAGCCAGATTTTGACTTCTCTGCGCTCAGCTCCGACGAAGAGGAAGAAGAGTAAGCCTTCGACGTTCTTGTGTTTCTTTGGTTTTCTGTTGTTTTGTCTTGTATCTCTGTTGCCTCACTCTGCATTTGTTCTTGTTTTCTAGAACTCTGGCTCAGAGGGCGGCAAAGAGGGCCAAGGTCCCGGTGATCGTCATTGAAGACGAGCCTGCCGCGACAGCAAGGGGTGCGCCTGAGACGAACTTGCCGGACCCGGCGGGTGTTCTTCAGAGCAGCCCCCAGCGCAGACCCCAGCGTAAGTGAGGTTCACCTTATGCCGTTAGGCGCGCGAGGGCGCTTCTTCTTTACTAACGTCTTGCTTGTTGATTCGTGTAGGAGCGGAGCAGCAGCACCAGGAGCGCCAGGCGACCTCCCCCGACGTGCCGCACGCTTCGACCACACCGCCAAGGGGAAGTTCCCCGGCAAGGGAGAGTTCTCCGCCAAGGGCAAACACCCCGCCAAGGGCGAGCTCTCTGGCGAGGGATGGCACTGGCGGTCCTCCATCGGCGGGAGCTACAACCACGCCGCCGAGGGAGAGTTCGCCGGCAAGGAACCTCACCGAGGAGCCGGCCCGCGCAGGTAACCCCTTTGCTTCACTCTTCCCTTGGACTTTTTCTTCTTTGGGATCTTCTTTTTGGTTATTTGCTTGACTGTTTGTCTTTTCTTTTCCTCCGTCAGACCCGTCTGTAGCCGAGCCAATGGAGACGGAGGTCGTCGTTGACGACGCCGCCGTTGCCGAAGAGGCGGTTGGCGCAAATGACCCCGCTGGCGCAGAGGCCACCGAGGCTGCCGCCGCAGCAGCTGGCGAAGGGGCTGGTGGTCACACTGACGGCCCTGAGGCCGCAGGAGCGCCAGGCGCTACACCGGCCACCGAGCCCTCCGCCACTGCTGCAGCCCCCAGCCCCGACGAGCCCGAGCCAGGTGCCTACTTAAAGGCCGGCGACGACATCTTCATCCAGCTCCCTTGGGCGTCCATGTCCAGGGCGCCAGTCGAGGGAGAGGTCTTCGACGGGGAGGTGCTTGCCTCCGCCGGGCTGAAGCTAGTCGACGCGCCGAGCAGCAGCAACGAGCCTGAGGAGGAACAGCTGTTGCGGAAGTTGCTGGCGCTTTACCGCGCCTGGCAGGCCAAGCTGGAGTCCCGCGAGGCTCTGGCCGCCAAGGCGGGAATCGATATGGAGAAGCGTGCAGAGGAGCTCCGGGCCATCAACCAAGCAGCTCTCCAGTCCTTGGCGGAGGAGCGGGAGCAGCTCGCTGAGGCGCAGCAGGTCTTCATCTTGGAGAAGGCTGAAGTGGAGGAGTAGCAACGGCTTGCCGCCGAGGAGCTGTCCAAGCGAGAAGGCGTGCTGGCGCAGCGGAAGGTCAACCTCGACGGCCACGAGGATGAACTTGCTGCACGCGAGCAGTCGCTTGGCGGAGCTCTCCAAGAAGCGAAGGATGCTGCCGCGGCCGCCGAGACCGCGAACAGGGAGTTGGAGACGAGGGTGGCGCAACTGGAGGCCAACCTCAAGACGAGCGGCGAGGAGGTTGCCGCACTCAAGCTCGAGCGAGAGAAGGACGCCCACAGCCACTCCGAGCTCCAGGTCCGCCTCTCCGAGAAGGGCAAGGAGCTCGCCGTCGCCAAAGATTCCATCGCCGACCTCGAGCTGAAGCTGGCCACCCTAACCCAGACGCTGGACGGCGCCAAGGAGCGGGAGGCGACCCTGAAGGAGGAGCTCAGGGCCGAGAAAGCGCTGCTGGAGAGCGATGCCATCACCCAAAACGTCTTCAAGGAAACCGTGGAGCATTGGACAGAAGGTCTTGTCAATGCTGCCACGGACATCGACAAGGAGTTGGCGCAGCTGGGGGCGGAATATCTCGGGTACTCCACCGACGAGAACCTCCACCCCAGCGCCAAGCTCACTTTGTTCTTCAGAGGCGTGGCGACGGCCCTCCAGCAACTCCGGGAGAAGATCCCAAAGCAGCTGGTGGACGAGTCGCGCAGGCTCTGCGCGGGGGCCCTGCAGAAGGTGCTGGTGAAGGTGGCCTTCCGCAATCCAGGCCTCAACCTCACCAACGTCCTTAGGAGTTTGCCGCCGGACGCCGACCAAGAAGCACTCAAGGCCCTTGTCGCACACATCGTGGACAAGGTGGGTGGTATCAAGAGGGTCGAGGGCGACCGCGCGGACTAGTCTCGTTCACTTTCTCCTTTTCCTTGTCGCTGTTAACCATGTTACGAAAACAATCTATTAGAGCTGCGACAAGTTGCTTTGTAATATAACTTTATTTTGGGTAGTTAATGCAACGTTATTTCCTTTACTTGAATCATTTTGCTTTGTATGTTTCTACCCTACGCTTTTAGGGAACTTGCCGGCGTACCTTTGCCGCGAGCGCTGAGTGCGAGACTTCAGCAGCCTGCTGGCGGTGCCATTGCCGACAAGAAACCTTGTCGCAACTAGTCGCAGCACACTTAAGTTGTTGAGCGAACTCGAAAACGAAATAAGGGCGCGACACTAGTCGCAGCACACTTAAGTCGTTGAGCGTGCTCGAAACAAAGTAAGGGCGCGGCTAGCCATGAGCCGGTTCCTCCGCGCACAGGTTTTCCATACAAAGTGCGGTCGTTCAAGAAAGATAACTTAAAAGTTTAAAAATTTGATTGCTTAAACTTTGGCACTTAGCTTTTCCGTTGTTTGCTTCCCGGCAAGGCGAAACTTTCTTGAGCGACGCTTGGTCCATACCACTATCTTCTCCTCCCCCCCCCCCCCGGCAAACTTGTGCACGAGAGAACCTTCCTTTCCTTGTGAGAAAAAGGAAAAGCAAGAAGGGAAAATACAGATATGGAACCTTTGGGCTCATTATTGCTTACCGGGGGTAGGTGCTGCACAAAGTGTCAGATAATACATGCAAGAAAATAAAAAGCATGAAACAACAGGATGTGCGGGGCACATAAGCTTTACTGATGCACGGGGTCTGCTCCCGGCTTTGTACAAAGGATTACATGCATCAGCGGCAAGACTTGTACAAAAGGTGGCTGCCGGAGCAGATCACGGCAACCGCGCCTTATGGGTAAAACTTGCGAAGATGCTCAATGTTCCAGGAGTTGCTCACCGGATAGCCATCTTCGGTCTCAAGGCGGACAGCGCCGGGCCTAGTGACTCGTTTCACCCGATAAGGGCCTTCCCACTTCGGCGTCAACTTGTTGGAATTCTTGGTGGACTGAACGCGCCAAAGAACAAGGTCGCCTTCCTCGAGACTTCTGGCATTAACTTTGCGGCTATGGTAGCGGCGCAAAGCTTGCTGGTATCGAGCAGCTCGTACAGCAACCTGAAGATGGTCTTCCTCAAGGAGCAGCGCGTCATCTTGTCGCAGCTGCTCTTGCTCGAGCTCATCATAAGCGAGCACTCGAAGCGACCCGTATACGAGTTCCGTGGGGAGAAATGCCTCTGCTCCATAGACGAGAGCGAAAGGTGTCTACCCAGTGGCTCGATTTGGCATCGTCCTGATCGACCAAAGAACCACTGGCAGCTCCTCGATCCAGTTTCTTCCGCACTTGTGCAGCCTGTCGAAAGTTCTTGTCTTGAGTCCGCGCAGCACTTCAGCGTTCGCCCTCTCCGCTTGACCGTTGCTCCTCGGGTGAGCAACAAAAGCGAAGCAGACCTTGGCGCCAAGGTCTTGGACATACTTCATGAAGGTGCGACTTGTGAATTGTGTGTCGTTGTCGGTGATGATCCTGTTAGGGATCCCGAAACGGGAAACAATTGACCTGAAGAACTTGACTGCTGACTGCGCGGTCACCTTTCTCACTGGCTCCACTTCCGGCCACTTTGTGAACTTGTCGATTGCAACGTACAAGTACTCAAAGCCCCCGGCTGTGCGGGGAAAGGGGCCGAGGATGTCGAGCCCCCAGACCGAAAATGGCCAGGATAAAGGGATCGTCTGGAGAGCTTGAGCTGGCTGATGTATCTGCTTGGAATGGAACTGGCACGCTTCACACTTGGTTACTTGTGCAGTTGCATCCTGGAGGGCTTCTGGCCAGAAGAAACCTTGCCGGAACACCTTGCCGGCAAGTGCTCTTGCGCCAATGTGGTGACCACAAATGCCTCCATGTATTTCTGCCAACAGCTTCTGTCCATCTTCCCGGGGAATACACTTCAATTTCACACCGTTGAGTCTTCTTCTATACAGTTCGTTGCCGACAAACTGGTACATACTTGACTGCCGGGCTACTCTTTCAGCTTCTTCTTGCTCTTCGGGAAGTTCTCCTGTCTGAAGGAAACGGACAATCTGCTGCGCCCATGTTGGATCTCGTGGCTCGACAACAAGGACTAAAGGCACATCTACTGCTGCGGGAACGTCCTCTTCCATGGCTAGCACCTGTGGTTCAGCCGGAGCTTGACGATCCCCAGCAAGCTTGCCGGAGCAAAACTTGTCGGGAGCGTCTGCTTCAACTGTGCAAGCCCTAGGGCTTGCAGGAGCAGACTGCGCCTCAGCATTTTCGATGTTGATCTTGGGGACTTTCTTGGAGGCGGCTTCGGGAAGCTCTGCCGGAAAATAGTCACCGGAGACCAACTTCCTCTTCTTGCTTTGCCCAGTCGATGGTGTTATGGATGGTTGAGTCAGCTTGAGCACAAAGATCCCTGGTTCCACAGGTAACTTAAGTGCATCACACTTTGACAGGCCATCTGCGATGTCGTTCTGAGCTCTTGGAACATGCTCCATCTGTAGGCCGTCAAAGTGTTCTTCAAGCTTTCTCACTTCGTCAACGTACGCCTCCATCAACGGACTCTGGTAATTCTTGTTCACTTGACGGATGACCAACTGTGAGTCACCCCTTACAATCAGCTTCTTGATCCCAAGGTCTGCCACGATCCTGAGACCGGCAAGCAAACCTTCATACTCTGCAGTATTGTTTGTCGCTTGCTCCTTGGGAAAGTGCATCTGGACCACGTACTTGAGGTGTTCTCCGGTGGGCGCGACAAGCAGCACACCAGCACCGGCGCCTTGCAGCGAGAAGGCACCATCAAAGTACATTATCCATTCTTTGCTTGCTTCCTTGACGGGGATGCTCGTGTCTGGAATCTCTTCGTCTGGTGTTGGCGTCCATTCCGCTATGAATTCTGCCAATGCTCTGCTCTGGATGGTTGAAGTGCTTTCAAACTTGAGGCCAAAGCTTGACAGTTCGAGCGCCCACTCGACAATCCTGCCTGTTGCTTCTGGATTCTGCAATATCCTCTTCAGCGGAAAGCGAGTGACCACTGTTATCTCATGTGCTTGGAAGTAATGGTGCAGCTTTCTCGAGGCCATGAGAAGGCCGAAAAGTAACTTCTGCACACCATAGTACCTTGATCTAGCCCCCTGCAGAAGGGAGCTGACAAAGTAAACTGGGCGCTGCACCATTTTCTTCCGTATCTCCTCTTGCGTCTGCGCAGACCCATCCTTGTCGGGACCAGAGCTTGTCGGGGAAGCCCCCTGCTTGTCGCTGGACGTGCTTGCCGTGGTTGCTGTCTCATCATCCGCCTCCCTCTCCGCTACTAACGCAGCACTAACCACTTGATTGGTTGCCGCTAGGTACAGCAGTAACTTCTCTTGTGGTTTAGGTGCGACAAGTATTGGAGTGGAGGACAGGTACCTCTTCAAGTCTTGCAGCGCAGCCTCCGCTTCCGGGGTCCATTTCATTGGACCTGCCTTTTTCAAAAATTTGAAAAACGGCAGGGCGCGCTCAGCTGACTTAGAGATAAACCTGCTAAGAGCAGCCACGCAACCGGCAAGTCTTCGCACATCCTTGACGCGCTTGGGTGCTTCGATTTGCTCGATGGCTTTGATTTTGTCGGGATTGGCTTCAATCCCCCTCTGAGACACAAAGAACCCGAGAAGCTTGCCGGAAGGGACTCCAAACACACACTTCTCGGGGTTGAGCTTTAGCTGGATCTTGCGCAGATTTGCGAAGGTTTCTTCTAAATCTTGAACTAGGGTAGCCCTGTCCTTGCTCTTGACCACTATGTCATCCATGTATGCTTCTACATTTCTATGAATTTGTGGCTCAAAAGCTGTATGGACTACTCTTGCAAACGTTGAGCCAGCATTCTTCAATCCGAAAGGCATGCGTATGAAACAGTATGTGCCACATGGAGTGATGAATGCGGTCTTCTCTTCGTCTTCTTCTGCCATGAAGATCTGATGGTATCCTGAGTATGCGTCAAGAAATGAAAGCAAATCACATCCAGCCGTGGAGTCAACAATCTGGTCAATGCGCGGCAAGGGAAATGGGTCTTTGGGACAAGCTTTATTCACATCGGTGAAGTCGATACAAAGCCTCCATTTCCCGTTTGCCTTACGCACGACAACAGGATTGGCCAACCACGTTGGATGGAGCACTCCTCTGACAAGGCCTGCTGCTTCCAACTTCTTGATTTCTTCTGTTATGAACTCTTGGCGCTCCACTGCTTGTTTCCTAACTTTTTGCTTGACGGGCCGCGCGTGAGGACAAACGGCAAGCTTGTGCTCAATCACTTTCCTGGGAACACCGGGGATGTCAGACGGTTGCCATGCAAACACGTCGACATTCGCCCACAGGAAAGCAACGAGCGCGCTTTCCTATTTGGGGTCAAGCGTGGCACTGATGGTGAAAGTACCACCAGTGTCGTCCTCCTTGGCGGGCACCTTCTTTGTCTCTGGTGGAGCTGCCATCGTCTTCTTACACTTGCCGATGGAGCTCGATGGTGCGTCCTCGACGGCAGCGCAGCACTCCGAAGAGGTGTGTTTGCCGGAGTGGGGCCCAGATCTCTTGCCGGACTTTGTCTTGTTCTTCCCCCCGGGAGCTTCAGCGGCAAGTGTCTTGCTATCTGTTGCGGCTGCTGCGTCCCGGTAAATCTTGTCGGCACAAATAAGGGCATCCTTCTTGTCGCCAGGGACAGAGATGACGCTTACCGGGCCTGGCATCTTGAGCATGTTGTAGGCATAGTGAGAGGCTGCCATGAACTTGGCGAGTGCTGGACGGCCAAGTATCCCATTGTAGGCCAATGGGATATCGGCAACGTCAAAGGTGATCCTCTCAGTCCTGAAGTTCAGCTCGCCGCCAAACATCACTGGCAGTGTGATCTTCCCCTTCGGCTTGCTTCTTCCCGGGTTGATTCCTTGGAACGTACCGGTCTCTTCGAGCTCGCTGTCAGGGATCTGGAGTTTCCGGACCACAGTGGAGGAGATCAAGTTCAAGCTGGCCCCGCCGTCAACTAACATCTTAGTGACCTTGAGGTTGCGGATAGTTTGTGAAACCAGCATCAGCAAGCACCCGACCGTAGTTGTGCGATCAGGGTTGTCCTCAATGTCAAAGACGATAGGCGTGCTGGACCATTTCAGAAGTTTGCGCGATTCGACAGGTGGTTCTGCCGCATTGACTTCCCGCACCCACTATTTGAGTTGGCGATGCGAAGTATGTAGAGAAGCACCGCCGTCAACGCACAAAACCTCTGTGGCTTTCTGAAATTCCTGCTCACTGGTCTCTCCACCATCCATGTCTTCGTCATCTTCGTCGTCTTCATCCTTGTCGCGGCCCCGGGGAGGTCTATCTCCTTGCCGCTGCTTGGCATTGCCGCGGCGTCCTCCCCGGCCGTTGAATGGCCGCTTCTTGCCGGATCCTCCATCACCTCCTTGGGCCTTCTCCTTGTCGAGTCGCTCGTACTCAGCTTTTTGCTGCTCGACGAGGTACTCAACCCTCTTGCAGTTCTGGAGGTCGTGGCCCTTGGTGCGGTGGATCTTGCAATACTGCTTGTCGGTGCCGTCCTGCTTGTCGACGGCTGCCACAGCCTGACAGTTGGTGCATGCGGCAGTCTCCTTGCCGGAGCTACCAACTTGGGCTTTCTTGGCGCCGGACTGCTCAACGGCTAGCACTTCCTTGTTCTTCTTCTTCCTGTTGTTCCGCCGCCGGTTCTTCTTTGCCGGGGCGGCATCTTCACTGTCAGATCCCCCTGCTCCTGTATCCTCTCCGGGGAGTTTCCTCCCCTCTTCAGCGCGTGCACACTTGTCGGCCAGGGCGTATAGCTCGCTGACGTCCCTGATCTTGCACATCGCCATCTCCTCCCTCATCCTGTGGTTACGCACGTTCTGGTGGAATGCGCTGATAACCGTGGTAGGGTGGACGTCTGGGATGTTGTGTTGCACGCGGCTGAACCTCTGGATGTATTTGCGCAGGGGCTCTCCTTCCTTCTGGGCGAGTAGATGAAGGTCGCTCTCCTGGCCATGTGGCTTGTGGCCGCCCGTGAAGGCGCCGACAAACTGATGGCACAGGTCAGCCCAAGAAGAAATGGAGTTGTCCGGCAAGTGCATGAGCCAGGATCTAACGTTTGGCTTGAGCACCAGCGGAAAGTAGTTCGCGAGTATTTTCTCGTCTCGTCCCCCAGCAGCCTGCACCGCGATGGTGTAGATGCTGAGGAACTCCGACGGATGTGTCTTGCCGTCGTACTTCTCCGGTACGTCAGGCTTGAAGTTCTTCATGCTGGGCCACTGGACTTGCCGCAGCTCACGAGTGAACGCAGGGCAACCCACCGCGTATGGCAAGTCGCCTGGTCCCCCTGGCGCTTGCATGTCAACAGCGGGCCCAGCGCGCTGGTCGGATTGACGACGCGCTTCTCTTCGACGCTCTATGCGGGTCCGAGCATCCTCTTGTTGCCGATCGTCAAGAACTTGGCGCTGATCGCGGTGAGCCCGCGGATCTGATGATGCAGTGGAGTCGTCGTCGATGTTGATCCGGCGGGTCGGCGATCTTGGCCTTCGGGGCGGAGAGTGCATGGTGGTTGCACCTCCACCGGTCTTGCCGCCATCGGCCTGCGCCTGGCTGACTTGCCGCGGCCGCGATGTGCTCGGCTGCTGCGGGGTGTCGCCGTTGGCGAAGGCGATGAGGCTCTGGATGGTGGCCCTCCAGTCATCGGCCTTGTCTGCCGCTGGAGGGAAGTCGAGTAGCAGTTGAGCTCGTGCTAGAGCTTCTGCTGGAGTGGCGGGTAACGGCGGCGAACGGTGCGAGGAGCGGGATATGCTCGGACTTCTAACTACGTTAGAAGGAGCAGTTTCCCGTCCCGGCAACCGCGCCTTGCTCGTGCCGGCATGCTGGTGCGCATGCTGGCCCTGAGCGTCCCGAGATCCGCCAGCTTGACCTTGGCCCAGCAAGCGTATGGTACCTTGAGTACCACGACGCTGCCGGTCCCGCGCCTCCTGAGATGGACGCGGTGCGTGCACGGACGCCGAGGCCTTGGAGTGCGCTCGGTCGTCTGTCTTGTCCTTGGACTTGGCGGCGCCGTGAGTTCCCCCGTCGGTGTCCGTTCTTCCGCCGGCGTCTACCCCACCAGCCGTTGGCTCCGGCGGTGGCGGGATTGACGCGAACGGGCCTGCTGCCTCCGAAGCCTTCTTCTTCGGCGGCATGTTGATGAAGATTATGGAAATCTAGCCCGTGCGCAGGCCGGATCAGGTTCACACAACCTCGACGCGACCCCCTACCTGGCGCGCCAAAGATGTCGGGGAAACTGATCACCCACGAACACCTATGGGACCGAAGCCCCTTTTCGGTATGTCAAGGGGGCGGAGGATGCACAAAGAGCGGATCGAGGCGAGCACACGAGCAGTTTACCCAGGTTCGGGCCGCACGAATGCGTAAAACCCTACTCCTGCTTTGGTTTGTATTGTGTTCTTGGCTCGGGAGCGAGGAGAGCTATAGTGCACTCTAACCGCTGGTAGGACCGAGCGTGGAATGATCGATCTTCGGAACCCCTTCTACGTTGCGCATGGGCCTCCTTTTATAGGCTCAAGGGGTCACCGACAGGTGGCAACGTAGATGAGGGTAAAAGTGTAAAAAGAGTGGTTGTTGGAACAGTGTTTGCATAGTGCGCCATACCTAACCCTGACGGCAGGGGATAAGGGCATTAAATGTCCGTCACCGTCGCCCAAACAGTGCAAAAAAGTGGCCGTCAGGGGCGCCACTGTCCGCCACGACGGTAGCCTAGTCATCGCCGCTTGCCACCGTGTACCCCAGGCTGCACAGCCTTCCGCCACGTGCGCCTGGGATGGTCCCAGGGCGACACGTGGGTAGATGTGCTGGAGCGCGGGTACTGAGTGGAAGCTTGCCGCGGCAGGCGCCTTGCCGCGGTTGCTATCTTGTCGTTTCCAGGAGCTTGTCGCTCACTGGTCCTTGCCAGGACGCATGGCGCGTCGCGGCAAGTTTTCTTGAGATGCCTTGATTGGCCTTCCCGGCAAGCTCCTCTTGCCAGGTTCTCGTGTCTTGAGTGGTTTTGTGCCTTGAGTGGCCTTCCCGGCAAGCTCCTCTTGTCGGGGCCTTGTCTTCTGGACTTGGATACTTTGTTCTTGAATGGCTCCAAGGGAACCATGGAGGACCTTGGCGGTCGCTTGGCAGGCCTTGCCGCGGGGCGCTGCAACTGCCCGTGCACAAGTTCGGGATACTAAGGTACCCCTACTTTAGTACACCGACAACAAGTCATCACAATAATCATCATAGATAGCAACTTTGTTCTCATAATCAACTGGAACCTCTTCCAAAATAGCGGATTCATCACTAAATAAAGTCATGACATCTCCAAATCCACTTTCATAAATACAATCATCATAAATAGGAGGCATGCTTTCATCATAATAAATTTTCTCATCAAAACTTGGGGGACTAAAAATATCATCTTCGTCAAACATAGCATCCCCAAGCTTGTGGCTTTGCATATCATTAGCATCATGGATATTCAAAGAATTCATACTAACAACATTGCAATCATGCTCATCATGCACCTATTCTATGCCAAGCATTCTATGTAATTCTTCTTCTAGTACTTGAGCACAATTTTCCTTCCGGTCATTTTCACGAAAGATATTAAAAAGATGAAGCATATGAGGTACCCTTAATTCCATCTTTTTGTAGTTTTCTTTTATAAACTAAACTAGTGATAAAACAAGAAACTAAAAGATTCGATTGCAAGATCTAAAGATATACCTTCAAGCACTAACCTCCCCGGCAACGGCGCCAGAAAAGAGCTTGATGTCTTCTACGCAACCTTCTTCTTGTAGACGTTTTTGGGCCTCCAAGTGCATAGGTTTGTAGGACAGTAGCAAATTTCGAAGGTCATGGAACCCGCAAGTTGATCACCAAAACATACATCAGGTGAATCAATAGAATACCCCATTGTCACCACGGGTATCCCACGCAACACATACATCAAGTATTCTCAAATCCTTAAAGACTCAATCTGATAAGATAACTTCAAAGGGAAAACTCAATCCATTACAAGAGAGTAGAGAGGGAGAAGCATCATAAGATCCAACTATAATAGCAAAGCTCGTGATACATCAAGATCATGCCATTTCAAGAACACGAGAGAGAGAGAGATCAAACACATAGCTACTGGTACATACCCTCAGCCCCGAGGATGGACTACTCCCTCCTCGTCATGGAGAGCGCCGGGATGATGAAGATAGCCACCGGAGAGGGATTCCCCCCTCCGGCAGGGTGCCAGAACGGGTGTAGATTGGTTTTGGGTGGCTACAGAGGCTTTCGGCGGCGGAACTCCCGGTCTAGGTTAATTTCCAAAGATTTCAGTATTTATAGGATTTTTTGGCGTAGGGCACAAGTCAGGGGCCCTCCGGGCCGTCCACGAGATAGGGCGACGCCACCACCTGCCCAGGGCGCGCCCCCACCCTCGTGGGTAGCCCGTGGCTCTCCTGGCCCAACTCTTTTACTTCGGGGGCTTCTTTTGGTCCAGAAAAAATCATCAAAAATTGGCACGTCAATTGGACTTTGTTTGATATTCCTTTTCTGTAAAACTCAAAAACAAGGAAAAAACAGAAACTGGCACTGGGCTCTAGGTTAATAGGTTAGTCCCAAAAATCATATAAAAGTGTATATTTAAAGGCCATAAAACATCCTAGAAGGATAATATAATAGCATGGAACAATCAAAAACTATAGATACGTTGGAGACGTATCAGTGGTTGCCGAACCTGAAGGAGCACCAGCAAAGTCCTTGAAAAATGTGGTGGTGCCGGAGAAATCAGATAGCACCCCACTTATATTGGCTCTCCAACCAGTGACACAAAATGTAGGACCGACTCCACCAGACTGTACCCATACTTCACTGGCCACACCACTAGCCCCACCACATAGGACCTGCACTCCATCAAAAGGTATGCCGATTTCAGTTGCCACATCACCAGCTGTACCATAGAAAAATCCCACTCCAGCAAAACGTACAACAAGTCCACCGGCCGAAGACCTATCCCAACTGCAGAGACGACCAATTTTTGGAGATTGGAACCCCATTCAGTTATTGTCGGTTTAAAATACAATGCTTTCAATGTTGTTAGGAACTACGTGCATATATTCCCATCATGGGAAGATTATAGTGAAGACAAACACCATTTTCACATCTTCCTGTCCCACTTACGTGTAAGTGCTATTATTCATGGTGATTATTTTCCTGTTTTCTGCTGATTAAACACATCAATGATTTACATTACATTATTGTAAGTAGGCGAGGGTCAATCTGCATAGTCATGACAAGCAAAGCTTACTTGCGCTTTTCAAGGAAGCATTGCAGCACTATCGGTGTTACCTGAGGAAAACACACTTTGATGGCAAGTCTATAAATGAATTTCCGGTGAAGTCTCATGTGCTAAATTTAGAAGACATTGAATGGAAAAACCTTGTTGTGCACTGGTCTCGTTCCCAGGATGAGGTACTGTCTATGATATCACATGAAAATTTGAACTTCTACTTTTCCGCATGTGCCTTACAGATTTCTTTTGCAGGAAATCGGCTCGAAGAAGAATTCTGGTTTGAAAAGGACGACGGGATATCGCAAATATGCTGCTCGCTGCTTTTCTCTTGTTGGTATTTGTTGTCCTATATAACTGTACTTGCATTCATACCTGGTTCATTATGTGACAGCAGTATGCATGATAGCTTGCTTATCAATTGTTCGCTCCAAATTATCACATATGTATTAATGGTTACATTATTGTAGAATATACCCAATGCCAATTAAATACTTTAGCTCTACATTGTTCTTCTAAGTACCTGCTGTCCTTTATCAGTGTACTTATATAGACAGCTAGTTGTTCATGTACAATCAATCTGCAGCTTATTTTCCTTTGCCCTCCATTTTCTACACATCAGATCTATATTTACTCTTACCATAAGGTTGGATAAAACCAATGGTACTGCAGAAGTTTAGCTCTGCATTACTCTTGGCAGTACCTTTTGCCTGTATCAATCTACTTACATTTATAGCTAGTTGGTTATGTAGCATCACTCTTCATCTTATCTTAAATGTTCTCCATTTTTTCTTATATTATCACATCTATATTTACTCTTAACAAAATGTAGAATAAAGGAAATGCTTATAAAGAAGATTCTGTGGTAAACTTCTTGAATTGACCCACCATCAGCATGGACAAGGGCTTTATAGAGCCGGTCTTCACCACTAATGTAAGTTTGTCCTTGTGAAGCCTTCAAACTTTGTTGTGTATATTTGGTTAGGCATAACTGCAAAAGCTGTTTATTATTGGTGTTTGCATCAAATTGCATGTCTAAAGTTTATTATGAAGTTCATAAACATATGTTGTCCTTCTCAATTTAAGTTTTCAG
Source organism: Secale cereale (assembly GCA_902687465.1). Taxonomy (NCBI): domain Eukaryota; kingdom Viridiplantae; phylum Streptophyta; class Magnoliopsida; order Poales; family Poaceae; genus Secale; species Secale cereale. The sequence continues at coordinate 877,677,782 of LR738715.1, read as the reverse complement.
CTATACAATCAAGTTCCTTCTTCATACCATGTAAACTAAACTATACAGAGCAAGTGATCTTCTTTTGCACTGCATGTATGCATCTGTTCTTGATCCGTAATCCAGTGGTGTTGTGAAATTACCCACTACAGCATAATGTCATATTCTGCAATGTCATAACTATGAACAATGTCATATTATTCTACTATTATTTAAACTATCTCTTTATTTGCCAATCTGAAATGGGATAAATTGATAGCACACTAACCATTGATACTTATGTGTTCTTTACCACCGCATGTATGCTTGAGTTCTTGATCTGTAATCGAGTGGTGTCGTGAAGCTGCCTACTCCTTCACAATGTCATTTCCTGCCATGTCTTAACCTAAACAATACCATATTGTGTTAATGCTATTTTAAACTGTGTATCTTTATTCGCTAACAATAAATGTGATGAATTGCCAGCACTGGTACTTATATGTGTAAAACCTCTCATATGTCTGCTTGTTTCTCTTTTAGAGTGATACCTCTGACCCCATGAAGAACTGCCACAATGATAGTGAGACGAACCCATTGCATGTCCCTCTAACATATATTGCAGGTAAGAAGGCAAAATATATTGGAGATAGCGATGTAATACATATATTGCAGTGACACAATGTGACGCCCGAAGACCGACGTCCCAGAAGATTCCAGATGTTCCGGGTTCTCCCGTGTGTTTCATTTGTGCTTGAGTTATTTATTTTGCATTGCATCATGTCATCATGACATCATGACTTTAATTCTGCAACTCAACCAAATAAGTCGTGTGGACCTTCGGTCCATTTAAATTGAGGGAAGGATGACTTCTCTTTATAACATATCCTCCTAATATTATTAGGGAGCTATATTAAATTATTCCATTTGTTTGGAATTCACCATAATACACTTGCATATTTTCCCCATGCCTTCTCTTTCGCAATTCCTTGCATCAAACCTTGTCTATAATTCTTATCCGTTTTATTGAGGCTCCTCCAAAAATTCGAACATTTTTGGACACTTCTGAAACCATGTCCTAGTTCAAATCTTTTGAAGTAAATTCAAAGGAATTTGAATTTAATCTTTCAATCTTGGCCATTCCTAATTTCTTGGATCAACACATTTTTGTGTGAGTCCAAGAGATTTAACCTCTTGCTCAAATTCTTTCACTAACCCTCTCCTTATTTTTCTTCTCTCTATCTTTTTCTTTTCTCTTTCATTCTTTCTTCTAAAGTAAAAAATAGAGAGAAGGGAAGAGCCCAACAGCCAGCTGCCCCCACCTGCTCCTCCAGCCGCGGCCCATTTGCCTTCAAGGCCCAGCCGTCCTTACCGAACCCTAGCCCCGCAGCCCGATCTCCCCTCGTAATCCTAGCCACTCATCGATCCCCTCGCTCGTTCCCACTCCTCTCGTCCTCCCTCGCTCGCATCGCCAGGTTGCCCCGCCCGCGACCCCACGCCGCTCGTCCCGTGCCTCTTCCTCCCTCCGCGTCGATCTCTCCATCTCCCACTCGCCGCTCTCCCTTGAGCGGTCCTCTCCATCGCCGTCCTTCCAGCGCCCCTCCAGTGCCGCGCCAGAGCCACCGTCTCCCTCCGCCAGAGCCTCGTCTCCCTCCGTCACCGCGGCCTTGCTGCATCGCCGTCCTCCCGCGTCGGCCACTTGAGCCGTCGACGGCCGAAGCCCGGCCGGCCAGGAGCCGCCGCCGTCGCCGCCAAGACCTCCTCCTCGAGGCCCCTGCCACTTTCTCCAGCGCCGCCCCGAGCAAACTCCAGTGCGCCGCCTCCCCTCCGCGCGTCCAGGCCACTGCCGCGTTGCCTCGCCTCTGCTTCATCTCCAGTGCGCCGCCTCCCCGTCACCATCAACGGCGTCACCACCGCCGGCGCGCGCCCCCAGCGCATCGGCCTCCCTTGCACCAAGTCCAGACCATCGCTGTTGCCATTCCAAGTGCCGCCCCTGTTCGTCTGCAGGGCACTCTACCGCCAAGAACACCAAGTCCTCGACCTCCGTCGCCATCGGGAACGAGTCCCTCCGCCCGCAGATTTGGATGCGTCAAGTTCCTCGCCGTGTGCATCTACCGTCGCCAAGACCCGAGACCCCAAGTACCACGACGACCTTTGCGCCAAGTTCAACTACGTCCGACGACATGTACATCTTCGAAACGAGAACGGCGACACGTCAAGTACCACTACCAACGCAGAAGAACCGTGAACAAAAACGCCAACGTGTACGACTACCGTTGCCCCGGAAACGATGGATTCGACAAGTACCTCTCCGAACGGAATGACTACTTCCCTCTACGAACGTGTACCACGACCCGTGAGTACCACTACTTCCTCTACGATCTCGATCCGCCACGAAACGAACGCTTCGAAGGTATAACCCCGAGACGATGACCCGAGAACGTTTGCATGTGGTTGTATGAGATGCTTCCCTTGTTGCACCGTGTCCGTTCCTCCTCGTTGCCTTGTCGCCGAACCGTGGGAACCTGGCAACGGGATCACCCCACCTTTCATCTTGTTCGACTCGCTCACGCCACCTTTCTTTTGCACCGGACTCTCAACGAGTTACCGAAACCGATATGTTGCGTAGCATCATTTTCGGATTCGTCGCCGTGGCCCCTTTCTTTCCACCACGGTGACAAATACTTCATATCTCTTCATGTTAACCTTTATCTAAAAATTGCATAAACTTGATCATGTCATCCGCATCATGTTAACACCATTAAAATGTGTGAATATTTGTTTGCTTAAAATTGCTAAACATGCATATGGGGATTTTCCGGAATTTTTTTTGTAGTTTCCGGCCTCATTTAAACATGTTGCTTGTGTTGTTTTTCTGTGCTTCCTACCTTGCCATGTATTGCTTCCTGTATAGAGTTGTCATGCATCATATCTTACCATGTATTGCATCATATATACTTGTGTTGTTTTCTGTGCTTCCTACCTTGCCATGTAATGCTTCCTGTATAGACTTGTCATGCATCATGCTTTGCCATGTATTGCATCATATATAGACTTGTGTTGTTTTTTCTGTGCTTCCTACCTTGCCATGTTTTGCTTCCTGTATAGACTTGTAGTGCATCCTATATAGAACTGTCTTGCATCATACTTGGTTGAGCATATTGTTGTGTCTCGTGTTGTGTGTTTACCGTATTGCTTGCTTCTTCTCGTTAGTGCTTGTTCCGTTGCGACCGTGAGGATTCGTTCGTCTTCTCGTGGTTCGTCTTCAAGACTTCTTCTTCGTCTTATTCATGGATCCGTTCTTCTTCCTTGTGGAATCCCAGGCAAGATGACCATACCCTTGGATACCTTTACTATCATTGCCATGCTTAGTGTCTCGATGCTATCGTTACATGTTGCGCTACCCATCATTTATTGTCAGCCTCTCCTTGTTGCCATGAAACCTCTAACCTTTGAAACCTTCCTAGCAAAACCATTGTTTGGCTATGTTACCTGCTTGCTCAGCCCCTCTTATAGCGTTGTTAGTTGCAGGTGAAGATGAAGATCGTTCCATGTTGGAACTTGTTGTTGGAATAACACAATATCTATTATTATTATTAACACACCTATATATTGGGCATGGGTGGAAGGCTTGGCCTTTTGCTCGGTGTTTTGTTCCACTCATGCCACCTTAGGCGCCGATAAACCGGCATTATGTTCCTTGATTTTGTGTTCCTTACACGATGGGTATATGGGGACCCCTTGACAGTTCGTCTTTGAATAAAACTCCTCCAGCAAGGCTCAACATTGGTTTTAATTTGCCTCATAATAACAACTTAATTAATTAATTAAATTTGAATACGGGGTCGCGCCCTCGGTGATTATTTTCTACATAGCAGGGGGGCCAGTGCTGATGGTGTTGGTCCCAAACGGGCAACCTGCGGGGCCACCTTGGGGAAACCCGAGGGCTGGTTTTACTCGTAGCTTGTCCCATCCGGACGTGGCCTGAGATGAGATACGCGCGGCTACTATCAGGGTGTCGGCACGCCGGGAGGTCTTGCTGGACTTGTTTTACCATTGTCGAAATGTCTTGTGCACCGGGATGCCGAGCCTGATCGGATTTTCCCTAAGATAAGGGGTGATGATATTATATTTATCACTTCAGCTAATCGTGAGAGCTTGTGATGGGCTAAGTTGGGACACCCCTGTAGGGTTATAATCTTTCGAAAGCCGTGCCCGCGGTTATGTGGCAGATTGGAATTTGTTAATGTCCGGTTGTAGAAAACTTGACAGAGGATCCGAAGTAAAACACACAACGGTGTGAGTAACCGTGACTGTCTCTTTTCACTTTGAGAAGAGAACACGGTGGGGTTATGCTTGACTCGTAGGTAGTTCAGGATCTTTAGCGATCACTACTAGTTTGCGACCGTTTGCGTAGATGCTCATCTTATTCTTGTACTCGTAAGTTAGCCACCATATTATGCTTAGCCGCTGCTGCAACCTCACCACTTTACCTCTTCCTACCCATAAAGCTTTGCTAGTCTTGATACCCATGGTTATGGGATTGCTGAGTCCTCGTGGCTCACAGATACTACAACACCAGATGCAGGTTCAACTGAGTTCGATGCAGGAGATGGATCAGAACTTCCGGGAGTTCCATGAAGAGAGTGGCCGAATGCTTGTGACGTTTTCGACGATCAGTAGTGGTTTCTACTAGGGGCGATTCGGACCTGTGGCTTTATGTAATTGGTATCTTACATTTGGATCTTCACCCTTAGTCGGGTTGTGATGTTATTTGGTTGATGAATTGCTTATGTATTGTATTGTGTGACGTGGCGAGTGTAAGCCAACTATCCTTTTGCAATTTCATCCCTATTTTTACATGAGTCGTGCAAAGATACCGAACTTGAGATCATTCCAGAATGGGCTTATACCTTTAAGTCATGCCTCGACACGTAGGAGGTATAGTCCCATCCTGGGCATTACAAGTTGGTATTCAGAGCCTTCTCCGACCTAGAAGCCCCACTGATTGATCGAATATTTGACGGTTGAGTCTAGGCACACACTTGAAAATGTTTTGAGTCCTATATATATATCGGAGAGTAGGATTTCTTTTGCTCCTCATCTCTTTTCACTCTGGTGAAGACTCCTGACGATTACTCTTGCCTCTTCTACTCTCAAAAATTCACCAAATTTTATTTAGGATCACGCGAGTATTGTTTGGATTGTTCTGATGTCTTTGTGACGAGAACATTGTTCTCGATGCCTCCTGTCATTTAGGGGTTGTGGCAGTGTCCCGGGGAGTTGAGCTCCGAGGTGTTGTCGTCACAAATATATCGCATCAGTTCTGGAATACCTAAGACGGCCGACATCGAAAACTCTCCTATGCGGTTAGTGACAAGATAACCCCGACATCACCCAGTACTGGGGAGGTAGTTCGGGAGTATTGCCATAGCTTGTATAGTAGATGCGTTTCGAAGGTCCAAGGTAAACGGTTTTCGGAAATAACTGGTTATGTGTTGAAGGATGGATACAGCTGGATGTAGGATTAGAGTTGAGTGCGGTGCTTCCCCTGTATCCCCAACACCTGATTGCATAACTGGAAACTTTCGGAAATTAATAGGTGGGTTCATCTAGTAGTTCGTAGGCATTCTTCCAACGAGTGCATGATATGAAGTTCGGGGTTCTACATTGAGTGAAGTAGTTTTATGGGTGTTGTTCCAATCGGGAGTTGCATCTTAAAGGGTCCTTGGCCATGCTGATCCGGGGATTGCAAAACCCTTTGGTAACACGTTCCATAAGCTTTCAGCACGAATATGTGGGACGAAGCTTCTATCTTGTATTTGTTCTATCTGCTCCTTGTTGCTTTTATTTACCTTTTGTTCTCCCTAGTGGCTTCTCGACAAGTTGATGTACCTGCGGAATTCATTCGTTCAATTCTCTGTCCAGTTGAGATTGTGATGATCATGTTGCAACATATCTATCCTTTGTTTTTGTATTCATTCTGGTATTCGAGTTGCTTCGATGTCAAATGTTGATTCCATACCTTTCCAAATCGGTGTTCTCATATTTCTATGGGAGTGCTAATCCTTCTTGACCATCGAGATTTTCATGTTAATCCTTTTCAACCGGTGTGCCTTCTCTTCAAGTTATTCCATACGGACGCCGTTGGGAAATCTGACGATTTGTCTGTTTCATTCATCCCAAGTTGTCTTTTTTTCCCCACCATCCCACCCTTCTTCTTCTTGGAGCCAGAAATTCTCAAATGAAATATCCATTTTATTCATGTGATATTTCTTCATTCTTTTCCTTCAATGTTCTTATTCGGTGATTTATCGTGAAGATGCTCAAGAGCTTCAAGTTCATCATTCTCAGTTCTCGTTTCTTCTCCGGTGGATTAAATCCAAGCTTCCGTAATGATCATACCTCTTCCTTTTTGTTTCACATGTTTTCCCATGTTGAACTTCTTATTCGAAGTCTCTCTTGCTTATTCAACTCTCTAATTCTTCTCCGGAGTGCTGAAGATAGCTCGGAAGATTCATAATTCCATTCTTAATCCGTTCAAACTATTTTGTGGATTGTTATCTTACTCAAGCCATTTAATTCAACCGGTGTAATATCTCTTAAGCAATCTTTTCAACGGTGATTTCTTTTGAGTGGGCCCTAACCCATAGGTCTTTTCCCAGGACCTTACCTGACTCTTTTATTTATCCGGAGTTATTCTAAAACTCTTTTCAAGTTTGACATAAGAATGATTCCCATCAGTCACATGCCCTCTCCAAGATCGCTTTCAAATTCTTTTCATCGTTGGTTCAACCTTTTTCATTCTTCATTCCGGAGTGCCTCAAGAATTCATGGTGGTGTATCTCATTGTCTTCTCAGTTTTGAAGACCAAAGAAGAGTTTCTCTTAAATCTTGGCCCGTTCTCTCAAGATTCGTGGTTCTAGCTTCATGCCATCCTCATTATTGTTTCGATTGTGAGGAATTATTTTCATACCCATCCGAAGCATTTCATGAATTCTTTTCTTTGTGTTCCTCCGAAGGCCATCATTTCATAAGATTTCCTCGTTCTCAGTTTTCAACTTCGACCTCCAACTATTCTTAATTGATGCCTCTTCGCTCGTCTCAATATTCTTACGGTGGTTCATTCAAGATTACTCTTCCGTTGTTATCATACCAATTCATTTGTTCTTTTCATATCCTACCGGTGCTTGTTGAATATTTATCCAAGGTTGTACTAGATCTCTCTTTAGTTCTTTGCAACGAGAATAAGTAGTAGGCCAAATCCGTTGCTTGTCATCAATTTAATTTGATGAGGGATAAGCATACAGTAAATCTTATTCTTATTTCCTCGAAGTGATTAATCTCTTTACCGGAGCTTGTTCATCATATCATATTCTCGGTTCTAAATTCTTCATCTTGTTTTCCGGAGCTCCAAGTTATTTCAATTATACCATTCCAAACCTCCATCTAATTCATCGCAGGCCTTGAATCTTATTCTTTTCATCTTTCGCTTCTCATGCTTTCATTACCGGAGTTTTCATGGTGGTTCATCAAGATTTAATTCATCCTCGAAGTCTTCATCAAGATTCTTGTTGGAGCTCAAGCATTTTTTTTCATCATGCATTCCAATTGCAATCCTTTCTACCTTATCTTTTCAGATGGTGTTATGTCATTCTTGACAATTCCTTCATGGATTATGATTCTCGAGTTATCAAAAATGAGATATTTAAAATCATCATTTTCCTTGTTCAGGAGATCCTTTCAACCCTTCAATTATTCGTTGGAGTTAACTTGGGGTTGTATTTCACCTAAAAGCTTTCCCTAAGGATTGTTGCTATTGTGGTGCTTATCAATGATCCAAGTTATCTCCTTATCATCTGGGTGGAAGAAAGTTTTCATCTCTTCGCTCATCTCAAATCAATCATTTTGTAGTGGCAGAATTTCACCTTAATTTTGAGATGTTTTCCATAAGTCCACAACAAGCTTATTCGTTTCGTTGTTGATTTTCCATCAACCCCATTCAACCCTTCTTCGTAAGGATGCTTTCAAAATCATTTATAGTCGAAGATGTTCTTCTCTTCGATCTCTTCACTCCATTTTGTTCCAGAGGCTTTGTGATATTGCTCTCTTCGAACCATCATCTTGTCATATCAAGATCATGTTCTTTTCTTTTCTAGTCCATTTAACCGGAGTGTTGTGTCCTCCATTCAAGTTCCGTCATCTTATCTAGTTTTTTTCCCTCTATTTTCAACCGGAGTGCTGTCAGAATCTCTCTTACCCCTTGTGACATTCTATCAATTGTTCCGGAGGCAGTGTGTTGTTGATTTCATCAACTATCAGCCCATCTTGGCAAGTTATTGTTCAATTCCTTCCATTTTCAGACGGAGTGCTGCCCGAAGTCAGTCATTCTTATTCATTGGCTACACCATTGCGGTTTCATATTCTTTTGGTTCTTAAGCTCTTGTTCCATGTCTTTCAACCTACAAGGTTCTCATAATGTTCCTTGTTCCTCCTTTTACCGGAGTGCTATTAACTTCATTCATCTCTGTTGTATTCTTTCCTTCAAGATTGTTCAACCTCTCAAGGTTCTTTGGTTTCACTCGTTTGTCGAAGAAGCAACTTTGTTTTACCTCTTCTTTTTCGTTTCTATCCGGTGCCATCTCTAGGATCTTGGGTCGAGATCCTCTGTTAGTGTGGGAGAGTTGTGACGCCCGAATACCGACGTCCCAGAAGATTCCAGATGTTCCGGGTTCTCCCGTGTGTTTCATTTGTGCTTGTGTTATTTATTTTGCATTGCATCATGTCATCATGCCATCATGACTTTAATTCTGCAACTCAACCAAATAAGTCGTGTGGACCTTCAGTCCATTTAAATCGAGGGAAGGATGACTTCTCTTTATAACATATCCTCCTAATATTATTAGGGAGCTATATTAAATTATTCCATTTGTTTGGAATTCACCATAACACACTTGCATATTTTCCCCATGCCTTCTCTTTCGCAATTCCTTGCCTCAAACCTTGTCTATAATTCTTATCCGTTTTATTGAGGCTCCTCCAAAAATTCAAACATTTTTGGACACTTCTGAAACCATGTCCTAGTTCAAATCTTTTGAAGTAAATTCAAAGGAATTTGAATTTAATCTTTCAATCTTGGCCATTCCTAATTTCTTGGATCAACACATTTTTGTGTGAGTCCAAGAGATTTAACCTCTTGCTCAAATTCTTTCACTAACCCTCTCCTTATTTTTCTTCTCTCTATCTTTTTCTTTTCTCTTTCATTCTTTCTTCTAAAGTAAAAAATAGAGAGAAGGGAAGAGCCAACAGCCAGCTGCCCCCACCTGCTCCTCCAGCCACGGCCCATTTGCCTTCAAGGTCCAGCCGTCCTTACCGAACCCTAGCCCCGCAACCCGATCTCCCCTCGTAACCCTAGCCACTCATCGATCCCCTCGCTCGTTCCCACTCCTCTCGTCCTCCCTCGCTCGCGCCGCCAGGTCGCCCCGCTCGCGACCCCACGACGCTCGTCCCGTGCCTCTTCCTCCCTCCGCGTCGATCTCTCCATCTCCCACTCGCCGCTCTCCCTCGAGCGGTCCTCTCCATCGCCTTCCTTCCAGCGCCCCTCCAGTGCCGCGCCAGAGCCACCGTCTCCCTCCACCAGAGCATCGTCTCCCTCCGTCACCGCGGCCTTGCTGCATCGCCGTCCTCCCGCGCCGGCCACTGGAGCCATCGAAGCCCGGCCGGCCAGGAGCCGCCGCCGTCGCCGCCAAGACCTCCTCCTCGAGGCCCCTGCCACTTTCTCCAGCGCCGCCCCGAGCAACCTCCTGTGCGCCGCCTCCCCTCCGTGCGTCCAGGCCACTGCCGCGTTGCCTCGCCTCTGCTTCATCTCCAGTGCGCCGCCTCCCCGTCACCATCAACGGCGTCACCACCGCCGGCGCGCGCCCCCAGCGCATCGGCCTCCCTTGCACCAAGTCCAGCCCGTCGTTGTTGCCATTCCATGTGCCGCCCCTGTTCGTCTGCAGGGCACTCTACTGCCAAGAACGCCAAGTCCTCGACCTCCGTCGCCATCGGGAACGAGTCCCTCCGCCCGCAGATTTGGATGCGTCAAGTTCCTCGCCGTGTGCATCTACCGTCGCCAAGACCCGAGACCCCAAGTACCACGACGACCTTTGCGCCAAGTTCAACTACGTCCGACGACATGTACATCTTCGAAACGAGAACGGCGACACGTCAAGTACCACTACCGTCGCCGAAGAACCGTGAACGAAAACACCAGCGTGTACGACTACCGTCGCCCCGGAAACGATGGATTCGTCAAGTACCTCTCCGAACGGAATGACTACTTCCCTCTACGAACGTGTACCACGACCCGCGAGTACCACTACTTCCTCTACGATCTCGATCCGCCCCGAAACGAACGCTTCGAAGGTATAACCCCGAGACGATGACCCGAGAACGTTTGCATGTGGTTGTATGAGATGTTTCCCAGGCAAGATGACCATACCCTTGGATATCTTTACTATCATTGCCATGCTTAGTGTCTCGATGCTATCGTTACATGTCGCGCTACCCTTCATTTATTGTCAGCCTCTCCTTGTTGCCATGAAACCTCTAACCTTTGAAACCTTCCTAGCAAAACCATTGTTTGGCTATGTTACCCGCTTGCTCAGCCCCTCTTATAGCGTTGTTAGTTGCAGGAGAAGATGAAGATCGTTCCATGTTGGAACTTGTTGTTGGAATAACACAATATCTATTATTATTATTAACACACCTATATACTGGGCATGGGTGGAAGGCTTGGCCTTTTGCTCGGTGTTTTATTCCACTCATGCCACCTTAGGCGCCGATAAACCGGCATTATGTTCCTTCATTTTGCGTTCCTTACACGATGGGTATATGGGGACCCCTTGACAGTTCGTCTTTGAATAAAACTCCTCCAGCAAGGCCCAACATTGGTTTTAATTTTCCTCATAATAACAACTTAATTAATTAATTAAATTTGCATAGGGGGTCGCGCTCTCGGTGATTCTTTTCTACATAGCAGGGGGGCCAGTGCTGATGGTGTTGGTCCCAAACGGGCAACCTGCGGGGCCACCTTGGGGAAACCCGAGGGCTGGTTTTACTCGTAGCTTGTCCCATCCGGACGTGTCCTGAGACGAGATACGCGCGGCTACTATCAGGGTGTCGGCACGCCGGGAGGTCTTGCTAGACTTGTTTTACCATTGTCGAAATGTCTTGTGCACCGGGATGCCGAGTCTGATCGGATTTTCCCTAAGATAAGGGGTGATGATATTATATTTATCACTTCAGCTAATCGTGGGAGCTTGTGATGGGCTAAGTTGGGACACCCCTGCAGGGTTATAATCTTTCGAAAGCCGTGCCCGCGGTTATGTGGCAGATTGGAATTTGTTAATGTCCGGTTGTAGAAAACTTGACAGAGGATCCAAAGTAAAACACACAACGGTGTGAGTAACCGTGACTGTCTCTTTTCACTTTGAGAAGAGAACACGGTGGGGTTATGCTTGACTCGTAGGTAGTTTAGGATCTTTAGCGATCACTACTAGTTTGCGACCGTTTGCGTAGATGCTCATCTTATTCTTGTACTCGTAAGTTAGCCACCATATTATGCTTAGCCGCTGCTGCAACCTCACCACTTTACCTCTTCCTACCCATAAAGCTTTGCTAGTCTTGATACCCATGGTTATGGGATTGTTGAGTCCTCGTGGCTCACAGATACTACAACACCAGATGCAGGTTCAACTGAGTACGATGCAGGAGATGGATCAGAACTTCCGGGAGTTCCATGAAGAGAGTGGTCGAATGCTTGTGACGTTTTCGACGATCAGTAGTGGTTTCTACTAGGGGCGATTCGGACCTGTGGCGTTATGTAATTGGTATCTTACATTTGGATCTTCACCCGTAGTCGGGTTGTGATGTTATTTGGTTGATGAATTGCTTATGTATTGTATTGTGTGACGTGGCGAGTGTAAGCCAACTATCCTTTTGCAATTTCATCCCTATTTTTACATGAGTCGTGCAAAGATACCGAACTTGAGATCATTCCAGAATGGGCTTATACCTTTAAGTCGTGCCTCGACACATAGGAGGTATAGTCCCATCCTGGGCAGTACACACAAGCTCGATGAAGTCGCCACCTGAATCTGTAAAACTTCTTCAGTCTCAACTTCAAGCAGCAAGACATGGTTCAGCTGAACCCCTGCTTGAACTCCAATCTCTATGGAAGATCAACGAGAAGTCCAGTACATCCATTGATGCTATGCAGCAAGAGTTGGAGGATATAAGCATCAAACAAGCGCAGTCTCATCAACTTGCTCAGCTGCTTGCGCTGCAGCTCCCGAGCAGGGCTAACCTTTCTTGAAGTCTATTGAAGTGGTGTCGGTTTAGTATATTATTTTGTCTGTGTGTTTATTTGCACCGATGGCGATCTTTGATGCCCAGTGTATGCAATCTGTCGTAATTTCTTTATTGTATAGTCTAGGTTTTTTCTTATTACGATATTGTGGTTATTTTACTGTATATATACCCTATCTTCGCTCTAAAGTAAACGGGCCAAAATGTAAAATTACAGTACATAATTGGGCCGGCATGATGGGACGCATCGTGGGCCTAGTCATCTCGGTCCGTTAACAGGCCTAAATGTAAACTGGCCCACTAGTAGTTTCGGGCCTTTAAGAGGCCGAGTAAACCGCCGGCCCTATTTTGGCCAGAAAATTCAATGGGCTTTTAGTAGGCTGAAAAGTAGGTTGGGCCTGAAACGTGCCGAACAACTCACAGACCGACAGAAGGCGGAAATAGACCCCGGCCCATGATTGGGCCAATCACATCACGGGCCGTTAACAGGCCAAAATTCTCTCGGTCCTTGTTTGGCCCAATCAGATTATTGGCTGTGAGCAGGCCGGATGCAAAGCGGGTCATAATTAGGCCCAACTATATGGCGGACTTTTAGCAGGCCGATATAAATATAGGGCCGAAATGTTAAACGGGCTTTTAACATACCGAAACTAAAATCAGGCCGTACTATTAAATGGGCTTTTAGCAAACAAAAAACCTAACCGGGCCTCAAGGGGCCCAAAAGCACAGTGTCTCGTTGACGGGCCGAATCTAATATGGGCCATAGTTTAGCCCAAAGATTGAAAGGCTCTTAAAGGACCGGATATGATATGGGCCATAATATGACCCAGAACGTGGTAGGCTATTAACGGGCCGGATCTCTTATGGGCCCTTATTAGGCCCAGAACATGGCAGGCTGTTAATGGACCGGATCAAATATGGGCCGGCATTTGGCCCAAAACATGACAGCCTCTTAACGGGCCGGCCCACTAGTGTCTTCAAAATCTCGTGGGCCTTTAGCTGGGCCGGCCCATTATGGTCAGCTAAATCTTGCGGGCCTTTAGTTGGGCAGCCCATTATGGTCTCCAAAATCTTGTGGGCCTTTAGCTGGGCAGCCCATTATGGTCTCCAAAATCTTTTGGGTCTTTAGCTGGGCCGGCCCATTTAATCTTTATGGGCCACTTTTGGGCCGGTCCATGTGTCAACATATCATAGGCGCATCTCGCCCATTGGATGAGTGACATCTGTGCCAACGCGGAGCTGACACGTGGTTCCATCGGCCAATGAGAATTTTACACGTGGAAAATCGCCATTGGTCGTGGCTGTTAGCGGGTTATCGGATCCAAAACCCGACCAGATAGGTTAACGGCGACCCGTTACGGTGGATGCCACGTGTCAGTTACCCTGGACGAACGCACTTCCATGACGCGTCATTTATCGTCATGGAAGTGGACACTTCCGTGATGATAATTTTGGTATTGTCAAGCAACACTTCTATGACAGCACATGTATGACTATCTTGATTCTGTCATAAAATCGTCATGGATGTACATGCATGACACACAACGTGACCTACTTTGACAAACACGTATTATCACGGAAGTTTTTTTTATAGTGATTGTTTTACGCCTGTAGCTAGGCATAATGCATAGGTTCAAGTGTTGTCATTCTTAGTGTTTATTCCATAGGTAGCTCTCATAATAGATTCATATAGTGGCCTAATTTTCATTCTAGGGAAGTGTTCATACCTTTCCTTAACGGAAATTGAAATTTTATGTTCCCTTCTTTCATATCAATTACGATACCTATAGTTTGTAGGAAAGGTCTACCAAGTATATATCTGGCCAAACCTTGGGCCGGGCCGGGCCTAGCCAAGCCCGAGCCAAAAAACCTAGGCCCAAGCCCGGCCCGACCTGTCCATCGGGCCTATTTTTGGGCCCAAGCCCGGCCCGAACATGCAAAAGCCTGGCGGGCCTCGAGCCATGGGTCGGGCCCCTTCAGAAAAGAGCAAAAACGATGGGCCCGGGCCCGGCCCGACCTAGCCATCGGGCTCAACATCTAGGCCCGAGCCCGGCCCGAGAGCAACGTCGGGCCGGGCCGGGTCAGGCTTTTTTGGGCCGGGCCGGCCGGGCCGGGCTTCCCATGGCCAGGTCTAACCAACTATTATGGGACAGGACAGATTGCATTCAATGTCAAGCACAATAAAATCAACGGGTACAAAATTTCTATTTGCTAGAATAAGAACAACATTTATTCTACCCAAAGGCTTTTTAATGGTAGAATTCGTGAGGTGCAAATTAAGAGAGCATTCATCCATATTAGTAAAACCTAGCACATCACAAAGATGTTTTTGTATGGTGTAAATGCTAGCACCCAAATCACATAGAGCATTGCACTCATAATTTTTAATTTTAACCTTAATTGCAGGTTCCCACTCATCATATAATTTTCTAGGAATTGATACTTCCAACTCTAGCTTTTCTTCTAAAGATTTCATCACTGCTTCTACGATATGTTTCGTAAAAGCCTTAGTTTGCTAATAAGCATTTGGAGAGTTTAGCATTGATTGCAACAAAGAGATACACTCAATCAAAGAACAACGACCATAATTAAAGTCCGTGATCCAAGATAGTGAACACATCACTATTTAAAGTTTTTACCTCTGCAAACCCACCTTTATCAAAAAAATTCATCAAGATTTTTACCCTCCGAATCGTGGGGACGTCTTCTAGCTTAAGTTGTATCTTCTTCAGTCCCTTTTTCATCAAGTTTAATATTACTAAAAAAGAGTAAATAGAAGAAACACCAATAATTTTAACATCTTCATCATTACTACGAAAAACATATAGCGGAATCGCTTTTTCTAAGAATTCTCACTTAGCTCTTAATCTATCGATTCTTTCTTTACTTTCATCTATGGAGACATAAATGTGACGCCCGAAGACCGACGTCCCAGAAGATTCCAGATGTTCCGGGTTCTCCCGTGTGTTTCATTTGTGCTTGTGTTATTTATTTTGCATTGCATCATGTCATCATGTCATAATTCTTTTGCATCTCAACCAAATAAGTCGTGTGGACCTTCGGTCCATTTAAATCGAGGGAAGGATGACTTCTCTTTATAACATATCCTCCTAATATTTATGGAGCTATTATAAATAAATATTCCATTTGTTTGGAATATCGAAACACACTTGCAAATTCTCCATATTCTTTTCACTCCAAGTTTTGACTCCCAACCCTTGCCAATAATTCTTTATCTCTTTTATCGAGGCTCCACCAAAATTCTTAACATTTTGGACCTCCCAGATACCCACTTCTTTCTCACACTCGTTGAATTAAATTCAAAGGAATTTGAATTTAATTTTTTCAATCATGCCAGTTCTATTTTCCTGGATAAGGCTCATTTTTATGAGTCCGGGAAAACTATCCGCTTGCGAAAAATCTTTCTCTAAGCCTCTCTTTCTTTTCATCATTCTTCTTCTTTTTTGTTAAAGAAATCAGTAGTAGATAGGAGGCAGAGAGGCCCAGCCGCCGGCCTCTAAGGCCCATCAGCCTTCTAGGCTCCCCAGGCCCATCGCCTCCTCTGCACTAACCTAACCTCGAGCCCCGACCCACTTCTCTCCCTCGATCCCTCTCGTCCTCTCGACCGCGCCGCCAGCCTCCCCGCTCCCTCGCTCGATCCCTCCCCGATCCCGTCCGTCTTCATCGCCCGACCGCACCGCTGAATCGTCTCCCTCCTTGCGCCACCGAAGGCGGAGCACGAGCCCCTGCCTCAGCCCCCCTGCGCCGTCTCCAGCGCGCCGCGCCTCCCCTTCCTCCGTTCGGCACGCCGCCGCCGAAGGCCGCCCTGTCGTCGTGCTCCGCCGCTGGCGCCCCAAGTGCCCGCCGTCGTCCCCCTCCAGCGCCGCCCGCCACCGGCGCCTGGCTCGCCGCGTCGTCCCTCCATCGTCGCCCCGCGCCAGCTCGCCGAGGGGAGGAGCCCCTCGAGCAGCCTCCAGCGCCGCGCCTCTGGCCTCCCATGCCTCCTCCCGTGCGGCCCCGACCTCGCCTCTGGCCGCGCTGCTGGCGCCCCTCGTCCTCGCTGCTCC
Source organism: Secale cereale (assembly GCA_902687465.1). Lineage (NCBI taxonomy): Eukaryota > Viridiplantae > Streptophyta > Magnoliopsida > Poales > Poaceae > Secale > Secale cereale. The sequence goes on along the minus strand of LR738715.1, from coordinate 877,661,409 downwards.
GGTCGGCAAGTCCAGCCGCCGGTGCCTCCGCGCCTTGCTCCCTCCGGCCATGGACTCGGCCTCAAGCTCGCCTAATCAGGCCTTTGACCTACCGGGCTCGATGACTGCCATGTTGCCGTCGTTTTGTTGCGACTGTTGTTTTCGCCTAGATCGACTACATAGATGCAAGTACCACGACGACCTCGTGTACGATTACAAGATGATGCGTCAAGTTCCTCGCCGTGTGCAACTACCATCGCCAAGACCCGAGACCCCAAGTACCACGACGACCTTTGCGCCAAGTACCACTACGCCCGGATCACTCGGAACCCTCAAGTTCATCTACGAAACGGGTACGACGGCCGTCGCCGAACCGTGTACCACTACCGTCGCCCCGAAGACGTCCGATGCCGCGACAAGTACCTCTTCGGAAACGTGAACGGCTACAAAACATGTACCACGACCCCCGTGTACGACTACTTCCTCTACGACCTCGAACCGCCCCGAAACGAACGTGTCCGTTGTATGAGACGTGTCGGATGTTTGCATCGTGTCCGTTGTGCCCTCGTTTGCCTTGGTCGCCGACCCGTGGGAACCCGGTGACGGGATCACCCCGCCTTTCATCTTGTTCGACTCGCTCTCGCTACCTTGCTTTTGCACCGGCATCTCTACGAGTGTCGGATCATCGGAACGTTGTCATGGCATCGTATCCGTTTTCGCCGCCACGACCCTCTTTTCTTTCCGTCGTGGCGACAAATACTCCTTATCATCTTCATGTCAACTTTTCTTATAAAATTGCATAAAACTTGATCATGTCATCCGCATCATGTTAACAACATTAAAATGTGTGAACTGTTGTTTGCTTAAAATTGCTAAACATGCATATGGGGTTTTTCCGGAATTGTTGTTGTAGTTTCCGGCCTCATTTAAACTTGTGGACTTGTGTTGTTTTTTTCTGTGCTTCTTACCTTGCCATTTATTGCTTCCTGTAGACTTGTCTTGCACCATATCTTGCCATGTATTGCATCATGTATAGACTTGTGTTGTTTTTCTGTGCTTCCTACCTTGCCATGTATTGCTTCCTGTATAGACTTGTCATGCATCATACCTTGCCATGTATTGCATCATATAGACTTGTGCTGTTTTTTTCTATGCTTCCTACCTTGCCATGTATTGCTTCCTATATAGACTTGTCTTGCATCATACCTTGCCATGTATTGCATCATATAGACTTGTGTTGTTTTTTTCTGTGCTTCCTACATTGCCATGTATTGCTTCATACGTAGACTTGTTTTGCATCATACTTGATTGAGCATATTGTCGTGTCTCGTGTTGTGTGTTTACCGTATTGCTTGCTTCTTCTCGTTAGTGCTTGTTCCGTTGCGATCGTGATGATTCGTTCGACTTCTCGTGGTTCTTCTTCAAGGCTTCTTCTTCGTCTTCTTCTGGACTTGTTCTTCTCCCTCGCGGAATCCCAGGCAAGATGACCATACCCTTGGATACCTTTACTATCATTGCCCTTGCTTAGTTGTCTCGATGCTATCGTTATATGTCGCGCTACCCATCTTATTGTCAGCCCCTCTCCTTGTTGGCATGAAACCTCTAACCTTTGACACCTTCCTAGCAAAAACCATTGTTTGGCTATGTTACCCGCTTGCTCAACCCCTCTTATAGCGTTGTTAGTTGCAGGTGAAGATGAAGATCGTTCCATGTCGGAACTTGTTGTTGGCATATCACAATATCTATTATTATTATTAACACACCTATATACTGGACATGGGTGGAAGGCTTGGCCGTTTGCTCGGTGTTTTGTTCCACTCATGCCACCTTAGGAGCCGATAAACCGGCATTATGTTCCTTGATTTTGCGTTCCTTACACGGTTGGGTATATGGGGACCCCTTGACACTTCGTCTTTGAATAAAACTCCTCCAGCAAGGCCCAACATTGGTTTTAATTTGCCTCATAATAACAACTTAATTAATTAATTAAATTTGCATAGGGGGTCGCGTCCCCGGGTACTCTTTTCTACATAGCAGGGGGGCCAGTGCTGATGGTGTTGGTCCCAAACGGGGGTTATGCGGGGACACCACGGGGAAACTCGAGGATTGGTTTTACTCGTAGGATCACCCATCCGGTCGTGGCCTGAGACGAGATACGCGCGGCTACTATCAGGGTGTCGACACACCGGGAGGTCTTGCTGGACTTGTTTTACCATTGTCGAAATGTCTTGTGCACCGGGATGCCGAGCCTGATCGGATTTCCCTAAGATAAGGGGTGATGATATTATATTTATCACTTCAGCTGATCGTGAGAGCTTGTGATGGGCTAAGTTGGGACACCCCTGCAGGGTTATGATCTTTCGAAAGCCGTGCCCGCGGTTATGTGGCAGATTGGAATTTGTTAATGTCCGGTTGTAGAAAACTTGACAGGGAATCCAAAGTAAAACACACAACTGTGTGAGTAACCATGACTGTCTCTTTTCACTTTGAGAAGAGAATACGGTGGGGTTATGTTTGACTCGTAGGTAGTTCAGGATCTTTAGCGATCACTATTAGTTTGCGACCGTTTGCGTAGATGCTCATCTTATTCTTGTACTCGTAAGTTAGCCACCATATTATGCTTAGCCGCTGCTGCAACCTCACCACTTTACCTCTTCCTACCCATAAAGCTTTGCTAGTCTTGATACCCATGGTTATGGGATTGTTGAGTCCTCGTGGCTCACAGTTACTACAACACCAGATGCAGGTACAGCTGAGTACGATGCAGGAGATGGATCAGAACTTCGGTGGGAGTTCGATGAAGAGCGTAGCCGTATGTATGTGACGTTTCGACGATCAGTAGTGGTTTCTACTAGGGGCGATTCGGACCTGTGTCTTTATGTTTTGGTATCTTTCTTTTGGATCTTCGCCCGTAGTCGGGTTGTGATGTTTTGGATGATGATTTGCTTATGTAATGTATTGTGTGACGTGGCGAGTGTAAGCCAACTATCCTTTTGCAATTTCATCCCTATTTTTACATGAGTCGTGCAAAGATACCAAACTTGAGATCATTCCAAAATGGGCTTATACCTTTAAGTCGTGCCTCGACACGTAGGAGGTATAGTCCCATCCTGGGCATTACAATAAAGAACTTTAATTGATTCATTAATATCAATCTTAGGTGGTAAAATTTTCTTTTTAAGAATTTCCACATCATGAACAATGTTATCACAGCTCCTAGACATATCATTAAGTTGACTCAATTTTTCTTCTATCGTAGTGTTGAAAACTTTTTGAGCATTAATAAAATAATTGATATTGCTTTCGAGATTAGAAGGTATCCTATTATTATTGCTATATGAGTTACCATTGGAATTGCTATAATTATTAGAGGAATTTCCTGAAAACGGTCTAGGATTAAAATTACCTCTATAAGCATTGCTATTAAAATTATTTCGTGAGACAAAATTCACATCTACGGGATTATAATTTTTGCTCAATTAAAGTGGACAATGGCACATCATTAGGATCAATTAGAGTATTTTTACTAGCAACAAATTTCATAAGTGCATCAACTTTATCACTCAAAGTACTAATCTTCTCAATAGAATTCACCTTTTTACTAGTAGTAGTTTTTTCAGTATGCCATTGTGAATAATTTGTCATAATATTATCAAGCAATTTAGTATAAACATTTTCTCTTTTTACAGACCCCAAATTTATCTTTTCTATAGACCCTAAATTTGTCTTCTTTGCCAAGAACTGCTCAGATGTTCAAATGATTTGAAAATTGGAGCGAACCTCGCATATCAAATTATCAACCACACAGAAAATGATTTTTTTCTTATTTTTTCTAGTATTTATTTTGAATTATTTGGTGAGGGCAAGTGAAGCTGAGGCTTGGCTCACAAGTGGAGTACCGGTATCTAGCGGCGTGATTTGCGTACGTCAGGCAGCACAGTAGGAATACGATCGATAAGCTTGCTCATCATGGTGATCCATACCTTTACCTACCAACGAGTCCAGTCGAGCTCCGCGAATTAATCAGCAGCTTGTTAATTGCATTTGCCGTCTATATAAATACACAATAGTACGTGCGTGTAAGTGTAATCCAGAGGTAGCAGGTGGTACCCTGGTGGCAATGTCAATGGCGTCGAGCATGCAGCAGCTGACGCAGGACCCAGTGATCGCCTCCCTCCTCGCGCTCGCGCTCGCCACCGTGATCATGCTGATCGCCGGCGTGAGCAGAGGCGGAGGCCGTCGGAAGCCGCGGCTGCCCCCGAGCCCGAAGGGCTTCCCGGTGATCGGGCACCTGCACCTGGTGCGCCCGCCGGTGCACCGCACCTTCCACGACCTGGCGGCCAGGCTGGGCCCGCTGATGCACATCCGGCTCGGCTCCACCCACTGCGTGGTGGCCAGCTCGGCCGGCGTCGCCGCCGAGCTCATTCGGTCCCACGAGGGCAAGATCTCCGAGCGGCCGCTCACGGCCGTGGCGCGCCAGTTCGCCTACGGCAACGACGGCTTCGCCTTCGCGCCCTACGGCCCGCACTGGCGCTCCATGAAGCGCCTCTGCATGTCCGAGCTCCTCGGCCCCCGCACCGTCGAGCAGCTCCGCCCCGTCCGCCGGTCCGGCCTCGTGTCTCTGCTGCAGAGCGTGCTACACCAAGCGTCGGGCGCTGAGGCGGTGGACCTCACCGCCGCGCTCATCCAGCTGTCCAACACGTCCATCATCAGGATGATGGCCAGCACCGTGCCCGGGAGCGTCACGGAGGAGGCCCAGGCGCTGGTGAAGGCCGTGGCCGAGCTCGTCGGCGCGTTCAACGTGGAGGACTACGTCGCCGTATGCCGCGGCTGGGACCTGCAGGGCCTCGGCCGCCGCGCCGCTGACGTCCACCGTCGCTTCGACGCGCTCCTAGAGGAGATGATACGGCACAAGGAGGAGGCCCGAGAGGCCAGGAGGATGCGTGGTGGAGGAGACGGAGAGACGCCGGAGAAGAAGACGACCACGGGAACGACGACGGAGAGCAGCAAGGACTTGCTCGACATCCTGCTGGACAAGTTGGAGGACGATGCGGCGGCGGAGGTGAAGCTCACCAGGAAGAAGATCAAAGCCTTCGTCATCGTAAGACCAAAGCTTTTTAATCAATCTTCTTCATCGTGCCGTTGCGTTTACTGAATTCTTCTCGATCACACACGTGCATGTACCATGCAGGACGTGGTGACCGCGGGCTCCGACACGTCGGCGGCGATGGTGGAGTGGATGCTGGCGGAGCTGATGAACCACCCGGAGTGCCTCCGCAAGGTGCGGTCGGAGATCGACGCGGTGGTGGGGCGCGACAGGATCGCGGGCGAGGGCGACGTGGCGAGCCTCCCCTACCTGCAGGCGGCGTACAAGGAGACGCTGCGGCTGCGCCCGGCGGCCCCGATCGCGCACCGGCAGTCGACGGAGGAGATGGTGATCACCGCGGCCGGCGGCGTAGGCGGGTTCAGGGTCCCGGCGGGCACGGCGGTGTTCATCAACCTGTGGTCCATCGCGCGCGACCCGGCCAACTGGGACGCGCCGCTGGAGTTCCGGCCGGAGCGGTTCATGGCCGGCGGCCGCAACGAGGCGCTGGACCCGCGCGGGCAGCACTTCCAGTACCTGCCGTTCGGGAGCGGCCGGCGCGGCTGCCCCGGCATGGGGCTCGCGCTCCAGTCCGTGCCCGCCGTCGTGGCGGCCCTCGTGCAGTGCTTCGACTGGGCCGTGCCAGTGGCCGCCGACGGCGACGCCAAGAAGATCGACATGGAGGAGGCCGACGGGCTGGTGTGCGCGCGCAAGCACCCGCTGCTGCTCCGCCCCTCGCCGCGCCTCAGCCCCTTCCCGGCGGTCGTCTAAGCCCGGCCGGCACGGCGTCGCTGTCGTCCACGTCCCTCTTGTGTCGTCCGCACGTACACGTCAAGAGTGGTCGTTTCCTACTACTGCCGTTGGCACGTTAATTAATGAAGATGTGTGCATTTGGCTCGTTCTAATGCTTACAGTCATTGTCAGGTGGTTCATAGACCTGCTTGTAACCTTTTTTACTTCCGTATGGATCTATGTATATTGCTGTCACATCTTACTAATGAACATGGACGGTGCTAACGTCCCATATTTTCGGGTTTTAAGGAAGTGCTAATTTCAATTTTTTTTCCCTCCTAACATTGTCTCAAGCTCGTCTATACCTTTAAAACAAGTATATCTCATCCAGATGAGTTCTAGCAAAACTGTTAAAACAAAGGACTGTGCTAACTTCGGAGACAGAAAGATAAGCAACAGATACCTCCTTCTTCCTACCTAATCATGCATGCATGCAACCTTACTAGCTAATTTCGTGGATAGTGGCAAAGGAACACATGCAACCAGCCTTGATTAATGATTTCATGCATGCATGCAAACAAAAAGACAAAACAGATGATGTCAGTAAAAGATTCTCCCCATTTTAAAACTTTAAAATATTTTGTAGCTCAAACCGTCGCTTCGGTTTAAAATCCGTGTTCACATAAAAAATCGTCACGACGAGAGCATCGAAACAAGATCCCATATTGGTATGTTTCTATAATTTTTTTTCAGACCAAAAGTTACCATGCCCATAGTGTGTAACTTATCATGAAGTTACACTGAAGTTATCAGAGGTATGTTTCAACTATTTTTTTGCCTGAGCCAAAATTTATTATGGTATTGTAAGTAAATTATGCAATATCCACCATCTACGATCGATGTTGTCCTTGGGCCACAAGGTGAGGTCCACATGCCAACATGGCATGACCCACATATAAAACAAAAAATTGCGCATTGTGCCTGGCTAGACCGTTTTGGTATGTGTCAGACCGTGCAGTGTTTAGGTCTATGGTGCGTAGAATACTATGGCATTTACGCTGAGGTTACTGAGGGTATGTTTTTTAATTTGTTCTCTCCGGATCAAAGTTACCGTGGCCTGTGGTCGAATATTACCATATTATTTACACAAAAAAAGGTATCGAGGTTATGTCTTCTTGAAAGAAAAATCGAGTGAAAGTTATCGTGGTGTTCGTACGTGAGTTATCAGCTCTGGTGTGCGTATATTACCATGTTATTTACACATAAATTATCAGGGGTATCTTTTTTCAACAATTTTATTCCAGGGTCATAAGTTAACGTGATATTTGTACCTGAGTTATCAACTATGTTGTCCATGTATTATCATGTTATTTGCACAGAAGTTATCGGGACACCTAGTCAGAAGTTACCGGGGTGTTTGTACGAGAGTTAGGGCATGTACAATGAAGGCATCACCCTCATGCCGCCTCAGCTATTTATTTAATCAAAAAGTGATAGAACCACCGTTTGTGAAAAATTCTAGCCAACGCAAGCTACACTCTGTAGGGAACCCATCTCCCTGCACATGCATGCGGTTTTCTGTCCCCTCTCTCTACCTATCTCCTTGCATGCATCAGCCTACCTTCTTCTTTCTTACTTTCTCTCAGCTTTTACACCCAAGAGACCGGCTCTTCTGCAGGCTACAGCATCTCCTGCGAGGCAATAGCTTTTAGTCCGAACCAAGCTCCGAGCCTACGTGGACCTGCGGAGCACTAGGTTGAAGCTACCCATTGGCCATGCCCTTATCAACTCGGATAGCAATATATTACCATATTATTTACATAGAACTTATCAAAGGTGTGTTTCCAACAACACCCCCCTCCTCCCCTCCCCCATGTTTTCAACAACAGTTTCCCCCGGGCCAAAGTTATCATGATGTTCGTGTGTAAGCTATGAAATCCATTGTGAGTAGAGTATCATGCTATTTTCACAAAATTTATTAGGGGTATGTTTTCAACAACTTTCCCCCAGGTCAAACTTACCACGGTGTTGTATATAAGTTATCATGTTTGCAGTTTGTAAATTAACATGCTACTTACACAGAAATTATGGGGTATATTTTCAATACTTTTTCCCCGGGTCAAAATTATCATTGTGTTTGCGGTGACTAAATTATCATGCAATTAGCAAAAAAAT
>LR738715.1:877621246-877643815 GCA_902687465.1 Secale cereale | reverse complement strand
CCCCCCCCCCCCAAAAACAAAGTGCAGCTCAGAGACTTTTTGCTCCTGGCAAAAGAGGGAGGGCATGAGCTATTTGTAACACCCTTTTCAATCTCCCTGAGACAATTTCTTCAATCCCCTCTTTCCCATCAACGAAAATCAGCCCCATAAGTAGAAAATATGTTTGAACAGAAACCCAAATCTCGACTATTGGATCATGTTTGGAAGTTAAATAATGGTACCTTTTCTAGTAAAATGTTGGTAGCTGTCTGATCTGAGCCACATCTTATCGAATGGTAAAGACTACTAATTCATTATTTTATTCTAAGGTTTGTTCCTATTTGATAAATGTCCTTCCATTCGCTACTTGTTATTTCTTTTTCTTGGTACATGTTATTTCCCAACCAGCTGAAACACTATATGCAACTACCAACTAGTGATGTAAGAAAGAAGATGAGTGAAATTCGGATATAAATAAATGAATGAAAGATAGTGCAGTTAAGAATTGAATACCTTACCCAGCTGCGTGACAAACTCCCAATCATCAACAAGTTGCTTCTTTAGTGTTACTGGAAACTGCGACATTAGGAGACTCTCTGATGACCTTCTTTCCTTTTCCTGAATCAACCAAGGTGGAGTCATTAATACGTTACAGCAACATCACAAGAAACTAATAAAAGACTATTCAAAAGGAGATATGTTTAATGTTAATATCGTTCTGTATATAGATAATATGCATAGAGTATGAACTTTATAGAAAATCAAATCAAATACTTCACAATGTACATGTTTGGGAATCATAGCCACCTCAACGCCAAGCTGATTCTTGCGCTTCTTCCCCTTGGCTGGAATTTCAACATAACAAGTACATTAAAGTACGTATAATATAAATAAGTAGCTGGGAAAAAAAATCTGAAAACAGATAAATGCACCAATAGAGTAAAAGAAACAAATGACATAAGGAATTTCGTTAAAAAAAGGAGCAGTCTTACCAAGACCCTTAGTGTCCTCTTTATCGGCTTTTGCATCCGCTGAAAGCAAATATGAGAGCCAATCAGGAGAAATTTCAACCAAAAGACCGTAAGTATATAAATATGGTCGAGATATGTGGACTTTCTAAATGCCCTATCAAAGTTCCGAAAAGCGGCCACCTAGCCTACCAAGGCTCTAAGAGACACCCTTACTAGAACAAAGCACCTTTTAGAACATTGTGATCTATATTCATTACTGCATTATTATTTAGTGCAGACAGGTATAACTAGTGACATATCTATCACCAAAAGTTGTTTCAGCACCTATCACAAAATCATTCCAACAATGGGTTGCAAAATAACAATTTACTTCAAAAGAAGATATGAAGGATGGAATTTGAGCTACATCAGTATGAGATCATCAAAATGTTCAGTTATAGCCATCCCATCGATAGAAATGACTTGCAAGATGATGCCATTACTGCAAAATGTCACTAACCATTAGAGCCTTTTGGGTTATGCTGTGCTGACCGTCCACCAGTCCTGACGGTTTTGTCCCCTGACTGGTTTTTCAGCTCTAGTTGTTTGCGAACATTCTCTTCAGTCAACTTCAATAAACGATCACTTGCGACCCATTCATCCCAACTATAACCATTGAAAAATGAATAAAGTTGAAAAGAATGTGTACAACTGTACATGGAGGATTAGAACAGCAGGGATGGACAATTAATTAACTGGAGTGATGGTGACATAATTAGAATGACAGAAGCAAGCACTCAACAGGGATTAATGGAAAAGTTAATGGAGTATAACTGCGCACAACCATAAACCTGAAGATGAAGGCATTTGGTTTAGTCAATTGTAAGAAGTGAAAAGCCATGCATAATTTCGTAAACAACATGAAAACTAGGTGGTTGCTCAGTATTCCATGATTCCAAAGATGGGCATACACACAAAACTGAAGAAGTTCAACTATTTCCAAGATGCAGCGTGAAACTTTGTTTCTTGAGCTGAATAAAGAGCAGCAATAGTGCATCTGTGTTTAACTAAGTTTAGACCAATTCCTTTGTAGAGAGTTCAACTTGTAATGATATGAGGGCTACTGTATGTGATGATGATGTTAATTGCTTGACCAATAAGAACATTGAATGCAGTATATTGCAACCGAAGAACTACATATCTTACAAATATCACTGACGTATGCATCAATAGAAAGAACAGGAACAACATAATGATACATTTCTAACTCCAGGTGAATATGGAAGACTTATCTAATAGCCACTGGTATGCACTTACTTTTTATTCCATCCCTGCAAAAAGGGAAGAGACAAACTTAATAACAGCAGGAAAAAAAAGGACCTAAAAGGAAGAGCGGACACATATATAGAGATTATAGCTTCCGATATCCCAATGCTAAGAGTGGCCAAAACAATGTGGAAACAGTGCTTTGAGGTAAATATCATGTTTTACAATGGCGGTTTGGGGGGACTTACAAGGTAATGGACGAAATACCGCCACTCGTCCTCCCGATTTTCAGTTTTTTGAACCTTCACAGATAAAAAAGAATATATGATCAGCATACATAAAAAGACATCAGCAAAAAGTATGTACCAAAGAAACATATGCTGCATACACTTATAATATGCACTTCCCAACCCGACATTCACAGCTTAGTTCCACATGCCAGGACTTGAGAAATGCTGGGAAAGAGATACTAGTACATTTTAGCAGAAACGAAAGCGGACTACTACAATTGAAGAAAGAAAATAAAGAGTAGCCGTTTTCCTTTTCGTTTACTCCGGTGGTTGTGTTCGTTTCTCCCATTATTAAATCACTATTACCGAGGGAAGAATTGCGGGTGTGCAACTGGTAAATGTCATATAGCCTTCAGGGGTCGTGCGCGTCTTAATAAAAGTACAAATGTAGTCCCATTCCCATCTCCCACTCCTTGTTACTATGTACAGAATGTAGCCTCCAGGAGTACATGAAGTACCCATGGTCCAAGAAATCAATCCCCCTGGTGCCAATCATGGTCTGGTACTGAGATACCCACAACACTCGTGTCTATATGTGCTCTGTAATAAACAAATTAAAAATTATGCCCTAAATACAAAAAATCTGGGCGGCGCAGAGGAGGAAGCGTTTCCTTCTTCTCTGAAGAAAAGAAGATCACCGCGCCGTCCGATGTGATGTATACGGCATCGGATTACAACCCCCTGAACCCTCGCCTACTCCGACGGCCCCGCCCCAAACCCTAGCCACGACCTCAAAAAAAAAAAAAAAAACGGGACGGACGAGCAGGGCCTCCGGGGAGGCGACGCGGCGGCGGGCGAACCCTAGACCGGAATGGGAGGTGGGGGGAGAGGGGGAGGGCGAGGGATGGGGGCAACCTTGGCCTCGTAGAGGAGGGGGCCGTGGTAGGCGAGCACCTTCTCGCCCTCCACGAAGGAGACCGCGGAGCCCCTGGCCCTGTCCCTGTCCTTGTCCTTCCCTCCGGCGCCGCCGCCGCCGCTCCCCGTCGTCGTCGTGTTGGAGCTGCCCCCCATCGCGCCCGCGCCGGCACGCACGCCGAGGGGAGGGGAGTGGAGTGGGGGGAAATTCGGAGATGGAGAGGGGGGAAATTGGTGGGAGTGGAGCGAGGAGGAAACCGGCCGGCGCCGGTTAGAGGGGGAAGAAAAAGGAAGGAAGGGAGTGGGGAAGGGCCTCGGGCCAAGGCCCAAACAGGACGAACGTGGCCTTTCCCTCTCACCAGGCCCTGCCTCCTTTCTCTCTCGGCTTTCACATTTTTTTCCTTTTGCAAACACACCTCAGATAAGCTGCCAAGACTCCCTCAACAAAAAAAAAAAAAGAGAGATACGATGCTAATCTTTGACTTCCCAACTTTGAGCTGGCCACCTGCTATTTTATGAATACATTAGAAAAACATAGTTTTCTGACTTTTCAGGGGGGGAAATAACAGCCGAATTCATACAATATGATTTCCTAAAAATGATTTATGCAAAAATAAAAAACATTTTTTAAAATATGTTCGATCGTCTAAGAAAGATGGTTCTGCGTGTCGACCAAGTATCTCATACATACAAATGTCTTATGTACAAAACTTGTGGTTTAGTGTACTATGTTGTACCGTCTGTGTAGAAAACACATTTTAGTACGCTCAATACCATTTTTCTTTATTCAGTTTTATGTTTTTGAACTTCTCGCTGATTCAGATTTTCCAATGTGAATGCATGAACTTTTCACAAGTCCAAATTTCACTAAATTAAAGTTCTCCAGCTTTCTTGATGGAAATTTATTTATTTTTCACATTTAGAAATTATTATTTTTAATTTTATAGTTCAAACACAATCATTTTACTGTTCATTATTTTTGTTTAGTCTATTTTTAAACAATTAATATGCTTTGGCATTTAAGATTGATTTTTATTTGCATAGTTTTCAAACCTGTACAGTAAGAAGTAGAGATAAAAGAGAGCCATTTGGCATATGTGGCTAGCTGTGGCTCATTTCATTCCTTTTCCTATCAATAGTAAAAAATTGAAATAAATAAATAATAAAGCTCCAAATGATAAATTATAGTACATCTACTCCCTCCGTCCGGTAATAGTTGTCATCAAAATGGATAAAAGGGGATGTATTTAGATGTATTTTAGTTCTAGATACACTCCATTTTGTTCATTTTGATGACAAGTATTTTCGGACGGAGGGAGTACTTGACAGAGATCTCTTCTGTTAGAGACACATTTCTCTTAACTAGATGAACTAGCCACCATAGAGAAATGTATAGTACTCCCTTTGTCCCAAAATAAGTGTCTCCAATTTAGTACTCCCTCCGTTCAAAATAAGTGACTCAAAAATGACTCAACTTTGTACTAAGTTAGTACAAAGTTGAGTCATTTTTGAGTCACTTATTTTGGGACGTGAGTCATTTTTGAGTCACTTATTTTGGGACGGAGGGAATACAACTTTGTATTAACTTATTTAGGAACGGAGGGAGTACAAGAAAACCTGCATGTACAATTAGTTGGGGGAAGAGAAGACTAAGTAAAAGTAGAGAAGATAACATTACAAGCAGTCAATTGAACTGACCTACCCAACCATCCACATTCCCTTAACTACCCTACCTACGCTGCCATCTCATCCCATCGCTCTAACAACAGTGTGATGCGAAATGCAGAATGATACATACAGACAGACAGACATATATACATACATAGTAGAGGTCAAGGCTGCTCCCCCTTTCCTTCATGTGTATTCTATTGCCATCCATGAGTGAGGTACCTTGCCATGATCATGATTCATGTAGCTAGCCTAGGAAGCTAGGTGTCAGTCAGAATCAGAGGAGCTGGAGCTGCTGTCCGCCTTTGCCCTCCGGCCTTGGATCGCCGGCTTCAGAGCTTGCCGGGGGTCGCGGAACGATTGCATCGACTGGGACGGCTGCTTGCCCCCTTTCGCCGGTGCTGCCGCTGCCGCCGCCGCCGCCGCCGCCTTCTTGTTGGCGGCGGCCGCTTTGACGGCCGCCTCTTTCACCTCCCTGCACACCTTCTCCAGTATCACCAGGAAGTCGCGCACCACGACGAACAGGCGCAGGCCCTCATCCTTCCCGGTGCTGCCGTGGAAATAGTCCACGGTGGAGCGCACCAGCAAGCGGAGCTTCTTCTCCTCCTCCAGCAGGTGGGTCACCTGCACCTGCGACTTCTCCACGAACTGGGCCAGCTTGCGCTGGAACCCGCTCTCCTCCTCCAAGCTCTTAATGCCCGTGTTCAGGAACTCGTTCGCCTTCACCAGCCTGTGCCCGAGGCTCGCCACCGCGATGGTGAGCGCGTCCGCGTCGAGGATCGCTGCCTTGCGGACATTCTGGAGGTCGTCACACAGGCCGGACACCATGCTGAGGCCAAGCTCCTTGTAGTGCTCCGTGTCGTCGCCGACATCCTCGGTCAGATCATCGGTGCTGCTCACGCTGGAGACACTGCTGTTCTTCTCCTTGGCCGCCCGCACGGCACGGACACCCTCCGAGCGGATGATCTCCTGCACGACGAAATGCAGCAGCGTCGTCTTGCCATCGAGCCCCTTGACATCAGCCAGCTTCAGGAGGGTGTCCAGTTTGAACGCCTGTGCTCCCCCTCGAAAGGTACCATCATTCATTCGGTTGCCAGTTTTAAGTACAGCCTCCAGTAGCTTCTTGAAAAGACGGCTGTGCCTAAGCTCGTCGCAGGCAACCTGATCGACTAGTAAATCTTAATTAATGCATTGGTAGTAGAATGAGGCGTCTGCTAAATCTTAGCTTAATTTACCTCTAGGGTTTTGAATGACTGCTCCACACCTGTAGCTTCTTCCGTCAAACTGGACATCAAAAGTAACGTCTCCAAGCGTTGGAAAATGTATGGGATGTCAATGATGGTCTTCAAGAATTGCTCCGCTTGGCCAAGTTGACTCATCTCTCCAGTGTACAGCCGAAGCCGTAGCTCCTCGTCACTGGTTGGGGTCCACCGTAGCAAGGTTTGTATCAAATCGGTTGGGAGTTCATGCCCTGCATGCAATTACCAAAGGGAACAAACATGCCCAACTATTGGTCCCAGCTTTACCATAGAACAAAAATTCAAGAGTTTATTGTAAAGTGCATTACTTGACTCAAACAAAAGATCTATCTATTTGTCACCTCCTCACCACATGGAGCACAGTTCATGTATCGAAGAGATGGTCGATTTTAGACAGGAGAACAAAACACAAACTGGGCACTGCAATGTGCTTGTGGAGGGAAACTTTGAAAGTAAAAACACAATGTGTCGCTTTACCTTCTGTAACTGCAACATGTACGTCTTTAGCTGTAACACTGAGTGCCTTCAATGATATTGCTAAATTCTGTGCCTTTTTAGCATCTAGGATCCTAACGACTTGAGGCGCTTCCTTTGCTGGCTCTTTTTTATCATTACTTTTGTTGTCAACAGGTTTGCAACCAAAAAGAGATTCAATCATCTCCTCATTAAACCTACAAATGAATTAGTACAATTGAAGAGTTAATCACAACATCAAGTAAGAAGTTGAGTGAGATATAAAACAACATCAGCAGCATAAGCAGAAATAATAACAAAACAAGACCGGCTCGCTTACTGGAAGGATCCTGCTTTAATTTGATCCCACACCATTGCTTGATCTGTTGCAGTAACTTTATCCCAGAAGAAGGGCTTCAACTTTGTTTTCGAAGAGTCTGCAACAGGAGCTGCAGCTCCTGGCCTCTTAAGCGGCGGAGGTCCACCTTTTCTTGGACCACCAGGCATTGCTGGTGGCGGAGGCCCCCCCGGTCCACCTTTTAGAGGTGGAGGTGGAGGTCCAGGTCCTGCTCCAGCCCTTGCACCAGGAGGTGCTGGTGGCCCTGGAGGAGGAGGCCCGCCCGGTTTTGGAGGTGGTGCGGGTGCACCTGGTGCAGGTGGTGGTGCGGGTGCACCTGGTGCAGGCGGTGGTGGTGCGGGTGCACCTGGTGCAGGCGGTGGTGCGGGTGCACCTGGTGCAGGCGGTGGTGGTGCGGGTGCACCTGGTGCAGGCGGTGGTGGTGCTGGTGCACCTGGTGCAGGCGGTGGTGCTGGTGCACCTGGTGGTGGTGGTGGTGCTGGTGCACCTGGTGGTGGTGGTGGTGGTACTGGTGCACCAGGTGGTGGTGGTGCTGCTGGTGCACCTGGTGGTGGAGCTGCTGGTGCTGGTGCATCTGGAACTGGAGGAGGGGGTGGTGGTACTGGTGCACCTGGAACTGGAGGAGGAGGTGGCGGAGGTGGACCTGCAGAAGGAACTGCAGCCTTCTCGGCTTTGGCCGCCGGCTCTCCAGCGATGGTCGTTACTTCGTACGAAGCAAACCTGCTGTGTCGCTCCATTAGTTCTGCTTTCATTGATGCTGCTCCTACTGACTTCAGTTTCGTGGCTGGCTTTTCAACGTTCAACCTCATTACTGGTACTGTAAATTCAGGCTGCTGTTTCTCAGATGCACTGCTTGACAATGCTCCCAGCCTACTGACATCGATCTGGGTGGCGGAATCCTTACGGGAAGAACCTGATGCACGCAAAGGAATAAATACAAGTAAATGACATGTAACATAATGGATGGAAACTAAACAAAACTGAGCTAACACCACCTGTTAGGTCACCACCCCCCACTAGATCATACGGTGATGCTGGCTCTTCGTCACACATGCCACACAAGCTACCGACAAGGGCCACCAATGCTACACAAGCCACTGCACCAATGACAGCAGTGGATGAACCCGAGTCATCATCCTTGCGCTTCTTTCCCAAAGAAATTTTTATGCTAACGGCTAGCGGACGATCCTCTGCTTCAGAAGAGAAAAGACTCCTGATTGCTTCTTTTGCTGGCGGTGACAAAGAATAATGTGATGTTGAAGCTCCTTCAAGAAGATATCTTATTTTTGATGCAAAAGACAGTTTGAAATTATTGGAATGTGGCAATAAGCTTCCTGCCTCCTCCTCAGCATCTTCATCCTGTGTATGCCCAGAGCCATGTGGCAAAGGAAAATTATGCTTGCTTAAGCAGTCCAGAATAGTATCGGCAACTTCTGGAGACAAAGAAGTGCTCATTCCTTCCTTGGTGCTGAATGCAAGGGTGTGATGGGACTGGCTTTTAACATCTTGAAGGATTATCCTATCTAGACCACAGTTGAACCATAATTGTTCCACCTGAGTGCAATGCAATGTATGAGAAATAACAGTTAGTTAAAATGTGGATATTATACTTCAACTTACAACATGAATGATATAGTCAGCACTTGATGGTTCATGAGAAGGAGGTTGTTTCTCATTTATAAGAAGGATATATAGCTAAAATTCCTAGAAATTGGCAAGGTTTACATAAAAATAATTAATAATTAGATAGGAAAAAGCTACCTGGGTGAAATGGTGCAATGGTAAAAACGCTATTTATGAGACAAAAAAAATTAACAGGATGAGAACATGATGGTTCTACTGATTAGTTGTTGTCATCATTTTCACTTGGTTTCATGAGCATAGACAAAAGACAAAAGACATTGTTATTTATACTATGTTAACTATACTAGTCAGGTTTCGTGATAGATGATGAATATGAGTAAACCTTGTAAGTAAAATTCTACAAGAAATTCTCTTGAGACACAAAACCCACTCCATTTTGGAGTACAAGACAGTGGCATGTGTATCACACAAGGAAATCGACAGTAGTGTCTTTAGCACTTGCTGCATCAGTACTGCAGGTAGCCCGGTATTACGGCTTGTTGCCGTAAGGCTGTAGACAGAATACAAGCATGAGTAGTGTCATTGTTCCGCCGACGACCACAGAATCTTGATTTCTTGGTTTACTTTCCCTGACCCTAAACAAATTTAACCTAGATAATCTGTCTTCTTAAAAAGAAAAATTGCGAGCGAACCTAAATAATCTATCACCAACAAAGCTAAAAAGCCAACCGCCTTGTGCTTTTCTTACCAGAGCGCACGGTTAAGCACAATGATGCACACATTAAGCGCAATTAAGCCAGGCATTTTGCTGTCATGAGCCTAGACGCGCCTTTTCTGAACTAAGTATATGCAATGCAAGACAGAATAACTTCAATTCTTACCAATTCATCACCTATTCGGCTCGGAGGAGGCAGCTGGGGAGGCGGCGGCGGCGGCCAAAACAAGTTCTTCCTGATGGCGGCGACGAGCAGCAGCCCGTCGCGGTCTGTGGGCGTGAGGAGCAGGAGGGAAATGAGGCATGCGCTGAGGAGCCATTTCAATCTGCTCCTCGGCCACCTCATCCTATATAATAATCTGCTTGCTTGCCTAATCGGCCCCTAATTCCTCGCCCAGCCGGCCATTGCTCCCCGGTGGGGATCGGCGCCTCAAGAACGCGCAAGGACGGAGCACCGATTCTTCCTCGCCTGATTCTCCTCCCCAAATCGCTGGTCTTGGGACCAAAACTTGTCGAGGTGATTTGCCCAACCGAATTTGACAGGCTGATGCCCGCGCTCGGGGTTGCCGCCTCCTGTTGATGCTGGATCTGGGCGCCTCTGCATTCGGATTGAGCCACGGAAAAGGGGAGAAAATTAGAAACTTTTGGCAATAATGATCAAAGATCCAAAAAATCAAATGGGATCTGCGGTTCGTCGGTCGATCCATGCGGCGGGCAAGGGATTTGGATGGATGGGGGAAAGAAGGAGAGAGAAACCTCCGGTTGTCGGCGGGCCGGACCCAATGTCGCCGGAGGAAAACGATGAGCCGCCACCAATCCACCGGCCTGGGCACCGCATGATACGGCGGACGGGAAACGAAAAAAAGATGAAAGGGGAGCAATCTCCCGTCCCTTGTTGCCTCATAGCGATCTATTTTTGGGGGAATGCTTTGGTGTGAGATGGGGGTGGAGGAAGAGAGGCTGCCCTTGAGGCTAGGAGGGAGGGGAGCAGCCATTGCTCGACCACAGTCTGATTCTCGTGCTTGGTTCTGGAAATTGGGCACCGCCTCAATCACGGGATATGTTTCCCAAAGATTGCATGAAAATCGTATATTTTCTCAGACGCTTTGTTTGGATGTCTGTATTGGCGGCCTCTGTATTGAATTGGTTTCAATTCCAATTCCAATTCAGCCAGGAAACTGTAATGGACGACAATACGAATTCGATTGTTTGGGTGTTTGATGAATTGGCTCGTTGAATCTTACCGAAGTTTCAATACAGAATCTTGTTTGGATGTCAAACTATGGAATTGCATAGCAACATCAGTATATGCATAAAACCAAAATGTGTACAATGTGTGAATACAATTTGATGAATATATCACAAAAAAATACTATCAAATATTTTAGAAATCGACAACAACATTATATATTACTCCCTTCGTCCGAAAATACTTGTCATCAAAATGGATAAAAAAGATGTATTTAGAACTAAAATACATCCCTTTTTATTCATTTTGATGACAAGTATTTCCGGAAGGAGGGTATATTGGTTCAACAACAACAACAACAAATATCTAAAATACATCTAGGAAATCCCCTTTTATTCATTTTGATGACAAGTATTTCCGGATGGAGGGAATATATTATATTGGTTCAACAACAACAACAACAACAAATATCTTGCACCAACAAAGTACATCACGATAGGTATTCCAAATTCACAACAACAAGACATAGTTCCAAATTTAACAATACAATAGTTCACATAAGTTCAAGTTCAACACGACATGGTCCTAAATGTAGGAAAACAGTAGTCTAGATAGGTCCAAGTTCAACAAGACAACAAGTTCAACAGGAAAGCATAATTTGCATAACTTCAAGGCAACAAAAGCAGCCAAGACTTCCTCATGTGCACGGGCAGCTCCATTAGAGCTTCAAACAAACGCTCATTAAGAATCAACTTCCCATAAGCATGTCCGCTTTTGCTAAATCTGGTATCAATTGAAGTGCAGCAAGTATTTGAGAAGGTAGTAGTCTTTGGCAATGGAAGTGGATCGGTTTTCTTCAAAGCATCTTTAAAAGTAGTCATCATTTCTCCAATCATGCACATGATGGACTCACCGATTCGTGCTCTCTTTGGTGGTACTTCTGGCGAGATTTCAATTGGTTCTTCTGGCTCTGCAACATTCTCGGCACCCGTCATGGCACCTTCACCATTGGCATGATCTTTTGAGTATATGGTAGATATGGAATCCCAATGCTTTACTACTTTGGTCTTGTAAGAACCTATGCCTTTCTCTTTTGCTTTATTCGCCTGCACCATGAACACACATAAGAAAAGTATAGTTGCAGCCCATTATTCTTGTATAAGGAAAAAACAAATAAAACAATGCAAATATATAGAAGTTACAACCACATATTTAGTCCAAACATCGTCACTGTCAATGGATAGCTTATGGTTGACCAAATCCCACCCAAAATCACTTTGAGAAAGTATCTTGCTTATGACATCAAACTGCTTGTCAAAAGTCCTAAGCCTTCTCAAGATGTTTTCCTTTGCAATATCCTTATTCGATATCCTTATTACACTTCTCCTTCACATTCTTTATACTCCCTCCGTCCAGGTGCATAGGGCACCTAAGAGAATTCAGAATTTCTAAGAATATAAGTCACTATTGTCAATTCACAAGAGGTGGTAATTAATTACGTGACCAATCATAGATAGCACACGACCTATACATCCACTGCATGCAAATAGCCTATCCATCTCCCCGTGCATGCAACGAGCAATAAGTGTGTATGCATGCAATTCACCTATTAACAAGCGTGTTGGTTGGCTGTCGTGTTAGGATGACGTGCTAACTACCCATAAAATGGACATTTAATTTTTCATCTCACCCAATCTCTACGCGCCTAAATCACAGTGCCCCTTCTTAGATGCCCTATGCACCTGGACGGAGGGAGTAGTTGCAGTGTACACATGTGCTTTCCATCCATTTTGTGAATGGTCACCCATGTTGTGATGATGAACAAGCACCTCAAGCAAAGCAGCATCCATGTCATCATCCCATGTCACATAATTCCTCTTTCCAAGTGGTGCAGCAACTTCAGCCATGGTGCTACAAAGAAAGAAAATGCACACACAAAAATAGTATGTTCGATCAATAAATGATGCATGTACAAAGAAACACACAATGCACCATCATGGTCAGCTATGCTATCACACAAAAGACAATCAACAAGTGACCGACATCACCTAGGTACTATACAAAATGAGGCCAACATCACCTAGCTACTGCACAAAATGGGACCACCATCACCTAGGTACTGCACAAAATGAGACCACCACCACCTAGTTACTCCATCTCTAGTTCAGCATGCCTAAGAAGGTATTCAGCATACATGTCTTCCGATAATTGTTGCCTAAAGTTGGTCCATTCATTAGCTTGAACAGACGTAATTAAGTTAGCTTCATCCACGGGCTCATCTTCCAAATCTGCTAGATAATTGTCAACTTCTTGCAGCAATAAATCATCCATCATATGTTGGCTATCTCTTGCAAAGTTGTGTAACACACAACAAGCATTAATAATTCGAATCTGCAAGCAATTTCATTCATTATAGTTAGCATGCATTGCTAGCCATATGTTATTTAACACCATATAAACATTTGTTACCTGGTCCTTTATGTCAAAGATCGATTGGATTCTTAGGATGGCCCATTTTTTCTTCCACAATCCGAAAGTTCTATCCACAACATTTCTAGCACGAGAATGACGCAAATTATACAATTCTTTAGGATTTTGGGGCTGTTGTTGACTTGCAACCCACTCTTTCAAGTGGTACCTAGTAGATCTGAATGGAGCCAGAAAGCCAGGTCCATTCGTGTAGCCAGCATCGACTAGGTAGTATTTGCCTATGGTTGACCAATTCAAGTTAGCTAACAATAACATAGAGAAAAAAGAAATGAAATGCCAAGAAAAACTAGTCATACCCTGAGGTATAACAAATGCATCTTGACGGTCGTTTCTCATTGTCTCACACAATACTCTGGAGTCAGAAGCAGATCCCTCCCAACCAGGTAGAACATAAAGAAATTTCATGTTCCAATCAACTCCGAAGGCTCGTGGACACACCCGTAAATTATGGCCAGTCACATATCAGAAAATTATTTTCACAACGTGAAACCTAATCTAAGCGGAACTCGTCCGGCTCCGCCGCGCCCATGTACGACGGCCGGCTGTGCCCCTCCAAGTGACGCTCCGGACGTCGGTGAGGTAGAGGAGGACATGGGACATGCACCGGCTTACGGGACTCGAGGTGTCACCGTCTGCCATGCCCTGCTCTTCCTCGTCGGAGTCCGGAGCCTTCAATGTGTTGGTCGATGTGAGGTAGATGATGAAGGCCTTCCTCGTCGGAGTCTGGAGCCTTCACGGTCGGGAGCCTTTGGGGGAGGCCGACACGTCCACCACGACACGACTGAGCCACCCGAGGTTGCAGGCCATACACTGATGCGCCGAAAAATGTGACTCCGCCTCGTGGACATCGACCGCGAGAGTTGCCACGGCCTCCTCCGCCCTCTGCCTAGCACGACACCTTGAGCAATTTTAAGACATATTTTAGCTTCATGAAGTAGACGATCTCCTTATCGTCACAAATTTCTTGATTTCTCCACACGGTTCGGTTACTCCCCAGCACACCTAGCAAATCTAGGAGGGGTTTGTTGATGATGAACTTCTTACTCTTGTACTTCAAAAGATAATCTTCTCAACACTCAAACACTCTCTCACAGATTTGGCTCCGGGGTAGGAGAGGATTTGTGTGGAAAGCAATGAGTTGACTATATATCAAAATTCTATGGTAGGAATTAAATCTCTTTGGTCTCAACACAAGGATTTGAGCTCTCTCTCGGAAAACTGGATATGAGAAGTGTTTGCTTCGCTCTGTTTGCTCCCTGAGAGTTTGGTGAAGTGAAATAGGCAGCACCAAAAATCCAACTGTTACTCACCTTTATGCACTACTCGATGAGACCAGATGAAATCACTCAGTGAGAACGATTGATACAAAAGGTTTGAACTTTAGGCGTTTTGGTGAGACCGGGTAAAAACGTTCAGTGGCTTCGAGATATGATGACCTAAGCACTTTTCACTCTTTGGTGTTACCGACTGAAACCGATCAGAAATTTCGATTGAATTTCAGTAGGCAACATAAGGTTGGTGTGCTCTTCGGTGGGACCAAAGGGCCAACTCAGTGAGACCGAAAGTCTAGGGTTTAGGCAACGACTATGTCATATGTAGCTCGGTGAGGCTGGATGTGAATGCTTCGGTGAGACCGAGTTGCACTTTGGGTTTGAGACATAGTGGAATGTGGGAAATAGTTTGAGGCTTTTGGAGTTTGGTCTCTAAGCACTTGAGGAGTGAATCCAGGATCATAAGTTAACAACCTTATCCACTTTAATAGTATTGGCATACTTATGGACTCAATGTGATCTTGGATCACTTATAAAATGAAGTCTTGAGCCTTGGCCAACACTTGTCCTTAGCATCTTGAGGGGTTCCATTTCACATCCCAAAGTTGTGCCTAAGTTGAACTCATCCTAAAAAATACTTAAGAAAACTATTAATCCAACAACATGTATGTTGACATGGATTATCAAAACCACCAAGGGAGTGGATGTGTTTTCAAAGGTGAATTGATACCTGAGAAGTGCGCTCCTCCTGACTTGACGCCCAACTGGTGCTCAAATGTCCACTACATGAACCGATGCTCACAATAGGCGTGGGTCTCATACTTTAGTCTATTAGAGATTTAGTTAGGAAAATAAAGATATGATTTATTTGAAAAGTCAAGATTATATTCTTAGACATTAAGTCGAATCTTCCGTATGAATGGACGCCATGTACTCAATAAGTATTATGATACAGATGGATATAAACTACACTCTTCGATCCAAAATAAGTGTCACCGTTTTGAACTAAGCTTAGTTCAACCTAACTGTGACACTTATTATGGATTGGAGGGAGTAGTAAAGATCTAATACCCCAAACCATGTCATGTTCATTGGTCATACCCTACCACGTGAAAATAATATCCTTATTTACTTTGCAATTACAAACAATGTGGATACAAAATGGACACATCCGCATCCAGATAAAACAGAAATCCGAATAATGTGGATATGCTCCTGTTCGCACCTATTCTCAAATGGAATATAAAAACTTGTTGTCGTGCTATATCTTCTTTTGTTCTTGCCTGTCATCCATCCTTATTCTTGCACGTCCTCTGGTTTTTGGCGGATCGGTTGGTAAACTCAAGAAAATTGTGCACAAAGGAATTCTTACAACATTTGGGGCTGGGATGCACTACATCAGAATTTTCAAATATTGTATCCGGACTTTGTTGAAAAATTCAAAGAACTGTTTTTTTTTAAAAAACCATGCAGGAGAGTTGCATGCATTATATTGAAGAGAGGGAGAAAGTACACGGTCAAAAGCGAAGTCACAGCAAACCAAAACAACCTACCTATACTTGTCCACCAGACGTACTACCAACAAAGAACTAAAATTAACTAGTGAATGACAAAACAGCCTAGACTAGCTTCCGCCCATTGCCCCACATCAAATTTGATTTGATCAATGATTCTTTGAAGCAGCATGTGAGAATTTTCAAATATTCTTTCATTCCTTTATCTCCAAATACTCCAAATGATTAATGGTGCCATCATATACAAGGAATTCCTGCTGAGTCCTGGACTCTAGTTCTGGCCTCTTGCCACCAATTTTTGAGAGAGGTAGCATTTTGGGGAATGGCCTCGCTCAGGTTTGCCCAATGAAGCACCGAACTCCAAATGATGTCAATGACACTGTAGCCGATGAAGAACAAAGGACTGTTTTGGCTTTCACGTCGCAGAACTTTCTAACAAGTTGTCTGGTCTTATTGTGAAGTTAACTAATCGAAGAACCATGGTAACTACTCCCTCTGTCCCAAAATATAAGAACATTTTTAACACTAGTGTAGTGTCAAAAACGTTCTTATATTATGGGACGGAGGAATTAATTGCTATGTTGGCGGAGCTCATAAAGCTGGCCGTGTGTTTTAGTTCTGTTGGTCATGGTTACTTGTTTGCTTTCTATAAAAAGCTGGGCAGAAATGGGACGGGAACTTGGTGCTCTCGCGTACCCGCGCACCCTATATACGCAAGAAAAATAGTAATTCGGAAAAAGTTCAAAAAATTCCAAATCTTGTTTGGAATCAAAGATGATGAGGTATTGTACTCGTATAATAAGTTCGAATAAGAAATGATTCCTATTGACTTCAGGGTAAAAAGGACAAGTTTATGATGACAATATAGCGTGTATAACACTTGTATATATAGCGTTTTTTTGCCAAATATTCCACCCAGGATGTAACGAAAGTCATTCTCTGACAAATCTTTTTATACGACTACAATACTTCATCATGTTTGATACCAAAAAAGATTTGGAATTTTTTGAACTTTTTTGAATTACTATTTTTTTTGCATATAGGGTGCGCTGGTACCCAGGTTCTCCTTCCTATTTTCAAGCAGAAATTCTATTTCTCTATAAGCTTAAAATCGCAGAGGAGAAAGAGAATACATATGCGGGTCCAAGATTAAAGGGAAAAGTATATTTTTTGTCCCTCAACTTTATCGATAGTCTAGAAATGGTCCCTCAACTACAAAACCAGGAAAACATAGTCCCTCAGTTGTTAAAACCGGATATTTTTTGTCCCTCAAACGGGTTCAGGTGGTTTTGTGCTGATATGGCATGGTTTTGACCACTGACCTCGCCACATCGTCGTCCACCTCACCTTCGTCTTCTTCCTCTCTCTGTGTGCACAGGGAAGCAGCTCACCGTACGCCTGCTCCGCTGCCTCCGGCAGCCGTGGCCTCACCTTCGTACTCGTCCACCTGCTGGTATCCATACGCAACTTGAACGATCCTCCTGTGCGAAGCTAGCCAAGCAAATTGATTGCCCCCGGCCAGAAACGCCCAAGTCTCACGCACATACACACAAACCAGTCGGCTGGAAACACAACATAGGCACGCACACAAAGGCTGGCTATGTTTGCTAAGGGTTCGTCTCGAGCCGCTTGCTGATTTGTTGATTCTTCACGAGTGTTGTTTACAGGGGATCCCCTAGCTCACTACCGCGCTGCTTCTGAGCCTGACAAATGCTCCCGTTGCTGCCCGTCGGCCCCTAGCTCACTCCCGAGTGAATTGCAAAAAACCACCATATTGAAGACAACGTTTGCGGAAAAGACTCTTCTACGTTTTTGTGCCAGAAAACACTGATTTCGGGCTTAATCATTTGCAGAAAACACCTAACCGCTTGTTCGGGCAGTTTAACCTCTGTTATGACAGGTGGGGCCCGTTTTTTAGCACCTGGCGTAACGGCAAGTAGCTAACGGCGTTTGTCGGTGCTACAGTGGCGACGGACGCGCCGTCGTGGTCGAAACGGATCGAACGCCGTATCTAGTTCATTCTTCCCCCTTTCACCACATTATCCTCCTCTGTCTCTCTTTCTCCCCGTGCTCCATGGCGACGGCGAGCCCTGACGATGGCGGGGGAGTGGATGCCGACGGCGGGGGACTGGATGGAGGCTGCACCAGAGGGTTGGTTCTCGGCGGCGAATCGTACCAAGTGGAGGAGGTTTGCGGCAGCTCTAACCCTAGTCTGGCCCCGAAGAGGACATCGTCGTCGCCGTCGCTTGACTGTGGGGCCGCCGGCGCTCTTGCTCGTGCTGTGCAAGCTACTCCGACGGGTAGCCATCAATGTGCTTCTCGATTTGGCGGCGTTGAGTAAGTTCTCCTCCTCCATTACTGTGCAATCTAGGGTTAGGCTTCGAATTGAATGAACTGCAGTGGATTATTGTTTGTAGTGTAACCTCTGATATGTATCCTAAAAGTTAGAAGAATTTGCTGAATTAATGTGTGAAGTTAACTGGATTTTCAGTTAACTGAATATTGTTTAGTGTCAACAGTTAACTGAATTTTGTCGGCGTTTGAAGTTAACTGAATATTGTTTAGTGCCAACAGTTAGTGTATTGTATGAAGTTAAATGGATTTGCTGAATTAATGTGTGAAGTTAACTGAATATTGTTTGAACTGCACTGTATTTTTTTGTGTTCAAAAGATTTCAGTTAACTGAATATGTACTATATATAGTGTAGTCAGTGCATTGATTTTAATTATTAGAAATGTATGCACAGAAATTAATGTGTAGCTTATTTCCTTTGTAGTTTGTGTGATGATGTGTGGGAAGTTAGGCTCCACTTTCATGATAGGGACAATTTGGAAAGGAGCATGTGTGTTACATACATAACATTTCTGAATCTGATAGCACTAATAGAGACAACAGGCTATGGAGAGGATGATTACATGTACTTTGTTAGGGATGCTGGCTTGGGAGTGGCTGGTTTGGAAGAGATCTGTGATGATGACAAGATTGATGAGATGCTGGACCACATTGCCAACAGAAATGAGAGCATAGTTAATCTGACAGTAGTTAGGGGTAGTGAGCCAAGACCTGTAGATTTAAATGTAGGTTATGTTTGTGAGCAGCAGGTCCCTCTAGGAAGTGTTGGAGAGAGGAATGTGTATGAGGTCAGTGAAGAAGGTGTATTGTATATGTCACCATCCAAAAAGGCAAAGAGAGTTGCACAAGTGGATGAGCAGGAGACACATCCAATACAGTTTTACTCCAGAGAGCAGAGCACACATCTGTTTATGCCAGAAGATATAGATATGGATCTAGGAAATGCAGGAGATGTTGATTTGGAGCAAGAGGAGTTGGAAAGAACTATGGAGCTTAAGAGGAGGATACAAATACATAATTATAAGAAGCATAAGAAGAGTGTTGAAAGGGTTGAGGCAACTAAAAGAAAACTTCCAGTTTTACTAACTGAAGATGACTCTGACTTGGAGCAAGATGATGATTTCATGGCTAGGATGGCTGAGATGAGGAGGCAGAGACAAGACCCATTTTTACACTTTGAAGGTGACACTGATGTTGAAGAACCCTATGAGCTAGAAGAAGATGCAGTGCATGAGGAACATGGAGAGGAGGAGGAGCATGGAGAGGAAGAGGAAATTGAAGAGGATGTGGAAAAGAGAAAGAAGTTGATAGTAAGAAAGGGGCCAACTAGTAGATCACATGCTAGTTTGGAACAAGAATTTGAGGATGTTTGGGTACCATCTTCTGATGAGGATTCAAATCCTGGTGATTTGAAAGAGGAGGATGATGATGGGGCAGTACCCCTACCTTTAGTGCTTGCAAATAAGAGCAAGGCCAAAAAACCCAAACCAAGAACTTCGTATGCTGAGGACAGAGAGAGCCCAGAGATGCAGTTTGTGAAGAAGCTTTGTTTTGAAAGTGTTTACCAATTTAGAAGGGCACTTCTCACATTCCACATATCTCAAAACAGAAACTATCAGTTTCATAGGAACTGCAATGACAGAATCATAGCTATTTGCACACATGAACATTGTCCTTTCTTCATTGCAGCTTCTGTTTTGGCAAATGAGAAAACTTTTTGCATTAGAAAGGCAAATTTTTTGCACACATGTCCTGCTGTAGCAGAGAGCACCAAGGTGACTACCAAGTGGGTCACACATCAAGTGCTAGAAGCAGTTAGAACAGATTTGAACACATCAATAACTACAATAATGCAAAATCTGAAGAGAAAGTATGGAGTTGAGATCAGCACTCATATGGCCTACAGGGCTAAGAACAAAGCAGTTGAGATGGTGCAAGGAGATCAGAGGGGGCAGTATACCAAGATCAGGGATTACTTGCAGGCTCTCTTGGACACAAATCCAGGTAGTAGGTGCATTGTCACTACTAAGTTCTTAAAGGAGCATCCAAGCATAAATCCAAGGTTCCATGGATTGTTCATCTGTTTGAATGCTTGCAAGGAAGGATTTCTGAATGGATGGAGACCATTAGGTGATTGCTTTACTTTGTTTACTTTTCTTTGTTTGAATTGCTTGTTTCTAACTTGTGTTGTGTGCCATTGCAGGTGTGGATGGATGCTTCATCAAGTTAACTACTGGCCAACAAATCCTGGCTGCCACAGGAAGGGATGGGAATAATAACATATATCCCATTGCTTTTGCAGTTGTGGACAAAGAAGACACAAAAAGTTGGACTTGGTTTCTATCTGAACTAAAGATAGCAATTGGTGGAGAATCAGGGAGATTTGGTTATTACACCATAATCTCTGATAGACAGAAGGTAATTCCCATGTTAACTTGTATTTTATAATTGCTTAGTTCATTATTCCTTGTTTTAGAATTGCATGGTTCAAAATTGCTTAGTTCAAAATTGTGGTGATTTGTCCAAACAGGGCCTTCTTAAAGCTGCAAACACTGTATTCCCAAACTGCCCACATTGATTTTGCCTTAGACACATCTATCAAAACTTTCAGACTGCTGGTTTTAGGGGGTCAGAATTAAAGAAGTACATGGATAAAGCTAGTTACTCTTATACTGAACATGACCATCTTGCTGCAATGGATGCTCTTAAAAGTGAGTGCAAGGCTGCTTGGGCTTGGCTTAACAGAGTTCCTAGAGCTTCTTGGGCTAGATTT
Organism: Secale cereale; assembly: GCA_902687465.1. Classification (NCBI taxonomy): domain Eukaryota; kingdom Viridiplantae; phylum Streptophyta; class Magnoliopsida; order Poales; family Poaceae; genus Secale; species Secale cereale. The sequence continues at coordinate 877,622,848 of LR738715.1, read as the reverse complement.
GCAATGGACTTCAATTGCAAAACTGATCTAGTTGTCAACAATATTAGTGAGGTCTTTAACAAGATGATATTAGATGTGAGAGGCAAACCAATTAAGAGCATGATAGATGGAATCAGGACTAAGTTGATGGTTAGGTTAAATGGCAATAGGACTAAGACAGAGAGAGCCAAGTGGGATATATGCCCAACATATGCTGAGTTGCTTGAAGAACCAAAGAAATATTCTAGGAACTGTCAAGCATTGATGGCTGGCCCAAATATCTACCAAGTGACAAGCAATGAGAGAACATATTCAGTTAACCTGCAGCATAGGACATGTGGGTGCAGGAAATGGGATATGACTGCAGTCCCATGCAATCATGCAGTTTCAGCTATCACCAAAGCCAAACTGAGGCCTGAAGACTTTGTACATGACTTTTTCAAAAAGCCAATGTACCTGGCAGCATACAACCCCATCATATTCCCTGTACCAGGACAAGATTTGTGGCCCAAGATCAAAACAAGAGACATAGAACCTCCAGTGTTCAAGGATAAGCCAGGGAAGAAGCAAACCAAGAGGAGAAGGGGCCAGTTTGAGCCACCAGCACCCAAAGATACATCTAGAATGGCTTCAATTACATGCAGCAACTGTCAGCTTGTGGGTCACAGATACACATCATGCAAAAAAACTCTAAAACCAGGCCTAGCAATGAGAAAGAACAAGCATCAGGTTTGTACAAGCATCACAGATTAACATCATTTTGTTTTTTTAACAGTTCAATGTATTAACTTGCTACAATTCTTACATGCAGTCTAGTAACATAGAGGAGTGTAGCACACAAGGAAGCAGGGCACCAGCAGCACCAAGGGGAGCTTCTTCTACTGCTCCAGCACCAAGGGCTGCTGCTTCAACTGCTCCAGCACCAAGGGCTCCTTCTTCAACTGCTCCAGCACCAAGGGCTGCTTCATCAACTGCTCCAGCACCAAGGGCTGCTGCTGCAACTGCTCCAGCACCAAGGGCTGCTTCATCAACTGCTCCAGCACCAGGGGCTGCCAGGAAAGCTTCTTCAGCTGGAACAAGTAGGAGAGGTTCAACAGCTGCAGGTGCCACAGCAGCACCATTCTTGCCACCAAGACAGAGAAAGCAACCCAACAGACTGAAAGACTATTTCTATGCTTCTGGGAACTGATCTTATGGCAAACCATGATGATGATGTGATCTGGCTAAACTACTAATTGCTAAGATCTATTTTGGGTACTGTAATATATGAATAGATATGATCTGGGTACTGAAATATTATGGCAAAACATGATGATTATGTGATCTGGGTACTGTAGTTTGTGAATCTATGAATATATATGATCTGGGTACTGAAATATTATGGCAAACCATGATGATGATGTTATCTGGGTACTGTAATCTATGAATCAATGAATATATATGATGCTCTAGGTCAACCTAGGGCCAAATCATCGATGAGTCGACAAGATGATGCTCTAGGTCACCCTAGGGCCAAATCATCGATGAGTCGACAAGATGAAGCTCTAGGTCAACCTAGGGCCAAATCATCGATGAGTCGACAAGATGAAGCTCTAGGTCAACCTAGGGCCAAATCATCGATGA
>LR738715.1:877601710-877615533 GCA_902687465.1 Secale cereale | reverse complement strand
CCCTTGACCTAGCAACACGGGTGGCCTGTCGACGGATCACCACCTTCACCACTTGCTTTGGCGTGGAGGTGTTTGATGGGAATGGGTAATGGTGCTCCACTTGCTTTGTGCATTCAACTCGAACCAACAATGCATCATCATGAATGCCTTGCCCTCAGTATTATTGTACAAGTTGGTGGCACGGTTGGGCTAGCAACATGAAGCAACATAGAGCAAATCAAACAAATGGCCAACACGCAGGGTAACATGCAGCAACATGGAGAAAAACAACTTACAAGCTCGAGGAGTGACACACCACTTGGCCACCGGTTTTCTATTTGTGCATACACATAGCAACGTTTGTTGACAACCTCTTGGATGGTGTATCATCGATGACTTCGAAACTTCGGTGTGCCATCATGGATCACCTCCTTGATGTAGGGCTCATAGTCCTTTTGCTCATGGAAAAAAAATCATGCACACTTTGCCAAAAAGACGATCACTTCTGCTCTGTGCCTCGGAATGGATGAAGGCTTGAGGCCAACCATGCCGAACACAACAATTCATCATCTTTGTTCGAGTATGAAAAACCCCTCTACTTCTTTGCATCCGCATCCGGCACGACCTTCTGCTGGGTGTCTGTTGCGGCCATCTCTTGCTCCGCCCGCAGCTCGTAGTGGCCATCGACTTGACCGTCTTCATGACCACCGCCTTCGAGCTTGGGGAGGCATTCCGTTGAATAGTGTCTGGGCACCGTTGAGGCCGCCTCAGACAGAAACTGTGACCGGACGAATGCCGGTTAGTCCGTGAACACGTAGTCATTGTTGAGGTCAAGAATGTACAATGGAGGGTGGTTGGAGGCGTGGGTGAAGGATGATGCGGAGTGTTGCGGCCATTGCTGCAAGTCGGACTGACCGTACTGTTGGACAACAAAGTAATATGGTGCCTTTTACTGGGCGGGCCAGGCGATTGCATGAGCAGCACTATCATGATGAGCAGCTATGGAGGGGGGGGGGGGCTCGGGCCTGAGCTATTACGGCCGCAGCCGCCTTCTTCTTCTTGGCGGGACTCTCCGTCACATGTCGAGCTTGCCTCATAGTGTTTAGATTCTTTGGTGAGGTGTCTGGAAGTACGATATGGATGTCATCATGGGCTCCGAAGGATCCATTGCAGCGGCTGCGGGCAGCGGAATGAGTTAGAACATGCGAGCGATCGGGTTGAAGAAGGCGGGGTTTTGCATCGGAATAGTGAAGGGCATGTTCAAATGCGTGGGCACCGACAGGATTTTTGGGTGGGTTTGGGGTGTCGCGGGGCGATGTGATGGACGTCCAGACTCCCTAGAGCTCCCCAGATTTTGGGCGGTCTACAGGATTTTGAATACCTGGACCGGTCGGGCCTGATTTGATGTATGTGTTGAATGGCTAGAACGGTTCGGATGGTCCGATCCAAACATTTGAGGGCGTTTTGGTGATCCGTGTTGGAGATGCCTATGACCATACTGGGAGTAGTGGGAGTAACTTGGTTAGTAACATAACGCACCCCACGATAAATTGTTTATTTGGCAAGTAGTTACCGAGGAGAGAGATGTTTGTGGTAACGTAACAAACGTGAGGCAAAAATGAAACTTGCATGATACCACACATTTGATACTATCAATTACTCTTTCGTCTGGTGAAGAGTGTACGTTTGGCTTTGAAATTAGTCCACAAAAGAGTGTATTTTTATACTTCCAATGCGCTTTAAAATACTCCCTCCGTCCCAAAATTCATGTCTTCGATTTGTCTAAATACGGATGTATCTAGTCATATTTTAGTGTTAGATACTTTCTTATCTAGACAAATATAAAACAAGAATTTTGGGACGGAGGGAGTAGAAGATAATGTTTTCGCTCATTACACGACAATCAAAATCAATAACATTCTACACATGGTCTATATGCACTTACCTCATTGGTGGTTGGGTAATTAAAGAGAAAAGAGGTGGTGACTCACATCTTCCCAATGCATTTTTTTACTTCACTTCATAATTTGTCCTAAAATTTATATATGTACCTTTTTACCGGACGGAGGAGTACATAGGTAGTCGTATATGCATGTTATTTGTCTAAATTACTCTAGTATGACCATCCTTTTAGTGCATTCATGAGATCAAGTTGCCAAGGTTAATCAATTAATGTGCCTCGCTGCAAATGATGATCGAAGGTGTGAACGGCATAGACGGACGTGGATTCTATTGATCGGTAGTGCACCAACTTTCCACCGTTAATCAATGTGCAATGAGTATGCACGGCAGAGTACTGGGCTGGTCACAATGGGCAGGAACATAAGGTAGTAACATACACACTTATTTAGACTATGTTACTACCTCCACAGTGGATAGGAACATGTAGGTAGTGTCATGCAACGATGCATTTATTAGCTTATAGACTCATTGTTTTTTAAAGTGTGTGATGTTCCGGTAACTTAGCTAGTTACCACAAGCACCTCACTTTTTATTAAATATATGCCACATAAGCAACGTTGTATTGAAATATGTGATGTTACTCATAAGTTCCATCCCATTATGACCAGCCCTACTAGTAGGAGTTTATTGTAGTACTACACTATCATCCATCATTATGTTATTACTACAACGTTTGTCGGTCGAAGACCACCATTAATCCGTCGGCACCGTAGCCAGCTCCATCTCCTGTGTCGGCAAGGCACCCTTTTCTTTTTCACAGCTAAAGAATTTTAAAAATCATTGAAGAGTATATACTCCTTCTGTTTTTATTTTACTCTGCATATTAGAGTTGACTGAAGTAAAATTTTGTAAAGTTTAACCAAGTTTATTATAGAAAAGAGTACGTACAAACATTTACTATAACATATCTATATGATGTGAAAGTACATTCAATAAAAAATCTAGTGGTATTTATTTGTTATTGTATATGTTAATACTTTTATTTATAAATTTTGTCAAAGTATACGAAACTTGACTTTGATTAAAGCTAATACGCGAACTAAATAAAAACGATACATGGTCCTACTCGAAAAACTAGCACACACGTTAGCTTTCAAGTTGGTTCATGGAGTCCATCACCAAAAATGATTTCAGTCGACACAAATAAGCTTAGTCAGTTAGTTATTACTCCCTCCGTCCCAAAATTCTTGTCTTATATTTGTCCAAATACGGATGTATCTAGTTACACTTTAGTGTTAGATACATCCGTATCTAGGAAAAATTAAGACAAGAATTTTGGGACGGAGGGAGTAGAAGATAGCCACTTCAAAGAAGTCATCGAGTCGGTTGTAACTATGAAACCTGCTCCATTACCTCATGAAGGGGTATCCATTGGGGGACGTATTACTGACTGAACCTGGAGGAAACTCCTTTGGATTTTGACCGCAATGGCGGGCAAATCTTGACACGGTTGCCAGGAAATAAAAAACTTTCCTTTCCCGGCTCTGGAGAGTAGTAATATTAAAATAACTTTACTCCAAATTTCATATAAATATTGGCCATGATTTGTGTTTCTGACAAATGCTAATCCGTTTCTTAATTAAGGTCCATTATGTAGCATATATTCAAATCCATTGCGTAACTGAGGCCCCTTATCTGGTAGACACATGCAATTTTCTATTTTGTTAGCTATATTGATCATATCAACTTGTCAAATTTATACAATACATACTAAGGAATAGTTGAAAGCATGTATTTTGTGTTGAGCCTGAGATCATAGCTCCTTTGGTTACACACCTCTGAGTCTCATATACACGAAGATGAAGTTGCGGAGGAGAAGGAGAATGTATACATTGGTGACCCAACTTCTAAGCACGTGGCCGAATCCCCATGCATGCTAGACGGGCGTGATGCAAGCTGCATATGCAATGGCAGGATTTCATGTTGTCTGGAAAATACTTAGTCTCCAAAATTTATATTACAGGCTTGACCAATACAACAAACATCACACCATAACATTAAACAGCTATGGCATTGATGAAAATCAAACATTTGACGAAGATGAAGGCTATGGTGTCGATGATCCCGTCGTGACGCGGCGTGCTCCAAACCTCCAGGCTCCTAAGTCTTGACGGCGCAAACGTCGTCTCTCCGGTGATGTCGTAGAACTCACCGTTTGACCCACCAAGCAGGTCAACCTTCACCCCACGTCTCGACATCGCTTGTTTAGTAGATATTTGCAAGGAAGGCTATGCCTGCTTTCTTGTTTTCTCCTCCATGAACAAAGATGTCGGACGGTATTTATAGACATGATTTAGTAGGAAGAGTTAGTTAAGTCAATGCAATACCATGGTCCATGGAGCACCTACGTACTGCCGATATGCAATTGGTAGCTGCATGTCGTTGATTCATTGGAAATTTCCTACTCCACTTCCTGTTTTCAGAGGTTCCTTTCAGGATACCAGCTAGGGACCTCTTTTGCACTAATATGCTAAATGCTCCTATTTTGCTGCAATTTCTAGGCCTAACTCTTGTGATCTGCATCTCACCGTCCCTTTTTGGCTACATTAATTACTACCGTAGAAACAATTTTTCAAGCTGGCCACCGTAATCAGTTGTTGCAAAACTGACTTGTAAAGGCTCCTTTCAAGCCGTACAAAAAGGGCATGACCGCATGACTGATATAAAATATCGACCGGCAAAGTTTCACTCAAAACTTCGCAAAAAAAAAAAGTTTCACTCAAAAATTCTAGCCGACTAGAAAAATATCCCGGCCAGTTCTTAAATTGATCAGGCAGAAATTCTTGCATCATTCCACAAAGTTTTTAGTTATACTAACCGAGCAAGAAACCTTTCAGCCAGCTTAATTTGTGAACCATTGGTGAGATTTGATTTCCCAGCGGTTAGTGTGATGGACCGACCTGTAATATTTCTGACCAACATAAATATGCACAATTTACTTCCGGTAGCAGCTTGTTAGGGCATCCACAATGCCAACTGCGAGTATATAGGTATTTATGGAAAAGAAAATAAAGATCAGAAAATCAGAAAAATACTTAAGCGCCCTGCCTTCTAACGACAGGTGCATTCAGTAACTAAACAACCCGAGCATTTCGAGCAGGTAGAAAAGAGGTTAAGCGCTCGATGCATTATGTTGCGTCGATGCCTAGCAAAACAGCAGGATTTCCTAAACTAACCGCTAAGAGCATCTCCAGCCGCGCCATCAACAGGCCCCTCAGGTCGATTTTTTTCGCGTCGGTGCCGAAAAAAACCCCAGCCGCGCCCCTAAGACGCCGAAATCCGCTGGCTCGGTCCGTTTTCGAGCCCGACGATCCCAGGCCGAACCCAACGCACTGGGGGGTGCTCGGGACTCCGGCGGAAGGGAAAACCACGTATGGCCACACTGTCAGGCGAAAAGTCAAGACAAACGTCCCGATTCGCCGCCACCCTGCGTGGCCTCCCGCCGTCTTGCTGATCCCGGCGCCGCCCACCGCCTACCACCACTAGATAGGCCATTCCCCGCCAGAAAAGAGAGAGGGTTTCGCCGCGGCAACCTCTCCACCACCTTCCTGGGCGAGTTTTCCGGCACTCCGGACGCGCAGGGCGGGATTGCGGCTGATGTGCACCCACCACATCCGCCAGGTGTTCGGCGATTTGTCTGCTCCGCGATGGACTCGTACGACGAGGAGGCGCTCGTGGCGCCGCTGGAGGAGGAAGCCGATGCCGACGTCCAGGACGAAGAGCATCTTATGGTCCGCGCCGCCCTGGCCGGCCTTCTCGCGAGCAATGCAAAGCCGCGGCGAGGTGGCTCGGCACCGGGGCAGCTGAAAGCAATGAACCGGCATCGACTGGAAGGCTATTGCATGCTCTACTCCGACTACTTCGCCGACGCTCCACTGCACGGCAATAAAGTATTTTGGCGTCATTATCGGATGAGCCGAAAGCTTTTCCTCGGGATTGTGAATTCCATTCGGGAGTTCGACAGCTACTTCAAGTGCAAGAAAGACTGCACCGACAAACTTGGATTCACCTCAATTTAGAAGTGCACGACAGCTATGCGGATACTTACATATGGAGCTCTGATAACCCAGAAGTGTAGGGGATCGCAACAGTTTTCGAGGATAAAGTATTAAACCCAAATTTATTGATTCGACACAAGGGGAGCCAAAGAATACTCTTAACTATTAGCAGCTGAGTTGTCAATTCAACGACACCTGGAAACTTAGTATCTGCAGCAAGATAGTTTAGTAGCAAAGTAATATGATAGTGGCGGTAGCAGCAATAAAAGTAAAAATAGTGTTTTTGTAGTTTTTGTGATAATAGCAACGGGAAAGTAAATAAGCGACAAGCAATATAGGTAAAGCTCGTAGGCATTGGATCGGTGATGGGAAATTACGTCGGATGCAATTCATCATGTAGAAGTTATAACCTAGGGTGACACAGAACTAGCTCCAGTTCATCAATGCAATATAGGCATGTATTCCGAATATAGTCATACGTGCTTATAGAAAAGAACTTGCATGACATCTTTTGTCCTACCCTCCCGTGGCAGCGGGGTCCTATTGGAAACTAGGGGATATTAAGGCCTTCTTTTAATAGAGTACCGGACCAAAGCATTAACACATAGTGAATACATGAACTCCTCAAACTATGGTCATCACCAGGAGTGGTCCCGATTATTGTCACTTCGGGGTTGCCGGATCATAACACATAGTAGGTGACTATAGACTTGCAAGATAGGATCAAGAACACACATATATTCATGAAAACATAATAGGTTCAGATCTGAAATCATGGCACTCGGGCCCTAGTGACAAGCATTAAGCATAGCAAAGTCATAGCAACATCAATCTCAGAACATAGTGGATACTAGGGATCAAACCCTAACAAAAATAACTCGATTACATGATAGATCCCATCCAACCCATCACCGTCCAGCAAGCCTACAATGGAATTACTCACACACGGCGGTGAGCATCATGGAATTGGTGATGGAGGAAGGTTGATGATGACGATGGCGACGATCTCTACTCTCCGGAGCCCCGAACGGACTCCAGATCAGCCCTCCCGAGAGAGATTAGGGCTTGGCGGCGGCTCCGTCTCGTGAAATGCGATAATTCTTTCTCTCTGATTTTTTTCTCCCCGAAATGGAATATATAGGACCTGGGGGTACGTCGGTGGAGCATCGGGGGGGCCTCGAGGCAGGGGGTGCGCCCTGGGAAGGGGGGCGCGCCCCCACCCTCGAGGACAGGACGTGGGCCCACTGGTGTGGATCTTCTTGCAGGTATTTTTTATATTTTCTGAAATAATTCTTCGTTGATTTTCAGGCGATTCCGAGAACTTTTTATTCTCCACAAAAAACAACATCATGGCAGTTCTGCTGAAAACAGCGTCAGTCTGGGTTATTTCCATTCAAATCATGCAAGTTAGAGTCCAAAACAAGGGTAAAAGGGTTTGGAAAAGTAGATACGTTGGAGACGTATCTACTCCCCCAAGCTTAAACCTTTGCTTGTCCTCAAGCAATTCAGTTGATAATCTGAAAGTGATAAAGAAAAACTTTGACAAACTCTGTTTGCTCTTGTTGTTGTAAATATGTAAGCTAACATTCAGGTTTTCAACAAGATCATGAACTAACCACATTCACAATAACTTTCAGGTCTCAAGACTACTCACATCAATGGCATAATCAACTAGCGAGCAATAATAATAAACCTCGGATGACAACACTTCTCAAAACAATCATGATATAATATAACATGATGGTATCTCGCTAGCCCTTTCTGAGACCGCAAAACATAAATGCAGAGCACCTTTAAAGATCAAGGACTGACTAGACATTGTAATTCATGGTAAAAGAGATCCAGTCATGACCATACTCAATGCAAATTAATAGTAATACATGCAACAACAGAGGTGCTCTCCTACTGGTGCTCTTTGATAAGAGGATGATGACTCTGCATAAAAGTAAATAGATAGGCCCTTCGCAGAGGGAAGCAGGGATTTGTAGAGGTGCCAGAGCTCGATTTTTAAGTAGAGATTGAATAGCATTTTGAGCGGTATACTTTCATTGTCAACATAACAACCAAGAATCTCGATATCTCCCATGCTACGCACATTATAGGCGGTTCCCAAACAGAATGGTAAAGTTTATACTCCCCCAACCACCAACAAGCACACTCCACGGCCAGTCGAATCCACGGGTTACCGTCCAAACAAGCAACAACCCTGGGGGAGTTTTGTTTAATTATTATGATTTTAAGCATGGGACTTGGCATCCCGATTACCAGCCATTTTCTCATGAATGATGAGCGGAGTCCACTCATCGTGAGAGTAACCCACCTAGCATGGAATATATAGACAGCCCTAGTTGATACATGAGCCGTTCGAGCATACAAAACAGAATTTCATTTGAAGGTTTAGAGTATGACACATACAAATTTACTTGGAACGGCAGGTAAATACCGCATATAAGAAGGTATGGTGGACTCATATGGAATAATTTTGGGGTTTATGAAAGTGGATGCACAAGCAGTATTCCCGCTTAGTACAGGTGAAGGCTATAAAGAGACTAGGAAGCAACCAGCTAGAGAGCAAGAACGGTCATGAACATGCATTAAAAATTAATCAACAATGAATGCAAGCATGAGTAGGATATAAATCACTATGAACATAAATATTGTGAAGGCTATGTTGATTTGTTTCAACTACATGCGTGAACATGTGCCAAGTCAAGTCACTTAAATCGTTCAAAGGAGGATTCCACCCATCATACCACATCACAACCATTTTAATACCATGTTGGCACGTAAGATAGACCATTATAAACTCTCAGCTAATTAAGCATGGCATAAGCAGCTATGATCTCTAATTGTCATTGCAAGCATGTTTCATTCATAACAAGCTGAATCAAGAACGACGAGCAATCATATTTACAAAAAACAAAAGAGGTCGAGTTCATACCAGCTTTTCTCATCTCAATTAGTTCATCATATATCATCCTTATTGCCTTTCACTCGCACGACCGAACGGTGTGGGAAATAATAATAGTGCACGTGCATTGGACTAAGCTGGAATCTGCAGACATTTGATACAAGAGAGAAGACAAGGTAATATGGCTCAAGATTAAATTAACGACCAAGCATATGAGAGCCACTAAGCATTTTAATCATGGTCTTCTACTCTTAACCCCTAAAGAAAAGAAAAGAAACTATTTACACGGGAAAGCTCCCAACAAGCAAAAGAAGAACTGGAAATCTTTTTGGGTTTTCATTTTTAGTTACTACTACAGGCAAAGAAAGTAAACTAGCTAGAAGCTACAACTAATTTTTATTGTTTTTCTGGGTTTTTCTAGCACACAAGAAAAAGACTAAGAAAAAGAAATTTAAACTAAGCATGGATGGTACAGTGAAAGAGTGTGATCACCGATAACTAGAATAAGTGTATGAACATGAATGTAAGTCGGTGAGAAACACGTACTCCCCCAAGCTTAGGCTTTTGGCCTAAGTTGGTCTATGGCCACGGATCGAAGCCACTCCCTCCACTGTACTAAGATGTGTCCTCTGGACGCCACTGGTTGGCGAGCTCGTCCAGCTCCCACCCATAAACAGATTGTCGGGAAGGATCAAGTGGTGGTTCTGGCTCATGCTCTGAAGCTTGTGCCTGGCCTTGGTACTTGTAGAAGACATCTGAGGTGATGAGGAATACGCCTGTAGATAGATCAAACAAAGAAGGTGCAGGCAAGGTAACAATTTCACAGTATATTTCACCAAACCTCAATTTATAATGGAGTTGCATATTTTTGTCTTTAACAATAAAGTCATGAGCTACCATGCTCTTGTAGTCTAGATAAACAGGGGCAAGCAATTTTTCTTCCTTCTCATGATGCCTAATGGGTATATTAAAATGTTCAGCAAGGCGAGAAGCAAAGATGCCTCCAAAGACGGGCCCTCTTGAGCGGTTAAGACTCAATCGTTTGGCAACAACGGCGCCCAAGCTAAAAGTTGTGTCACGAAACAAAGCCTGGCGTAAAATGATAATATCAGGGGCACTGAGATTTCCATTGTTCCCGCGACCAATTAAACACCTACTAGCAAATAAAGCAAAGTAGCGCAGAGGAAAGTGTATACTAGTGATTCTTGCCCCTCCAACTTGTCTAGTTTCACCTACGGCTATCATATCAATGAACCCTTTGACGTCTTCATGACGTGGTTCATCAAGTCTACCTTCAAAGGGTACCTTGCATATTTCATAAAAGTCTAACCGTGATATCTCCTTACTCACATCATATAAGCAAAAGTCGACCGTAGGTGGTGTTTTCCTAGAATGAAAATGAAAACTTTGCGTGAAAATATTGATGAGTAAGAGATACTGTTCTTTTTGGTCGTTGAGGAAGTCGGTGAGGCCTGCATTCTTCGCCATCCAATAAAAGTCTTCGTAAATACCGGCGGACATCATGAAATTATTACAAGGCCATTCGCACGGTCGAACTTCCGCAATACGAGGAAGATTATACTTGGGCTTCTTGTTTTCTTCTTTCTTCTTCTCCTCTGAGCTCTTGCTGGAGGAGCCCCTCAATAACCTTTTTAACATTTTCCTTTTCTGAAAATTTATGAAATTTTTAGTAACTCATAATAAAAGTTAACCAAACTCAACAAGATTGATAGCAACGACTCCTATAAGTGCCTAGAGGCTATATCATGCATTAGAACTACTTGGGACCAAGAAAATTTGACATGCAAGCTCAAGAACAAGGTCACCACAACAGCATAAATTTGCAACAAATAAAGCACTAGAACAAAAACTAATTGGACCAATGGAGGAGTCACATACCAAGGAACAATCTCCCCAAACAATTTGGTGAATGGTGCTTTGAGCAAGGAGATCGAAAATGACAGCAAAATGAGCTAGAACTCGGGTTTGAGCTGGTTGGGGATTTTTTTGGGAGGAAGAAGAAGAGCATGGCTGAAAGGATAAGTGAAGGGGGCCCACGTAGGACCCTCGAGGCAGGGGGACGCGCCCTGTGAAGGGGGGCGTGATACGTCTCCAACGTATCTATAATTTTTGATTGTTCCATGCAATTATTTATGAAGTCTTGGATGTTTAATGGGCTTTATCATTCACTTTTATATCATTTTTGGGACTAACCTACTAACCCAAAGGCCCAGTCCAGATTGTTTTTTTTGCCTATTTCAGGGTCTTGTAGAAAAGGAATATCAAACGAAGTCCAAACGAAATGAAACCTTCGCGAGAGATATTTTTGGAGAAAATCACACACGGAAAACGTCAAGACCAAGTGAGGGGACATCTGGGCTGCCCTCGAGGGTGGGGGGCGCGCCACCCTTCTCAGGGCGCGCCCCCTACCACGAGGCTGGCCCACACGGCCCCCGGTGCCCTCCTTCTTCCTATATATACCTACGTACCCCAGAAACTCCATACGCAGAGAGAAAACCCTAATTCCACTGCCGTAGCTTCTGTTCCCGTGGAGATCCCATCTTGGAGCCTGTTCCGAGAGGGGGATCCATCACGGAGGCCTTCATCATCATCATCATCGCCCTCACCATGAGTTGTGAGTAGTTTACCATAGACCTTCGGGTCCATAGCTAGTATCTAGATGGCTTCTTCTCTCTCTCTCTGGATCTCAATACAAAGTTCTCCTTGGTCTTCGAGGAGATTGATAACCCTCAACCGCAAGGGATCGAGATAGTCTTCGCGGGTAAGAATAACCCAATTTATTGATTCGACACACGGGGAGCCAAAGAGTATTTATAAGCTTTGAAAGTTGAGTTGTCAATTCAACCGCACCTGAAATATACTTACTTGCAACAAAAGATAAGTGGTAACAGTGACATGATAGTGATGATAGTGATAGTAAAAGTAAACAGCGAAAGTAAATAGCAAGAGTAAATAGCAAAAGTAGCAACTAGTAACCAGTAGGATTTAAAACACTGTAGGCTAGGGAGACGGATGGTTGGGCGATGCATGGATGAGATATATCATGATTCTAACTTGGGGCACGGCACACGGAAAAGTAATGATCATCTAGGCAAATATCAAACATTAGACATGTATCCCGTAGGTAGTTGTACGTGCTTGCAATAAGAACTTGCACAACATCTTTTGTCCTACCATCCCGCTACGAACGGGGCCAAAAAGGAACTTATGGAGATTAAGGTGCTCCTATCAAAGAGCACCGGAACAAAGCAATAAACTCAATGGATACATGTAATCCTCAAACTACGGACCATCCCCTTTTGTGTCCCAAGCTGTCACTTTTGGGATCGCCGGTTCCGAACCGTAATAGGTGCAAACAACTCATAGATAGGATCAAAAACACAAATATATTCATGCAAACACATATGGTTCAGATCTGAAATCATGGCACTCGGGCCCTAAGTGTCAAGCATTAAGAATAACAAGTTGAAGCAAAGATGATAAACACCATAGTAGATGATAGGCAACATGCCCCCAACGATCTGACAAACTATTACATGATCTAACTCATCCAATCCCTACCACCCCCTTCGCCTACAGCAGGGGATTACTCACACATGGAAGGAGAAGCCATGGAGGGATGATGGAGTGGTGATGATGATGACGATGGCGACGATCTCCCCTCTCCGGAGGCCAATTCAGCCTCCAGATTAGCCCTCCCGAAGAAGAACAGAGGGTGGCGGCGGCTCCGCGACGAAAACTGGGAAAAGAACTTCTGATCTGGGATTTCTCCGTCACGAGCTAAAATACGAGTCAAGGTAGGGCACCAGGGGAGGTGGGGCCCACCCAGGCGACCCCCCGGCGCGGCCAGGGGCTGGGCCGCGCCACCAGGGTGCCTGGGGCCCCCTGGCCCCCCTCTGGCCCCTCTTCTGGCTCCGGGTTCCTTCGGGTGCGTGGATTTTCTGTGATTTTTCGTGGATTTTTCTGAGATACCTAAAAATCCGTTTTCCTGCACACAATAAAACCATACAGGCAGCTCTGCTGAAAACATCGTCAGTCCGGGTTAGTTTAGTTCAAATCATGCAAGAATGAGGTCAAAACAATATCAAAAGTGTTTGGAAAAGTAGATACGTTTGAGACGTATCAACTCCCCCAAGCTTAGCATATTGCTTGTCCTCAAGCAATTCAGTTCAACGAACTGGACGCGACAAAGAAAACTTTTACAAACTCTTTTGCTTCATTAGATGTATATAAGCATGTACTACGAAAAGAGTCTAGCAAGTATTGAAACAATACTATAAGGACAATGCAAGGAGCAATCCTTCTTTCAAGTGACCAATCACAAATACTTAAAAGTAAATAATATATTACTGAAAATCAAGACAAGATTACATTGCACATAGCTTGAGCATATTAGGGTGGTATCTCGCTAGCCTCCATGAGTGAAGCAAAACATAAATGCAGAAACTCCTCCAGAGTTTTTAAAGGAGACTAGAACTAAGAATTTCATAATAAATCATATCACAAGCATGAAGAAGACAATGTAATACTTTGGGACAATGCACATTACACTCAGAATGACAATTATGTTCTTCTAGTTGGTGCTTTGAAGAAAGAAGGTGGAGACTCTCGAACCGTGGCTTTTGTTGGTGATACGTCCAAAACGTATCTATAATTTCTGCTTGCTCCATGCCTCTTTTGGGTGATATTGCTATGTTATTTATACACTTCCATACACTTTTGATCATATTTGGACTAACCTATTAACTCAGTGCACCCCAGTGCCAGTTTCTGTTTTCGGCTGTTTTTGTATTTCAGGTTTTCACATTACGAGAACTGCCAGAAAAAATCCAGAAAAATTATATAAAAAATCAGCGTTCCAGAAGCTACCAGGCACCCGAAGCACAGCCGGAGGGGGGCCACCAGGGCCCCAGGCGCCCTGGTGGCGCGCCCCCCTGGGCCGCGCCGGGGGG
>LR738715.1:877581779-877601677 GCA_902687465.1 Secale cereale | reverse complement strand
CTGGGCCCCCCGAGCCTCGTCTGACGCCCCCCTTTGGCATATATTTAAAGCGTCTCCCGAAACCCTCGAGACGGGAACTCTTTTTCGCGATCTCATCTCTGTTCCGCCGCCGCCGCCGCTTCCAAGATCGGGAGCACCAGGAGAACTCTTCCCGGCACCCTGCCGGAGGGGAGGATCACCACCGGGAGCTTGTCCACCATCATGGACGCCTCCCGGATGAGTTGTGAGTAGTCTCCCTTGGACCATGGGTCCATGACCAGTAGCTATGTGATGTTCTCCTCCCGTTCTTGTGCTTCACTAATTAGTCCTCGTGAGCTGCCCTACATGATCGAGGCACATATGTAATCCTTATGCTGTTGCTATGATGAGTTTGCTGGGATCCGATGGATTATGAGATTATGTTCAGATTGTGTTTGAGTAATATATTTGATTCACCTCTTTTATATTTATGTTCGTAAGTAATTCTTGCATGTTCTCCGTTGTTACTTATTGCTTTGGCCAAGTAGTAGGTAGTGACTCCAAGAGGGAACGTTATGCTTGATTGTGGGTTCATGCCCCTCGATGACTAGCTTGAGTGACAGAAACATGAGTCTAGGGGATGTGCTGTTGCCACAAGGGGGAAAACAACGGTGCTTGTGCCCGCGGGTGCAAGGATTGTTTACTTTACGCAAAGTTCTTTTAATGCAGTTGTCTGTTGCTTTGAGTTTACACTATGGGTGGGACTCGCAACTTAATACCAGCGAGATGTTCTGGATAGATATCTCAAGGTGGATGATTAGTAGTAGATGCAGATGGATTTCGGTCTACTTACCTCGGCGTACCGCCCATGCTTTGAACCTCAACCTTTCTTGCAGCATAGTTAGCATTGGTTTGCGCACATAATTCTGTCAATTGCCCAGCTGTAATTCGTTTACCTCACATAGCTGTTTTATCGTCTTTTGGGAGAGAGACATCACTAGTGAACATCATGAGACTCCGGTCCATATTACCATCATTGATCACATCCGCTATTTACTTTTCCGCTTTTTACTTACTATTGCAATTATACCTAGCACTATTATCACTTGCGTTTGATCCTTTGTAAACTACAAGGCCGGAGGGATTGACAACCTCTCTGTACTCGTTGGGAGCAAAGTTATTTGTATCTGTGTGCAGGTCCACGTTGATTGCTAATATCTGGCGCCGTTAGCAGTTGACACCTTCTTGTTGAAACTGGGAGTCTCAGGGGAATCGATCCTTGGTATTGCCAAGGGAAAACTTCTGCTACACTGCATCTCAAAGCTTCCACTTGGGGTAACCAACGAGGGACGAGAAGCCACCTAGCAGCTTCTCAGGAATCTTGCCACTGAAAGAGTAGTTAGCAAGCATAGTAGATATTGCTTCATTAGGAGCTTTTCTTTTATTAGTGACAATATCCTTCATATATTTTGAATAAGGAGGTAACTTAATAGCTTCAGTCAGAGGGATTTGAAGAAAAAGAGGTTTAATCCACTCACAAAACTTATTGTAATGCTCTTCTTCTTTGGATTTGATGGACTTACCTGGAAAGGGCATGGGTTTCTGTACCCATGGTTCTCTTTCCTTCCCATGTTTTCTTGCGATGAAGTCTTCTTTAGTGTACCTCTTATGTTTGTCAGGTGCTTCTTCTTCTTGAACTTCAGGCGGATCATTCTTCTCATTATCCTTACCTTCAGGTTCAGCACCTTCTTCAGTCTCAGCATCGGAGATAGATACGCTGTTGGGATCAACAACTGGCTCTTCATCTGCAATAGGGTCATTAGAATTGTCAGTCTCCTTATGTTTCTTATTCTTATTTGGAGAGCCAACAATTTCTTCTTCCTGCATTTGAGAATCTTGCTCGATTCTCCTCGGATGCCCCTCTGGATAGAGAGGATCTTGAGTGCTAGTTCCTCCTCGGGTCTTAATCCCGAAAGCCTGCAAATCATCTTGTTTGGCATTGTTAGCAAGCACATCTTTTTGCACATTAGAAATTTGGTCCAGCTGAGTTTGAACCATATGAAAATGTTTCACAAGACATTGAACATCATTAACCGTTCTACCTAGAACATCAAGCAAACTTTTGATAGCAAGGGAATTATCATGCAACTGACTTTGTATCCTCTCATTAAAATGATTTTGTTTCATAATAAAATTATCAAACTCATCTAAACATTGATCAGGAGGCTTACCATGAGGGATGTCACTTGCGTTGAAATCTAAAAGAGAGTGTACCTCTACCATAAGAGGGTGAGTGGTAGGCTCACACAGCTTCTCAATAGGGGGTAGATTCTTCACGTCTTCAGCTTTAATACCTTTCTCTTTAATAGACTTCTTTGCTTCTCGCATATCTTCGGGGCTTAGAACAAACATGCCCCTCTTCTTTGGTGGTGGAGGTGGTTCAGGGACGGACCAATCTTCATGGTTTTTGGCAATCCTGCCCATCAAATCTTCTGCATCTTTCGGCGTCCTTTTCCTGAAAACACAACCAACACAACTGTCCAAATAAGACCTGGATTCGTCAGTTAGACCAGCATAGAATATATCGATTAATTCGTTCTTAGGGACTTCATGTCCTGGTCTAGCCCGAATCAGACCGCAGTACCTCCCCCAAGCTTTAGGGAGGGACTCATCCTGCAACTGTTTAAAGTTATAAATTCTTTGTAAAGCAGCATGTTGCATGTGAGCAGGAAAGTACTTATCAACAAAAGAGTGAGCTAAGTCTTGAGGACTCTTAATGGAACCGCATGGGAGTGAATCATACCATGCTTTAGCACCTTCCTTCAAGGAGAAAGGAAGAAGCTTGGTAACATAAAAGTATCGTATCTTCTCATCTGTGGTAAAAAGGCCACCCAACTCACCGAGTTTAGTCAGGTGTGCAATAGCATCATCATTTTCTCTGCCATAAAAGGGGTCAGCTTCAACCATAGGTATAAGTGAAAGATCAACAGAGAAATCATAACCAGGATCATCAATGCATATAGGAGATATAGCAAATTCAGGATCAGGAACGGTTTTGTTCTTCAAAGAGTGTTTTTCAAACAGTTTCTTAATAACTTCAGGGTCAGAGCCAGAAAACTTTGTCAGTTCCCTGCATAAATCTTCATCAAGCATATAGTAATCATCATCAAGGAGTCTCTCCTTGAGTTTACTCAAATCAGGATAATCATAAGTTTCACCAATAGGGTAGCGAGTAACAGGAATTTCAATTCCAGACTTTTTAGCAGCAGCAGCGATCTGTTTCTCAAGAGCATAACCAAGTGAACTAATATCATCAACAGTAGTAGAAGCATCATCAAGAGTATCGGACATAGTAACAGATTCAGTAGGAGCATCATATGGTGGCGGTGAGGCAAACTTACTCATAACAGAAGGTGAATCAAGTGTAGCACTAGTGCTCAGAACAGTACCTCTTCTTGTAGTGGATAGTAAGATCGGAACCTTGGGGTCTCCTTTCTTACCCATAGCGGATGAAGTGCAGCAGGTAGGATACTTCAAGTAGACTTGTAAATATTGCTATGCTCCCAGGCAACGGCGCCAGAAAACGGTACTTGATAACCCTCAACCGTAAGGGATCGAGATAGTCTTCGCGGGTAAGAATAACCCAATTTATTGATTCGACACACGGGGAGCCAAAGAGTATTTATAAGCTTTGACAGTTGAGTTGTCAATTCAACCGCACCTGAAATATACTTACTTGCAACAAAAGATAAGTGGTAACAGTGATATGATACTGATGATAGTGATAGTAAAAGTAAACAGCGAAAGTAAATAGCAAGAGTAAATAGCAATAGTAGCAACTAGTAACCAGCAGGATTTAAAACACTGTAGGCTAGGGAGACGGATGGTTGGGCGCTGCATGGATGAGATATATCATGATTCTAACTTGGGGCACGGCACACGGAAAAGTAATGATCATCTAGGCAAATATCAAACATTAGGCATGTATCCCGTAGGTAGTTGTACGTGCTTGCAATAAGAACTTGCACAACATCTTTTGTCCTACCATCCCGCTGCGAACGGGGCCAAAAAGGAACTTATGGAGATTAAGGTGCTCCTGTCAAAGAGCACCGGAACAAAGCAATAAACTCAATGGATACATGTAATCCTCAAACTACGGACCATCCCCTTTGGTGTCCCAAGCTGTCACTTTTGGGATCGCCGGTTCCGAACCGTAATAGGTGCAAACAACTCATAGATAGGATCAAGAACACAAATATATTCATGCAAACACATATGGTTCAGATCTGAAATCATGGCACTCGGGCCCTAAGTGTCAAGCATTAAGAATAACAAGTTGAAGCAAAGATGATAAACATCATAGTAGATGATAGGCAACATGCCCCCAACGATCTGACAAACTATTACATGATCTAACTCATCCAATCCCTACCATCCCCTTCGCCTACAGCAGGGGATTACTCACACATGGAAGGAGAAGCCATGGAGGGATGATGGAGTGGTGATGATGATGACGATGGCGACGATCTCCCCTCTCCGGAGGCCAATTCAGCCTCCAGATTAGCCCTCCCGAAGAAGAACAGAGGGTGGCGGCGGCTCCGCGACGAAAACTGGGAAAAGAACTTCTGATCTGGGATTTCTCCATCACGATCTAAAATACGAGTCAAGGTAGGGCACCAGGGGAGGTGGGGCCCACCCAGGCGACCCCCCGGCGCGGCCAGGGGCTGGGCCGCGCCACCAGGGCGCCTGGGGCCCCCTGGCCCCCCTCTGGCCCCTCTTCTGGCTCCGGGTTCCTTCGGGTGCGTGGATTTTCTGTGATTTTTCGTGGATTTTTCTGAGATACCTAAAAATCCGTTTTCCTGCACACAATAAAACCATACAGGCAGCTCTGCTGAAAACAGCGTCAGTCCGGGTTAGTTTAGTTCAAATCATGCAAGAATGAGGTCAAAACAATATCAAAAGTGTTTGGAAAAGTAGATACGTTTGAGACGTATCAACTCCCCCAAGCTTAGCATATTGCTTGTCCTCAAGCAATTCAGTTCAACGAACTGGACGCGACAAAGAAAACTTTTACAAACTCTTTTGCTTCATTAGATGTATATAAGCATGTACTACGAAAAGAGTCTAGCAAGTATTGAAACAATACTATGAGGACAATGCAAGGAGCAATCCTTCTTTCAAGTGACCAATCACAAATACTTAAAAGTAAATAATATATTACTGAAAATCAAGACAAGATTACATTGAACATAGCTTGAGCATATTAGGGTGGTATCTCGCTAGCCTCCATGAGTGAAGCAAAACATAAATGCAGAAACTCCTCCAGAGTTTTTAAAGGAGACTAGAACTAAGAATTTCATAATAAATCATATCACAAGCATGCAGAAGACAATGTAATACTTTGGGACAATGCACATTACACTCAGAATGACAATTATGCTCTTCTAGTTGGTGCTTTGAAGAAAGAAGGTGGAGACTCTCGAACCGTGGCTTTTGTTGGTGATACGTCCAAAACGTATCTATAATTTCTGCTTGTTCCATGCCTCTTTTGGGTGATATTGCTATGTTATCTATTCGATGTAATCTCTTTTTGCGGTGTGTTTGTCGAGATCCATGAATTGTGAGTTTATGATCAAGGTTATCTATGAAAAATATTTGGTTCTTCTCTGAACTTTTTATGTGTGCTCATAATATCCTTGCAAGTCTCTTCGAATTATTGGTTTGGTTTGGCCTACTAGATCTATAGTTTTTGCAATGGGAGAAGTGCTTGGCTTTGGGTTCAATCTTGCGGTGTCCTTTCCCAGTGACAGTAGGGGCAGCAAGGCATGTATTGTATTGTTGCCATCGAGGATAAAAAGATGGGGTTTTCATCATTTGCTTGAGTTTATCCCTCTACAACATGTCATCTTGCTTAAGGCGTTACTTTGTTCGTATGAACTCAATACACTAGATGCATGCTGGATAGCGGTCGATGTGTGGAGTAATAGTAGTAGATGCAGAATCGGTTCGGTCTACTTGTCTCGGACGTGATGCCTATATACAATGATCATGCCTAGATAGTCTCATAATTATTCGCTTTTCTATCAATTGCTCGACAGTAATTTGTTTACCCGCCGTAGAATACCGCTATCATGAGAGAAGCCACTAGAGAAAACTATGGCCCCCGGTCTATTCTCAACATATCAATCTACATCTACTTTACTTTTCTTGCTTTTATTTGCTGTTTTATTAAACCAAAAATTCCAAAAATATCAACTATCATCTTTATCAGATCTCACTCTCGTAAGTGACCGTAAAGGGATTGACAACCCCTTATCGCGTTGGCTGCGAAGTTCTTATTTGTTTGTGCAGGAGCGAGGGACTGGTGTGTGGTCTCCTACTGGATTGATACCTTGGTTCTCAAAAACTGAGGGAAATACTTACGCTACTGTGCTGCTGCTACCTCTTGAGCTTGCGTTGTATACCCTCGAAGAGGAAAGGGAGATGCAGCACAGTAGCATAAGTATTTCCCTCAGTTTTTGAGAACCAAGGTATCAATCCAGTAGGAGACCACGCGCCAGTCCCTCGCACCTGCACAAACAAATAAGAACTTCGCAGCCAACGCGATAAGGGGTTGTCAATCCCTTTACGGTCACTTACGAGAGTGAGATCTGATAGAGATGATAATTATATTTTTGGTATTTTTAGTTTAATAAAACAACAAAGAAAAGCAAGAAAAGTAAAGTAGATGTAGATTGATATGTTGAGAATAGACCCAGGGGCCATAGTTTTCTCTAGTGGCCTCTCTCATGATAGCAATATTCTACGGCGGGTAAACAAATTACTGTCGAGCAATTGATAGAAAAGCGAATAATTATGAGACTATCTAGGCATGATCATTGTATATAGGCATCACGTCCGAGACAAGTAGACCCACTCCTACCTGCATCTACTACTATTACTCTACACATCGACCGCTATCCAGCATGCATCTAGTGTATTGAGTTCATACGAACAGAGTAATGCTTTAAGCAAGATGACATGATGTAGAGGGATAAACTCAAGCAATATGATGAAAACCCCATCTTTTTATCCTCGATGGCAACAATACAATACGTGCCTTGCTGCCCCTACTGCCACTGGGAAAGGACACCAAAAGATTGAACCCAAAGCCAAGCACTTCTCCCATTGCAAGAACTATAGATCTAGTAGGCCAAACCAAACCAATAATTCGAAGAGACTTGCAAGAATATTATGAGCACACATAAAAAGTTCAGAGAAGAACCAAATATCTTTCATAGATAACCTTGATCATAAACTCACAATTCATCGGATCTCGACAAACACACCGCAAAAAGAGATTACATCGAATAGATCTCCTCGAAGATCGAGGAGAACTTTGTATTGAGATCCAGAGAGAGAGAAGAAACCATCTAGATACTAGCTATGGACCCGAAGGTCTGTGGTAAACTACTGACAACTCATGGTGAGGGCGATGATGATGATGATGAAGGCCTCCGTGATGGATCCCCCTCCCGGAACAGGCTCCAAGATGGGATCTCCACGGGAACAGAAGGAACGGCGGTGGAATTAGGGTTTTCTCTGTGCGTATGGAGTTTCTGGGGTACGTTGGTATATATAGGAAGAAGGAGGGCACCGGGGGCCGTGTGGGATAGCCTCGAGGCAGGGGGGCGTGCCCTAGGAAGGGGGGCGCGCCCCCCACCCTCGAGGGCTGGCCCTTCATCCCCTGACTTGGTCCTGACGTTTCCCGAGCGTGATTTCCTCCAAAAATATCTCTCGCGAAGGTTTCATTCTGTTTG
The DNA here is from genome assembly GCA_902687465.1 of Secale cereale. Lineage (NCBI taxonomy): Eukaryota > Viridiplantae > Streptophyta > Magnoliopsida > Poales > Poaceae > Secale > Secale cereale. The sequence continues at coordinate 877,593,920 of LR738715.1, read as the reverse complement.
GACTCCGTTTGATATTCCTTTTCTGCAAAACCCTGAAATTGGCAAAAAACAGCAATCTCGACTGGGCCTTTGGGTTAGTAGGTTAGTCCCAAAAATGATGTAAAAGTGAATGATAAAGTGCATTAAACATCCAAGACTTCATAAATAATAGCTTGGAACAATCAAAAATTATAGATACGTTGGAGACGTATCAAGCATCCCCAAGCTTAATTCCTGCTCGTCCTCGAGTAGGTAAATGATAAAGAAAGAATTTTTGATGTGGAATGCTAACTAATATAGTTATTCAATGTAATTCTCTTAATTGTGGCATGAATGTTCAGATCTGAAGGATTCAAGATAAAAGTCTATATTGACATAAGAAATAACAATACTTCAAGCAATACTAACAAAGCAATCATGTCTTCTCAAAATACTATGGCTAAAGAAAGTTATCCCTACAAAATCGTATAGTGTTGGCTATGCTTCCTTGTTATCACACAAAATATTCATATCATGCACAACCCCGATTTCAGCCAAGCACTTGTTTTCATACTCTATCTTTTCAAACCTTTCAACTTTCACGCAATACATGAGCGTGAGCCATGGATATAGCACTATGGGTGGAATAGAGGTGGTTGTGGAGAAGACAAAAAGGAGGGAGATAGTCTCACATCGACTAGGCGTATCAACGGGCTATGGAGATTCCCATCAATAGATATCAATGTGAGTGAGTAGGGATTGCCATGCAACAGATGCACTAGAGCTAAATATGAATGAAAGCTCAACAAAAGAAACTAGTGGGTGTGCATCCAACTTGCTTGCTCACGAAGACCTAGGGCATTTGAGGAAGCCCATCGTTGGAATATACAAGCCAAGTTCTATAACAAAAATTCCCACTAGTATATGAAAGTGACTAAGCATGAGACTCTCTACAATGAAGAACATGGTGCTACTTTGAAGCACAAGTGTGGAAAAAGATAGTAGCAATTGTCCCTTTTATTTGTTTTTTTGGGCCTTTCTTTTTTTTCTTTGGCCTTTTTTTGCGGAGGGGCTTTATAGATTCAGCCTTTCCTCCCATGGGACAATGCTCTAATAATGATGATCATCACACTTTCATTACAACACGAAATTACAACTCGATACTACAACAACAAAGTATGACTCTATGTGAATGCCTCCGGTGGTGTAAGGGTATGTGCAATGAAACAAGAGTGACATGTATAAAAAATTATGCATGGTGGCCTTGCCACAAATACGATGTCAACTACATGATCATGCAAATGGCAATATGACAATATGATGCTTGTCATATAAACGGAACGGTGGAAAGTTGCATGGCAATATATCTCGGAATGGCTATGGAAATGCCATGATAGGTAGGTATGGTGGCTGTTTTGAGGAACAATATGGTGGTTGTTTTGAGGAAGGATATATAGTGGGTTTATGGCACCGGCGAAAGTTGCGCGGTACAAGAGAGGCTAGCAATGGTGGAAGGGTGAGAGTGCGTATAATCCATGGACTCAACATTAGTCATAAGAACTCATATACTTATTGCAAAAATTTACGAGTCATCAAAACAAAGCAATCAACGCATGCCCCTAGGGGGGAGGTTGGTAGGAGTTAACCATCGCGCGCCCCCGACCTCCACACAAAGGTTGACACTCTACAAATACCTCATGCTTTAACTTAGTCACACAACGGTTCACCATATGTGCATGCTACGGGAATCACTAACCTTAACACAAGTATTTATCAATTTCATAGTAACTCCACTAGCATGACTTTAATATCACTATCCTCATGTCTCAAAACAATTATCAAGCATCCAACATCTCTTTCTATTCAATGCACTTGATGTGAATTTTTTTACTACATTGACATTGGATGTTTATCATGTGAAGACTAGTTTCTTTAGCCTAAACACTTTACCATGATGTTTTAATAGACTCTCAAATAGATATAAGTGAAGCATGAGAGTTCAACAATTTCTACAAAATATTACCACCACCATGCTCTAAAAGATATAAGTGAAGCACTAGAGCAAAAACTATTCAACTCAAAAGATATAAGTGAAGCACATAGAGTGTTCTAACAATTTCTAGGCCATATCTAACTCTCTCAAATAGGTGTGTCCAGCAAGGATGATTGTGGCAAACTAACAAGAAAAGACTCAAATTATACAAGACGCTCCAAGCAAAACACATAACATGTTGCGAATAAAAATATAGCTCCAAGTATAGTTACCGATGGATGAAGACGAAAGAGGGGATGCCTTCCCGGGGCATCCCCAAGCTTAGGCTTTTGATTATCTTGAATTTACTTGGGGTGCCATGGGCATCCCCAAGCTTAGGCCTTTGCTACTCCTTGTTCCATAGTCCATCAAAGCAATAATCAAAACTTGAAAACTTCACAACACAAAACTTAGGCAAAAATTCTCGTGAGCTCCGTTAGTAAGAGAAAACAAAACACTACTTAAAGGTACAGCAAGGAATTCATTCATTCTTTTTATTGGTGTTAAACCTACTGTACTCCAAGTTCTCTATGGTTCATATCCTCTAATATTACTCATAGATGCATCGGAATAAGCAAACAACACACGAAAAACAGAATCTGTCAAAGACAGAATAGTCTGTAGTAATCTGCTGGGTTCGCCTACTTCTGGAACTCCAAAAAATTCAAAACAAATTGGTAAATTTGCGCAATTTGCCTACCAATCAGCAGCAAAAATAATCAACTAAAAAGCATGCTCCAGTAAAATCTAAAGACTACTTTAGCAAGCGCTAACGATTCTGTTTTTCACAGCAAGATCGTATAAACTTCACACAAGTCCTACCAAAGGTTCTACTTGGCACAAACACTAAACTAAACACGAAAACACATCTAATCAGAGGCTAGATGCAATATTTATTCCCTAACAGCAACAAAAGCAAAAAAACATAAAATTGGGTTGCCTCCCAACAAGCGCTATCGTTTTACGCCCCTAGCTAGGCACGATACAAGATAGATCTAGGTATTGCCATCTTTGGAAGGCAATCCATAAGTGGCTCTCATGATAGATTCATATGTTAATTTGATTTTCTTTCTAGGAAAGTGTTCCATGCCTTTCCTTAACTGAAATTGGAATCTAATATTTCCTTCCTTCATATCAATAATTGCACCAATCGTTCTAAGGAAAGGTCTACCAAGAATAATAGGACATGAAGGATTGCAATCTATATCAAGAACAATGAAATCTACGGGCACATAATTCCTATTGGCAACAATAATAACATCATTAATTATTCCCATAGGTTTCTTAATAGTGGAATCCGCAAGATGCAAATTTAAAGAACAATCATCAAGCTCATGGAACCCTAGAAAATCACACAAAGTTTATGGGATAGTGGAGACACTAGCACCCAAATCACACAAAGCATAGCATTCATGATATTTTATTTTTATTTTGATAGTAGGTTCCCATTCATCATAAAGCTTTCTAGGTATAGAAACTTACAACTCAAGTCTTTCTTCATAAGATTGCATCAAAGCATCAACTATATGTTTAGTGAAAGCTTTATTTTGACTATAAGCATGTGGAGAATTTAGCACCGATTGCAACAAAGGAATACAATCAATCAAAGAGCAATTATCATAATTGGATCCCTTGAAATCCAAAGTAGTGGGTTCATCACTATGCAAAGTTTTAATCTCTTCAATCCCACTTTTAGCAAATTTAGCATCAAGATTTAGAAACTCTGAATTATTGGGACACCTTAAAGCAGAATCATCTCCAACCCTATTCTCATCAAGATTAATACTGGAAAACAAGGATCTAATAGGAGCCACATCAATAACTTTCAGATCTTCATCTTTATTTTCACGATAACTAGAAGAATATGATTTAATATAATCTTCTCTTTTAGCACGCATTCTAGCGGTTCTTTCTTTGCATTCATCAATGGAAATTATCATGGCTTTGAGAGACTCATTGATATCATGCTTAGGTGGGATAGATCTAAGTTTCAAAGAATCAATATCAAGAGTAATTCTGTCCACACTTCTAGCCAATTCATCAACTTTAAGCAATTTCTCTTCAAGCATAGCATTGAAATTCTTTTGCGAGATCATAAACTCCTTAACACTAGTTTCAAATTTAGAAGGCATCTTTCCATAAGAGTTGTTGTAGGAATTACCAAAATTATTAGAGGAATTACTAGGAAAAGGCCTAGGATTAAAATTACCTCTATAAGCATTGTTACCAAAATTATTCCTACCAACAAAATTCACATCCAAAGATTCATTGTTATTCTCAATCAAAGTGGATAAAGGCATATCATTAGGATCAGAAGAAGCACTCTTAGCAGCAAACAATTTCATAAGTTCATCCATCTTTCCACTCAAAACACTAATTTCTTCGATAGCATGCACTTTTTTACTAGTAGATCTTTCGGTGTGCCATTGAGAATAATTAACCATATAATTATCTAGGAGTTTGGTAGCTTCTCCTAAGGTAGTTTCCATGAAAGTGCCTCCGGCGGCTGAATTTAAAAGATTTTTAGAAGCAAAATTCAAGCCAGCATAAAAATTCTGAATAATCATCCATAGATTCAAACCATGTGTAGGGCAATTACGTATCATTAATTTCATTCTCTCCCTATCTTGTGCAACATGCTCATGATCTAGTTGCTTAAAATTCATAATATCGTTTCTAAGAGAGATGATCTTAGCAGGAGGGAAATACTTAAAGATAAAAGCATCTTTGCACTTATTCCATGAATCAATACTATTTCTAGGCAAAGAGGAGAACCAAGTTTTAGCACGATCTCTAAGTGAAAACGGAAATAACTTCAATTTAACAATATCATTATCCGTATCCCTTTTCTTTTGCATATCACACAAATCAGCAAAGTTGTTTAGATGGGTAGCGGAATCTGCAATAGGAAGGCCGGAGAATTGATCTTTCATGACAAGATTCAACAAAGCAGCATTGATCTCACAAGATTCAGCATCGGTAATAGGAGCAATCGGAGTGCTAATAAAATCATTGTTGTTGGTATTGGATAAGTCACACAAATTGGTATTGTTCTGAGCCATAGTGACAAGCAAGCAATCCAATACACACAAGCAAACAAGAAGCAAGCCAACAAAAAACACACGGCGGAAGAAGGGCAAATAAAACGGCAAAGGTGAAGTGGGGGAGAGGAAAACGAGAGGCAAATAAATGTAATGCGAAGGATAAGGGTTTGTGATAGGTACTTGGTATATGACTTTTGCATAAGCCTCCCTGGCAACGGCGCCAGAAATTCTTCTTGCTACCTCTTGAGCTTGCGTTGTATTCCCTCGAAGAGGAAAGGGAGATGCAGCACAGTAGCGTAAGTATTTCCCTCGGTTTTTGAGAACCAAGGTATCAATCCAGTAGGAAGCCACGCGCCAGTCCCTCGCACATGCACAAACAAATAAGAAATTCGCAGCCAACGCAATAAGGGGTTGTCAATCCCTTTACGGTCACTTACGAGAGTGAGATCTGATAGAGATGATAATAATATTTTTGGTATTTTTAGTTTAATAAAACAGCAAATAAAAGCAAGAAAAGTAAAGTAGATGTTGATTGATATGTTGAGAATAGACCCGGGGGCCATAGTTTTCTCTAGTGGCTTCTCTCATGATAGCGATATTCTACGGCGGGTAAACAAATTACTGTCGAGCAATTGATAGAAAAGCGAATAATTATGAGACTATCTAGGCATGATCATTGTATATAGGCATCACGTCCGAGACAAGTAGACCCACTCCTGCCTGCATCTACTACTATTACTCCACACATTGACCGCTATCCAGCATGCATCTAGTGTATTGAGTTCATACGAACAGAGTAACGCTTTAAGCAAGATGACATGATGTAGAGGGATAAACTCAAGCAATATGATGAAAACCCCATCTTTTTATCCTCGATGGCAACAATACAATACTTGCCTTGCTGCCCCTACTGTTGATACGTCCAAAACGTATCTATAATTTCTGCTTGCTCCATGCCTCTTTTGTGTGATATCGCTATGATATTTATACACTTCCATACACTTTTGATCATATTTGGACTAACCTATTAACTCAGTGCACCCCAGTGCCAGTTTCTGTTTTCTGCTGTTTTTGTATTTCAGGTTTTCCCATTACGTAAACTGCCAGAAAAATTCCGGGAAAAATATATAAAAAATCAGCGTTCCGGAAGTTTCCATGAGGCCAAAGTAGGGCCGGAGGGGGGCCACCAGGGCGCCAGGCGCCCTGGACACGCGGCCCCCCTCCAGGACGCGCTGGGGGGGGGGGCCTGGGCCCCCCTTAGCTCCCCTGGCGACCCCCTTTGGCATATATTTAACACCCGTCGAGGAAACCCTGATTCCAGACCCCTTTTCTCCAGACGCAATTCCGATCTCCGCCGCCATCGCCATCAAGTTTCGGGGGACCATAATTCCTGTGTCGGCACCCTGCCGGGACGGGAAAGTGCCCCCGGATTCATCTCCATCGACGTTGCTTCCTCCCTCCATGATGCGGGAGTAGTTCCTCCTCGGGGCTGAGGTTTCTACCAGTAGCTATGTGGTCAATTCTCTCTCCCATGATGTGATCTTCGTTGTGATCATAGGCTATGTTAATCTAGGGTGATCCCATGATACTTCCCCTTTCTCTATGTATTGGATTGATGTACTCACTTGTCTTTATCTAGTATAATTCCCGAGACCAAGGTGACAGCGGTCTATTGGACATGGATTAGAAAAATATTTTCATCAGTGATTTCCTCTCTTGTGTGTTGATTGAAGATTGAGAGTCTCTTGGTGCTTGTCTTTGACTATCCTTTAGATATGTTGTGGTGATTGTGGGACTCTCTTTGGATGGCCGCGGTGACATTGGGAAATCCTTAGATTGAGAACTACGAACTTTGAGGTGTGCTTTTGTAGCCCTACATAATTCTCGTCCTCTCTTGACCACGAAGGAATGACCTCCGGGTGCGTCTCCATTGCATGTTTTATGGGAAATATCATGTGATTCGATTATGTTAATGTTGTTGGGAGTTGCCACTAGTGAAAGTATGATCCCTAGGCCTTGTTTCCACCATTGCAATACCATTTGTGCTCACGTTTACCACTTGTTTGCTTGCTGCACTTTTTATTACAGATTTATATTACTTTATTTTGCCATCCATATCACTTGCCATTTAACATCTCTTCGCCGAACTAGTGCACCTATACATCTAACAAGTGTATTAGGTGTGTTGGGGACACAAGAGACTTCTTGTATCTTAGTTGCAGGGTTGCTTGAGAGAGACCATCTTCAACCTCTACTTCCCTGAGTTCGATAAACCTTAGGTCATCCACTTGAGGGAAATTGTTGCTGTCCTACAAACCTCTGCGCTTGGAGGCCCAACATAGTCTACAAGTGTAGAAGCGTGTGTAGACATCAGCCGGCACCCTGCCGGGACGGGGAAGTGCCCCCGGATTCATCTCCATCGACGTTGCTTCCTCCCTCCATGATGCGGGAGTAGTTCCTCCTCGGGGCTGAGGTTTCTACCAGTAGCTATGTGGTTATCTCTCTCTCCCATGATGTGATCTTCGTTGTGATCATAGGCTATGTTAATCTAGGGTGATCCCATGATGTTTCCCCTTCCTCTATGTATTGGATTGATGTACTCACTTGTCTTTATCTAGTATAATCCCCGAGACCAAGGTGACAGCGGTCTATTGGACATGGATTAGAAAAATATTTTCATGAGTGATTTCCTCTCTTGTGTGTTGATTGAAGATTGAGAGTCTCTTGGTGCTTGTCTTTGACTATCTTTTAGATATGTTGTGGTGATTGTGGGACTCTCTTTGGATGGCCGCGGTGACATTGGGAAATCCTTAGATTGAGAACTACGAACTTTGAGGTGTGCTTTTGTAGCCCTACATAATTCTCGTCCTCTCTTGACCACGAAGGAATGACCTCCGGGTGCGTCTCCATTGCATGTTTTATGGGAAATATCATGTGATTCGATTATGTTAATGTTGTTGGGAGTTGCCACTAGTGAAAGTATGAATCCTAGGCCTTGTTTCCACCATTGCAATACCATTTGTGCTCACGTTTACCACTTGTTTGCTTGCTGCACTTTTTATTACAGATTTATATTACTTTGTTTTGCCATCCATATCACTTGCCATTTAACATCTCTTCGCCGAACTAGTGCACCTATACATCTAACAAGTGTATTAGGTGTGTTGGGGACACAAGAGACTTCTTGTATCTTAATTGCAGGGTTGCTTGAGAGAGACCATCTTCAACCTCTACTTCCCTGAGTTCGATAAACCTTAGGTCATCCACTTGAGGGAAATTGCTGCTGTCCTACAAACCTCTGCGCTTGGAGGCCCAACATAGTCTACAAGAGTAGAAGCGTGTGTAGACATCAAGCTATTTCTGGCGCCGTTGCCGGGGAAGTGAGTGATTGAAGGTATATCTTTAGATCTTGCAATTAAATCTTTTTGTTTCTTGTTTTTATTTCACTAGTTATGCTTATGGACAACCTTGCTATTGGATCGTTGCTTGCGGGAAGACGCCCCACACCTGTGGTGGTTGCTCCTCCCCCTACTGAAATTGTGCCCTATAAAATACCAGCTGGTATTATCGATTATATTTTGGCTAATCGTTATGCAGGAGACAGACATCCCGGTGAACACTTGCTATATCTGTCACAATTATGTTCATTATTTAAGCTTGCAGGTGTATCAAGGGAGTTTGTCATGAGGAAATTGTTCGCCGTATCACTTATAGATAAAGCTTCAGATTGGTATAAGCTTCTCGATAACTCGCACTTGCTTGATTGGCAAGAGCTTATGTATCTCTTTTATACTAAGTTTTATCCTCTTCATGAAATTCATCGAGACAGGAACTATATCTATAACTTTAGGTCTCGTGACGGAGAAAGCATTGCTCAAGCTTGGGGGAGACTGAAAATGTTAATGCTAAAAAGTCCTAACCATGGGCTCCCCAAAGATGCTTATGTGGAGAGTAAGAGTACCTTTTTGCATGTGGATCGTGGTAACAATGCTTTATGTGATGCTTATATTGTTGAGTTTATTCGTGATCCCACTGAAAATTATTATGAGAAGGGAACATATACTTATAGATATTTCAATAATATCAAGTTCCCTCTCTTTATGTTGAAGGTTTTGAAGCTGCACTTGTTTTGTCTTCCTATGCTTATTGCTTTGTGCTTCAATAAATTATTCTATTGCAATATTCCTATGCATAGGAAGCATGTTAGGCTTAAATGTATTTGGTATTTGCTTCTTGATGCTCTCTTTTGTTCTTCAACTCTTATTTCTACGAGAGCATCATTAAAGTCTTAAGCCTAGCTTAAAGGCATAAAAGAAAGCGCTTTTGGGAGGCAGCCCACAATGAATAAAATTTTATTTTGCTTTTGTTGTGTCTTGATGTTGTTACTACAGTAGCATCATCATTGTATCTTTACTTTTCAGCTTTGTGCCAAGTGTAGCCTCTGATTGCAAGAAAGTTCAAAAGTTGTGACGTGCTGTCCAGGAAACAGATTTTGTCCTTGGGCAGAAAAATTCGTATAAAATCACCAGATCATCTTTTTGGTCTGAATTTTTTCGACAGCGTGCTCTATACAATTGTCTTTCGGGCGTCTGTTCTGAGTTTTTTGATTAGAGTTGCAGAAGTGCCCCGAAAAAATCATTTACTACCTGCTGGTCTGTTTTTCACAGATTCTGTCCTGTTTTGCCTTTCCTTCATTTTGCAAACATTGAGCTTGCTTTTTCTTTGCAAAAACCTTTTGGCAATCTTGAGAAACAGTAGACCTTCAAGAATATCCTTATTTCCAGCAAGGAAAAATTATTTTATTATGGGTACTAACCTCGCTAATCAGATTATGATGAGTTATGTATGAAGGGAGTTTTCAAGTGTGCGAGGGAAGATGATAAAAAGATTCAGGAGTGTCAAACGCTCAAGCTTGGGGATGCCCCCATGCACCCCCAAGAAATATTCAAGAAGACTCAAGCGTCTAAGCTTGGGGATGCCCCCGTGCATCCCCTTCTCCATCAACAATTATCAGTTCGTCTTTTGTTCCACTATATTTTTATCACTTCATGTGTTATGTGCTATGCTTGGAGCGTCTTGCTTTTAGTTTCCTTTTTAGTTTTCTTTAGCTTTGCTTGCTGTCATAACGAGTTGGAACTCAGCTTTCTTTGTGTGGGAGAGAAACACGCTCCACTTCAACCTAGAACATAACATAGAATTTTCATTTCTATCCTTGCTGTGTGTGTTCTTTGTCTTTCAATAGCTACTATCATGTTCAGCTCTTAGTTTTCATGCTTATCTTTTTAAAGAGCTTTTGTTTAGTTGGTCGCTGGAACTCTCTTTAGTTATCATGCTTATCTTGTTAAGAGAGTTGGCTTCTGTTGCACTGGTTGATATGTCCATGAATAAAACGCCATGTGCATAATGGAGCTTAGTAGTTCATGTTTTCTTATGGTTAGTCTCAAATAGCTGGGGGGTTCTCAATGTGTTATTGGAGTACCAACATGATTTGTTTGCCTATGATGTGGTATGGTTTAGTGATATCTTCCTCCGAGAATTTATTTTGATTGACTTGGCATATGCTCACGCATATTTAAGACTGTAAAGAAAGTCTATCAAGCCTTGATGATCTTTTATTTCTGAGTAGCGATATAACTTCCATGCCCGATTCAATGTTGCTTTGTCGCTCTGCATGATTATGACTGTCATTGCTCTCTTAGTTGGTCGCTCCCAGTCTTTTGCTAACCTCCACCTGTACTAAGCGGACTGACTGCTTGTGCATCCAAAATCCTTTAAACCAGTTATGCCATGTGAGTCCACCATACCTACCTATACATGGTATTTACCAGCCATTCCTAACGAAGACTTTCATGTACCATCTCGAAATTATTCAAAAAAGCATTCCTATTTTGTGCCTCTGTTTTAGCTCATGAGAAGTAGTAGTTAATTCATGATCTTTTTAAGTTGGACAAGCTTCACCCCGGGATTGCATGTCTAATGTGCAAACCCATAATACGAGAAGGAACTGGCATAGAGTGCGCCCGGCTCATTAAAAAATAATACAACAAACAAACCCTCCTTCACGCTTTGTTCATGAGAAATCAGAAAACTTTGGCAGTGATAAACAAAGGAGATTAAGAGGATGTGATCGTCCTCATTCGGGAGCCGTTCCTCGAAACTTGTCCATCTCAAGAAGTGATTGAGTTATCTGCTAGCATTCGTTGACGAAATATGCATATTCTAAAAAAAATATTTATTACCTCTGTTTTTAAAACCAAGAGCTCTGGTACATGTTTAGTTTTTGTTTCCGACCACGGGTTTTCAACCTTGCCAACAAAAGCCACTGTTCGAGAGTCTCCACCTTCTTTAAAGCACCAACTATTGAGAGCATGATTGTCATTCTGAGTGTAATGTGCATTGTCCCAAAGTACCATTGTCTTTTGTATGATTATGATATCGTTTATTCTGAAATCATTGTATCTAGTCGTCACTTAAACCTTGGAGGTGCCCCTGCATTTATGTTTTGCTTCACTAAAGGGGGCAAGCGAGGTACCACTTTATCATATTTGCACACCATGCTCACTACAAATCTTATTGAGTGTTTCAGTATCATATTGTAAAACTTTCAGTTCTTTGTGATTTTCTCATGAGGCAACTTAATTACTACAGATTCATTGTCTCAGTAAGCACTTGTCATGTGACTGTGAAAAGTCCTTATATGGTTAATAGCATGTCACCACAGAAATTATGCTTGTTATCATTTACCTACTCGAGGACGAGCAGGAATTAAGCTTGGGGATGTTGATACGTCCAAAACGTATCTATAATTTCTGCTTGCTCCATGCCTCTTTTGTGTGATATTGCTATGATATTTATACACTTCCATACACTTTTGATCATATTTGGACTAACCTATTAACTCAGTGCACCCCAGTGCCAGTTTCTGTTTTCTGCTGTTTTTGTATTTCAGGTTTTCCCATTACGTAAACTGCCAGAAAAATTCCGAGAAAAATATATAAAAAATCAGCATTCCGGAAGCTTCCATGCGGCCAAAGTAGGGCCGGAGGGGGCCACCAGGGCTCCAGGCGCCCTGGCCACGCGGCCCCCCTCCAGGACGCGCCGGGGGGG
>LR738715.1:877568088-877581704 GCA_902687465.1 Secale cereale | reverse complement strand
GGGGGGGGGGGGGGGGGGGGGCGCCTGGGCCCCCCTTAGCTCCCCTGGCGACCCCCTTTGGCATATATTTAACACCCGTCGAGGAAACCCTGATTCCAGACCCCTTTTCTCCAAACGCAATTCCGATCTCCGCCGCCATCGCCATCAAGTTTCGGGGGACCAGAATTCCTGTGCCGGCACCCTGCCGGGACGGGGAAGTGCCCCCGGATTCATCTCCATCGACGTTGCTTCCTCCCTCCATGATGCGGGAGTAGTTCCTCCTCGGGGTTGAGGTTTCTACCAGTAGCTATGTGGTCAATTCTCTCTCCCATGATGTGATCTTCGTTGTGATCGTAGGCTATGTTAATCTAGGGTGATCCCATGATACTTCCCCTTCCTCTATGTATTGGATTGATGTACTCACTTGTCTTTATCTAGTATAATCCCCGAGACCAAGGTGACAGCGGTCTATTGGACATGGATTAGAAAAATATTTTCATGAGTGATTTCCTCTCTTGTGTGTTGATTGAAGATTGAGAGTCTCTTGGTGCTTGTCTTTGACTATCCTTTAGATATGATGTGGTGATTGTGGGACTTTCTTTGGATGGCCGCGGTGACATTGGGAAATCCTTAGATTGAGAACTACGAACTTTGAGGTGTGCTTTTGTAGCCCTACATAATTCTCGTCCTCTCTTGACCACGAAGGAATGACCTCCGGGTGCGTCTCCATTGCATGTTTTATGGGAAATATCATGTGATTCGATTATGTTAATGTTGTTGGGAGTTGCCACTAGTGAAAGTATGATCCCTAGGCCTTGTTTCCACCATTGCAATACCATTTGTGCTCACGTTTACCACTTGTTTGCTTGCTGCACTTTTTATTACAGATTTATATTACTTTGTTTTGCCATCCATATCACTTGCCATTTAACATCTCTTCGCCGAACTAGTGCACCTATACATCTAACAAGTGTATTAGGTGTGTTGGGGACACAAGAGACTTCTTATATCTTAGTTGCAGGGTTGCTTGAGAGAGATCATCTTCAACCTCTACTTCCCTGAGTTCGATAAACCTTAGGTCATCCACTTGAGGGAAATTGCTGCTGTCCTACAAACCTCTGCGCTTGGAGGCCCAACATAGTCTACAAGAGTAGAAGCGTGTGTAGACATCAACTGTCACTGGGAAAGGTCACCGCAAGATTGAACCCGAAGCTAAGTACTTCTCCCATTGCAAGAACTATAGATCTAGTAGTCCAAACCAAACCAATAATTCGAAGAGACTTGCAAGAATATTATGAGCACACATAAAAAGTTCAGAGAAGAACCAAATATCTTTCATAGATAACCTTGATCATAAACTCACAATTCATCGGATCTCGACAAACACACCGCAAAAAGAGATTACATCGAATAGATCTCCTCGAAGACCGAGGAGAACTTTGTATTGAGATCCAGAGAGATAGAAGAAGCCATCTAGATACTAGCTATGGACCCGAAGGTCTATGGTAAACTACTCACAACTCATGGTGAGGGCGATGATGATGATGATGATGAAGGCCTCCGTGATGGATCCCCCTCCCGGAACAGGCTCCAAGATGGGATCTCCACGGGAACAGAAGCTACGGCGGTGGAATTAGGGTTTTCTCTCTGCGTATGGAGATTCTGGGGTACATAGGTATATATAGGAAGAAGGAGGCCACCGGGGACTGTGTGGGCCAGCCTCGAGGCAGGGGGCGCGCCCTGGGAAGGGGGGCGCGCCCCCCACCCTCGAGGGCTGGCCCTTCATCCCCTGACTTAGTCCTGACGTTTCCCGAGTGTGATTTCTTCCAAAAATATCTCTCGCGAAGGTTTCATTCCGTTTGGACTCCGTTTGATATTCCTTTTCTGCAAAACCCTGAAATAGGCAAAAACAACAATCTGGACTGGGCCTTTGGGTTAGTAGGTTAGTCCCAAAAATGATGTAAAAGTGAATGATAAAGCCCATTAAACATCCAAGACTTCATAAATAATAGCATGGAACAATAAAAAATTATAGATACGTTGGAGACGTATCATCTGCATCTCCCTTTCCTCTTCGAGGGAATACAACGCAAGCTCAAGAGGTAGCAGGGCACGCCTTGTGCCCTCGAGGCCACATGCTGGCTCCCCTCGTAGTGTGTTCAGTGCCATATTTTCTTAAATATTCTAGAAAAAAAATCATATTTCATTTTCATGGCATCTGAAGAACTTTTATTTTTGGGATATTTTTTTATTGCACTGATAAGTCTGGAAACAGACAGATAATGCTATTTTTATTTTATTTAACCTAATTAACAGAAAGTAAAAGGAGGGTACAAAAGGTTGTGCTATCTAGATTCACCTATCCCATGTTCATCAAAAGGAATCCATTAACAAGGTTGATCAGGTCTTGTTAATAAACTCTTTCCGAGTAACATGAAACCGGAGAATTTTCGAATAACACTATGTTACCTCAATGGGGATATGTATGTCCCCAACAATAAGTATGTCATATGCCTTTTTGATAGTAGGAATAGGAAACTCAAAACCTCCAATAGTAATAATCGAAGTTTTTCCAATATAATTGATACTATATATTTGAGGTTGTTTCCTCGGAAAGTGTACCGTATGCTCATTACCATTGACATGAAAAGTGACATTGCCTTTGTTGCAATCAATAACAGCCCCTGCAGTATTCAAAAAAGGTCTTCCAAGAATAATAGACATACTATCATCCTCGGGAATATCAAGTATAACAAAGTCCGTTAGAATAGTAACATTTGCAACTACAACAGGCACATCCTCACAAATACCGACAGGTATAGCAGTTGATTTATCGGCCATTTGCAAAGATATTTCAGTAGGTGTCAACTTACTCAAGTCAAGTCTACGATATAAAGAGAGAGGTATAACACTAACACCGACTCCAAGATCACACAGAGCAGTTTTAACATAGTTTCTCTTAATGGAACAAGGTATAGTAGGTACTCCTGGATCTCCTAATTTCATAGGCATTCCATCCTCAAAAGTGTAATTGGAAAGCATGGTGGAGATTTCTACTTCAGGTATATTTCTTTTGTTGGTAATAATATGTTTCATGTACTTGGCATAAGGATTTGTTTTAAGCACATCAGTCAAACGCATACGCAAAAAGATAGGTCTAATCATTTCAGCGAAGCGCTCAAAATCCTCATCATCCTTTTTCTTGGATGGTTTCGGAGGAAAAGGCATGGGTTTCTGAACCCATGGTTCTCTTTCCCTACCGTGCTTCCTAGCAACAAAGTCTCTCTTATCATAATGTTGATTCTTTGATTGTGGGTTATCAAGATCAACAGCAGGTTCAATCTCTACATCATTATCATTGCTAGGTTGAGCATCATCATGAACATCATCATTGATATTATCACTAGGTTCATGTTCATTACCAGATAGTGTCTCAGCATCAGAAACAGATATATCATTGGGATTCTCAAGTGGGTGAGCTACAGGTTCACTAGAAGCATGCAAAGTCCTATCATTTTTCTTTTTCTTCTTCTTACAAGAACTAGGTGCATCTAAATTAGCTCTCTGAGAATCTTGCTCAACTCTCTTAGGGTGGCCTTCAGGATACAGAGGTTCCTGAGTCACTTTACCACCTCTAGTTGCAACTCTAACAGCATAGTCATTATTCTTACTATTTAACTCATTGAGCAAATCATTCTGAGCTTTAAGTACTTGTTCTACTTGAGTGGTGACCATGGAAGCATGTTTACTAATAAGTTTCAGTTCACTTTTAGCACTAGACAGATAATCACTCAAGCGTTCAATCATATAAGCATTGTGTTGTAGTTTTCTACCAACATAAGCATTGAAGTTTTCTTGTTTCACAATGAAATTGTCAAACTCATCTAAGCATTGGCTAGCAGACTTATAACGAGGAATATCACCTTCATCAAATCTATAAAGAGAATTTACCTTTACTACCTGTGTCGGGTTATCAAGACCATGCATTTCTTCAATAGGCGGTAAATTCTTAACATCTTCAGCTTTAATACCTTTTTCTTTCATAGATTTCTTTGCCTCTTGCATGTCTTCAGGACTGAGAAATAGAACACCTCTTTTCTTCGGAGTTGGCTTAGGGGCTAGTTCAGGAAGTGTCCAATTATTTTCATTGGCTAGCATATTATTCAATAGTAATTCAGCTTGTTCAACAGTTCTTTCCCTGAAAACACAACCAACACAACTGTCCAGGTGGTCTCTGGAAGCATCGGTTAATCCATTATAAAAGACATCAAGTATATCATGCATCTCAAGAGGATGATCAGGCAAAGCATTAAGTAACTGGAGAAGCCTCCCCCAAGCTTGTGGGAGACTCTATTCTTCAGTTTGAGCAAAGTTATATATTTCCTGTAAGGCAGCTTGTTTCTTATGAGCGGGAAAATATTTAGCAGAGAAGTAATACATCATATCCTGAGGACTACGCACACACTAGTAGAAAACAGGGCATTGGTCCAGCCCATTAGCCCCGGTTCAATCTAGAATCGGGTCCAATGGGGGTACTGGACCCGGTTCGTGAGCCCAAGGGGCCGGCCGGGCCATGTGAGCCATTGGTCCCGGTTCGTCTGGACCTATTGGTCCCGGTTGAGCTAAAAACCGGGACCAATGGCTCTTGCTCCTGGCCCACCACTATTGGTCCCGGTTGGTGTTATGAACCGGGACCAAAGGCACCCCTTTAGTCCCGGTTTTTAGCACCACCCGTGACCAGTGAGTTGCCTATATATACCCCCTCACTCAAGAGCAGAGCTCACTGCTCTGTTTTTTTTTCTGGCCGAGGGGGAGAGGGGTTAGTGGTGCTCTAGCTCACCTCCTATGCACACAACGTGTTCGGTGGAATGCCCGAGCCACACTAGTTAAGCTTTTCTCCTCTCGAAGCTCTATTTTCTCCGAGATTTGTCTAGGTTTAGCGGTCCGTCACGTCCCGTCCCCGTCTTCGCCGCCGTCGATCGCCCCCGCCGATCTCGTCACCGGCACCACCGTGGTGAGCCTCTTGTTATGTCCATGCTTTTCTTACTTTTATTATTGCTTTAGATAGATATTTGTCTAATTTTCTTACGTTTATTATTGCTTGTTATTATATAGTGCTATGGTTTTGATATCCGCCCACGTGGGCCCTCGTCCGGTCTACGATTCGGATGTGGTATATTATCTTTAATTTATAACTATTTGTTTTAGTGTTTATGATAGTTATGCCGACCAACCTGACATGCATAGATGTTTTATTATGTCTAGGAGGTAGTTGAACCGGAAATTCCAACCGACCCTCTTGTGGAGAGGTTAAATTTAGTTGAAGAGGAAAATATTTCGTTAAAGAAAAAATTGGAAAAAATGGAGGAGGAGAAGATGGAATTGGAGTTGCATGTTGCGGAAGTTATCGATGATCACAAGATCAAGATGGACCCTATTGTCGAGAGGTTAAATTTAGTTGAAGAAGAAAACAAATTCTTGAAGGAAAAAATAAAAAAAATTGTGGACGAGAAGATGATATTGGAGTTGCATGTTGCGGATGTCGTCGATGATCACAAGATCAAGATGGATGCAATGCGGTTGAAGATTAAAAAGATTAGAAAATATGCCATTCATACCGAGGCTTGGTATCATTATGCCGTTGGATCAATTGTTACCTTGGTTGCGATTATGATAGCATTTGTTTTCGCGTTGAAATGTTTTACATAGTTTCGATGTGTATGGAGAGCTATATGTTGTTAGATGAGAACTATATATGTATGTACTTTGCTTTTAATGTGATGATGAACTTTTATCCATTTGGTCACTTAATTATCTATTTATGATGTTCTGTAATGGTTTTTGACACACTTAATTATATATAAATGCACGCAGATGAACCGACAATGGATGTACGGTGACAGACACACCTCCGAGTACATTAAGGGCGTGCGTGAGTTTCTAAATGCGGCTGAGGCAAACAAGCAGAATGGTTTTATGTGTTGTCCATGCACTAAATGTGTGAATACGATGTCTTACTCTAACCGGAAAATCCTTCACTCCCACCTGCTTTACTCTAACCGGTATGCGGTGCATTGCGGTATAAGATAAGACGAGATGACCCTGGTGATGTTGATGGCGAGCCCGCCAGGAAGAAGGTGGTGTGGTATGCTCCTATAATACCACGGTTGAAACGTTTGTTTAGAAACAGAGAGCATGCCAAGTTGATGCGATGGCACAGTGAGGACCGTAAGAAAGACGGGAAGTTGAGAGCACCCGCTGACGGGTCGCAGTGGAGAAAAATCGAGAGAAAGTACTGGGAGGAGTTTGCAAAGGACCCAAGGAACGTATGGTTTGCTTTAAGCGCGGATGGCATTAATCCTTTCGGGGAGCATAGCAGCAATCACAGCACCTGGCCCGTGACTCTATGTATGTATAACCTTCCTCCTTGGATGTGCATGAAGCGGAAGTTCATTATGATGCCAGTTCTCATCCAAGGCCCTAAGCAACCCGGCAACGACATTGATGTGTACCTAAGGCCATTAGTTGAAGAACTTTTACAGCTGTGGAATGGAAACGGTGTACGTGCGTGGGATGAGCACAAACAGGAGGAATTTGACCTAAAGGCGTTGCTGTTCGTGACCATCAACAATTGGCCCGCTCTCAGTAACCTTTCAGGACAGACAAACAAAGGATACCACGCATGCACGCACTGTTTAGATGACACTGAAAGTATATACCTGGACAAGTGCAGGAAGAATGTGTACCTGGGCCATCGTCGATTTCTTCCGACCAACCATCAATGTCGAAAGAAAGGCAAGCATTTCAAAGGCGAGGCAGATCACCGGAAGAAGCCCGCCATGCGTACCGGTGATCACGTACTTGCTATGGTCAATGATTTACACGTAATCTTTGGAAAGGGCCCCGACGCACTAGCTGTTCCGAATGACGATGAGGGACACGCACCCATGTGGAAGAAGAAATCTATATTTTGGGACCTACCCTACTGGAAAGACCTAGAGGTCCGCTCTTCAATCGACGTGATGCACGTGACGAAGAACCTTTGCGTGAACCTGCTAGGCTTCTTGGGCGTGTATGGAAAGACAAAAGATACAGCTGAGGCACGGGAGGACCTGCAACGTTTGCACGAAAAAGACGGCATCCCTCCGAAGCAGTATGAAGGTCCTGCCAGCTATGCTCTTACGAAAGAAGAGAAAGAAATCTTCTTTGAATGCCTTCTCAGTATGAAGGTCCCGACTGGCTTCTCGTCGAATATAAAGGGAATAATAAATATGTGTTGGAAATATGCCCTAGAGGCAATAATAAAAGAGTTATTATTATATTTCCTTGTTCATGATAATCGTTTATTATCCATGCTATAACTGTATTGATTGGAAACTCAAATACACGTGTGGATGAATAGACAGACTTTGTGTCCCTAGTGAGCCTCTACAGGACTAGCTCGTTGATCAAAGATGACCGCGGTTTCCAGGTCATAGACATGAGTTGTCATTTGATAACGGGATCACATCATTAGGAGAATGATGTGATGGACGAGACCCAAACGTTAACATAGCTTTTGATCGTGTCAGTTATCGCTATAGTTTTCTGCATGTCAAGTATAAGTTCCTATGACCATGAGATCATGTAACTCACTGACACCGTAGGAGTGCTTTGTGTGTGCCAAACGTCACAACGTAACTGGGTGACTATAAAGGTACTCTACAGGTATCTCCGAGGGTGTCTGTTGAGTTGACATGGATCGAGACTGGGATTTGTCACTCCGTATGACGGAGAGGTATCTCCGGGCCCACTCGGTAATACGTTATCTCAATGAGCTCAAAGTGACTAAGTAGTTGGTCACGGGATTGTGTATTACGGTAACGAGTAAAGAGACTTGCCGGTAACGAGATTGAACTAGGTATAGAGATACCGACGATCGAATCTCGGGCAAGTAACATACCGACGAGACAAAGGGAACTGTATACGGGATTGCCTGAATCCTTGACATCGTGGTTCAACCGATGAGATCATCGAGAAACATGTAGGAGCCAATATGGGTATCCAGATCCCGCTATTGGTTATTGACCTGGGAGTGTCTCGGTCATGTCTACATGGTTTCCGAACCCGCAGGGTCTACACACTTAATGTTCGGTGACGCTAGGGTTGTTAGTGAGAAGAGTGCATGGTTACCGAAGGTTGTTCGGAGTCCCGGATGAGATCCCGGACATGACGAGGGTCTCCGGAATGGTCCGGAGACGAAGATTGATATATAGGATGAAAGGTTTCGGAGTACCGGAAGTGTTCCGGGGAGCATCGGGAAATCGGCGGAGTACCGGGAAGGTTTTCGGGGGGTCCGGAAGGTGTTCTGGGCCTATTGGGCCACAAGGGGGGACACCACAGCCCTCAGGGGGCTGTGCGCCCCCCCTGGGCCCTCTCCCCATGCGGCTAAGGGGGTGGGACCCCCTAGGGCTGGCCGCACCCTTTGGGCTTGGGGGCCAAGGCACCTAGGGGGGAAACCCTAGGGCCTGGGCGCCTCCCCCTGCCCTGGCCGCCGCCCCCTCCCCTTGCCCTGGCCGCCGGCCCCTAGGGGGAAACCCTAGGGCGCCCTAGCCTCTCCACCCCCCTATATATAGTGGGGCAAAGGGAGGGCAGCCAACACAGTTTGTGCCTCGGTGCTGCCCTCCCTCTCCCGTCATATCTTCTCCTCCCGCAGTGCTTAGGCGAAGCCCTGCTGGAGTTCTTCTCCACCATCACCACCACGCCGTCGTGCTGCCGGTTCTCCATCAACCTCTCCTCCACCCCTTGCTGGATCAAGAAGGAGGAGACGTCCCCGAGCCGTACGTGTGAAGAACGCGGAGGCACCGTTGCTTCGGTGCTAGGTCTTCGGCGATCTGAATCGCGACGAGTACGACTCCATCATCCGCGTTCATAACGCTTCCGCTTAGCGATCTACAAGGGTACGTAGATCACACTCCCCTCTCGTAGTTGCTTCTACTAGATTGATCTTGGTGAACGGTAGGAAAATTTTTGTTTCCCATGCAACGTTCCCCAACATAACCTTCCTCCTTGGATGTGCATGAAGCGGAAGTTCATTATGATGCCAGTTCTCATCCAAGGCCCTAAGCAACCCGGCAACGACATTGATGTGTACCTAAGGCCATTAGTTGAAGAACTTTTACAGCTGTGGAATGGAAACGGTGTACGTGCGTGGGATGAGCACAAACAGGAGGAATTTGACCTAAAGGCGTTGCTGTTCGTGACCATCAACGATTGGCCCGCTCTCAGTAACCTTTCAGGACAGACAAACAAAGGATACCACGCATGCACGCACTGTTTAGATGACACTGAAAGTATATACCTGGACAAGTGCAGGAAGAATGTGTACCTGGGCCATCGTCGATTTCTTCCGACCAACCATCAATGTCGAAAGAAAGGCAAGCATTTCAAAGGCGAGGCAGATCACCGGAAGAAGCCCGCCATGCGTACCGGTGATCACGTACTTGCTATGGTCAATGATTTACACGTAATCTTTGGAAAGGGCCCCGACGCACTAGCTGTTCCGAATGACGATGAGGGACACGCACCCATGTGGAAGAAGAAATCTATATTTTGGGACCTACCTTACTGGAAAGACCTAGAGGTCCGCTCTTCAATCGACGTGATGCACGTGACGAAGAACCTTTGCGTGAACCTGCTAGGCTTCTTGGGCGTGTATGGAAAGACAAAAGATACAGCTGAGGCACGGGAGGACCTGCAACGTTTGCACGAAAAAGACGGCATCCCTCCGAAGCAGTATGAAGGTCCTACCAGCTATGCTCTTACGAAAGAAGAGAAAGAAATCTTCTTTGAATGCCTGCTCAGTATGAAGGTCCCGACTGGCTTCTCGTCGAATATAAAGGGAATAATAAATATGGCAGAGAAAAAGTTCCAGAACCTAAAGTCTCATGACTGCCATGTGATTATGACGCAACTGCTTCCGGTTGCATTGAGGGGGCTTCTACCGGAAAACGTCCGATTAGCCATTGTGAAGCTATGTGCATTCCTCAATGCAATCTCTCAGAAGGTGATCGATCCAGAAATCGTACCAAGGCTAAGGAGTGATGTGGCGCAATGTCTTGTCAGTTTCGAGCTTGTGTTCCCACCATCCTTCTTCAATATCATGACACACGTCCTAGTTCATCTAGTCGATGAGATTGTCATTCTGGGGCCCGTATTTCTACACAATATGTTCCCCTTTGAGAGGTTCATGGGAGTCCTAAAGAAATATGTCCGTAACCGCGCCAGGCCAGAAGGAAGCATCTCGATGGGCCATCAAACAGAGGATGTCATCGGGTTTTGTGTTGACTTCATTCCTGGCCTTAATAAGATAGGTCTTCCTAAATCGCGGTACGAGGGGAGAATGACTGGAAAAGGCACGCTTGGAAGGGACTCAATAATATGCAGGGACGGATATTCTTGGTCTCAAGCACACTACACAGTTCTACAGAACTCTACATTGGTGACCCTGTATGTCGATGAACACAAGAACAGTCTGCGCTCCAAACACCCGGAGCAGTGCGACGACTGGATTACACGTGAACACATCAGGACTTTCAGCAGTTGGTTGGAAACACGTCTCAGAGGTGACAACACTGTTTGTGATGAGTTGTACTTGTTGTCCAGGGGACCATCTTCGACTGTATTGATTTACAAAGGATACGAGATAAATGGGAATACATTTTACACGATTGTCCAAGATCAAAAGAGCACCAACCAAAAGAGCGGTGTCCGCTTTGATGCAACAACCGAGAGGGGAAATGACACATATTATGGTTACATAGTGGACATATGGGAACTTGACTAAGGACATGATTTTAAGGTCCCTTTGTTTAAGTGCAAATGGGTCAATCTGTCAGGAGGCGGAGTACAGGTAGACCCACAGTACGGAATGACAACAGTGGATCTGAAAAATCTTGGATACACTGACGAACCGTTCGTCCTAGCCAATGATGTGGCACAGGTTATCTATGTGAAGGACATGTCTACCAGACCGAGAAAAAGAAAGATAAGGAAGCGAATACATCATACGATGAGCCAAACCGCCACATAGTTCTTTCAGGAAAAAGGGACATCCTGGGAGTGGAGGGCAAGACAGACATGTCTGAAGATTATGAAAAGTTTCATGAAATTCCTCCCTTCAAAGTCAAGGCTGACCCAAGCATCCTGATAAACGATGAAGATTATCCATGGTTACGGCGCAATAAGCAAATGACACAAGCGAAGAAAAAGTGAAGAGTTTTTTCCGCAACTATTATGATGATACCATGCCAACTTTGTAACAAACGAGTATGATACCATTGTCCGTTTGTACTATTCAAATTTGCACTAATAGAAAGTTTGTAATCGGTTTTACCAGAAAGAATTAAAAAATAAAACAAAAAACAAAAGAAAATAAATAATGCAGAAAACAAAAAAAACTTGCAAAAAAATAAAAAAATAGCAACAATAAGTAGAAACAAAATAAAATAAATAAAGCAACAAAGAAAACAAATAATTTCAAATTTAAACTATTCAAATTTGAATACTACTTGCACTAACAGAAAGTTTGTAATTGGTTTTACCAGAAAGAATTAAAAATAAAGCAAAAAACAAAAGAAAATAAATAATGCAGAAAACAAAACAAAAAAACTTAAAAAATAGCAACAATAAGTATTTTTTTGTAAGTAGAAACAAAATAAAATAAATAAAGCAACAAAGAAAACAAATAAATAAAAATAGCAACAGTAAGTATTTTGTTGAAAGTAGAAACAAAACTAAAAAATAAAGCAACAAAGAATTTTTTTTTAAAAAAAGCCACCTACTGGGCCCACACGGCCTGTATACGACTAGAAACCCAACCATGGGCCAGGATTCAGGCCCGTAGAAAGCCCAGCAAGCCCACAGGCAAAGCAGTGTCAGTTTAGGCCCTTAGGCCTGCAGTTTAGAGGAGTTCGAGAGGAGAGAGGCAGCGGGGCTTATAAACTGGTGCTGGCCTCTCTCAACTAGCGAGGTGGGACTAAACTTCCCACCGCACCGCGCCAGCAAGGCCTTTAGTCCCGGTTGGTGGCAGCAACCGGGACTAAAGGGTGGCATTAGTCCCGGTTGGTGGCTGAAACCGGGACTAATACCCCCCTTTAGTCTCGGTTGCTGCCACCAACCGGGACTAAAGGCCCCTCCTTCCCGCCCTTTGGGCTGCTGAAAAGGGAGCTTTAGTCCCGGTTGGTGGCAGCAACCGGGACTAAAGGGGGGTATTAGTCCCGGTTTCAGCCACCAACCGGGACTAATGCCCCTCCTATATAACCAGGACTTGCGAAAATTTCGCCAGTTTCCTTCTTCCGCGCCCCCGACGCCTCCCTCTCCTTCCCCGCCCCCGTCGCCCCGTCGCCGTCGCCGTCGCCCCGTCGCCGTCGCCGTCGCCCCCGACGCCGCCCAGACGCCGCCTCGTCGCCGTCGCCCCGCCCCGCGACCCCGTGCCGCCCCGCCCCGCGCCGTCGCCGCGCCCCGTCGCCGTCGCGCCGCGCGCCCCGCCCGCCGCCGTCGCGCCGCCCAGCCCCGCCGCGCGATGTGAGGGCTTGCTTTTTTTTAATGTTCATATAAATTGCTGTATATATATATAGTTGCTGTATATATATGTATATATGTGTATATTTTTTTTATGTTTATATAAATTGCTGTATATATAGTTGCTGTATATATATATGCATGTGTATATATAGTTGCTGTATATATATGTATGTGTATATATATATATTTTTTATTAGGAATTTGCTAAATATATATGTAAAATATATATGTATGTGTATATAAATATTTTTTTTCTTAGGAAGTTGCTGTATGTGATGTGTGTATGTGATGTATATATATATGTGTATGTGGCTATATAGTTTTTTGTTTATATATGCTAAATATATATAGAAAGTTTTATATATGCAAAAGTTACAAATTTAGAAAAAGAAGGATAGGAAAGAAGAAAATAAGAAAGAGGAAAGAAAGAAGAAGAGGAGAGGAAGAAGAGGAGAAATAAATAAGAAGAAGAAAAAAAAGAAAAAAAGAGGAGAAGAAGAAAGGAATAGAGGAGAAGAAGAGAAATGTTCTCTTCTTCTCCTCTATTCCTTTCTTCTTCTCCTTTTTTTTTTCTTCGATCTTCTCCTCTAGCGGTTCCTTTTTTCTTCTTCTTCCTCTTTTTTTATCGGATATGTCTATGTCGATATACACCCTCCCCGATAACTTCGACATTAGGGGGGGCCGGGGTCGAGGGTCGTCGAGGGACCGAGGGACCGGTCGAGAGATCGCCGAGGGGCCGAGGGTCGTCGAGGGGTCGAGAGGCCGAAGGTCGAGGGGTCGAGAGGTTTCCTAGCAGTCGAGGGTCTAGGGTTGTGGATCGCCGAGCAGTCGGGGGTCAAAGTATTGAAGAATTCCATGACTTCATCATTTGCCAGAAGTAACCGGGGCATTTTGGTACAAAGTTATGCAAAGTTATTCTGGAACGGAGTTCCTGATAGGATAATCCGTCTTTTGTTACGAATTATCCTATCTGGGACTCCGTTCCAAAATAATTTTGGAGAGCTTCGTAC
Organism: Secale cereale; assembly: GCA_902687465.1. Lineage (NCBI taxonomy): Eukaryota > Viridiplantae > Streptophyta > Magnoliopsida > Poales > Poaceae > Secale > Secale cereale. Next base: position 877,568,151 of record LR738715.1, on the reverse strand, counting down.
CATCATGCTACTGTTACTTTCGCCTAATGATGAAGTATTGGTTTTGTTGAATCCTTTGACACT
>LR738715.1:877541545-877557196 GCA_902687465.1 Secale cereale | reverse complement strand
AATGGATGTATCCCGATCTGAAACCACCTGTCCACCTAGCACTTGCTTTCTTGAGTGATGTGTGTGCGATGACACAGGCACCCACTACTTCGCTGTCTCCGCCAGCCGCCTGCTCTGCTGCACGCCGCGGCCTGCTCCGCATCACGCCGCCGCCTCGACGTTGCCTGGCGCCCCCTTCCCCCAACCCACACCACCACCACGGCCTCGCCCCTTCTCGTCCAATCCCCACGACAGCCTCACCCCGCTGTCCCTTATCCCCACGACGGCCTTGCCCCGCCGGCCCTTATCCCCACGATGGCCTCGCCCCGCCGGCTCCTATCACCACCGCGGCCTTGCCTCTCCGCCAACCCCGCCAATCTTCCCTGGATCGACTCTGCTGCCGCCATCGTACTGCCCCAGAGCAGATCGAGCTGCGAGCTGCTGGACACGATGCGGGAGGAGGCATCTCGAATTGGACGTAGATCCAGTGCGCTGACGTGCCCACTGTAATCATCGCCCCCCGTGCTTGGCTCACACAGTTGCTCCGGGAAGGAGTTCGCAACCCCCGTACGTGCTCGGTTGCTGAAGGTATGTTGTTCGCTTAAATGTTGTTAATGCACCTATGGTTATCAATGGGGATTTAGTCAGGTGACATTTTTTAGGCAACCATGCTGTGACAAAGCTGATTGATTTGTGGAGTTGAATTCTGGGTGGCGTAATTTGTCACTATCAGCTATCTATAATTGATGTTGAGTCTTTGCTTTTTGTGGCTGTTGCTTGATTAGTGTGGTATTCTCATGTTGTAATGTCGCATTATTACCGGCACTAAAGTAACAAAGAGTTCTAGGGTCACAACCAAGTTGGTATCTGCACTATTTGTATCAAAAATACATGTGACACCATCCTTTGACATCTAAACTTTGCTGATGCTTATGCCATTGTATGCACAACAGGCGCCTTCGCTACATTGTCATTCATTTGTGAGATGTTTCTCTTTCTCTATGCTGGCATGGATGATATATAGAGTAATGGAAGATTGTTAGTGAAACATAGTCAGGTATGCTATCTATATGATTCTTTCCATGTGTATAGTAACATATTCGTTGTTCAAATCCAGAAATTGTAACACATTGTCTATACTACTATATGCAGCCCAATGAAATGTATCGCCTTGAGCTCCATTATTTAAGCCAGATCTCATGAGAGATGATGTGTCAATTGCATTTGCATCCAATAAGGTAAAAGCTCTGAGTTATATTAGGAGGCGTACCCATCTGTCTGAATATTGCACTTAATATATTCTTCTCTTTCCCATGTTGTAACATTTAGATCAGTCCACTTATCGGATTTTAATTCCATGTGCTTGGATGCATATTTGAATAAATCATCCGGTCCTTCTAGATATTGTACCAACAAATGGAAAAAGTATAAGCATCACAAGCGAGAAATAAGAAAGAAAAATCTATTTATGAAAAGATGGGGCAGTAGGACTAACTACTAATCGTATTAGTCAGGTCCTCGCAGTTCATTGATGGGCCTAGCGAGTCGAGCACTTGAACACATAGTTTTCTGGCATTTATAACACATAGGTACCAGTGAACGTCGTCTATGTTTATTGTAATGAATATCTGAAGAAAATGATTATTTTAGTTGTACTCCTATGTGGACGAATCGGTCGTTCTCGCTGTAATTCATAGAAATATGTAGAAAACTAAGACTTACCATATCATTTTTCAATTACTCTTTGGCTTTGTTTAATACCCATGCTGGTGTGGCATCCGTGTCATTTGAGGACGGATAGCAACCGATCTTTATCATCTTAGAGATGCATTGTAACGCCCGGATAATTAAGCTACAGTAATCTCATGCCTGATGATGCCATGTCATCATAATGAAGTTGCTAATCCTCACTGTGTTTCAAACCAAACTCAAACTCATAAGCAATGCAAGTCAAATATTTATTTCTTCAAGAAGTAAAACAAAAATGTCCACATTGTCCTATAAATTCCCTTGACCATGTTCATGTTGAAACCAGCCTCATTTGAATTCCCTAAATCCCCCTGGGAATTAGTTTAGTACTCCAGCAGCAATTCAGTTGGCCTTTTCAATTTCTAAAAATGGTTAGACGACTCCTTTTAACTCCAAACTTTTTGTTCCATTTCAAGATATTGTGCTAGAATTATGTGCCAAGTTTTGTTCAAAACAAAACTCAATTGGTACTAAAAGAAAATGCAAAGCAGAGTAGATAAAAAGAAAATAGTAAGGGAAAGCTAAAAATAAAAAAAAGAAAGAAAAGAGGCCCACTGTTGCCCTGGGCCAAGTACACAGTGGCGGCCCAAGCGGCCCAGCCTGCCTCCCCCGTTGTCTTCTTCCTAGCTACAGAGAAGATGGGGAGGTGGCGGCCATACACCGGCCAGGGCATCGCCGTGTCGGCCATCCGTCGCTCCCCAGCGAGGATAAGGCGCGCCCCGGCTCTCTTCCCCCCTCCTATAGCCAACCCTAATTCCCTTCTCTCTCACCCCTCTCCCTCTCAAATTTGTTGGTGCCGAAGAGCATGGTCGCCGCCGCCTCGTCGTTGTCGCGGTCTCCGGCCTCCCCTCGCCATGCAAGCAGGTCCAGAGGAATCGCCGCGGCCCACTCTGCTCATCCAGAGCACCGATTTGAGCGGAGCAGTCTCGTACATTCGCCATCGACATCGTCTTCTCCGTGTACATCGTCGCCGTCCGTCGTCGTTTGCAGCTGCTCCGGTCCGTCCCCGACGTCCTAGACCTCGCCACCGAGCTCATGGTGAGCTTCTCCCCTAGTATACTCCTTTCCCCGCCTCAATCTGCACCGTTTGCCATTGTTCGCGGGCGCTAGTCGTCGTGGCCGGAGCTTCGCTCATCCGCACCCATGGACGCGACTGCTTGCTCCTGCCCGTGGCCGCGCCCCAGTTGTTGTTGCATGCTACTGCCGCTGCCGCTATTGCTTCGCTGCTCCTGCAGCCCAGCCCGCCGCTCGCCGAGATGGACGCCGCGCCCATGGCTCCCCGCGCTCGCCGCCGTTGCTGGCTTGCGCGCCTGCCGCCGCTGGTCCCGCCCCCTCTGGCCGGCCCGCGCCCGGCGCTGGCGCCCGTCGCCGGCGCCCACCGCCACGACCGCGGCCCCTCCCTCCACCTCGCACAGCCTCGCATCGCCACCGGCGGCCAGCCTCACCGCGGCCGCCCGGTTTCGCCTCGCGCAGGCACAGGCAAGACGGGCCAGCGCCCCGCCCGCGCCCGTTGTGTTCGCCCGCTAGCAACTGCTCCAGTGGCCTCCTGGGCCACTAGCAGTTGGGGCCCATGACCCAAAACGTTTTTTTAGTTTAAAATAATAATAATGATATTAATAATTAATTAATTAGCCAGTTAATTAACTTAATTAACCGTGCTTAATTAGTCTAATGAACTAGGTTAGTTTAATTGAAACTGTTAGTTAATCTGTACCTATGACACACGGGTCCCACCTGTCAGGTTTGACTAGTCAACTAGTCAGTTGACCTGCTGACGTCATGATGATGTCATGCTGACATCAGCAGACACTATTCTGGATAAGGTTTGTTTTAAATAATTAAATAAATCCAGAAAATGCCTAAAACTTTGATAAATCATAGAAAATAAACCGTAACTCGGATGAAAAAGTTTTATATATGAAAATCGCTCAGAACGACGAGACGAATCCGAATACGTGATCCGTTCGCCCACCACACACCTCTATCATACTGAACCTGCAACTTTCCCCCTCTGATTCATCTATCCGAAAACACGGAACACCGGGGATACTTTCCCGAGTGTTATCCCCCTTCGCCGGTACCGTGTACCACCGCGTTAGAGCACCCTAGCACTGAGTGCTGACGTGTCGTGCTTCTCTGTTGCAACTGTTTGCTTTATATTTACTGTTTCTTCCCCCTCTTCTCTCCGGTAGACCTCGAGACAGATGATGCCCCAGTGATCGACTACGGTGTTGACGACCCCTCCTTGCCAGAGCAACCAGGCAAGCCAACCCCCTTTGATCATTCCGATATCGCCCATTCTCTTCTCTCTTATGCTTGCATTAGAACTGCTACTGCTTTTCTGTATGATCCTATTCTGATGCATAGCCTGTTGTTGTTACTGCTTTCATACCTTACATGTTTATACTAAACTGCTTAGTATAGGCTGGTTAGAGACCCACCAGTGACCCCCTACCTTGTCCCGACTGCCCCGCTGGATTATCAGAAGACCCGATCAACGGGATCGAAGACCAGGACCCGGCACCGCACATCACTTTCCCCTTAGTTGCTCGACACTACTGGGTTACTATCGAGTGCCGAGCGTGAGACCTCATCAACACTTCTGATGTTAACCTTGTAGTTTAGTTCATCGGTTGTGGTCATCGAGGGTGATTCCTCTTTCTCCACTCCCGATAACGACACTGTCATGCAACTCCTCAAGAGTGGACCTCGAGGGTGACTCCTCTTTCGTTCACCTTGACGATAAACATCAGGTGGAATTCCATCGAGGGTGATTTCCTCAGGTTTTCCTTTGGTGTCAGACACACAGTTACTATGGTTACTATGACTTACACTGAACCTGGTTACTAAAGACGGGTCGACCCTGAGGGGTACCCGCGCGAGCTTAATTGCGAGTGATGTGTAGTCGGGTTGACCTGGAAGGTGCCCGCGAGTTAAATACGAGGCGTGGCCGGGCACTCGCCCTTGCCGCAAGTTCTCGAGACGGGGCGATGGGGTCACATTATCGTGAGTCTCTGCTCGTTACCGTGCGTTCCCAAGACACTAAACGATTTGGATATTTGATCGGAGGGGCCTCTGGCCTGATAGCACTAACCATCACGTGGGCATAGTATGGGCGTTCTGCGTCGTATGCATCAGCCGAAGCTTAACTGACGTCATTGCGACTGAGCGGCGCGCGCCGGGTTGGACTGGTTAGGCTCGTACCTTTTTAAAGGTGGTTGCTAGGTCTGCTCACCGGCCGCGTACGCAACGTGCAGGAGTTCCTGGGGCGATTGGCCCATGACCCCTGGGGGCATAGGGTTTAGTCCGGCGTGCATGACCTCTCTATTAAGCCTAGGTCGGGTTGCGGTGTATTGTTTGGCCGAGGGCGGGCATGACCTGATGGTGTGTCCGGCCGAAGTTAAGCAAGCGTGTTGGGTAAGTTGGTGCACCCCTGCAGGGAAGAAAACATCTATCGATAGCCTGTCCTACGGTAACGGACACTTGGAGTTGTATCCCGATCGCTACAACTAGAACTGGATGCTGAGGCATTGTTTGGATATGTTGCTTCGGGAGTCGAGAAAGGATCCCGAAGCGTTGGTACAACAACATAAATATGACTTATGTTATACTACTCTCCCCCCCCCCTCTTGCTGCAAGACGGTGGTTTCCAGAAGATGCTAGTCTTCGATAGGACTAGCTTCTCCCCCTCTTATTCTGGCATTCTGCAGCTTAGTCCACAGATACTACCCTTTTCATTGATACCAATGCATATGTAGTGTAGATCCTTGCTTGCGAGTACTTTGGATGAGTACTCACGGTTGCTTTGCTCCCCCTTTTTCCCCTTCTTTCTTCTTGCTGGTTGATGCAACCAGATGGTGGAGTCCAGGAGCCAGACGCCACACTTGACGACTGCTACTACCCCGACGGAGCCTACTACTACGTGGAGACAGCTGACGACCAAGAGTAGATAGGAGGTCCCAGGCAGGAGGCCTTGCCTTTTCAATCATTGATGCTTTTGTGCTAGCCTTCTTAAGGCAATCTTGTTTAACTTATGTCCGTACTCAGATATTGTTGCTTCCGCTGACTCTTGTGTATTCGAGCTTATGTATTCGAGCCCTCGAGGCCCCTGGCTTGTAATATAAAGCTTGTATTATTTTAATTCGTGTCTAGAGTTGTGTTGTGATATCTTCCAGTGAGTCCTTGATCTTGGTCGTACACATTTGCGTGCATGATTAGTGTACGGTCAAATCGGGGGCGTCACATGCATGCATTCTCTAAGAACACACTTCCACCTGACCTTACTTGTAGATGCTCCGTTGCCAATCACAATCTTCATCGGCTGTAGAAATTGAGTGATTGCCGGTCATGAAATCAAATATTGGATATGCAGTGTTTCATGTAGCTGGCATCACCTGTGTCGGATTGTTTTCGTTCTCCAGTTGTAAGGACTACTGTAGATTTGGCTCACGTAGGCTTTGTAATATACCTTGTTTATGTTGCTCATACCGGGAACTTTCCCTCTGCCTCTTGACTACTTGTTTTGCTTCTGTATAATAAGTGTTAATTAGGTACAAGACAACATGAGCAACAATGTTTTGTCAATCAGATGTATGGTGTAAGTGTAAATTATGTATGATAGTTAACATGAGCCACAATTGAGTACCTTATGAACTGCTGCATCTGTAGGCTTGAAGTGGCGGTCGTAACACAGTCGGTTGGGAGGACTCAATGTCAGAGTCGATATTATGGACATTTTCCTTGTTAGAACTGGCACTATCTGGTGTTCTTAATGAATTTGGAGCATGAAGTGGAGTCTGATAACTCATTATCAGATCAACAGGTATGCCTGCATCATATCTGTTTTTAACCTGCGAGGCAACGTCATATTGTCGATTTACAAGATTGAAGTAGGTAAGAGTACATGATATATGTATTTACCTGAATTCCCGTTGTTCGTCAGGTCCTGAAAGGGAGTACGTGCCCACTATGCTCAGAGGATGACATATTGTCATCTCAGTTTGTCATGGAGATCATGATATACTGTAAGTATCAAATTTCACAGTACAAATTACAGATTGCCAGATTAAAAGAGCAATTTACTTTTGTCTTCTGCCTGATCATCTATACTTGCTAATTCAAATGATCTAACCTGTGCGCCGGCAGGTTAGAAAGTAGCCATATGTCCTCGAGATGCTGCGAGCCACACAGGGTGATGACACCGGAGGTAGGGCAGCATGCTGGGTCGAGGACGTCCACCGGGTGGAGGACCTCGCGGCCACCAGGGGAGACGGCGGTTTGGCGACGACGGCGGGGCGAGGAGAGGACGTGCACCGGGGTGGAGAACATCGTAGCCACCAGGGGCTAGGGCGGCGTGGCGACGGCGGCGGGGCAAGGAGAGGTAGGGCAGCAAGGCGGGTCGAGGATGTCCACCAGGTCGAGGACGTCGAAGATACCAGCGCTGATCGCGGCAGTTCGTGGCGTGGTGGCGGCGTAGATTGTGGAGGTGATGTTTAATTCCCAGGAGGTGTCATCGTGGGGCTGTGTAGCATCCTGAACGGGGGAGTCTGCCGGCAGAACATTTGTTGTGAGCCGTTGATCTGATTGTAGTACTGTTGATGTAACATGGACAGTTGGATGGTACCAAGTGGGTCTGATCGGACGTGGGGGGTTATCCCGTGTGCACTTTCCGGTGTGGATGTAGGGGAAGTCATGTTTGGTCTTTTAATAGTAGTATAGATGTGCCACACTGCAGACGATGGTTGAGACGGTGTGAACGACCTAGGCCGTGTTTGGATACTCTCTAGTCATGTGACTAGTAGTAGTCAGACTAAAAGTTTTTAGTCAGGCCCTGTTTGGAAGGTGACTACTACTAGTCAGCATTAAATGTCTCAGTATTAAATTATTCTCTCTCACTTCCATTTATCTCTCTTTCTCTCCATAATTTATCTTTCTTCTCACCCCACCACCCAATGAGAGATGGGATGGGCCCGCCAATTAATTAGAGGAGAGACTTTAGTCACTTTTAGTTGGGGTGGGGTGACTAGAGACTAAACTAGTAGTAGTCACCCATTAGTCAGGGGTGTTTGGAGTTTTACTGACTAAAAGTGACTACTACTAGTCTCTAGTCTCTAGTCACTAGTGATCCAAACACCCTCCTAGACCAACGCGGGTCTGTACTAGTACCAACTTTTCATCATTAATCAATGTGCAAATAGTAGGAATTTATTACAGCATAAATCATTCATTCTTAGTACTCCCTCCGTCCCAAAATTCTTGTCTTAGATTTGCCTAGATACGGATGTATCTAATACTAAAATGTAACTTGATACATCCGTATTTAGACAAATCTAAGACAAGAATTTCAGGACGGAGGGAGTAATTAATAACCACAATTGTCATTCTTAGTAATTAATAACCACCATGTAGTAGTTGGCATACACGGAAATGGAGTTTGTGAGCTTGAGCTCACATGCGCTTTTGAAATTTTAGAAATGCAGACATTTTTGCCAACAAATATTGACGCGTGTTTCACACGGGTGCAAATTTTCGAGATGGAATGGCATTCGCGAGGCCTGAGAAAAAAAAAAGCTCCAAAATACTATTTTAAAAGCATTTTCGAGCATCGATTTCGTTGGTTTTTGTCGAGAATGTCATTTCATCACGAAAAATTGTATGCATGTGAAACACACATAATTTTTTTTTCATTTCATCTTTTTTTTTTTGAATATGCTTACTATTTTACTTGGATTTTAAAAGGTCTGGTAAAAACGAAAAAACTGCGAACCCCTTTGGCAATTTTGCAATTCCCCAATCACACATGCTTCAGCGCGGCGTATTCGGCGACCAGTGGTGACCACCTCAACCCCGGCGGGATCGGCGGGGCGCCGATTCCGCGAGCTCCAAAATGCATCGGCATCCCCCTGGCGGCCTTGGGCGGCGGCGTCTGCGGCTGCTGAGAGACAGGGAGGGACATGGCGGGCGACCTCCTCGACCCGCGCTCGAGGCGGCCGATGGGCAGCGCGCGATGCATAGACGCGATGGCGTGGCCGGTGCGGCGCGGATCCTGTCCGACGAGCTCATCGGCGACGTGGTGCGGGAGCTGATCCGGGCCTGACGAGTCGCTGCGGTGGGCGGGCTGAACGCAGCGCCGCGGTGGAGCCTGGTCTCTGGTCGTGGTCGGGCAGGTGAAGTTGCTCTGTTCTTCAGCTTGAGAAATGTGGCAGGGGCAGACTGCGAAGTTGATTCCTCTGCTTCTCTCTTTTGCTGAGAATTAACAAGTGTTTGATTCCTCCTTTGCAATTCATCAATGTTAATTGACTGACCAACATTCAGTGTGTTCATTGGTAAGAAAAAGGAAATGTTAATTGACTGACCAACATTCAATATGACATTTGAAAGAACTTCAGGTCAGCAAACATTTGGCTTTGACTTGCGTGAGTTTGCATTGACGTGGCAAACGAATGAGGAAGCCTCCGCGTGGCAGCTGAGATGTGGGTCCGCATCACTGCACCGGCTCGAACTGCTTTAATTCTATTTTTTTACCTCATTAACTTTACAAGTATATGGAAATAGAAACTATTTAGAATTTTGGTTTAGAGGCAGTGTCAATGCCCGGAATGGCACTATCTGTTCATCAAGAGAATAGTAGCCGCATACAAAAGTTGATTGATTAATGGGGTGTCAGACAACAACCAGATTTATCTTTACCTTTATATCCCTGTGCATCTTTAAACCCAGCAAGCAAAGAATCTGATGATGGATGTGGTGTGCAGGAACCAAAGAATTGACAGCTTTTATTTAGAGAGAGAAAAAGCAAAGAGGAAAGCAAACGCATACACAAAGAAGGTTGCTAATGGGTATGCTTCTGCATGGCCGTTTCCGTTACCTTGCTATGTGAAGCATAACTCTGCATGCAACTTGCCGTGTCCTCGCCCACGGTTCCTAGTTTGCATGTGTAGTTTATTTATTCAGGCTTGTGCCTGTGTAGCAATTGATCAAGGTAACTATAGCGATCCTTCTCTGTACATATCCGCAGATCAATTCATTGCTTCTCTGGATTCATGCAAGTCCTTATTTAACAAAGCATCATGTCGTGAATTCTCCAAATGCCCATGTCACTATGTCAGGAGAGGAAGGAGATTGGGTGTGGACGTTGCTGCAGTCATTTCCCATGGGTTAGAGATTCCAACTGGCGGAACTGCTGGCAATTGACGGATTGACTTGATTCACCATGTCTGAACCGGAGGTAATTCACATGCTGCAGATTTGTGACTTCTGCTTCATATCTTTAGCTAGTGAGTTCAACTGGGATCTTCAGTTGTTGTACAAACGAGAAATAAATAAGACATTCCTTCATGTCAACTATTTTCCTTTTATTTTACATCTGTCGTCTGCTAGCATTCCAAGTTTACACTCGGTCAGTGGCCATGTTTGTATATACATACACACACACACACACTTGATCATTGCTTCCCTATTTATTTGCGTCGGTAGTTTCTTTTTCTGTGTGGCAAACACGTCAATAAGTTATGCCTTAGTAATTGTAAGGAAAACCTTTAGTTATGATGCGTCTTGTGGTTTGAAGTGAAAGAGTAAAAGAGATAAAGCTAAAGGCTAAAAACCTCATTTTCTGCTACTGTTTTTGAACATTGCAGGAGATCTATGTCCAGGCAAAAAACATTTATGCAGCAGCAGAAGAGATAATTGGTGTTTTGGAGGATACAACCAATGGAAATGTGATCTACTTTGATGGGTGGCATGGATTTGGGGCATCACCGACACTCAAGGTAGTCGCCCAACGCCTGAAATCATCAAAATCAAAGTTTGACAAGGTCATCCATGTGGACTGCTCGGTGTGGACGAGCATGAGGGCCCTGCAAAAGGCAGTCGCCGAGGAGTTGGAGCTTCCGCAGTATGTGATGGCCATCTTCGATCGGTGTGACGAGGATGATGATTTCAATGGGATAGACGAAGGTTCTAGAGGGGTGATAGCGGATATCAGAAGGGAGATCTTCGAAAAGCTTGCTAGCAGTAGATTTGTTGTGATCTTTCACAACGGGAGTAGCCTCCCGGGTCGCTTCCAGCGACTCCGGAGGCGCCGCCGCTGTAGCCTCCGGAGGCCCTCCCTCGCAACCCCGTTCACCTTGCCGCCGCCGGAGGAGGCCGGCTTCCCGGCGGACGGTGGCGGCGGGGTGTCTCCGGCTGGTTTCTTCTGTTCTTCCCCCTGGCGGTCGCCTTCCGATCTGGCCACCGCCGTCATCGCTGGCTTCCCGATCTGTTCTTGCCGCTGTCGTCCCATGTCGTGGGCTTCTCGATCTGTTCATAGCATGGTGCATCCCAATCTCGTAGCTATCTTTCCGGCTTCGATCTGGATGATTTCCATGGCTGGGAGTTTGATCAGGAGAAGCACGCGGGTCTGCGCATGAATGCATATACACAAATGCACATGCGTGGACATGCATGTAGATGTTCGGTGGCCGCCCAGACTGCTGGCTAGCTGTAACCCATGTGGTTCACTTCGGCGGCGAGGTGCAAACTATGGACGATGTCTTGATGCAGAGGGATTGTTGTGCAGTGGCGGTGGTCATATCGCTTGTAGCTGCTGGGATCGTGGAAAAGTGGCGGCGACAACACATGAATGACCTCGATGGTGGTGCTACTTGAGCACCCGGTCTTGAGCTCCGGGGTGAAAGCCTTGGTCTGTCCCAAGTTGGGTATACCTGACAATGGCGATGTTTTGACGTCGTTACCTTGTTGAAGGCATTGTTCGGAATGTTCGGACTGATTCTTCAGGGTGAAAACCTAGATTTACAGCCTTGGGTGGCTGGATCCGGTGACGGTGGCACTTGAATGTCACTCCCTTCCTTAAGGCGTTGCTGTTGAAGAACCTCGTCGTCCGCGTGGTGTCATGAGATTGTCGGTGCAGATATGGTCATTGTTATAGTTTGCCGATCGTGATGTGATCGCTTTCGGGCTTTTTTCTTTTTTCCTCGCCTACGCATAGCTTTGGTCTTATATGACTTTGCTATTTGTCAGCGTGTTTTTGTGTGCGTGCGTCGGTGTTGGCTGTGTGCATCCTAGCTATGCAGAGGCCGGGTGTGTGCTCATTGTGTTTGTATCTTCTTGATGCTCCATTTTGAGTCAATAAAATCCATCCTTTATCGAAAAAAAAAACAACGGGAGTAGCAGATACATTGATTTCTATGAGTGTGGTGTCCCGGCGATTCCATTCTTGAGGAACAAGGTGTTGTGGACCTGGCGCGGGAGGTTTCGTCTCGGTCTCATGCTAGATGAAGCGGAAGAAGAAAAGACGAGCACGCAGACTAATGTTTTCTTCCGTACTTCTCTTGGATACAAAGATGAAGAATTCCGAGATCTAGTGCGTGAAGAGGCCGAGGAGGTTGCCAATTGCACGAGGATTGCTGAGCCTGAGTACATGAACCACAAGGTAGTAAACCAGTGCTTCATGTACTAATTGTCACTAAGTTACGCCATATATCATATTGGCATGTACTTGGGGTCCCATGTACCAAACTATTGGATCTGTGATGGTATTATACAAGGCCAAGGCAATACATCAGCATGGGAGATGGGCGATTCTCTATAGAGGAATGTGCACTTTGACTAGATTAGGAAGGAGCCTATTAATCGAGCAGAAATGTTAGAAGCCACAGATCGCATGGCAAATTTGCTTACAAGAAACAATGATATAAATGATGATCGTCGGGTTTACATCACGCACAATAAATGTAACACCCCAAATTTTTTAGTTGGTTTTCTTTTTAAATTTTGGCCTTTTTGAAGAGGGTTATTTTATCTTTTCTTGAATCTCTTCTAAAATCTTTCTGGCCAAGGTTTTTGGAGATTTCTCAAGCTTGGTTTTTGACCTTGAAGATCTTCTCTTGGGTTGGCTCAAGCCCAAGTTGAGTTTCAAAGAGGTTGGTTGTTTTCTCCCCTACTTGAGTTTTGTCTTTCAAATTTGGTCTTGGACTTATCTTTTCCCCCAACCTTCATCTTGCCATGACCTCAACAGAAATAATTCTCTCCAAGACTCTCTTCACACCTTAGGACAAGTCTTTCATCAATTCCAGTAAGTTTAAACCTTATTGGGATTTTTCTTCTATTTATTTTCCTCCAAAAACTATTTCTGCCTCTTATAGTGGACCTTGGTGATTTACAAAGGGACCACCCTGCCTAGCTTGTTATTTAATTCCAAACCAACTCTCCTAGATAGTCTTTAGTACCCACAACCTAGATTCATCTTGTTTCACTGGTCCATAGTTCAAAATTTTCAAATTTCACCTGCTGCAAGTTTGGACCAGATTTGCAAAATTTGATGAAATTCATATTTATCTTCTTCCAAAAATTCTGTGAAAAATCAGGCAGCCTCTAGATACCTCAAGAGGCCACTCCACCAAAAATCAGCCCCAGAAACATTGCACACATGCCAGTAACATTTCATCAAACACTTAACCTGCACTGTACTGTCAGCTGTTAACTGAAACTGTCGACAGACAGTTCTTTAGTTTCGTCAGTTCCTTCAGGCACAGCGACAAAACCTCGCCAGTACCTCCTTGGCTCGACGCTGCACTGCAGCTTCTTCTTATCCAGTGCGCCGCACGCTCGCTTGGCCGCTTCTGGGCGTCAGTGGCGCTCTGGCCCGACCGCGCCGGCGACTGCCACGGCAACAGCGCCGCCCGTGGCGGCTGACAGAAGCAACCCCACGGCTCAACGCCGTTTGGCGCCGCCCAAACCACCCCAGCGCCCCGCGTGTCCATCTCCACTGCCAACGCACGACTGCCGCACCGTCGCCGTGGCCTGGCGCGCGCAGAGCACGTTTTCTGACGCCGGCGTGCCGCGCGGCCGTTCCGTCGGGGACAGCCCGTAACTCCCCCTCCCCTGCTAAGTTAGGCGCGGGAATGGAATCACTACAGCTCCTAGATGATGCTCAAACCCCTAACTCCGCCGTCCGACCACTGCAGCACCGTAATCGACTCGCCGGACTTATCCGTTCACGGCAACCGCCTCGGGCCGGCTATATAAGGCACCCCCGAGCTCGTGCTCGAGCCCGCACATCTTCACTACCTCCCTAGACCACGCCGAGCCTCTGGAAGAGCCTCGAGGGGCCCTTCTTCCCCAACTCCGGCCAGCTCCCTCCGCCTCGGGCTCCAGCTTCGTTCACTCCGGTGAGAGCTTCTCCGCCGCCGTGGACTCGAGCGTAGCACCCTGGCACCCACCTAGACCTAACCCTCACCTCAATTTGATCCCAGGAACCTTCTCCGACGAGGTCCACGACCGCCTGAGCCGCCGTTCGCCGGAGACAGGGTCGCCGTCGACGAGGGGCTCGCCGACACCCAACTCCACCACCGTTCGACGCGGAAGACCACCGTGGAGCCGTACGTATCACTCCCCTCTCCTAACTCGCCGTGGATCGACACCGGCGATCACCGCACCGGCGCCGGCGCGGCTCTGTTTCCAGTTTTCAAACCCGACTAGTGGGGCCTCTTGTCAGCCTCACATCTCTTCCCCCGAATCGTTTTCTGTAAGCGCCTTCGGGCAAAATACGTTTTCTCCATTCAGTTGACGTACTGCGTACCGGTTCGCTTTGCTGTTTTCTGTTCTAGCCCCTGGAACTTTTCTGTTTCATTACAGATGAGTCCCTGGACAAAAATTCTAATATCTTTTAAACTAAAAATGATTTTGAGTTGATTCTTTTTCTGTCCTCTTTAGTTTTCTGCCTAGTTTTCTGTCATATTTATATGGAAATTTTTGGAGCAACTTTATTTGCACGCGCGGTATTTATGTTAGTATGTATTTGTTTGAATACATAGATACCGGAGGCCGTGACGGAGACGCGAACCACACCGAGTTAGGCTCTGACTTTTCAGAACCAAGCAAGCATGTTTGAACTTTTGATATGATGAGTGTGTTGCATGTTGCTCGGGTAGTTCGTTTCATAAGCATGACCATATAAGCATATGGGTATGGTTATATTTCATGCAAGCAAGCTTCGGGTGAGCCCCGAAGGATGATGTTTGAACCACCTCGGTCATATGGTGATATGATGGGTGGAATGCTGGTATTGTTGGAGCATGCCAGTAGTTGGTTAACTCAGTGTCAACGGAGATCATGTCACGATTCCGTTCATCTTCTTTTTTCGGTACTATCATAGGCCGTCCGATGGGATTACGGTCTAGTCAGTTGTAAACCACTTTCCGAGTACACACCAAGTAGAGGGGCCGGGATGAGGGTTCCATGGCCCTGGATTAAAGCTCGTCATCCGGTCAGGGGGTATGGGTGTTTCTGGTTGGGACCGAGAAGGGGGCACCCCTTAGAGCGCGCATATATAAATTTGATCCCATGCTATTCGAGGTTGTAGCCTCCCCGTCTTAAAGTTTTCCGTGAATGTCGTCGCGGGTGATTCCGGACGACAGGATGTTAAATGTGTGTGTACTGATTAGTTGGGTTTCTACTAAAACACCGTAGACGGAACTAGTCCCCGTGGCTAGTAGAATCCGTTGGCTATGAGTTAATAGTACAAGCTCTGCAGAGTTAAATTCCTTCAGTAGCCATGTTTATGGCCTAGGGTCAATCTTCATGTCAACCCGGTGACCGTCTATAGTATATTCTTGTTGGTAACCAGAGTAGTGTTTTCGTCAAGTTCATTTGGTAGATGAACTCACCAACTATCGCTGTAGTGAATTACTTTCAGAAGTATTTCCTCTTTAGTCTAATTGTTATTTATAAGCCCTTTATGTGATGTCGCTTAGACGTCCGACTGTGGCATTCTTGTTATTTGTAAGCCCTTTATGTGATGTCGCTCAGACGTCCGACTGTGGCATTCTTTTGTTTATAAGCCCTTTATGTGATGTCGCTCAGACGTCCGACTGTGGCATTCTTTTGTTTATAAGCTCTTTATGTGATGTCGCTCAGACGTCCGAC
>LR738715.1:877503776-877541499 GCA_902687465.1 Secale cereale | reverse complement strand
GATGTCGCCCAGACGTCCGACTGTGGCATTTCCTTTTATTTATAAGCCCTTTATGTGATGTCGCTCAGACGTCCGACTGTGGCATTCTTTTTATTTATCAGCCCTTTATGCGATGTCGCTCAGACGTCCGACTGAGGCATTCTTGTTATTTACTTTTGCTATAAGCCCTTTATGCGGTGTCGCTCAGACGCCCGACTGTGGCCTGCTATCATTTACTATTTTTCTTACGAGGCGTCACTCAGACACTCGTTTGGTCCCCTTCTATTTATCTTATGGATTTCGGGAGGATTACCGCCCGACTTCTATCGTTGCATACAACACATTAATATTTTTATTCCGGTCACATTTTTGCTGGAATACTCATATGCATTATGTTGGCATTTGTTATATCCTAAGTCCGAATTGTCTTGCGAGTACATTCAATGTACTCACCTGGCTTGTTGATTTGGCCAGATGTGGACGAAGGCGATCTCATGGATGAAGAATTCGATAGCGAGTCCGACGCTTAGAGGAGTCCCAGTCAGTCCCTTGCGATCCTGGAGTTGATCACTGTTTTATAACCGCTTCCGCCTACCACCAAATAAATTCATCGGGTCTCACTCCGGTACTCGATGAGCTGTAATATTTTGGAGTCACAACACCCACTTTACTGTGACATATTCCATCACCTTTTATTACGAGTTAGTAGTATGCCACCCTACCTTGTGTCATATCCGCCTCTATGTATTATATTGGCGCGCTTGTAATAAAATTGTTGAGCAACCCCCAGCTCAACCTTGTATAATATTCAGTGTACTGGAATTCTGTATCAAGGAATTGTGTGCCAGCAGGTAATAGTATTCCTCGCTGGTTTAAATAAAAGGTCGGTCTTCCGGTAATTATTTTACTGAAGGACCGGTCGTGACAATAAACTGGGTGATACTGTGCTAGCTCCTCGGGTGACATCCTTCTTCTTGTATGCATATGAATCATCAACAAACACAATACCAGTATTGCCCGTTAGCATATTCCAACATTCACAAAATAGCAAGTTGCATGTATTACATCTCTCTCGCTGCACCTTCAGTTTTGCATCTCCTCCCTTCCTGTGTTGCAGCCAACTGAGATTGCTGCATCTGGATCATTGCACAAGTAGCATAGCTGAGGAGTATCAAAGCCATAATGAAAACATATCATGTTTCCAGAAGCTATGGGTGCTGGATCTGAGGTATACAGACTGGTACTGACTACTGTAGAAAAGGATGAAGAGATTGATGGTTGAACTCCAACAGTTGAATGTGGAGGGAGTCAAGCATGTGAGCATAAATGAGTTGTGTAGCCTAGTCACACTTCGAGTAACAGCTAAGATAGTAGCAGTTCATTCACAAGACATCATCAAAATTAGTGATGCATCACTCCTCAACTTGTCCAAGGCAAGTATCCTTAAGACAGTCATCCTTGAGTGTTGTGCCGAATTGGAAAAAGTTAACCCTTACATGCTACCCCCGTCGCTTGAGTCATTCACCTTCATCAATAGTGTTGCTACTACTGTCAGGATATCTAGCATCTCCTTCCATGGTTGTTCTCAGTTTAAAAGTATACTGCTGAAAGGATGTCTAGAGAATCTCGAAGAGTTGGATCTCTCGAGCACATCTTTGAAAACCCTCGACCGTAATCGGACGGAACTGGCGGATGTCCGTCGCCTCAATGTGATCTTCCAGATCCTGGCCAAAGGGTTCGCCAATAGGGTGACCCTGCTTGCAGACCGGATTACGCACCCTAACCAATCTGCGTTCATTAAGGGCCGGTACATCCTTGATGGTGTCCTGGTCCTGCACGAGGTCCTTCATGAAGTCCGGGTCAAACACCTGAAAGCGGTCTTTCTAAAGATCGATTTTCACAAAGCATATGACACGGTTAGCTGGTCCTTCCTTCGGGAAGTCCTTCTGCGAAAGGGCTTTGACGACCGGTGGATCACAAGAGTCATGCAAATGGTCTCTTGCGGTCGCACGGCGGTCAACATTAACGGCGAGATCGGCCCCTTCTTCCCTACCCTTTGTGGGGTGCGCCAAGGCGACCCCTTCTCCCCGTTCCTCTTCAATATGGTCGTGGACGCTTTGGCTTCCATTCTTGATAAGGCTAAAGCCGCGGGCCACCTCCGTGGTATCACCCCCCATCTCTCCGGGGGCTCGGGGATCTCCATCCTCCAGTATGCCGATGACACGATCATCATGGTCGAAGGCTCGGAGATGGACATCACCAATCTAAAATTCCTCCTCCTTTGCTTTCAACAGATGTCGGGCCTCAAGATCAACTTTGATAAGAGCGATGTTATGGTGATGGGATATTCTCCCGATGAGTCAGTGGCCATTGCCAATAGACTCAATTGCCGCCTGGGCTCATTCCCCACTACCTACCTTGGGACGCCCATCAGTCACTCGCGCCTCCTGGCCGCCGATCTTCGCCCCTCCGTGACCAAGCTCCAGACTAGATGCGAGCCCTGGCAGGGGAGATGGCTTTCCAAGGCGGCCCGGACTATTCTTATCAACTCCTCCCTCTCCAGCCTCCTCTTATTTCTTATGAGTTTCTACAGCATCCACGAATCTCTCCATAAGGAGATCGCCAAAATCCAGTCCCGCTTCTATTGGGCTGGTGAGCACGGCAAGCAGAAGTATCACATGGTCAGCTGGCCTGACATCTGCAAGCCTAGGGAGCAGGGTGGATTGGGAATCATGTGCTCTAAGCGGATGAATATTGCCCTCCTATCCCGGTGGCTGTGGCGCATCTCACAGGGTCATGGTGGCCTCTGGCTGGACATTATCCGGAATAAATACCTGCGCGGCCAACCACTTGCCTTCTGCCAGAAGTCGGGTGGCTCTCAGTTCTGGCAGTCCATCGTCCAGCTCCTCCCTGTGCTCCGCATTGGTACCTCTATCTCGGTAGGGTCCGGCCTCTCGACGCTCTTCTGGTTTGACCGCTGGGCCGGCGACTCCCCCTTTGCGGCTCGCTTCCCCATCCTCTTCTCTATCTCGGTCGACCCCATGATTTCTGTTGATAGGGCCCTCACTGACTTAGGGCGCCTCGCTTTTCGTCGGCCATTTGGACCTGCGGAATCCGCCGCCTGGCGTGAGCTGCTTGATTGCGTCGCTCTGCATGAGCCGTTGGTAGATGGAGTCCATGACCGTGTGCGTTGGCATCTGGAGCCGTCTGGCCAGTTCTCTACCAAATCGCTCTACTTGGCCATTGCCCCCTCCCCCGCTCCCCCCCCTCTCGATGGTGTGGTCCGTCCGTCTCCCTCTGAAGTTCCGCATCTTCATGTGGCAGTGGATCCGGGGACGGATCCCTTCCGGTGTGGAGGTCCGCAAGCGTAATGGCCCGGGCACGGGTATTTGCCCCCTCTGTGCCGTCCCCGAGGACTCCAACCACATCTTCTTCGCTTGCTCCTCCGCCCGGTTCCTCTGGAGCTGCTTTCGCGAGATTGTCGGGGGAAGTTGGACTCACACCAACTTCCCCGACTTATTTGCTGAACTCCAAGCGTCCCCCTCGTCCTCCTGCCACATTAGGTGGCTGGAGGTTGGGGTCCTAGCCTGGACTCTTTGGACTGTTCATAATAAGCTTGTGATCGAGCATTCCCCTCTTCGTCGTGCTACTGACGCTCTCTACAAATTCTCGGGTTTCCTGCAGCTTTGGCGGCCGCTTAGCCGTCCCCTGGAGCGCGACGCCATCTCTACCTTCATCGCCGATCTTCGCTCGATGGCCGTCCGCCTATCGCCGCCGCCGCCGCCGCCTCCGCCGGAGCCTGACTAGATCCCCTGCGCGGGTCTCGCTCTATTTTTCTCTTTCTTTGGGCTTGTTGAGCTGTGCCCTCAGCAGAACCTTATGAATTTGGTGTGGTACTTGGGTGTGTGTGTTTGAACCTGGTGTGGCTGTATGTCTTGTGGCGGTTTGCTTTATCTATAAAGCGGGGCGAAAGCCTTTTTCGGTAAAACCCTCGACCTCAGAGAAGTGGAAGCTCCAAACCTCAAGCGTCTCATCCTCTTGGGTTGTGAGAATCTCTGTGCAATATTGTGGCCACCAGAAAATAAAAAGATTGTGGTTTTGGAGGTGTTGCACATCAACACCATCAGATATGCATTACCTAGCCAAGCTAATTCAAAAGAACAAACCAGTGAGCCTAGTTCTGCTAAAGGATCATCATCTCTTCTTTCTGTTGCTGCTACACAACCAAACACCTTTTCCTGTAGTTGGTACATCGCTGTAAGGGATGCAAGGCTCCTTAGGTCTCTCAAACGAAGTGTTGGCTGGAGTGTACGAAGTGTTGACCCGAGTTACATACATATTGAAATGAATTCGTCTCCTACCAGTAGAGTTGCTGTTGAGGACAATGAAGTTACTAAAGGAATCAGGAGCCTAGGGCGGCATGATCATTATTTATATGCAAGGGATGTTATTTTTCAAGGCCACCTGCAGGCTGGTGGTGGTAATGAAGGAGCGATTAGTTGGATATGGGCGTGCCCAGCCAGGCCTACTCCAACGGCTCAAGACTGGTATGTTCACGTACAAGGTGAACATGAGATGAAGCGGGGATTACTACAGGAAGAACAAAGCACCATTGAAGGAACTAGTACCAGTGCTACCATACCCCCCAGAATGTGTAATATCGCTTACATGCTTCATGTGCATGATAGCTCGTCCATCACTTGCATTCCATGCCCACAAGGTGCAGAGTGGGACTGGCTTGAATGGTGCCGAGTCGAGAGATGCCCCAACCTATGCTCTGTATTTGCTACTCCCCAACTAAGATATCACGAGACCATGTTTGGGAGCTTGTGTACATTCTGGGCGTCCCAGCTTCCGAAGACGTGCTCCATTTGGAACTGGAGTACAACATCTCAACCAGGTGGAGGATCCTTTTCACAACTAAAATTCTTGCACCTGGACTATTGCCCCAGGCTCATACATGTGATTCCCTTGTCTGAGCGTATGGACACCTTGCGTAGCCTGGAAACGCTCGAGATCGTGTGTTGTGGTGATCTGAAGGAGATCTTCCGATTGGACCCTAAACGCCAAGAGAAGCAGGAGATTATAAACTTCCCCAGGCTAAGGATGATCCACCTGTATGAGCTGCCCATGTTGCAGCACATCTGTGGGGGAAGGATGTCCGCGCCCAACCTGGAGACCGTCAAGATCAGGGGCTGCTGGAGTCTCAGGCAGCTGCCAGCTGTCAGGTGCAACTCCGCCATGCGGCCCAAGGTGGACTGCGAGAAGGACTGGTGGGACAACCTGGAGTGGGTGAACTGGCAAGACTGCCATTGGAGCAGGGTGGAGACAAAGCACGATCCTTCGCTCTACGAGCCAAGCCACTCGCTCTACTACAAGAAGGCTCTACTACAAGAAGGTCGACCTACCAAGAGGCACAGTGCTCAGGTAAGATATATATGGCTCTTCTGTCATTTCATCAATAATTTGCTTATTAGTGGGTAGCCAACTTAGTTTTACCATTCTATTTGTACTAGTCTAGTTCTGGTGCTGTGTCTGTGTATGGAATCAATCTTCTCATCAGCGATCTGTTATGCTGCACTGTAGGTAATCAATTCATTCCATGGGTTGATCGCTACAGGCTATTGGTTCTACGGTGCTCTGCTGAAGCTTTCTCTGAAGTGCATGTTTGTGTGTGTTGCTGCCTTACTTGGTGCTGCTTGATTGGTCCGTGTGGTTGTGTGAAATCTGCATCTGCATTGCCATGGTGTGGCGGAGTATGATTTGATTTGGTTCGGTTTGTCTTGATCTTGTTTGGTTTGCTCAGCTTTGCTCGATAAAAGCCATATAAGCGTCAAAGTAAGTATGCATCATCTGGTTGGATAGATGATACAAGCTTTGAGAGAAATAAATAAGAGAGGGTATTCGGCCTGTGCTGCATGAGCACCCTGCCTGCTCATGCTGCTGCTCTCCATTTGTGTGTTGTGGTGTGTGATTTTTCGGCGACAGACTGATTTATTGTAATGCTAAGCAATTCCTTTGACTTGTATACAAATGGTGATTTCTGTGTGTCATCATGTACAAACTGCAGCTTTATGTTTTGTTTTGTGCTGATCACGTACAAATGGTGATTTGGATAAGTTTTTTCTTGACTGGTTGTTCCTGCGAACAGTTCCTCTTTATTACCTTGATTTAGACCTGGATTAGAGTAGATAATACGCCACAGGGGGTTAATTGATTAATTCTAACTTCTAAGTCATATTGGCTGTAGAGACTTAGGCAAGTCTGAATTTAGCAAGACTGCAAGACTGAAGATGTTCACAACCAGAATACATACTCCCTCCGTCCCACAATATAAGAACGTTTTTAACACTACATACATAGCAGGGGAGTAGTAGCAGAATCCTTTTTCTTATCCATGTACGTCACTTAGATGACAGACAAAGTTTCTTTTCCTGCAGCACCTCTAGCTAAGGGCACCCGCCGGCGATGTGTGTTTTCGTGACATTTCGACGAATTCAGATGATTTCCGAAACAGATTCAGATAAGTGGCGCCGATCAGTTCTTCATATGGGAGTGGGGTGGACCTAAAATCTACAGCAGCAACTTTGACCATGTTCAAGACCAAATGCCCACCAAATTAAAGGCTTTATGATGAGAGCTAGCTAGCTTTAATGAATGATGAAATTTCTTCAGAGATTAGGGATCATGTTTGGAGGAATTGCTCTTTTTAAGCAGGGACCGCTGGCTAGCGTCCTTTAATCTTCATTCACCTTAATTACTCTTGGTAATTCTTTGAAGAAGAAAATGATATCTCACCAGGAGGTCTTTCAATATGCCTTTTTGTTGGGTGAAGCTTGAAGTGTGGTAGCTGCCTCCGCTGCTGCTAAACTGGGCGCGTCCCCTGCTACTGTCAACATCTGCCTGCATCGTTGTCCTTGCAGCAGAGCAATGTACGCCTGCTGTGCTCCAGCAGTGGGGCGTTGCAAGGAGTTCTTCTCGGCACCCGTTGCTCACGTATCAGTGGGGCCAGGGGCTGCTGCATCGTTGGGATCACATCAGTCATGTCCAGATGCATTAGTATGATACCGATAGGTGAGCAGCCGATGCATCCCGGCGATCACGCGTCATGTACATATACGTACACAAGCCGGCGGCTGTGCACAAGCAACACACGCACACAATGCCTATCGAATGTCTCCACAACATATATAGGACGGACGAAGAACGGTGGCAGCACCGCATGACCGGATGAGTCGTACAGTATAGACTGATGCATCACCGTTTTGTAGCTTGATTATTCTTGCTTTTCTGAAAACGAACTGCCTATGCTTCCAAGTTTTCTACTTAGTGAGATTTTTGGTAATTCTTTCCCTCATTCCATTTGCAAGCTAGCTGTCTCAACGAGTTCCTCGTTGGAAAGTGGAAATGTTGGTAGAGTGACAAATATTGACTAGGACACTCAGGACATGGTTCAGAACAACTTCGGATCAACAGACAGCTAGCTTGACTTGAGTGAGGTTGCCCTGACGTGGCGAAGTAATGAGGCGGCCTCAACATGGAAGCAAGCATACATGTGGGTCCGCACCACTGAACTGGCTCGGTTTTTTAATTATTACCTGGTCCGGTTCGAATGTTAGGACAACGGTACCTGGTTTGGTTTGATTTTTTTATTTTTTACAAAAATCTGAAGTGCAAGTGACAGCTGTGGTAAAACTATGTGGTCCAAAATGCAATTTTTGGCACGTAAGATGGTGTTAATTAAATTTATGTCTCAGTGGCCAAAACGTCATTTTCTGTTACTCAAGAGTCATGACTCACGAGATATAGCCTGATACATAACTTTGTCAACTGACGGCCGGAATGACATGCAACAAAGTGACATTCCATTTTTATCTTTACCTTTGTATCTCTGTGTATCTTTAAACACAGCAAGCAAAGAATATGATGATGGCTGCGTGTGGTGTGTGTGAAGCAAGGAATTCACAGCTCTTATTTAGAGAGACAAAGCAGAAAAAGAAAAAGCACGCAAAGCAGACGCGAGGCATGTCAGCTCATGTGTATGCATAATTGCATATGCATGCTCATAATGCTGGCTAAGCTATATCCATATTACTTCTAATCAAGGCGCGTGTCTGCATGCAACTTCCAGTTTCCACCTCGATCTATTTTGCTTCCAGTTTTGTAGTTCCTTGGCATATATCTCAGTGCAACTTCCAGTTTCCTTGTCCACCCCGTCCATCTATTTTGCTTGTGTAGTCTATCCAGGCTTCTACCAGCACCACAATTTATCAAGGTACCAACCTGAATCATTTTGTATACGTATCTGCAGATTAGTAAATTCCTTCTCCAAATCTGTACGAGTCATTAATTAAATTATTTAATTAGGAATGATTTAACTTGTTCAATGTGTAGGAAAGGAAGGAATTTTCACATGGAGCTGCTGCCCTTGTCGCTAAGCAAGAGCTAGATTATAGCCAAAAAGGAAGATCGGTCTGATTCGTCATGCCTCCAGAGGTAATCCATCACTCACGGTGATCTTCAGCGATTAATGCTGCACATTTGTGACCTACGTCGTTTCTTTAGCTAGTGAGCTCAACTCCGATCTTGACTTTTTAGTGGTGGTATAGTCAAGAACATAAACGCACTTAATTATTTATACACTTGATCAGCGATTAAGCAGTTATCCTCACTTGCATGTTTCTATATGCACCACTTGATCCTTGCTTTTATTTGTGTTAATAAGTTATGTCTATAATGTCTTGATGTTTTCATTATTTACGGATTTTTTTAGTTATGATGCCCATTGTAGTTTGAAATGAAAGAATTGCAGAAATAAAGCTAAAAATCGCAAACCTCATTTGGTGTTGTTATTGTTGAACACTTCAGAAGATAAAGATCCAGGCAAAAAACATTGATGCTGCATCAGCAGAGATAATTGGTGTTCTGGAGGATACAAGCAAAGGAAATGTGATGTACTTCAAGGGCTGGGATGGATTTGGAGCATCCGCCGTTCTCAATCTGGTAGCCCGACGCCTGAAATCATCAACAAGATTGAAGAAGTTTGATAAGGTTATCCATGTGGATTGCTCCGTGTGGAAAAGCATGAGGGCCCTGCAAAAGGCAATAGCGGAGGAGCTTGAGCTTCCACAATCAGTGATGGCCATCTTTGATCGGTGTGATGAGGATGACGACTTCAGTGGAATAGATGAAGGCTCCAGAGGGGTGATAGCAGATATCAGAATGGAAATATTCAGAAAGCTCTATAACAGTAGATTTGTGGTGGTTTTTCACAACGGAAGCAACATATACATTGATCTGTATGAGTGTGGTGTCCCAATAATATCACTTTTGGGTAACAAAGTGTTGTGGACCTGGCACGGGATATTTCGAATCGCTCTCATACTAGAAGACGGGGAAAAGGAAAAGATGAAGAGTCAGACAGATGTTCGCTTATCCGCTTCTCTTGAATGTGAAGTTGAGGAAGTGCGAGATGTAGTGCATGAAGAGGCTTTGGAGGTTGCCAAGTGCATAGGGATTGCTCAGCTCGACAATATGAGCCACAAGATAGTTATGGAGTGCCTCATATACAGGACACTGATTCCTCTTGACTTGAAGACACATGCACCAAACTATTGGATTTGCGATGGTATTATACAGGGCCAAGACAATGCATCAACATGGGAGATTGGCAGTTCTCTTCAGAGAAACATGAGCTTGGATTGTAACTTAAATTATGAGGAGGCCACAGCTCCTGTGCTACAGCTGTCGGATGATTTACTTGTTAATTCCTGGAATTTCACCACCCACAAACAACTCCTCAAGGATAACACTCATGTGCTGCCTCCTCAGGTGACATCTTTCTTCCTTTTTGCAGATGAATCACCAACAAATACATCATTAATATTGCCAGTTGGCATGTTCAAACATTCACAAAGCAGCAAGTTACGTGTGTTACACCTGTCTCATTGTACCTTCAGTTTTGCATCTCCCCCCTTTCTCCATTGTGCCCAACTAAGATTGCTTCATCTAGACCATTGCACAAACATCACAAACGATGATGAGCATCCATGTCACAATGAAAACATGTCATGTTTCCAGAAGTTGTGGGTGCTGGTTCTGAGGTATACAGACTGGTACTGGCTGCTATCTGAAAAGATGAAGAGGTTGATGGTTGAACTCAGGGAGCTAAATGTGGAGGGAGTCAAGCATAGGAGCATAAGCGATTTGTGTGGTGGTAGACCAAGCCTTGTAATACTTCGAGTAACAGCAGCAGATCCGGTCCCTACGGAGAACGAAGACACAAATAATCAAGCAGAATTCCCTAATAGGTCCAGTACAAACAACCTTACATCTCAGAGGAAGGGATGTCATGCCTCTAGCCTCATCAGGGATGTCATGCCTCCTTCCCTCGAGTCATTCAGCTTCATCAGCAAAGCTGCAACTGCCGCCAATATATCTAGCATCTCTTTCCGGGGTTGTTCTAGGTTGAAGAGCGTACTTCTCAGAGGAAATTTGGGTAGCCTGGAAGAGATAGACCTCTCAGGCACTGCAGTGAAAACCCTTGACCTCAGAGAAGTGGAAGCTCCAAACCTCATGCGTCTCATGCTGCTGGGCTGTGAGAAGCTCCGTGCAATATTGTGGCCACTAGGAAATAAAATGTTACATGTTTTGGAGAAGATTCACATCAACACCATCCGGTCTGCGTTACTTTGCCAAGCAAATCGAACAGAAAAGAGCAATGATGCTACAAGATCATCATATATTCTTCCTGTTGTTGCTACAAAAGCTATCTTGTCCTGCAATTGGCACATTGCTGTAAAGGATGCAAGGCTCCTTAGGTCTTTGGAACCTGTCAGAAGTTTCGGGTTTTACGTACATATGGAAATGAATTCATCTCCTGCAAGTAGTGTGGCTATTGGTGGTACAAAAGTTACTCGGAGAATCATGTGTCTACAACAACCTAATCATTATTTGTATGCAAGAGATATTGTCTTTCAAGACCACCTGCAAGATGGTGCTGGCAATGAAGGCACGCTTAGTTGGATATGGGTGTGCCCTACTAGGCCTACTCCAAGGGCTCAAGACTGGTACGTTCACGTGCAAGATGAACAGTGTTAAACAACCGAATATACATTGTATTTAGCCAGGCTTGTGCGCCAAGTTTAGGCAGTTAGATGATCAGGTTTAACTAGAGATAGATATGATCGTATCTTGTGTTGTTACGATCCTGTTGAGATCAATCTGTACTTGACTCCCGACTATAAATACATGACCGCGGCCTCTCCATTGAGATGTGCCGAACTGCCTATTTCTCCTTGTTTCACATGGTATCAGACCATCCTCTTCCCATCTAGATGACGACTCCCAGCCAAACCTCCTCCACCACAGCAGCCGCCACCAGCTCTGCCCTGTTGTCGCTCACCTCCGGCGCCCTCCAAACCCAGTCCTTAGGCGTCATGGCATCCACTTCGCCATCGCCATCCCTCACCGGCCTTGTCACCGTCAAGCTCTCCCACGACACCCATCTGCTCTGGAAGGCTCAAATCCTTCCGGCGCTTCGTGGTGCCCATTGGATGTCCCTCGCTGACGGATCTGAACCAGCTCCTGACAAGGTGATCCCCGGTGCTGATGGAGCGCCGCCGGTTCCCAATCCCGAGTATCTTGCCTGGGTCACAAGGGATCAGCACTGCCTGAGTTTCCTTCTGTCCACGCTCTCCAACAACACCCTGCTGCAAGTGTTGTTCCTGCCATCTTCGGCGGCAGTATGGAGCGCTCTGGAGCGGACCTTCGCGACCCGGTCCCGGGCGCACGTCATGCAGCTCCGTCGCCAACTCGCCACCATCCAGAAACGCGATCTGTCCATGGTGGACTACTTCACCAAGGTGAAGGGCCTCACTGACGCCCTTGCAGCCGCCGGCAAGCAGCTGGACGATGAGGACATCATCATCTACCTGCTGACCGGCCTCGACTCCAGCTACGACCCCCTGGTCACCTCGGTAACCACTCGAGCAGAAGCGATCTCCCTCAACGATCTCTACTCCCACATGCTGGACTTCGAGATTCGTCACCAACACAACGACCACACCTTCCAGCTCCCAGGCCCTGGCGGCCCTTCGGTGAACCAAGTCAGCCGCAACTCTGGCGGCGGCGGTGGCGGCGGCGGCGGCAATGGAGGCAACCGCCCCCGCAACTCTGGAGGCAACCGTCCCCGCAACTCCGGCGGCGGCGGTGGTGGCGGCAACGGCGGCAACACCAACCGCACCTGCAACTCTCCAGGCCACCACCACAACTGTGGTGACCCTAGCCACAACCATACTCGCGGGTGTGGAGCTCCTAACGCCGGCCGCAACACTGGTAAGAGCGATGTCTTCTGCCAGCTCTGCAAGCGCGCCGGGCATGATGTCTTTGACTGCTATCGGCGCTTCGATCACTCCTTTGTCCGCAAGGAGCGCTCCATCAACAACGTCTCCACCGGCCAAGGTTTTGATCCCGCATGGTACCTTGATTCAGGGGCCACCGACCACATAACCGGCGATCTGGACAAGCTCACGATGCATGAAAGGTATACTGGCAAGGATCAAGTCCACGCAGCAAACGGATCAGGTATGCCAATTTCCCATGTTGGTTCATCTCAGATTCGTACGCTTCATAAACCGTTAATCCTTCGTGATATCCTTCATGTTCCTCAAGCCACCCGGAGTTTACTTTCCACTGACAAGCTTTCTAATGATAACAATGTCTGTGTTGAAATTCACCCAACGTACTTTCTTGTCAAGGATCGGGCTTCGAGGAAGGTTCTTCTTCGAGGGGGCACTGATGGAGGGCTCTACCCCCTCACCGGTCGTTCTGGCAGGACACCACAAGCCCTCTCCGCTGTCAAGCACACCCATACACGGTGGCACTATCGTCTAGGCCATCCAGCTTCTCCGGTGGTGGATCAAGCTCTTCGTCGTCAAAATTTAAAGTTTCTTCGAGAGTCCAATAAAAATAATCTTCCTGTTTGTGATGCTTGCCAACAGGGAAAGAGCCATCAGCTTCCATTTTCTAGGTCGAATAGGTCTTCCTCCAAACCTCTTGAACTCGTTTTTTCAGATGTATGGGGGCCTGCGTGCACCTCCTTTGGAGGTTTTAAGTACTATGTCAATTTTATCGATGATTATAGCAAGTTTACGTGGATTTATTGCCTGAAATCTCGCGCTGATGTTTATCGTGTCTTTCTCGAATTTCAAGTTCACGTTGAAAGATTACTCAACCACAAGATCCTTTGCATGCAAACGGATTGGGGCGGTGAGTATGAGAAGCTTAACTCCTTTTTCCGTCAACTTGGCATTGAACACCACGTATCCTGCCCCCATATTCACCAACAAAATGGCTCTGCCGAACGCAAGCATCGCCATGTCGTCGATGTTGGCCTCACACTTCTAGCACATGCATCCATGCCCTTCCGTTTTTGGGACGAAGCCTTTCTTACAGCATGTTTTCTCATAAACCGTCTTCCTGCCCGCACTATCAACAACACAACACCTCTTGAACGATTATTTGGTAAAGCACCAGACTACAACTTTCTTCGCACTTTTGGCTCTGCGTGTTGGCCTTGTCTTCGTCCCTACAATGAGCGTAAGCTTCAGTTTCGTTCCAAACGTTGTGTTTTCTTGGGCTACAGCATGATGCACAAAGGTTACAGATGTCTACACGTCTCCACCGGTCGAGTCTATATCTCGCGCGACGTAATCTTTGATGAAAATCTTTTCCCCTTTTCTGCCGACACACCCAAACAAACACCAGATCAGATCCTAGAACAAATCCTTGTTTTTTCCCCTTCTGCTATGGAACGTACAGAATCTGGTGAATCACATGCAGAAAATGGCGCCCCTGTTTCCCCTTCTGTTTGGACTAACTCGGCGTCACAGCCACCTTTGCCGTTATTTCATGTGCAGGATCAGGCAACAGCAGAAAATCCGGACATCTCTGCCATCCCGGATCCCGCTGATGATTCGGCTGGAGCGGATCACGGCGCAGATTCGCCTGCCACGCCGGCTATTGCGGATCCCGGAGGCGATCCGGTGCCCGTGCCACAGCGCCCCGTCTCGCACCCGCCGCCTGGCGCGGCATCTACTGGCCGCTCGGACTCAGTGGCGGGGTCCGCCCGCTCGGCGCGCCTGTCTCCGTCTGCCCCCGACACTGGCGGGGCCCATCTGCAGCCTGCACCAACCGCAGCGGCCCGTGCTGCTCCCTCTGCGACGACCACGGGTGCAGACACGCCCGCCGCTCCATCACCTGTTCCCCGCGCGCGTACGCGTGCGCAGGCGGGTGTCCACAAGCCGTACGTCCGTACGGACGGTACGGTTTCGTACGACCCACGCAAGCGTGGATTTTCCGTCATCCGGTCGTCTGTTTTGGAGCCTACGACCGTCTCGGCTGCACTAGCTGATCCCTCGTGGGCTGCTGCCATGGAGGAGGAGTACCAAGCTCTCATGCGTAACCGTACTTGGCACCTAGTTCCTCCGGCTCCAGGACGAAATCTCATTGACTGCAAATGGGTATTCCGCATCAAGCATCATGCTGATGGTACTATCGAGCGTCATAAAGCTCGTCTTGTGGCAAAAGGTTTCAAGCAGCGATATGGAGTTGATTATGAGGATACATTCAGTCCGGTTGTAAAATCTGCTACCATTCGTTTAGTCTTGTCTCTTGCAGTTTCCCGTGGTTGGAGTCTCCGTCAATTGGATGTTCAGAATGCGTTCTTACATGGTGTTCTGGAAGAGGAGGTGTTCATGCGTCAACCACCTGGCTATGTTGACTCACGCTTTCCGCATCATGTTTGCAAGTTGGACAAGGCATTATATGGTCTCAAGCAGTCACCGCGTGCATGGTATTCCCGTCTCAGCTCCAGGCTCCAAGAATTGGGGTTTGTGCCATCTCGTGCTGACACCTCTCTCTTTGTGTATAATTCTGGTGGTGTTACTACCTTTATGTTGGTTTATGTGGATGACATCATCGTCACTAGCTCGTCTCCCACTGCCGTCACCCGTCTCATTCATGATCTTCATGCTGAGTTTCCTCTCAAGGACCTTGGTGATCTTCACTTCTTCTTGGGCATTGAAGTGAGGAGATCAGGGGAGGAACTTGTCCTAACACAGGAAAAGTATGCATCGGATTTGCTTCGTAAGGCAGGTATGACGCAGTGTAAACCAGCTTCATCACCCATGGCAGTCTCTGATAAGCTCTCTCGTGAAGGAGGCACCGCATTATCCGCTGAGGACACCACCAGGTATCGCAGTATGGTTGGAGCTTTGCAGTACCTCACATTAACTCGCCCTGATATTTCTTATGCGGTCAACAAAGTATGCCAGTTCTTGCATGAGCCCACTGATGATCATTGGACAGCAGTTAAGAGAATTCTTCGCTATGTGCGACATTCTTCACACACTGGGCTGCGAATTCGCAAGTCCACTTCTTCCTTGGTCAGTGCATTCTCAGATGCAGACTGGGCAGGCTCTACTGATGATAGACGGTCTACTAGTGGTTTTGCGTTATTTTATGGGAGCAACCTTGTGTCTTGGAGCTCACGAAAGCAAGCCACGGTAGCACGATCAAGTACAGAGGCAGAGTACAAGGCATTAGCTAATGCCACAGCTGAGATCATCTGGTTACAATCATTACTTGGTGAACTTGGAATCTATCAGTCTCGTGCACCCGTTCTCTGGTGTGATAACCTTGGCGCTACATACCTTTCTGCTAATCCTGTGTTTCATGCTAGGACTAAGCACATTGAGGTTGACTTTCATTTTGTACGAGAACGCGTTGCACTTAAGGCATTGGAGATTCGGTTCATACCAACACAAGATCAACTGGCGGATGGGCTAACTAAGCCCGTTGGACTACAACAGCTTCGGTTGCTTCGACACAATCTCAACCTGACTGGTTGTGATTGAGGGGGTGTGTTAAACAACCGAATATACATTGTATTTAGCCAGGCTTGTGCGCCAAGTTTAGGCAGTTAGATGATCAGGTTTAACTAGAGATAGATATGATCGTATCTTGTGTTGTTACGATCCTGTTGAGATCAATCTGTACTTGACTCCCGACTATAAATACATGACCGCGGCCTCTCCATTGAGATGTGCCGAACTGCCTATTTCTCCTTGTTTCACAGAACAGGAGATGAAGCGTGGGTTATTACAGCAAGAACAAAACATCATTGAAGGAGCTAATACCAGTGCTACTTTACCCCCTAGTTTCGTGTGTGATAAGACTCGCATGCTTCATGTGCATGATAGCTCATCCATCATTTGCATTCCATTCCTACAAGATTCCAACTGGTACTACCTCAAATGGTGCCGTGTCGAGAGGTGTCCCAGCCTATGCTCTGTCTTTTCTATTCCCCCAAAGAATGTTGATAAGGACAGGACATCTTTGTCTGCTTGTCTACATTCTGGGCTTCCCAGCTCCCTATGGCGTGCTACATCTGGAACTGGAGTGCAGTAGCTCAACCTGGTAGAGATTCGTTTGTAAATCTAGTATTCTTGCACCTAGACCATTGCCCCAGGCTCATACATGTGCTTCCCTTGTCTGAGCATGTGGACACTCTGCCTAATCTGGAGACGCTCGAGATCGTGTGCTGCGGTGATCTGAAGGAAGTCTTTCCTTTGGACCCTAAGCGCCAACATAAGCAGGAAATTATAAGATTTCCCGAGCTAAGGCACATCCACCTGTACCAACTCTCCACTCTACAGAGCATCTGTGGGAGCGGGATGTCGGCACCGAATTTGGAGACCGTCAAGATCAGGGGCTGTTGGGGCCTTAGGCGCCTTCCGGCTGTCAGCAGCAGCACCACTAAGCGGCCCAAGGTGGACTGTGAGAAGGACTGGTGGGACAACCTGAAGTGGGACTGTCAGCAGCAGCAGCACCCTTCGCTCTATGAACCACGCCACTCGCGATACTACAAGAAAGCCCACCTGCCTAGAGGCACCGTGCTCAGGTAAGATATGTTTGGTCCATGTCTCCTTTCATTAGTAACTTAGTGTGCTAGCCAACTTACTTTTACCAGTCTATCAATACTAGTCTAGTTCTGATACTCATACTATGTATGTTCAAGGAATCAATCTTCTCATCAACGATTTGTTATGCTTCATTATAGGTAAATAATTCCTTCCATGACTTCGGCGGTACAGTACAGGCATGTTGACCCTATGGTGCTATGGTGCTTAGTTCTCTGGAGTGCATGTTTGTGTGGGTTGCTGCGTTACTTGATGCTGCCTGATTGGTCAATGTGAAATCTGCATCTGCATTGCCATGGTGTGGCCGTGCATCTTCCAGTTCAGTTTGATTTGCTTCGGTTTGGCTTGGCTTGATTTGCTTTGGTTTGGTTTGACTTGATCCGGTTTGTTTGATACAAGCTTTGATGCAGAGACAAATAAATAAGAGAGGGTATGCAACTTGGGTGGCATGAGCACCCTGCCTGCTCCTGCTGTAGCTCTCCATTTGTGTGTTGTGGTGTGTGATTTGTCAGCTATGGACTGATTACTGTAATGCGAAACAATTCCTCCGACTTGTATGCAAATGGTGATTTGTGTGTGTGATATATAATAAACTGCGGCTTTATATTTTGTTTTCCGTTGTTCATATAAGCTTGTAAAATTTGGACCAGTTTTCTCTTGACTGGTTGTTGCTGGAAGCCGCTCCTTTTTACTAGCTAGAATTAGACTCACTAGATAATATGTAGGCCACAAGCGGTTAACGGATTAATGCAGAGCCCTATTGGCTGTAGCAGATTTGGCTTACAACTAGCAAGACTGATGATGTTAACCATACATGGCTAGTAAGTAGAAGCAGAATCCCTTTTATTTATCCATGTCACTGAAATGAGAGGCAAAAAATCGTTTCAAGTAGCTACCATGCGACACCTCCACGGGCAATCACCAACGAGTGTTTTCATGGCATTTCTATGCATTCAAACTTCAGTGAGCAAAGATAAGTCGCGCCGATCATGATGCTTGGAGCTCCGTATGTGGTGGTGTCTTTTTTGCATCTAAAATTTACTGCATCAACTTCAACCTTGTCGAAGCACCTGCCTGCCTCTTCACATCGTGGATCTAGAAGACCAAATGTGCAGCCAAAATCATGTCATTTTTCCCCTGCATGTTTCTCTTCTACACGCTAAACTGTTGGCCCTGTCCTGACGTCAAGTATTTCCGGCGACGGCGACGAACAATGACGAAGCAACGCCGACGACTCTTGAACAATTTGCTGTTGACCCGTGCACTTGGTTGAAGCGAAACACATCGAGACGGAGCCACGTACAGGCACAACAACTAGTAGCTAGCTAATCGATTAACGGATCGATCTGCCACAGGAACACGATGCTCCTGGTGATTTCTTTATTGCCTCACGAGTTGATCAATTACAAGGGACGGGTGTACTTATATACACGTATAAACCCAAGCATCAATCCTACTCGACTTACAACTCCTGTCCAGCTCGGCATGTACACGTGCCGTGTGCTAAATCGTGTTTAAGTCTAACGATCACCTCCCTCATCACGACGTGGTCACGTCACAGCTCAGATGGCGATCCTTCTTTGCATCTTCAAGAACTTCTCTCGATCCAAAGCCTTGCTCACGATGTTCGCCACCTGATTTTCGGTGCAAAGGACCTTCGTCTTACCTTTTTTTCATGCAATTCTTTATATAGTGATACATCGTATCAATGTGCTTGCTCCTTTCACGTCGCACTGAATTCTCGCATAGAAATGTCGTAGACTCACTGTCAATGTTGAGCATCACTTGTTCCAGATCTCGATTCATGAGATCACTGTGTAGCCTCCCACACACCTAGATACTCAACTTCACTTGAAGTCGATGTCACTCCTTTATGCTTTCGTGATTGCCAGCTTATTATGCTTCCATCAAGTAAATATGCCACGCCCAAAGTACTCTTACGGTCGTCCCCAATTCCTTTCTTGTCACTACCACTGTAGCAGTGTAGTTTCACCATCTCCTTCTTGCTAAGCTCAAGACGAGGTTCCATTGAAGCGTCAATTGGATTGCAATATCTCAAGCCATGACTTTTAAGTATCTTCCTTGCGTATGCCTCCTGGCATAGTGTGATGCCCTCCAATTTTTGATGTACCTCGCTCTCAAAGTTGTAACTCAAAAGATCAAGATCATCCATCTTAAAAAGCTCTTTCATTTGTAGCTTGAACTTTGCAATCACCTCTTCATCTGCTCTAGTTATTAATAGATCATCGTCATAGATGCCAACTATTGGCCCTGTCCCGACGTCAAGTATTTCCGTCGACGGCGGCGAACAACGACGAACCAACGCTGACGACTCTCGAACTATTTGCTGTTGACGCGTGCACTTGGTCGAAGCGAAACACATCGAGACGGAACCACGCACAGGAACAACAACTAGTAGCTAGCTAATCGATTAACGGATCGATCTGCCACAGGAACACGACGTTCCTGGTGATTTCTTTATTGCCTCACGAGTTGATCAATTACAAGGGATGGGTGTACTTATATACGCGTACAAACCCAAGCATCAATCCTATTCGGCTTACAACTCCTGTCCAGCTCGACATGTACACGTGCCGTGTGCTAAATCATGTTCAAGTCTAACGATCACCTGCCTAAACACGACGTGGTCACGTCATAGCTCAGACGGCGATCCTTCTTCGCATCTTCAAGAACTTCTCTCGATCCAAAGCCTTCGTCACGATGTTCGCCAGGTGATTTTCGGTGCAAGTTTAGTTGACCTTTGTCTTATCTTTTTCACGCAATTCTTTATATAGTGATACATCGTATCAATGTGCTTGCTCCTTTCACGTCGCACTGGATTCTCGCATAGAAATATCGTGGACTCACTGTCAATGTTGAGCACCACTTGTTCCAGATCTCGATTCATGAGATCACCGTGTAGCCTCCCACACACCTAGATACTCTGCTTCACTTGAAGTCGATGTCACTACTTTATGCTTTCGTGATAGCCAGCTTACTATGCTTCCACCAAGCAAATATGCCACGCCCGATGTAGTCTTACGATCGTCCACAATTTCTTTTTTGTCACTACCACTGACCATCTCCTTCTTGCTCAGCTCAAGACGAGGTTCCATTGAAGCATCATTTGGATTGCAATATCTCACACCATGACTTTTAAGTATCTTCCTTGCGTCTGCCTCCTGGCATAGTGTGATGCCCTCCAATTTTTGATGTACCTCGCTCTCAAGGTAGTAACTCAAAAGATCTAGATCATCCATCTTGAAAAGCTCTTTGATTTGTAGCTTGAACTTTGCAATCACCTTTTCACCTGCTTCAGTCATTAATAGGTCATTGCCGTAGATGCCAACTAGTAGACGACATTTTCTTTCACCTCTCTTGTACACTGCATGCTTTAGTGGAGCTTTCTCAAATCCAAGAGAAATCATTGTCTGGTCAAGTTTGATGTTCTATGCCCGAGGATCTTGCCGTAGCCCGTACAAGACTTTGTGTAACTTCAGTACCTTTTGTTCTTCTCCCTCTTTGATGAATCCTGATGGTTGATTCACATAAACGTCTCTTTCTAACTCTCCGTTCACAAACGCGGATTTTACATCCATGCGATGTATGCTCCATGATTCCTAAGCCGCAAGAGGTACGAGTAATCCCACCGATTCCATCCTTGCAACGGAAATGAACACTTCTTCTAAACCTACATCATCCTCTTGCACGTATCCTTTGTCCATTAGCCTGGCTATGTACTTCACACAACCTTTGACATCTTTCTTGATCTTAAATTCCCACTTCAGATCCATGACCTTTTTGTTGTTGGGAAGATCCACAAGCTCCCATGTATTGTTGTCGTGGATCGACCCCAACTCCTCCTTCATAGCCTGAAGTGAACACTCCTTTGTATTTGCGTCCACAAGTTTCACCGGTTCGTCGACTTTTGCTAGACACCGTCTCCTGCTCCTTGTCACCTTTTCCGGGTCAATCTTCCGAAGAGTCTTCTCCGAATATGGGTGTAACACCGGTTTAAGATGCGTAGGTTTCTATTATCACCGCAGATCCAACCCACTAGCGAAAAAAGCGGATCGCCCCCACGTCGCTCCCAGGAGGAGCGACTCGGGCGGATCCCACGAGCGCACCGCTGCCTCTTCCTCCTCCGATCCTCCTCCCCTCGCCGCCGCCGAAGGACGCCTCCGGTCTATGGCCGCGAGGCTGACGGCGGTGGCGGGTCCCCATCCTCCTCGTGCGACTGATGGCGGCAGGGGCCCATCCCTCTCGCGCTGGGTTATCTCCGGCTGGACCTCTATGGTGGCCCTTGACGACATGGTTCTTACGGCGGACATGGCTGCCGTTGTGGCCGCGAGGGCGGCATAGCGTCTGGTTCGGGGGGGGGGGGCGGCTCGGTGCGGCTCGGCTACTCATCTCCGTGTGGTGCGGGTGGTGGTGGTGGGGCCGACTGAGATCTCCAACCTGCTGTTGGGAGCCGACGGGTGGCGCGGTCCTTTGGTTCTTTTTGCTCTAAGATGGTGTTCCGCCGGTTGCCGACACTCATGGATCTGACCATTGACAAATTCCGGAATGCTCCGCTGGAGATGTTTATTGGGTGCTTGACGCCTGTAGATTTCTGGATCGAATGGGATTCGGTCGTGTGCGCCCCGATTTTAGCTTGAGTGGCTACAGGAGGGTGTGATGCGAAGCTTCGTTGTCTATTGACAACATGGGACACGTCGGTATTTCGATTTCCATGGTGAAGACAGTGACCGAGAATGTCATGGTGGTTGAGGTCTGAGGTCTTCTAATAGCGGATCGAGTCTTCGTGGCGATGAGGACTTTGCTTGGTGATTCGTGACTCGTGGCAGCGGCATAGGCAAGTGGGGGCGGCAGCAAAGGCGGAGTACAAAGTCTTAGCTTTCAGGGTGAAAGCCCAAGGCTGGCCTTAATTGGTTGCGCATGGCAGTGACTTTGTTGAAGGCATTGTTTTAAGAGCGCGGATCTTCTCCAGGGTGAAAACCTAAGATCTTGGATCGGACGATGAAGATGCTTATGCATTATTTACTTCTTGGAGGCGTTGCTTTTGGAGAATTAGAACTTCAGATGTTGTCTAGGCGGTGGTTCGTGCTGTAGGTACGAGGAATTGATCACTATTGCGGGATTTTTTTTTTCTTCTTCCTCTTTTTGT
Organism: Secale cereale; assembly: GCA_902687465.1. Classification (NCBI taxonomy): domain Eukaryota; kingdom Viridiplantae; phylum Streptophyta; class Magnoliopsida; order Poales; family Poaceae; genus Secale; species Secale cereale. The sequence continues at coordinate 877,519,371 of LR738715.1, read as the reverse complement.
CTTTTGACTGTGTGCATCCATAATGTCTTTATGATATTGCGTTGTTGCAGAGGCTAGGTGTAATTGGTATCTCTGCAATATTAATATATTCTCTTTGTCAGAAAAAGATGAATGTGTCCTTTCCTCCTGTACTGTCGAAGGTGACGCAGGTTGCCCAGCTCCTTGTACACTCAGAAGCGACCACCCGCATTTTGCTCCGCATGCTGCTTTTGGCCAAGGCAGTCTGTTAGCCTCATAATTTTCTGCCAGCTCTACTGACGTGCTGGGTGAGCTGCTACTGATTCTTAGAGCATCTTCAGCCGTTGGCCCACCAGGGGGCGCCTAAAAGCGGCGTCTGGGGTGAGCCGGCGCAAAAATTGGATCTGGGGCGAGTTGGTCCCCAGTCGCCGGCTCCAGAGCCGTCTTCAGGCGCATATTAAAAAAATAGCATCGTTCGGCGAAGTTCTACTAAAAACACGTTCAATTTTGGGCAAACATGATAAATTTCGGCGAAATTCGCAGATTTTCATTACATTAACCTAATCTAAAAAAAATTGGCTGAAGTCGTCGCCGCCATCGTCGTCGTCGGCCTTCTCCTCCTTGACGCGGGCGCCCTGCTGGACCCCTGCCCGGCGTCGCCATGGCGGACTGGTGGCGGCGCGTCGCCGTCGTCACTGTCGCTGTCGCATATGACGACGACTGCGCCTTCGTCGCGGCCGCGTCGGTGCTCCTCGAAGCGACGCAGGGCAGCGCGCTGACGCTCCTTCTCCTTCTCCCGCCGCTCCTTCTCCATTGCAATGGAGTCCAGACGCGCCCATTCCAGGGCCGCGTCGTCGTCGTCGAGCTCCGTCTTCACCGGCGCGTCTGGCTCCTTCTTAACCGGCGCTAGCCCCGGCTCCGTCTTCACCGGCGCAAGCCCCCGCTCCGTCTTTGGCTTGACGAAGCGCGGAGGAGCCGACGAGGAGGCGCGCCGGCCGCCCTCGTTGATGACGATGCCGGCGCTGCAAGTGCGCTGGCCGAGCGGCGTCTCCGCCGCGGGCTCGCCCTTGACGTCGAGAAGCGCCGGAGTGCCGGAGGAGTGAGAAGAAGAGCGCGAGGAGGAAGACGAGGAGAAGCCAAACCTCCTTGGCGCCCATGCGCATCGGTGATGCGACGGGGCGGCCCCCGTCGCCGGGTACGTCAACGGCGGGTTGTTGCCGCCGTCGAGGTACGTCAGCACGCCCTCCAGCGTGCGGCCGGGGACGCCCCAGCACAGGTGGCGCCCCTCGCTGTTCTTCACGCCGCCGACCACCGGCACGCTGTTATTGGACGCCAGGCGCTGCTGCTGGCGGCGCTCGAAGTACGCCGCCCATGCCGCGTGGTTGTCGGCGGCGTACTAGGGGAGGGAGAGCTCGGCGTCGGTCAGGGAGGCGCGCACGACCTCGACCTCCTCAGCGAAGTACTTGGGCTTCGCCACGGCGTCGGGCAACGGGGGAACGGGCACTCCCCCGTCGCTGAGCCGCCACCCCGTCGGCCCGGCGCGCATGTCCGGCGGCGCCGGGATGTTTGCCTGGAACAGGAGCCAGGACTCCTGTTCGCGGAGCGAACGGCGGCCGAAGCCGTTGGCCGCCGCCTCGTCTCCTCGGAAGCGTTCTGCCATGGCGACGGGCTCGGGAGAGGTAGAGAGAGGGGCTGGGCGGCGGCGCTCGGGAGAGGTAGACGGAGAGGGAGGGGCTGGGCGGCGGCGAGGGGCGAGGCTGGTGTGGGCACAGGCGTGTGAGACCGCCGGCTTTATAGCCGCTCCGCGAACGTGTGTACGCGTGCGAGGGAGGGGAGGCGTCGGCGTGCCGTCCCGTGACGCGCCGCCCATGAGGAATCAATGGCAAGGCTGACCGGCGGCAGCCTTGCCATTGATTCCCCGCGGGAACCGAGGCAGTTCGGGGAAGACGAGCTGCCGTGTCGCTGACGCGGCTAGCCCGCGGCTTTTTCGCGCCAAAACAGTTCGCCCCGGCGCCCTCGGGCGCCCCCCGACGCGCCGGGTTCGGCCTGGGTCCGCCGACGCTGTTTTCGGTCCAGACCGACGAAAATCGGGCTCCTGAAGGCACGACTGGGCTGTTTTTTCGGCGCCGGCCCGAAAAAATCGTCTGGGGAGGCCTTCCTGGGACGCGGCTGGAGATGCCCTTAGCGGCCACCAGCCCCAACGCCTGGTCCACCTCCACCTATTGGTGGGCTTCGTGGCTCCTCAGGTGGAGCGCCTCCTGCTGGGTTATTGCTTTCATAGCTGCTTGTTACTTGGCTGGTTCTTGCCGTGCTCACAAGCCCTGCAGCTAGACATCCACGGCCAGTACACAATGTGGTTACTTGCTTGCTGTTTTTGCCACCAGAAACCATCGAGCTAGCTGCACCAGAGGCCGAGACATACTTAATCTCTGCAAGTTGGTGTGCCTTTGCATCAGCACCACCATCTCGAGTGCGCGCGGCCGGTGCTTTCGGCCGGTTCAGTGCGCCTCCCTTCGTGGACTTCTGACGCCATGACGCCAGGTACACTCGAGTAGCATCCGTGTCCACTGTTCTCGTCTTCACTATTGCACCGGCATCAACAACAATTTTCGTTTCTTCCTGGACTTCCGGCGCCACATACTCCTTCATTTTTTTGGACGCGTCGCATGAAGACTGCTTCTTCATGGCCGAGTACACGCGGCGATCACTGCTTCCACTCCAGCAAAGATAGAACTTACACCTGTAGCATTGTCGTAAGTTTCGGAATCACCACCCGCATCTGTACCATCGACATGAGTTTCCGAATCATGATCCTGAGAAAGAACTTTTTCTTCATGGAGCGCGACAATTTCTTTAGTCGACACTTGAAGAACTGGATCCTCCGAGTTCAGACATCAACATCATGTCATTTTCATCTCCTAGCTGGGCCATGAGTGCCTTCTTCTTCGGGGGATTCTTACACTCCGACTTGAAGTGCCCAAGCAGATTACAGTTGTGGCCACGGAACTTCCTGTTGTCGAACTTTTCCTTCTTTATCTTCTTCGACTGTTCGTCGGTGTCCTTTTTGTGGGACGGTGCTTTCCGCTGCTAGTGGACGCCTTGTCGAAATTGTTTTCCTTGGAAACCATTGCCTGCCACTGAGCACGCGTTAGCATAAGGTCCTCATCCTGTTTGCATCATAGTAACTCAGCTTCATCCGCTCGTCATGGCCTTGAAGCGACCAACCAGATCATCCAAAGTGAGAGTCTTGAGATCAACACATTGCTCAATCGTTGACACAATCGGCATGTGGCCCGGTGGAGCAGCACGTAGGAAACGCCTGACCATGGAGATGTCCTCCAACTTCTCTCCGAGACCACGAATCTTGTTTACCATCGTTGCGACCCTTGCGGCGAAGGCGTCCACCGTCTCATCTTCTTCCGTCCTCACACTCTCATAACTCTTTAGCAAAGTTTGCAAGTTCGCCTCGCGCACACGCGAGTGCCCTAGATGCAATGTCTTGAGCGTGTCCCACGCCTCCTTCACTGATGTTTTCGAGATTAGATGCTACTGCAGGTCCACCGACATCACCGAGCAGATGGCCGTGATAGCCTGGCGATCCTTCAGGTACTCGTCACCGCCGGGGTCGACGTCTCATTGGCCTCAAGCGCCCACTCCATCATGGTCGCCCACACCACAAAATTCCCACGGTTGAATCTTGGATACTCCGATCTCACCGGAGCAATAATTACTTTAGCCACACCGAAGTACTCAACCAGCTGCTTGGTCTTCTCATCGTCCGACATGACCTTCCGTTACTAGAAGATCAACCTTGCTCTAGATAACAATTGTTGGCCCAGTCCCGACACCGAATACTTCCGGCGAAGGTGCCAAACAAGAACGAAGCAACTTTTTTTGACAAAAGTGGGATTTTATTTGCATAAAATCAAGCATCAAGAGAATACAAACACAATAATCACACACCTGGCCTCAACATAGCTAGGATATACACATGCAACACGAACCGCGCGCCCACACACACACACAAAACACACCAGCAAATAACAAAGTCATATAAGACCAAAGCTATGTGTATGCGAGAGAAAAAAAAAACCTAAGTGATCAGATCCATGATCGGCAAATTACGACAATGGCTATATCCGCACCAACCATCTCATGACACCAGATGTATGACGAGATTCTTCAATAGCAACACCTCCAGGAAGAGGGCAACACATCGAGACGAAACCACATACAGGCACAACAATTACTCCCTTCGTTCCTAAATATTTGTCTTTCTAGACATTTCAAATGGACTACGACATACAGATGTATGTAGACATATTTTAGAGTGTAGATTCACTCATTTTGCTTTGTATGTAGTCACCTTTTGAAATTTTAGAAAGACAAATACTCCCTCTGTCCTATAATATAAGATGTTTTTGCAATCTGTTTTAGCTTATAAAAACGTCTTATATTATGGGACGGAGGGAGTATTTAAAAATGGAGGGAGTAGTAGCTAGCTAATCGATTAACGGATCAATCTAGTACTAGCGGTACTCACGCAAGGCAAACCTGACTGATTGCCACATGAACGTGACGTCCAGGTGATTTCTTTATTGCCTCACGGGCTGATCTACTTATATACCGTACAAACCCAAGCATTAATCCTACTCTGCTTAACTCATGTCCAGCTTGAACATGTACACGTGACGTGTACTAAATAGTGTTTAAGTCTAACATAGATCGATCTTCACAGATTTGATAGTGCTCCAGTACGAGCGATCGTCTTTGCTCATTTATTAAGTAGGGACCACTGTGCATTCTTTAATCTTCGCCTCACTCCTTCCAATTCTTTGGAGAAGATGATATCTCAGGCCAGATCTCTCAATTAATTGGTACTAGCTGTTTGAGACATTTGGAAACAAAGAAATGCTAGAGTTTCGGACAAGGTTTTCTGGCACAAAACACTATGAACTTGGCTTTTTTCTTTTTCTCGAATACGCGCGAGTGTGCGTACTATATATTAAAGAAGAGGATGGGATTAGGAGACCCCTCCACGTTGGAGCTACATGTATTACATAGCCCAACTCCACCGACAGGGCTATGCTAACTACTCACGTCATTACCCACCCCCATGGCTGCAAAAGCGCTACTCATGTCTGTTTTGAAAAGACATGCCGCTGTCCACGCCCTACCTTCTACAGTAATCCGGTTAATTACAAAAGTTGTCGAGGGAGCATCCCCATCAAAAACCACCCTGTTCCTATGCTACAGATTTCCCATAGGACCAACACCAACATAGCTCTTGCATCCTTGCCTCCTCCGGCCCTGCCCGTGTTGCTCAAGCACCATGCTCCTAAGGTCGACGTGGATGTTGGAGCCCAGTCTGGTCTGCCCCAAGCGACGCAGACGCGCATCCAAACCTCCCTCGCAAAGACGCATTGGAGTAAGAGGTGATTTATGCTCTCTTCGCTTTGATCACAGAACGGACATGCCTCCTGGTGGTCTAGCCCATGTCTAGCCAATCTGTCAGAAGTCCAGCAGCTATCTTGCAGGGCCAGCCAAGCGAAGAGGCGGCATCTGAGCGGTGCCTTGGACTTCCAAGTGAAATCCGCTGTTGGCACGGTTTCTCTTGCCCAAAACATCGCCTTATATGCCGAACTTGTGGAGTAAGAGCCCCCTTCTTCCCAGGCCCATCGGATTATGTCCATCACGTCCGGTTGGAGCTGTACCGTGGCAAGTCTGTCCCAAAGCCTCAGGTATTCCTGGAGCATTTGTGTATTCACCTCCGGCCCAATGTCCATCGCCCAAGCTCCATTTGCCAACCCTTGGCTGACCGTGCGAGTCTCGCGAGTTCTTTTCCTCACCAGGCCATAGAGTGACGGTGCCAACTCCTCTACCCTGAAGCCGTCCAACCAACGGTCTTCCCAGAATAGGGTACTTTCACCATTACCAAGCATGATATGGGTGGCTGCCTGGAACAGTTGCAACAATTTCTTTGGCACATCTATTTCAAATTCCGCCCAAGGCCTTTCCTGATCCACCCGCTTTAGCCAAGGCCACCTTGCTTGCATGGTCGTGTTTAGCCATTTTAGGTTAGTGATGCCGAGGCCGCCCGTCCATCTTGGCGAGCAAACCGTCTCCCACGCCACACGGCACTGTCCTCCGTTCGCCTGGTCCTTGGCGCACCACAGGAATCCTCTGCATATTTTGTTCATGGCAGCAATCGTCTTCATGGGGATATCAAGAGCCATCATCGCATGTATAGGTATCGCACACAGAACGGACTGGACCGGAATCATTCTCCCACTCTTAGGCATAATTGCCGCCTTCCACCCTGGTAGACTTGGCTTTTTTCCGAAGAGACTTTATATATAACCAGCTAGTTTATGTTCCAGCTGTTCTTTCCTCTTAAAAAAAGAAGACATGTCCCTTTCTTTTCTAACAGCACGAATCAGGAACATGCTATGGATCAATGGATGCTGCAATTTCGTGACCAAACTTTTATGTTTCATATCATCTCGTCCAAACCAGTTCGAAGCCAACCGACCGCAAATTAGGCCAAATTGACCCTATTTTAGTCCAGATCACTGCCCTGCCAGCCTGTTAGATCCGCCCTTGGTATTAGCAGCTAACTGTGCCGGAAAAAAAAAATAGCAGCTAGCTAGCTAGCTAGCTTCACATGATTTTTTAATCCCAAGCTACCAACTGGGGTGTAATTAGCCTATTTGGGCTGTCTGGATGGTTGATGGACAAGCCTAACCATTTAATACCACCACTACATACTTGATCTAAAAAAAACCCTACTATCTTGGGTTCCATGCAATGCCATGGCCAGCGTGGGAGAATATCACATGATACATCATTCAAATGATACCATGATACCAGCTTGAAAAACTAAACTTTTTAAGTGTCAAAAAATTTCGAAAAATATTGTGAATGTTCATCACATATGTGTCTACTACCCCTAAAAAGTCAGATCAAAATATAAAATACACAAAGAGAAACAAAAAAGATAAATCCAGATGTGAATAGTGTCCTATTGGCACTATTCATGTTGGATTTCTCTTTTTTTGTTTCTCTTTGTGTATTTTATATTTTGATCTGACTTTTTTAGGGGATGTAGACCCATATGTGATGAACATTAACATTTTTTTTCAAAGTTTTTTAACACGTCTAAAAATTAATTTTTCAAACAGGTATCATGGTAGCATTTGAATGAGATTTTTTTTCAAAAGTGGCACTGTATTTTGAGCAAATTCGAAAACTGGCAGACTGAATGCGTATATTTCAAAAGTAGCACCCCGTCGGTGTGCAGTTGACCGAAGAGGTCTTTTCGGCCTGGCAAAAACCGAAGAGTGGACTTTTCGGTCAGGCAAAAACCGAAGACTGCTGTAGTGGGCCGAAGAGTGGCTGTCGGTGCGGCGTGCACACCTCTTCGGTCTTGGGCTGACCGAAGAGGTCTTCGGCATACGGTAGGCCGAAGAGGGTGGGATAAGGCTATTATAATGCATTTTTTGGTACTACTGCTGCAGCTATTATAATGCATTTTTTGGAAAAAAAATAAAAAAAAAGTTGTCTTCGGTCTACAGTAAGCCGAAGAGTGCTTCATGCAACTTCGGTTTACGCTAAACGTAAAGAGTTACCACTCTTCGGGCTACAGTAAGCCGAAAAGACCTCTTCGGTTTACTGCTGACCGAAGACAGGTCTTCGGCCCAGCACCGCCTATCTTCGGTGTAGTGGAAGCCGAAGTGGCCTCTTCGGCCTTTGGTACGCCGAAAAGATCCTCTTCGGCCTACGCCAGACCGACGGGCTGCTATTTTTGAAATATACGCGTTCAGTCTGCCAGTTTTCGAATTTGCTCAAAATACTGTGCCACTTTTGAAAAAAAACCTTTGAATGATGGTATCATGTGTTATTCTCTCTGGCCAGCATGCATGACGGAGTATACGGAGTATACTCCCTCCGTTCCTAAATACATAAGTAGTTTTAAAGATTTAATATAGACTACCTACGAATGTATATATAAGTATATATTACAGTGTATATTCACTTATTTTGCTCCATATGTAGAAACAGAGGGAATAGATATTTTGCCTCCCACGGCGGAGCAGCAGCCACTCAGACAAAGCCCAAAACAAGGTACGGCTAACTATAACGATTTTTTTTCAAAAGTGGCACTGTATTTTGAGCAAATTCGAAAACTGGCAGACTGAGTGCGTATATTTCAAAAGTAGCACCCCGTCGGTGTGCAGTTGACCGAAGAGGTCTTTTCGGCCTGGCAAAAACCGAAAAGTGGACTTTTCGGTCAGGCAAAAACCGAAGACTGCTGTAGTGGGCCGAAGAGTGGCTGTCGGTGCGGCGTGCACACCTCTTCGGTCTTGGGCTGACCGAAGAGGTCTTCGGCATACGGTAGGCCGAAGAGGGTGGGATAAGGCCACCCGAGCCGTTTCTTCCTCCGTCGTGTTTACAGTAAGCATTTTTTGGAAAAAAAATAAAAAAAAGTTGTCTTCGGTCTACAGTAAGCCGAAGAGTGCTCCATGCAACTTCGGTTTACGCTAAACGTAAAGAGTTACCACTCTTCGGGCAACAGTAAGCCGAAAAGACCTCTTCGGTTTACTGCTGACCGAAGACAGGTCTTCGGCCCAGCACCGCCTATCTTCGGTGTAGTGGAAGCCGAAGTGGACTCTTCGGCCTTTGGTACGCCGAAAAGATCCTTTTCGGCCTACGCCTGACCGACGGGCTGCTATTTTTGAAATATACGCGTTCAGTCTGCCAGTTTTCGAATTTGCTCAAAATACTGTGCCACTTTTGAAAAAAAATCAACTATAACACGTACAAGTACTACACTAGCTATATCATTACATGATGTACACGTCGAGCAACGAGCCAACCATGGCTTTTTTCTTTTTGTTTCTTCAGGACGCGCGCGAGCAGCGGGGATATGACGAGGGTGGAGAGGAAGCGAAAATGGGACGACGGCTTCATGTGGACCAAGTACGGGCAGAAGCACACCCGGGGCAGCGACCACCCGAGGCACTACTTCAGGTGCGCCTACGCGCTCCACGACGGCGGCTGCCCGGCCACCAGGCATGTCCAGCGATCCCAGGAGCACGACCCTCCCCTCTACGTCCTCACCTACTTCGCCGACCACACCTGCTGCCGCCACGGCGACGCGGCCGCCGTCGTGAAGCACGTCAAGATGCAGCCGCCGCTCGTCCTTGACTTTGGGTCGCCGGCGGCCCAGAGCAGCCGCTCCACTTGTTGGCTCAACTACGGCCATAATCTTTTGGGTGAGAGCTCACGCTCGGAGAAGCTCCGAGGTGAGGTGGACAAAGTTGACTCAACGCCGTCGTCAGACCTGCTGCCCGCGGGGCCGGCGGTGGTGGCACAGCTGAGTGGCAGTTGCTCCTCCTCCCCTGCTGCATGTCACCCATCGTCAGTCGATTGGGATTACTTCGGGAACAACTCGTCGGATTATGTCAGAGAGTTCTTCGATTTCGAAGACTTTGTCTTGTACCAATAGCATGCTACACATTTACCAACAGTTCCTTGTGTCGCTAAAATATATACCTCCTCCGTTCTCAAATATAAGTCTTTTTAGAGATTTCAATAAATGACTGCATAAAGAGCAAAATAAGCGAATCTACATTTTAAAATATGCCTACATACATTCGTATGTTGTAGTCCATTTAAAATGTTTACAAAGACTTATATTTAGGAATGGAGGGAGTACATTCAATTCAATGGTAGATAACCTGCTAGTGAAGCCTCAGCCGACAAAGGATGAATTCTTGGAGAAAAAGCAGATCAGTTGGCAAAAGTTTTGACGATAGTGTTGACATTTGTCTGTGAACGGTCTCGTATATGGGAGTAAGTTGCAAAAAACCACCACAATTCGGGACCCTACTTCACAAAACCGCCACCATTCGTTTTTTTCTCAAAAAACCACCAACATTGGGGTGACAGTTTTCAAAAAACGCTGATCGCTCGATTAAGACCATTTAATTGAAAACCTGACAGGTGGGTCCCAATGACAGGTCCACGTGGTGGAGGAGAGACGGCGAGACTAGTCAACCCCGTCTCCTCGTGACCTTTCTCCACGAGCTCTCGCGCCTCCGTACACGCATGGGGGGCCGCGGCTCCGGCCAGGCAGGCCGCCGGCTGACGAGCCTCCCAACACCGTCGGCTTCTGCACCACACTCCCGCCTGCCATGGCTCCCGGCCACAAGCCAAACACGTATGGAGGATATAGGTCCAGGAGGTCTTGTGCTGTCCTCTGGGTGGCGAAGCGGCCGTCGCCAGATTGCACGGGGGCGTCTGGAGCAGACCACGGTGGGTGGTTCCGGACTGCAGGGGGTCGTCAGGAGAAGACCATGATGGGGAGTCGCCGCTTGCTACTGGACTAGGCAGGGGGCAGGGGAGTACGAACTGCTTGAGTTTGTCTGCCATGACGGCGGCCGTGCTCGGAGCTCGCGGGGGATGGCGCTACAGCGTGAAATAGAGCAGAGGAGATAGGGGGAAATCGAGAGGAGCTCAGTTTTATGCAGCAGGGGAGCTCAGTGGGCTTGTGGCAGGCCTGGAGGCGGCGAATCGAGGGCGAGGCACTGCTCTCGGGCGGCTCAGAGGAGACCCGCGGCAGCGCACATCCGCGGCTTAGACCAGGCTGCAAGGTAGAAGGGAAGATGAAGGAAAAATAATGGCGGAGCGGCGGCGGCTTGGCTTGCCGGCGGCGACCTGCGGTCCGGTACGGGATCCTTCCGGATCAGGGCGACGGCGGCGGCTGTGAACACTGCGTGCAGGGTGGATCGAGAGGAGGAGGAAAAAGAGATGTTTTTTATTATAGAAGAGATATCACACTGACATGCGGGTCTCATGTCTATTTTGCTGGCCAGTCTAACGCCGTTAGTTTTGGTTGCCACATCATCACGTCTGGTGGGACCTATATGTCAGTTTTAGCGTTAGCAAGTGCTTATATGAGCGATCAGCGTTTTTTGAAAACTGTCACCCCAATGTCGATGATTTTATGAAAAAAACCGAATTGTGGTGGTTTTGTAAATTAGGGTCCCGAATTATGGCGATTTTCTGCAATTTACTCCGTATATGGTCATCACCGCATCAAGCACACCAAACGCCACCACTCGACCCAATTATGCTCTCCGGTGGCCACAGACAGGAAGTAGCAGAAGTTGAGATAGTTGGTGTTGCTGTTGCTACTCCGGTTGACTTCACATAACTCCACCTACAACTGTAGTCTCGTGTGGAGACCAGCAACTGGCGAGTCACTATACTCGTGACATTCACCTCTCTTCTTTATTCGTGACATTCAATGCTTCTTCGGAAATAATGTTCTTTCCGACTCTTGTATTGCGTTCTCAACTTCGGGAGTATTCATTTAATGCCATTACACGTTGACCATAAAGTCACCATACTCGACAATATTGTTGTATCGTACCCTAGTTGCCTCTTCCCGGATCTATATGAAAAAAGTGAACAACTCAGATATTGGATGTCACATAGTATAAGAGCATGGTTAATAATACAGCCAACAATCGGCTATAAGGAGTTGCCATGTCATCTATAGCCAACCTTGTAGCCGGCATGTACAATAGTAAGTTTTATATGTGTACTACTTCATTACTAGTTGGCCCACCTTACAGCCTCACAAAGCGTCTCGAGACTCGTGATAGAGCCGGCTACTAACCAAGAGCCCGCTTCTCTTCTCTCTCCTCCAACTCATCCAAAATATAATATTTAAAGGCTTACATCCCGTCCACATCATCCTATTGTACTTGCTCTAAGAGTTATTTGAAATCATCGTCATTGCTCTTGTTGACTACGTGTCTCAACTTTGAACAAACTTGGACAATGCCTTTGGTCATTGCGAGTCAAATTCACTACTGTTTTCATATTTTTTTTCTAGATAGTTTATACTTGCCCAATATCTAGCTATAGCACTCCACCTACTTCTACATTTTTCATCCAAAAGCTACCTAATATATTGGTAGATACTTTCGATGCGTTGGACATTTCAGACTTTCAGTACTCTTTCGGGTTCTTCATGGTCAATTCTTATCCATATGACGGGTGAAGCTCAATAGGTCTAGTCACGAATTTGAACCTTGAGCCTGAGAACATCCTCTCTGCACATTGTCTGACCACCTATGCCCTGGTTTGTCGGCATGTTCTGTGCGTACCACATGTCTTACTGATGTCATCTATGCCCCAGTCGAGTGCACGCAGTCAACCCCCATTCTAGAGAACCATAGATCATTACCGAACGATGGCGAGTTTCACATATCCCTTGAAGCGCTGAAGTCCACCTCGCCCACTCCACCGCACACTAAAATAAGTTTTGATTCTCTCACGTCTTATATTGTCACTCCTCCATCAACATCGAGTGAAACCTTCCATCAGACCCTGCTCCATTCAACATGACATTATGTAGTTGTATGCACTACCTCATGTCCCATCAGCTTCAAGCTCCCATATGTGCACCGTGTTGAATCGAACCCGCGCAATTGCCTTGTTCAAGATCCCAAGCCCTTGAGCACGCAATATGCGTTTCCTTGCCCAGAAGTCAGCCACCACCAACACCATGCTCTTATATGTTGTCGTCAATCTATTTTTTTTATTCCGACCGACCTCTCGTCGAACTGCTAGACTGTCTAGGCCACCTGCCTTGTATGTCTGAGCTAATTGGAGTTATCCAATTGAATGCCGCATCTAGACTCCATAGCCTTATGCACATGTTATAACTTTAACACACCCACATTTTAGGATCTGGTAGCATAAATGCTAGAGACAAAATTAAGAGATATATTACCTTGTATAACATGTTTTAGTGTGTTCTCTAGATGATGTGGAATACATAAGAAAACACATCATTATCAACCAGTACCGTCGGGATACTTGAAGGATGGAGCTTTGCGTGGGGGGATGGCTTTTCCATCTAAAATCTAGTACAACAACAACTTCGACCTTGTTCATGCACCTCCATGGATAATTCATGTTGGCCCAGAAGATCACGTTCCTAGCCAAATCCAAGGATTTTTGCACGCTCCTCTTTAGTGCTATTCTCATGTACTAGTTAGATGTTCAAGGCCGTCGTTAAAAAAGGAGCAACACAAGATGTTGATAGAGTTTCGCGCCAAGCGACTTGGGTTGGCTATCACTTATCAGTGAGCTTGTGTCCCGCTTTGATGGCATGTCAGTGTTAGGCTTTTCTTAGCTTAGGGAATTGTCTTGGTTGGCGTATTCTTCTTTTGACGTTGATTGGTCTTAATGTTGTGGTTTCTAGCATTTTTGTTAGGATCATTGTTATGTGATATTATAATAAACAATGTAAATAAGTACTCCATGCATTTATGATGCAGAGGTGGGGTTAATAAAACCTTCATCATCTAAAAACATGATGTTTATTAACAGGCTCATGGAAAATTTGATTTGAAACATGATGATTTATGTTTTGTTTTCCATACGCCAATTTGAAGTTTTGGCATTAGTTTGTTTTCGTTGAGAAAGTGGATAATCCACTGCCTCCGTGTTAACACGCACACCCATTGTTCTATTGTCAGTTACTAAACCGGCACGGTGGCCCTCGCGGAAGGCATATGAATATCTAGTGCATGAAACAATATCTTTAGTGACTTCATCTTATTATTATTCTAATACTATACAATTAATACTAATATGTTGCATTTTAGCATTAATTCATCTTCATTTGCTGACATAAATTAGCCAATCGTTTGTAGCATCATATAAACCCTTCCAAACCAATCTGAACGAACCCAACCAAGTTGAGCCTATTTTAACCGAGGCCACTACCATGCCTGCCATGCCATGGTATTGTGTTTTTCTAATGACAAGTTGCCAATTGTGTTTAGCTTAATTAGTGGGGCCTTTCCTCGATGATTGACAAGCTTAATTCGTTAGATAGTATTGGAGGGCATCTTGAAAGGAACGTGCGAACTGCTGATGGGTGGTTGCCTGCCTTGCCATGTATAGATCTTTTGCCTCTTCTGGGTTCCTCGATCGTTCGACCAATGCATGGATGGGTCCCAAAGAGTATGGTTCATTAAGCTAAACGACGCGCCGTGCAACGCGACAATATGAATGGCAATGAGGTGAGAGAGTGACCGCGTGCGTGAAACGGCACGTGCGTCAACTAATCAATTTGGTTAACAATAGCTAGCCGTGGCATGTGCATTCGTCGACCCTCCATAGCTGCTTCCTCTAGCAAGGCTAGCTGGCAGCTTTACCTTTCCTATCCATCGAGATCAAGATACTTTCCTCTCTATGAAGAGATTTTCTTTCTTTCTTTCTTTCACAGTGAAGGACTAACATGCTACGGATTAATAGATGTTGGGATCGATTATGTGCCCTCTATTCCACCGATGAACAATTATTGTCGTGACTTCGTATTACCATTGTAGCAAAATCATCCTAAATAAGTGTCGCAATTTCGAACTAAGTTTAAACTAGTTTAGGACGAAAAAAACTCATCGTCGACCTGATAAGACAAAGTTCTCTATATTATCTAGGCCATCCAAACCAATCCGAAGGAAGCCAGCCAAATGCAAAACCAAATGGAGCCTATTTTAATCGAGATCAACCATGGTATTAGAGCAAGTACAATAGAGCTGAGTCGGCGGGCTATAAAAAATAAACTAGTATACTTCGCTTAGTTGGAGGAAAGAGAAGAGGAGAGAGAAGGTAAGCGGACTCTTCGTGAAGAGCCAGCTCTAGCACGTGCTCCTAGGCACTTTGCGAGAATGAAAGGTGGGCAACATAATAAAAAGGTAGTACACTTTTTTAATCTACTATTGTACATGTTGTCTATAAAATAGCTAGGTTGTAGATGATATGGCACTGACTTATAGCCAGCGACTGGCTATATATTAACCATGCTCTTAGTAGCATCGGATGTTTTTCTAATACCTAGCTGCCAACTGGGTTCAGCCTAGTGGGCCACGGTAAACTCCTGTGTTGTGGATTATGGATGGACAAGCTTAACCACTTAATATTACAAACTATAGTAGTAGCTACTTGCTTGGGGGTTTGAATTGAAACGGCCAGCATGCATGAGGCATTCTGAAAGGAACATGCCACCTGGTGATCGATGGATGCATGGGTGTGCCTGTCATATATAGATAATTTTGCTTCTTCGAGTCCACATTCGGCCACTACATTAAGAGCATCTCCAGCCGCGTTCCCAACAGGCCTCCCAGATCACTTTTTTCGGCCGAAAAAATGGCCCAGTCGCGTCCCAGGAACCCGTTTTTCGTCGGATTGGGCCGAAACTGGCGCCGGCGGACCCAACCCGAACCCGGGTCGCCTGGGGGCGCCGGACGGGTCGTTTTTGACGCGAACTGTGATGGGCCCGTCCTGTCAGCGACGCGCTGCTTCGTCGTCCGCATCGCCTCGGTTCCTACGGGAATCAATGCCAAAGCTGCCGCACTGCCGCGCCGTCGCCTCCATTGATGCCCCGCGCTGCCGAGATGCATTGCCGGTCAGCCTGCCCATTGATGCCGCGCAGCGAACCGTCGCGTCGCCCGTTGCCACGGGCGCCCGCCACGCGTCGCCTGGCATGCGCCCCTCGCCGCCCGAGCTCCGGCTATAAAAGCCGCCCACCTCGCCGGTGAACGCCACACCA
>LR738715.1:877484492-877503678 GCA_902687465.1 Secale cereale | reverse complement strand
CCCCCCGCACTCTCCCACACTGCCACGCGCGATTCACCGCTTCCTCCGCCGCTCGCTGCTTCGTCGCCGCCACGCACTACGCCCTCATGTCACCTCGCCGTCGGGGAGCTGCGGGCTACCGCGGCGTCCGCGTTCGTCCGTCCGGCACCTACTGCGCCGAGATTCGGTCGGGCGACGTGCGCCTCGGACTCGGAACCTTCAACACCGCTCATGAGGCGCCCGCGCGTAGGACGCTGCGGCGTGGCGCCTCCGGCGTTCCCGTTGGGACATGAACTTCACGGACGTGCCGACGCGGGAGCGGGCACATGATTTGGCGCCTCCCCGCGGCTTATCACCGACGACGATCGTCGGAAGAACCGTAGGCTGGCGCACCGTCTCAGCCTGGCCGAGATGGACGAGGAAGCCATGGCGACGTGGCGCCAAAACTTCCCGCAAGACATCATCAACGAGCACTAGTTCTTGGCCGAGAAGGGGGCGGAGAGGAAGAAGAGGATGGAGGAGCGAGCGGCCTATCGCGAGGACAAGCGAGCGCGGAAGGCGGTCGCTAAATTCAACATCGAGCTAGGAGATGCATCCTCCTGGGACTCCACCGACGAGCGGTTCCTTGACGCCTACGCTGAGACGTCGAAGGAGGACATCACCGAGGCAGAGTACGAGTCGGAGAATGACAAGTAGTAGTAGTTCGTAGGAGAAGATTATGTGAACTATCTATCTATCTTCGTATGTGAAACTGTGATTTTATTTGTGACTATGTGATTCTATTTCAATAGCCGCCGAAACACGTCGAGTCTGGGCCGTTTTGCACCGGAAATGGGCCGAAAATGGGCTGAAAGCGCCGAAACTGGGCCGATATCGGCGTCTGGGATCGACCTGGGGGCGGCGACTGAGAACGCATTGGCACCCAAGCCGAAACTAGCGCCGAATCGCCTCCAGGCGGCGGTTTTCGGCGCGTCATGGGGGCACAACGGCTGGAGATGCTCTAACTAACGAAATTCCCATGCAACTTGTAGTTCTGTACTGCTACAGTCTACTAGTATGATTGCCCGTGCGTGCATGCATTGTGAACCCTCGGAGTACTATAGTAGTCAAATGCAGCTAAACGACGCGCCGTGCAACGCGGCAACATGCTCAACTCACTCCAAGTGGGAGTATGACCGCGTTGTTTGAGTATGAACTAAAACGGCGCGTGCGTCAATGAATCGATTATGTTTTTGTTAATGGAGTAATAATAATTAACGGTTCGGTCGATCAGCTTGGCATGTGCATTCGTCAACCCTCGATTGCTAGCTAGCTGCTTCCTCCGGCTATATATAGCTGGCTTCCTATATATATATATCCAGATTAGGTATATGAGCTTTGCTAGAGTTACGGACAAATTTCATGGAATAAATCCTATAGGCTGATGTAGCAATGCTCTGATTGGAAATAGGGTGGCCCCACAGCTGAATCATGGGGAAAGGGAGCGGTTAATCAAAGGACACGTCTGTCCGTAGCAGTCCGTAGGTGTAGGATTTTTGTTAGGTATATATAGAGTACCCAATATATGCTTAGATCCAAACCAGCTAGCTTCAGCAAACACACGCCCTCACACAGAGGGAGAAAGCAGCCCAGTTGCAAAGGAGAGGACATGGCGGCACTAGTCACACCGGCGGCGCGGGTGTCCGAGCTGATGGCGCAGGGACGCAAGTCGGCCGCCGCCCTGCTCCAGATCCAGGACCACGCCGAGGTCCTCCGCTGCTGCGACCGCGCCCTCGCCGCCCTCCACGGCAAAGCAGGACGGAAGAAGCGTAAGTTGGGGCTCCAGGGTGCAGCCACTCAGACAACCAGGCCCAAAAGAAGGTACATCTAGCTTACTACCAAGTATTCCTTCGTCTCAAAATAAATGTTTTAAATCTAGTACTCCCTCCGTCCGGAAATACTTGTCGGAAAAATGGATAAAAGTGGATGTATCTAGAACTAAACTACATCTAGATACATTCATTTCTCCGACAAGTATTTACGGACGGAGGGAGTATAATTTTATATTTGAGTTAGTATAAAGTTGAGATATTTATTTTGAGAGTACTCATGCTACATGACATTGTATGTGCACGCAACGAGCAAAGTCAACCACCACTGTGTTTTCTCAGGATGCGCAGCAGAGAGACGGCAGCGGCGACGAGGGTGGAGAGGAAGCACAACTGGGACGACGGCTTCGTGTGGACAAAGTATGGGCAGAAGGACATCCGGGGCAGCGACCACGCGAGGCACTACTTTAGGTGTGCCAATTACACTCTCGACGGAGGCGGTTGCCCGGCTAGGAGGCAGGTCCAGCGGTCAGAGGAGCACGACCCTCCCCTCTACGTCATCACCTACTTTGCTGACCACACCTGCTGCCACGGCGCCGAGGCGATCGCGGCCTTGGACGACATCAAGATCATCGACTTTGGGTCCGTGGGCAGCCGCTCGCCTCGGCCTGACGACGGTGACGCTCGGAGTGGAAAAACCTCACGCTCGGAGGAGCTCCCAGCCGAGGCGGCAAAAGTTGAGTCAACGCCGTTGTCAGACTTACGGCCGGTGCGGAAAGTGTTGGAGCTGAGCTCCTCCGCCGACGACATCCATTGTTCCACCTCCTGGGCATCGGCGTCATGGGACCCTTCGGCCGCTGTCTGCTCTGACTGGGATTTCTTCGGCGACTGCTCCTTTGATTACGTTGGTGAGTTCTTCGATGTCGAAGACGTTACACTGTACCGATAGCATGTTGCACTTTTGCCAGCGCTCTCCTTCGGTCGGTGAAATACTCATTCTGTGGCAGAAAAGCTGTCAGTAAAGCCTCGACCCACTGAGCATGGACTCAAGATGGCAAGGGGCCCCGAAACCCGCGTCCCCGCGGGTTTTTACCCCTATTAGGGGACGGGGATGGGCGTCTTTTCATCCCCGCGGGGCTGTTGTTGTGCGCATTATACAACCCGATATGTTTCGTGGGTTTGCATCTGTTTCAGTAGTTCCCGAACCCGAAACCCGTCAAACCCGGCAAAATACATTTTATTACCACGCACTGATCCGCCGAGGCCCAACCCAAAAGCTACCAAGCCTAAGCGACCGAGCGCCCCACCCCCATCGTCGAAGGCCAAACCAACCCCTCGCTGGGTAGCCAGCATCGCTCGCTCCTTCCCCCTCCCTATAGTTGTTGAACTATCTACTATTGTTTTGTTTTAAAATTTGCTAAACTTATGCTGCTGAAATATGCTCGTTCTGTTGTCGAAATATTATTATTTGTTGGTTCTATGTTTCCTTATATATATATCGATTTCCCCTTGGGTTCCCCGCGGGTTTACAAAACCCGATGGGTTTAGGAGACGGGCGAAAAACTAGCCCCGCGCACGGTGTCGGGGACGGGGACGGGTTTACGATTTTCTCATGGGGATGGTTTTGAAAAGGCAAAACCCGATGGGTTTCATCCCCGTTGCCATCTTGAGCATGGACTAATATGCGGCTAGCTAACATCTTGCCGGCAGTTTATACGTACCTATGCTGACATTTTCTTGTTAGCGTTCTCGGATAAGCTCATCACCGCATCAAGAAGGTGCAATTCTGCTTTCCAGTGATGGAGCCAGGAATTAAGCACATCTTGGATCCTTGTAGAGGAAATATATGAGGAAAATACATCCTTGTCCAAACATAAAATCACAAAATATTGCCAAAGAATATGAATCTGTCCCTCAGGCTGGACTCCGAAAATTCGCGAAAGTTCACCACAAGCTCCCGCAGAGGACTAATGCTAGACGCACATGGTGTCTATTCACGGATTCAACAGACAGCATGATGTGCAAGAGTAGGATTGGAAAAATATGAAGAGGGATGGGCCCCACCACTGTGAAATTTGCACATAAACATCTTGTGTGTCTAGGATTATCGCTTAGACACCAGTGGCACCACCACGGGCCAGAGACCTGCATGCGTCGTGCACATTACCGTCTCTGTTGTTACCATTGTGGTAATCACACCAAGACACATTACCAAATCTCATGGCTTCAGGCTAGAGTTAGGGGAGAAGTGTGGGCGACATATTCACCACACACGTTCCCTGAAACTTGGTTGTGTGCGATTAGGTAGCCTAATAAATAAAATATTGCATGTTACCACACATAAGAGCATGGTTAATAGTATAGCCAGCTGCTGGCTATAAGCCAGTGCCATGTCATCTATAGCCCATCTTATAGGCAACATGTACAATAGTAGATCAAAAGAGTGTACTACTTTTTTATTATGTGGCCCACCTTTCATTCTCACAAAGTGTCTAGGAGCACGTGCTAGAGCTGGCTCTTCACGAAGAGCCCGCTTACCTTCTCTCTCATCTTCTCTTTCCTCCAACTAAGCAGAAATATACTACTACTTTATTCTTTATAGCCCGCTGACTCAGCTCTATTGTACTTGCTCTAAGTTACTCCCCACTATAGAGGTAGTAACATAGACTAGTAACATGTAGCATCAGATGTTTTTCTAATACCTGGCTGCCAACCGGGTTTAGCCTAGTGGGCCACGGTAAACTCCTGTGTTGTGTATTATGGATGGACAAACTTAACCACTTAATATTACAAACTACTCCCTCCGTTCGGAAATATTTTTCGGAGAAATGGATGTATCGAGACATATTGTAGTTCTAATTACATCAATTTTTATTCAGTTCGGCCACAAGTAATTCCGGACGGAGAGAGTAGTAGCTACCTCCGTGGGGGATTTGAATTGAAACGGCCAGCACGAGGCCTTCTGAAAGGAACATGCCACCTGGTGATCGATGCATGCAGGCCCGTTGATGAGGGGGGGCGAGGTGAGCGACCGCACGGGGCCTCCAAAATCGCGGGGCCCCATCGAGTGAGAAAAAAACCTTCATACGATGCATCTCTTCGGTTGAAAGATCGCTAAAAAACCAGGAAAGCAAACTAACGTACGTTTTTTTAGCGACGGAAACTAACGTACGTGCATACGGGAGCCTGGGCTGCTAGTGCTAGAGGCCCAAATAAAAGACTTATATACAGAAAAGAAAAGAAGGTTACAGCCCAATAGCACGATTGGGAAGACTGGAAGATCGCTCAATTAGTTTCTCAAAAAAAAAAAGGAAGATTGCTCAATTCCAGCGATTGCAGACGAACAGGCAGCGCCGCAGCGAACTTCCGTCTAGGTCTTGGCGTCTTGTGAGCGGCGATAGGGGATTGACGAAGGCCCTAGCAGTCGTGCAGCCGCCGACGCAATTACCTCCGATCGAATCTCATTGCTGATTGTCTTGCTGCGTGAAGACCTAACAGCCGTGGACCGCGGTTCCATCCCTTGCTTCAACCTGATCAGGATTGAGGAACATGTCCAGGGCCAAACTACAGACTGTGTTTTAATCCCCAAGTGCAAGGTTTTATTTTCAGTTCATTTTCTCTGTATTTGAATGATCTATTCATCTAGCAATCGTTATTAGTTAGATTTTGTTTGATCAACGATCCCTTACAATTTGTTAGGTTTTGTTTCTAAATCTTCATCTTGTGACTGTTACATTGCGGCAAGGAGTTTTTCTAAACTCAAATTGTTGAAGTTGATCTTACTTGCGTTCTACTATGACACAAGAAAGACTAAATGAGTTGGCGACAATAGCACTTGAAAATGATGTCTTCGAGAAGATAAAGTACGAAGATATGATTGAAGATTTTATTTCAAGAAATACTAGACGGATGCCCCTTTTTGGTAGAACATGAGGTTTGTTCATTACTTTTCAATCCCTTTACCTTTTTAGCATGAGTGTTGATATATGCCTAAATAAGGTACACAAAAAATAAATTTGAAATTATATAATAAAATAAGAGTATGCTTTATGCATAATAATTTTTCTTTTATGTGATCTCCTCAAAATATTGAGCCATATTTTACTTTTCGCCCGGGGCCTCGAATTTCTGGAGACGGCCCTGGATGCATGCATGGGTGTGCCAGCCATATATAGATCATTTTGCTTCTTCGAGTCCACATCCACATTCGGCCACTACATTAACTAAAAAAATTCCCATGCAACTTGTAGTTCAGCACTGCTACAGTGTACTAGTATGATTGCCCTTGCGTGCATGCATTGTGAACCCTCGGAGTACTTGGTAGTCAAAATGCAGCTAAACGACGCGCCGTGCAACGCGGCAACATGCTCAACTCACTCCAAGTGGGAGTATGACCGCGTTGTTTGAGTATGAAATAAAACGGCGCGTGCGTCAATGAATCGATTATGTTTTTGTTAATGGAGTAATAATAATTAACGGTTCGATGGATCGGCTTGGCATGTGCATTCGTCGACCCTCGATCGCTAGCTTCAACTGGCAGCAACTGACCTTTATATATCCAGATTAAGTATATATAGAGTACCCTATATGCTTAGATCCAAACCAGCTAGCTTCAGCAAAACACACGCCGTCACACAGAGGGAGAAAGCAGCACAGTTGCAAAGAAGAGGACATGGCGGCACTAGTCACACCGGCGGTGCGGGTGTCCGAGCTGATGGCGCAGGGACGTAAGTCCGCCGCCGCCCTGCTTCAGATCCAGGGCCACGACGGGATACGGGAGCTCGCCGCCGAGGTCCTCCGCTGCTGCGACCGCGCCCTCGCCGCCCTCCACGGCAAAGCAGGACGGAAGAAGCGTAAGTTGGGGCTCCAGGGTGCAGCCACTCAGACAACCAGGCCCAAAAAAAGGTACATCTAGCTTACTACCAAGTACCCCTCCGTCTCAAAATAAATGTCTTAAGTTTAGTATAACTTTATATTTAACTTAGTATAAAGTTGAGACATTTATTTTGGGATGAAGAGAGTACTATTGCTACATGACGTTGTATGTACACGCAACGAGTAAAGCCAACCACCACTGTGTTTTCTCAGGACGCGCACGAGCAGCGGAGAGACTGCAGCGGCGACGAGGGTGGAGAGGAAGCACAACTGGGACGACGGCTTTGTGTGGACAAAGTATGGGCAGAAGGACATCCGGGGCAGCGACCACCCGAGGCACTACTTCAGGTGTGCCAATTACACTCTCGACGCAGGCGGTTGCCCGGCAAGGAGGCAGGTCCAGCGGTCAGAGGAGCACGACCATCCCCTCTACGTCATCACCTACTTCGCTGACCACGCCTGCTGCCACGGCGCCGAGGCGATGGCGGCCTTGGACGACATCAAGATCCTCGACTTTGGGTCCGTGGGCAGCCGCTCGCCTCGGCCTGACGAGCTCCCAGCCGAGGTGGCCAAAGTTGTGTCAACGCCGTTATCAGACTTGCGGCCGGTGGGGAAAGTGGCGGAGCTGAGCTCCTCGGCCGACGACATCCATTGTTCCACCTCCTGGGCATCGGGATCATGGGACCCTTCGGCCGCTGTTTGCTCTGACTGGGATTTCTTCGGCGACTGCTCGTTTGATTACGTTTCTGAGTTCTTTGATGTCGAAGACATTACACTGTACTGAAAGCATGTTGCACTTTTGCCAGCGCTCTCCTTCGGTCGGTGAATTACTCATTCAGTGGCAGAAAAGCTGTCAGTAAAGCCTCAGCCCACTGAGCATGGACTAATATGTGGTTAGAAAACATCTTGCCGGCAGTTTATACGTACCTATGCTGACATTTTCTTGTTAGCGTTCTAGGATAAGGTCATCACCGCATCAAGCAGGTGCAATTCTGCTTACCACTGATGGAGCCAGGAATTAAGCAAATCTAGGATCCTTGTAGAGGAACAATATGAGAAAAATACATCCTTGTCCAAACCTAAAATCACGAAATATTGCCTAAGAATATGTATCTGTCCCTCAGACTGGACTAATGCTAGACGCACATGGTGTGTGTTCACGGATACAACAGACAGCATGATGTGCAAGGGGCCTGTCTATATCACATCTAGATGTGAGATAGCAAACCCGATGTGGAAGAGTAGGATTGGAAAAATATGAAGAGGGATGGGCCCCACCACTGTGCAATTTGCACATAAACATCCTTTGTGTCTAGGATTATCGCTTAGACACCAGTGGCACCACACGGGCCAGAGACCTGCATGCGTCATGCACATTAGCGTCTCTGTTGTTACCATTGTGGTAATCGCACGAAGACATATTACCAAATTGTTGAATATATTAACAATTCATCATATGGTTTAATCCGAAATATCATAAAATTAATCATGACAGAAGCAACTAAAGCGAGCATGCAAATATCTAGTACAATGGGGAAACAGATCCAATCTACGGCAAGTACTAGACATAGAAATTGTAGCGAGATCTGATACAGATGAGAGAGAGATGCATACGTTGCAGCAGCTGTAGTAGCGGCTTTGTTGTCCCTGGTCTGGGCCATGTCGTCGTCGAGGAAGAGGTTGCCGATGTCGGGGAAGAAGTCGTCGTTGGGGAAGTGATCGCTGTCAGCAGTCGAGCGAGAGCTCTCCCCAAAAACCTGATCGCCCCTTTCCCGTACAGGATCGCAAGAGGCCGGGTTTCGAAGGCCTGCTGTCCCTTCTTCTGGTGCACGCCGGAAGGAGGGATGGAGAAGGCTTGAGTGGCGGTGCAATATTTTGGAACGGTGAGAAACCATACGAACACAACCCACTCCCAAGGCTGGCTTGGTACGGGTTTATATAGTGTATGTTGGGAGTCAAAGCAGCCGCCATAAACGCGTCCGTTTATGATTTAGAAACTGCCGTACTTAACACGTCCATTTATGAAATAGAAACAGTAACAATAAATGCGTTTGTTAATGAGTCAGAAACGGTCGTAATAACCGCGTCTGTTAATGAAATAGAAACAGCCCCAATAAACGCGACCGTTACTAATTAATCAATGACTCATTAATTTTCCCAATTAAGAAAATAATAATGTGTCAATGAGAATTTCTGAATTTATTTGGACTAGTAAATACTAGTAAATTCCAACAATCCCCCACAAAATCTCATAGACACATCTCCTCATTTTTAAGTTCCAAAGCATTGTTTATATACCGATACTTAGTGAAGACTGTTAAGTTGAACCTTCACCTAGAATGTTATGTTACACTAATTCACAACTTGGATAGTGGACTATGCCTTGAACTACAAGTTTGTTGTGATACCAGTTTCACACAACGTCTAGACCGATACTAGGCTGCCACAAGGCTTCCCCGCGGTTGGAGCTTATGCGTCATACTCCGAAGGCCTTTCATGAGTTTATTAGAGAACACCCAATTCTCACAGATTGCGACGTTCAACAATCAAGCTCATATAGGTGAGTTCCTCAAGAGATGCTCTGTAGGACACATCTCCGCTTATATAAGTAAACCACTTGGAACACATTAAGACAAATGTCAACCTACCATACAGATTAGGAGAATATTGCATCTTCACGGAGTGGGATAAAATATAAGAATACTCTCCTCTCAGCTGACCAACAGCTTGTCTCTTACTTCTAATTCACGGGATCTCCGATCACATAGAGTAGGTTACCACTGTGGACAACTCATACCGTGGGTCTCAAACCCATCTCCCTCGATGCATTATCTATCACATTACGTGATAAACCCTTTGTGAAGGGATCTGCCAAGTTCATAGTCGTTTGGATATAATCCACTGTAATAACTCCGGAGTTTTTCAGTTTCCTGACAGATTTCAATCTCCTCTTCACATGCCTTGATGACTTCATATTATCCTTAGAACTTTTCACTTTGATGATCACCGTTTGATTATCACAGTTCATTAGGATCGCGGGTATTGGTTTTTCAACCACAGGCAAGTCCATCAAAAGCTCACGAAGCCACTCTGCTTCAACAGTGGCTGTATCTAATGCTGCGAGTTCTGCTTCCATAGTTGACCTCGTTAAGATGGTCTGCTTGCAAGACTTCCAAGAAACAGCGCCACCACCAAGTGTAAATAAATAACCACTAGTGGCCTTAATCTCATCAGCATCAGATATCCAATTAGAATCATTATAGCCTTCCAGAACCCTCGGGTTTCCGGTATAGTGAATTCCATAGCTCGCTGTGCCTTTTAAATAGCGCATAACTCTCTCAAGCGCACGCCAATGATCATCTCCCGGATTGGAAACAAACCGGCTCAATTTGCTCACAGCAAAAGAGATGTCAGGCCTCGTGGCACTCGCCAAATACATAAGCGAGCCTATAATCTGAGAATATCTCAGTTGATCTCTAGCAATCCGTCGATTCTTTCGAAGCAACACACTAGGATCATATGGAGTTGGAGAAGGCTTACAGTCGCTATACCCGAAGCGACTCAAGACCTTTTCCACATAGTGAGATTGAAGCAGTGTAATCCCACCATTATCATCTCTCAGTAGCTTGATGTTCAAGATAACATCAGCCACTCCTAGATCCTTCATCTCAAAACAACGAGATAAGAAATTCTTAACTTCCTTCATTAAATCAAGATTGGTTCCAAATATCAGTATGTCGTCGACAAATAGACAAAGAATAACTCCCTCGCCCCCACCATGGCGATAGTACACACATTTGTCAGCTTCGTTTACAACAAAGCCTTCAGAAGTCAAAGTCCTTTCAAACTTCTCGTGCCATTGCTTAGGAGCTTGCTTGAGGCCATATAATGACTTCAATAACTTACACACTTTTCCTTCCTGACCGGGCACTACGAAACCGTCTGGCTGCTACATATAAATTTCCTCATCCAACTCTCCATTAAGGAAAGCTGTCTTAACGTCCATTTGATGAACGAGAAGACCATGCGAGGCAGCCAAAGACAGTAGCACTCGGATAATGGTCAATCTAGCCACAGGTGAGTAAGTATCAAAGAAGTCTTCACCTTCTTTCTAAGTATAACCCTTGGCCACAAGCCTTGCCTTGTACTTTTCAATTGTACCATCAGGCCTAAGCTTTTTCTTGAACACCCACTTACACCCTACAGGTTTGCACCCATAGGGACGATCGGTGATCTCCCAGGTTCCGTTAGCCAGGATGGAATCCATCTCGCAACGGACAGCCTCTTTCCAGTAGTCAGCATCAAGAGATGCATAGGCTTCTGAAATAGTCCTAGGTGTGTCATCCACGAGGTACACAATGAAATCATTACCAAAGGACTTTGCAATCCTCTGTCTCTTGCTCCTAACAGGAACTTTATTGTCATCCTCCATGGGATTCTCAACGTGTTCTATTGGAATGGTGGGTTCAGGAATCTCAGTTATTTCCTGACTCGATAAAATATGTATTTCCTGATTTGATGAGCTAGCCATATCCTTCATAGGAAATATGTTCTCAAAGAAAGTCGCATCATTCGACTCCATAATCGTACCGACATGCATGTCGGATACCTCAGATTTTACTACCAAAAATCTATAACCGATGCTATTAAAAGCATAGCCCAGAAGAACACAATCTACGGTTTTAGGTCCAAGCTTGCGCTTCTTGGGAATTGGTATATTGACTTTCGCCAAACAACCCCAAGTACGTAAGTAAGAGAGTTTCAATCTTTTCCTTTCCCATTCCTCAAATGGAGTAATGGTTTTATTCTTTGTGGGAACTCGGTTTAGGACATGACATGCAGTCATTAGCGCCTCCCCCCACCATGCCTTGGAGAGACCCGAAGTGTCTAACATGGCGTTAACCAAATCAGACAGAGTTCGGTTCTTTCTTTCAGCCACCCCATTTGACTGAGGTGAATAGGGAGGCGTCCTCTCATGGATAATACCATGTTCTGCACAAAACGAATTGAATTCATTTGAAAAATACTCTCCACCACGATCAGACCTAAGCCGTTTAATTTTACGATCAAGTTGGTTCTCTGCTTCGGCCTTATAGTTTTTGAAGTAAGTTAAAGCCTCATCTTTTGTTTTCAGAAGATACACATAACAATATCTAGTGGAGTCATCAATGAGTGTCATAAAGTATTTCTTTCCACCCTTTGTCAACACGCCATTCATCTCACAAAGATCAGAATGTATAAGCTCCAGTGGTGCTAAATTTCTTACCTCCGCAGTCTTATGGGACTTGCGAGGTTGCTTAGCTTGAACACACACTTGACATTTGGAACCTTTCACAGTAGTAAATTTCGGAATTAAACTCATATTTGCTAACCGCTTCATGCAACCAAAGTTAATATGACAAAGTCGTGAATGCCAAATATCAGATTCATTATCGTGGCAAACATGATTAATAACTTTAGTGCATAAGTCTGACAAAGATAGGCGGAACAAGCCTCCGCACTCATAGCCTTTACCAACAAATTGTCCATACTTGGAAATTACAACTTTATTGGACTCGAAAACCAACTTATAACCATCTCGACATAAACGCGAACCGCTGACGAGATTCTTATTGATGGAGGGCACATGATGCACGTTCTTCAGTCGCACGATCTTCCCCGAAGTAAACTTCAGATCGACCGTACCAACACCACGAACAGTGGCATGTGACCCGTTCCCCATCAGCACGGGGGAAGTCCCTGTGACCCAATATCCTTCATCTCGGTGTCAGCCATGACAACATTAGCGGTCTTGCCGCTATTCTCCAGCTGCTGCAGCTCATGCCGTTTGGGGCATCTCGGAGCCCAATGGCTCAGGTCGCCACAAACGTGGCATGATCCCTTCTTCTTCTTAAAGTTGGTAGAGGACGATGGCTTAAACTTGTTGTCAGGCTTGCCTTTACCCTCGTATTTCTTCTTGTTATATTTAGGCTTGTTGGGCTGGTAGTTTTTCTTCTGCACCATGTGCGCAGCAGAACCTACCTCAGCAACCCGAGCACGTGTATCCTTTGCTCTCGCCTTCTCTTCCACATCAAGAGATCCGATGAGGTCCAAAACGGAAAAATCCTGTCTCTTGTGTTTCAGAGAAGTAGCAAAGGTGCCCCACGAAGGTGGAAGCTTGGCAATGATGCCACCGGCCACAAATTTGTCCGGTAAATTACACTTAAAGTGCTCAAGTTCCTTAGCGAGTGACTGTATCTCATGAGCCTGTTGAACAACAGAACGCTCATCAGTCATCTCGTAGTCATAGAATTGCTCCATGACGTACAACTCGCTACCAGCGTCCGAGACCCCAAACTTTGCCTCGAGCGCGGACCACATGTCCTTGCCATTATCAAATGACATATAAGGATCCACAATGGAATCATCAATAATACCGAGGAGGGCTGTCTTAAACATAATATCAACCCTTTCAAAGGCTTCCCGCTGTGCAGGTTCAAGATTGCCCTCAGGCATGCCCTTGGTGGCCGCATAGCAGTTCATGGATTGAAACCACAACACTGCTCTCGTGCGCCACCTCTTATAGTTCACACCCTTGAACCGATCGGGCTTTGTCGACGTAAGAAAAGCAGGTGTAGCAAATTGCCTATAATCAGGTTTTTGGATTGTTGAATATATTAGCAATTCATCATATGGTTTAATCCGAAATATCATAAAATTAATCATGACAGAAGCAACTAAAGCGAGCATGCAAATATCTAGTACAATGGGGAATCAGATCCAATCTACGGCAAGTACTAGACATAGAAATTGTAGCGAGATCTGATACAGATGAGAGAGAGATGCATACGTTGCAGCAGCTGTAGTAGCGGCTGTGTTGTCCCCGGTCTGGGCCATGTCGTCGTCGAGGAAGAGGTTGCCGATGTCGGGGAAGAAGTCGTCGTTGGGGAAGTGATCGCTGTCAGCAGTCGAGCGAGAGCTCTCCCCAAAAACCTGATCGCCCCTCTCCCGTACAGGATCGCAAGAGGCGGGGTTCCGGAGGCCTGCTGTCCCTTCTTCTGGTGCACGCCGGAAGGAGGGATGGAGATGGCTTGACACTAGTAGAAAACAGGGCATTGGTCCAGCCCATTAGCCCCGGTTCAATCTAGAACCGGGTCCAATGGGGGTACTGGACCCGGTTCGTGAGCCCAGGGGGCCGGCCGGGCCACGTGGGCCATTGGTCCCGGTTCGTCTGGACCTATTGGTCCCGGTTGGAGCTAAAAACCGGGACCAATGGCTCTTGCTCCTGGCCCACCACTATTGGTCCCGGTTGGTGTTATGAACCGGGACCAAAGGCACCCCTTTAGTCCCGGTTTGTAGCACGAACCGGGACCAGTGAGTTGCCTATATATACCCCCTCACTCAAGAGCAGAGCTCACTGCTCTGTTTTTTTTTCTGGCCGAGGGGGAGAGGGGTTAGTGGTGCTCTAGCTCACCTCCTATGCACACAACTTGTTCGGTGGAATGCCCGAGCCACACTAGTTAAGCTTTTCTCCTCTCGAAGCTCTATTTTCTCCGAGATTTGTCTAGGTTTAGTGGTCCATCACGTCCCGTCCCCGTCTTCGCTGCCGTCGATCGCCCCCGCCGATCTCGTCACCGGCACCACCGTGGTGAGCCTCTTGTTATGTCCATGCTTTTCTTACTTTTATTATTGCTTTAGATAGATATTTGTCTAATTTTCTTACGTTTATTATTGCTTGTTATTATATAGTGCGATGGTTTTGATATCCGCTCACGTGGGCCCTCGTCCGGTCTACGATTCGGATGTGGTATATTATCTTTAATTTATAACTATTTGTTTTAGTGCTGATGATAGTTATGCCGACCAACCTGACATGCATAGATGTTTTATTATGTCTAGGAGGTAGTTGAACCGGAAATTCCAACCGACCCTCTTGTGGAGAGGTTAAATTTAGTTGAAGAGGAAAACATTTCGTTAAAGAAAAAATTGGAAAAAATGGAGGAGGAGAAGATGGAATTGGAGTTGCATGTTGCGGAAGTTATCGATGATCACAAGATCAAGATGGACCCTATTGTCGAGAGGTTAAATTTAGTTGAAGAAGAAAACAAATTCTTGAAGGAAAAAATAAAAAAAATTGTGGACGAGAAGATGATATTGGAGTTGCATGTTGCGGATGTCGTCGATGATCACAAGATCAAGATGGATGCAATGCGGTTGAAGATTAAAAAGATTAGAAAATATGCCATTCATACCGAGGCTTGGTATCATTATGCCGTTGGATCAATTGTTACCTTGGTTGCGATTATGATAGCATTTGTTTTCGCGTTGAAATGTTTTATATAGTTTCGATGTGTATGGAGAGCTATATGTTGTTAGATGAGAAATATATATGTATGTACTTTGGTTTTAATGTGATGATGAACTTTTATCCATTTGGTCACTTAATTATCTATTTATGATGTTCTGTAATGGTTTTTGACACACTTAATTATATATAAATGCACGCAGATGAACCGGCAATGGATGTACGGTGACAGACACACCTCCGAGTACATTAAGGGCGTGCGTGAGTTTCTAAATGCGGCTGAGGCAAACAAGCAGAATGGTTTTATGTGTTGTCCATGCACTAAATGTGTGAATACGATGTCTTACACTAACCGGAAAATCCTTCACTCCCACCTGCTTTACAAGGGTGTCATGCCACACTATAATGTTTGGACGAGGCACGGAGAAATAGGGGTTATGATGGAAGACGGCGAAGAAGAAGAGTACGATGACAACTATGTGCCCCCTGAATACGGTGATGCTGCAATGGGGGGAGCTGGTGAAGATCAAGAGGAACCAGACGATGTGCCCAATGATGCTGCAACGGGTGAAGCTGCTGAAGATCAAGAGGAACCAAATGATGATCTTCGCCGGGTCATTGTCGATGCAAGGACACAATGCGAAAGTCAAAAGGAGAAGCTGAAGTTCGATCGCATGTTAGAGGATCACAAAAAAGGGTTGTACCCCAATTGCGAAGATGGCAACACAAAGCTCGGTACCGTACTGGAATTGCTGCAGTGGAAGACAGAGAATGCTGTGGCTGACAAAGGATTTGAGAAGCTACTGAAAATATTGAAGAAGAAGCTTCCGAAGGATAACGAATTGCCCGACAGTACATACGCAGCAAAGAAGGTCGTATGCCCTCTAGGATTGGAGGTGCAGAAGATACATGCATGCCCTAATGACTGCATCCTCTACCGCGGTGCATACAACGATCTGAATGCATGCCCGGTATGCGGTGCATTGCGGTATAAGATCAGACGAGATGACCCTGGTGATGTTGATGGCGAGCCCGCCAGGAAGAGGGTTCCTGCGAAGGTGATGTGGTATGCTCCTATAATACCACGGTTGAAACGTTTGTTTAGAAACAGAGAGCATGCCAAGTTGATGCGATGGCACAGTGAGGACCGTAAGAAAGACGGGAAGTTGAGAGCACCCGCTGACGGGTCGCAGTGGAGAAAAATCGAGATAAAGTACTGGGAGGAGTTTGCAAAGGATGCAAGGAACGTATGGTTTGCTTTAAGCGCGGATGGCATTAATCCTTTCGGGGAGCAGAGCAGCAATCACAGCACCTGGCCCGTGACTCTATGTATGTATAACCTTCCTCCTTGGATGTGCATGAAGCGGAAGTTCATTAAGATGCCAGTTCTCATCCAAGGCCCTAAGCAACCCGGCAACGACATTGATGTGTACCTAAGGCCATTAGTTAAAGAACTTTTACAGCTGTGGAATGGAAACGGTGTACGTGCGTGGGATGAGCACAAACAGGAGGAATTTGACCTAAAGGCGTTGCTGTTCGTGACCATCAATGATTGGCCCGCTCTCAGTAACCTTTCAGGACAGACAAACAAAGGATACCACGCATGCACGCACTGTTTAGATGACACTGAAAGTATATACCTGGACAAGTGCAGGAAGAATGTGTACCTGGGCCATCGTCGATTTCTTCCGACCAACCATCAATGTCGAAAGAAAGGCAAGCATTTCAAAGGCGAGGCAGATCACCGGAAGAAGCCCGCCATGCGTACCGGTGATCACGTACTTGCTATGGTCAATGATTTACACGTAATCTTTGGAAAGGGCCCCGGCGCACTAGCTGTAACGAATGACGATGAGGGACACGCACCCATGTGGAAGAAGAAATCTATATTTTGGGACCTACCCTACTGGAACGACCTAGAGGTCCGCTCTTCAATCGACGTGATGCACGTGACGAAGAACCTTTGCGTGAACCTGCTAGGCTTCTTGGACGTGTATGGAAAGACAAAAGATACAGCTGAGGCACGGGAGGACCTGCAACGTTTGCACGAAAAAGACGGCATCCCTCCGAAGCAGTATGAAGGTCCTGCCAGCTATGCTCTTACGAAAGAAGAGAAAGAAATCTTCTTTGAATGCCTGCTCAGTATGAAGGTCCCGACTGGCTTCTCATCGAATATAAAGGGAATAATAAATATGGCAGAGAAAAACTTTCAGAACCTAAAGTCTCATGACTGCCTTGTGATTATGACGCAACTGCTTCCGGTTGCATTGAGGGGGCTTCTACCGGAAAACGTCCGATTAGCCATTGTGAAGCTATGTGCATTCCTCAATGCAATCTCTCAGAAGGTGATCGATCCAGAAATCGTACCAAGGCTAAGGAGTGATGTGGCGCAATGTCTTGTCAGTTTCGAGCTTGTGTTCCCAC
Organism: Secale cereale; assembly: GCA_902687465.1. NCBI lineage: Eukaryota > Viridiplantae > Streptophyta > Magnoliopsida > Poales > Poaceae > Secale > Secale cereale. The sequence continues at coordinate 877,486,308 of LR738715.1, read as the reverse complement.
CATCCTTCTTCAATATCATGACACACGTCCTAGTTCATCTAGTCGACGAGATTGTCATTCTGGGGCCCGTATTTCTACACAATATGTTCCCCTTTGAGAGGTTCATGGGAGTCCTAAAGAAATATGTCCGTAACCGCGCAAGGCCAGAAGAAAGCATCTCCATGGGCCATCAAACAGAGGATGTCATCGGGTTTTGTGTTGACTTCATTCCTGGCCTTAATAAGATAGGTCTCCCTAAATCGCGGTACGAGGGGAGACTGACTGGAAAAGGCACGCTTGGAAGGGACTCAATAATATGCAGGGACGGATATTCTTGGTCTCAAGCACACTACACAGTTCTACAGAACTCTACATTGGTGACCCCGTATGTCGATGAACACAAGAACAGTCTGCGCTCCAAACACCTGGAGCAGTGCGACGACTGGATTACACGTGAACACATCAGGACTTTCAGCAGTTGGTTGGAAACACGTCTCAGAGGTGACAACACTGTTTGTGATGAGTTGTACTTGTTGTCCAGGGGACCATCTTCGACTGTATTGATTTACAAATGATACGAGATAAATGGGAATACATTTTACACGATTGTCCAATATCAAAAGAGCACCAACCAAAACAGCGGTGTCCGCTTTGATGCAACAACCGAGAGGGGAAAGGACACATATTATGGTTACATAGTGGACATATGGGAACTTGACTACGGACATGATTTTAAGGTCCCTTTGTTTAAGTGCAAATGGGTCAATCTGTCAGGAGGCGGGGTACAGGTAGACCCACAGTACGGAATGACAACAGTGGATCTGAAAAATCTTGGATACACTGACGAACCGTTCGTCCTAGCCAATGATGTGGCACAGGTTATCTATGTGAAGGACATGTCTACCAGACCGAGAAAAAGAAAAGATAAGGAAGCGAATACATCATATGATGAGCCAAAGCGCCACATAGTTCTTTCAGGAAAAAGGGACATCCTGGGAGTGGAGGGAAAGACAGACATGTCTGAAGATTATGAAAAGTTTCATGAAATTCCTCCCTTCAAAGTCAAGGCTGACCCAAGCATCCTGATAAACGATGAAGATTATCCATGGTTACGGCGCAATAAGCAAATGACACAAGCGAAGAAAAAATGAAGACTTTTTTCCGCAACTATTATGATGATACCATGCCAACTTTGTAACAAACGAGTATGATACCATTGTCCGTTTGTACTATTCAAATTTCAATACTACTTGCACTAACAGAGAAAGTTTGTAATTGGTTTTACCAGAAAGAATTAAAAAAATAAAGCAAATAACAAAAGAAAATAAATAATGCAGAAAACAAAACAAAAAAACTTGAAAAAAAAAGCAACATTAAGTATTTTGTTGTAAGTATAAACAAAATAAAATAAATAAAGCAACAAAGAAAATAAATAAAGGAAGTAAAATAAATAAAGCAACTCTAAATACAGCAAAAAAACAATTTAGAAATAAACAAAGAAAATAAAATAAATAAAGCAACTCTAAATACAGCAAAAAACAACTTAGAAATAAATAAAGCAAAAAAGGAAAAAAAAAATTGGGCGCTGCCCAGTGAGCCTACAAGGCCTATAGCACAGGATCCACCTGTACTATAAGGCCCAGCAAGCTCACAGGGCAGCGCGCAGAGTTAGGCCCAGAAGCCTGCATTTGAGAGGAGCTCGAGAGGGTGGGAGCAGCAGCCCTTATAAACCACTCTCGAGCTCCCTCAGCTAGCGAGGTGGGACTAAACATCCCACCGCACCCGCGCCAGCACAGGGCCTTTGGTCCCGGTTGGTGGCTGAAATCGGGACTAAAGG
>LR738715.1:877447813-877461046 GCA_902687465.1 Secale cereale | reverse complement strand
GGCCATTGGGGATCTGCAAAGAATTTAAAGAGGACATAACAGTTAGAAAGATCGGCGCTAAGGAATTCTTGATTGTATGTCTGGCTGGGTTTGCGACTTCTTTTTCTGATGTGTATGTGTATGCGTATGTACATACCGTGATGTAGATGTCAAACTTGATGAGCGCATAGCCTGTCCAGCAGCAGCCGTTTAGGAAGTTCACCAGCGACAGGAAGAATGGCATGTACTCCACACTCTTGGTCCTGATCACTTTGCCCTGCAAGCAAGCAGTACAATATTAGTACTTTCGTCTTAATATTTTTGAGTCATATTTGTAGACTCGTTAGTTGGTTAAAGCGTCTGTAATTAACAAGCAGCCTGAGCTAGTAATTCACCCTGTAAAGGAAGTTTACCTTTGAGGTAGAAATAAACCGTAGGCTTTTGTGATTAAACATATATATGATGTAGCATCTTGTACAAGAACTTGGGTCAGTTCAGACCTTTTCTTTTAACAGGGTTTTGGCATGAACGTTAAAACATGAAAGGTGGGTGCATCTTTTAGATGGACATCGATTTTCAAGCATAATCAACAACAAACAAGGTGTAGTACTTTTTATTTTTGAGGGAACAAGGTGTACTACTTCTTCACAAATTAAGATCTGACAAAAGCATCTACTAGAACTTTAACAATAAGTAATAGCCATGTTTTTTCTAGACAACGCATCATTAGTTCATTACCACACCATACGTGCACAACGCAGATCAATTAGCCACCTGAACTAACAAAGTAAAGTGGTAATCAAAGAGTGGGTTTGGCGATCCATAAGTTGAAGTGGGGTACGTACCATGATGGTGAGTGGGGAGGCGTACATGATCGAGCCGAAGATGACACAGAGGATGCCTACGATCATGGAGCGCTTCTCATGTGTGTGGGCGCCGAGGAGCACGCCGGTCACCACGGCAGCCATGAAGGCCGCCTCAAGAGCGAGCACGCCGAGCATTTTCAACTGCACGCACAGCACATGGCATATGGGTTAGGGGCTGGAGGATCTTCTGTACAGAAACTAAAGCCCGAAAAGAGACAGTAGGCCAGGCCGGATGAGGGGGCATTAGGAGGGTTGCACGTACGTACCCTTGTGTTCTTGGCCGCGTAGATCATGAAGATGATGATGTAGGCGCCCTCGATGACGAGGCCGATGCCGTTGATGGTGAGGACGAGGGTGCTGTTGGGGTGGACGATGGGGAGCCCGTAGAAGAACCAGAGCAGGCAGTTCATGAGCGTAGCCAGGTATGGGTCCGGCTTGAACTCCTCCACGTCCTTGGCCTTGTAGATTCGCCAGAACGTCGGCCTGCGTACGCACAAGCAGAAAACGAGCGTCAGATTCATGCCCTAGCGACCACCTTCCAAACATGTACACATACAGACTAGACGAGAGGAGGAGGAGGAGGAGAGGGCTTACACGGGGGCGAGGAAGAGGCCGAAGGAGATGACATTGCCGATGATGCCGACGATGTTGCGGGCCACGTCGGCGGAAACCATGATGCTCAGCTAGGCCGATCGATCGTCGGGAACACAACTCGATTGCTCCGGGGATAATACGACTTGAGGAAGGTTGGTTGTGATTTGTTTGGGGCGTGGGTGGCCGAGCTTATATATATAGTAGGGGGTTCGCCCAAGTTATATCCGATGAGGATATTGTTAAGGATGGCCAAACCTTTTGATTTGTGTGCAGACCTTATCGAACTCCCTCTCTGGCCGTGCTCCCATACAACGGCCCGCCGTGTCAATTTCTTCCTCATCACCCAGCCAAAGAAGGATCACCCAGCTAGCTCCTCTTCCACGTAACAACTCCTCCTCGATCGGACAACCCTCCGACAGTCGTACGCAAACAAACAACCCTAAGAGCGAAACACATCAAAAAAATAGAGCAAAACTTACGCCTAAAAGAAAAAGGGAAATAGAGCCAAACACATAAAAAAAGCAGAAATACTATTGAGCGAACGTTCGCTCACCTGGACACGGGCGCGACACAATGCCAGCCGTCCGGTCACACACATGAATGATGTGGCAGCTGTAGTTCGCAAAGTTGTCCAGCCACTCGACGATAACCTTGTCACCTGATTTTGATCGAGCGATCCGTTGTTATCGTCACTTCCTCTCTTTCATTACAGGAAAAACCGCGTAAGTCAAGTACAAAAACTTCTTAATAAAACTACGTACTATGTTGAAGAAGAAAATTCGGGTACGAAAGTGTCCTTCTCTCACAAGCTTTTCTCTCTTTCTTCAATTTCTCAAACTATAATTTATGGTACTGAGAGAGAGCTTGTGTGAGAATTTTTAAGAGAGAGGGGACGTGAGGAGAGAGAGATAAAAGAGGAATACTGCATGCATGTGAGACAAACTGGGCGTGAATTGACATAGATGCTGCGCTCACATGGCACATATCTTGATGCAGAGTGTTGCAGAATGGATATGAGGTTCTATGGAGCTCGAGCGACAAAAAACTGTGCTCCACATAGACGTGTAAGTCGTGTGTCATGTAAACCTGCATGACATAGGATACAGCGAGTGTCTTGTAGGACGTGCAAGACATGCGGTAAGCCGAGCGTCCTAGGGACGTGCACGCCATAGGTTAAGCCCGAGAGTCGATCCTCGGCTTTTATCTGCACTGTACGGCGCCATCCGGTCTTTAACTTCCCTGTTGCTGACATGTGTTTGTGTAAGCCGAGCGTCTGCCGTCGACACTGCTTAATATTGCAATAGCACAAAAAGCTACTCCTGCCTTCCCCGATCGCGCCATGTGCTACATAAGCTGAGTCGAACTGTCAGCATAGACAGATACGCGGAGTGTCGCACTCGGCTTACTATCTTGCAGGTATTTTTTTTGTGCTTGCTGGACTGGCCCTGCAATTCAGCACATATACATAGACAACACAAGTATATATGGGCTCATATACTTCAGGAAGAAACAAATACGCAGAGTACAATAACTATCACATATCTATGCAACCGTATAACAATCTCACGACCATATATCAGGTTCATACTAGTACCTATCCGAACAGAGTCATAGAAGTGCATATAGATCGTCAACAAGTCTTGATCAACAAGCATACACTACTACAGTGGCAGGCACAGAAGCACCACCTGTGACGGGCGTGGCTGTGGAGGACGTCCTCCAGTGATTTCCCGCCACTACTAACATGATACGAATAGTGGGCAGGTAATACGTTAGTAGTGGCAAACATTCTGCGCAACCCGCCAGTAGTAAGATATGTAGAAGTGGCAGACATTCCCTAACACCCGCCACGACACATTATCCTAGAAGTGGCATGCAGTTTTAGACGCCTGCCACAGGTAACCTCCCACGCCTAAAAACAGTTGTTGTGTCAGTGTTTTTTGTTGGAGATATGCCCTAGAGGAAATCATGTGATGATGATGCCGATATTTGTCTATGTATTCATAAGTCTTTTGTGTTGTTCTTGAACATCAACAATGATACGTATCAATAAGTATGTGACTTGTTTGTGGAACTATAGATTTTATGAAGATCGTTCTAATGGTCCCTAGCTGATAAGGTTATGCAAACATATTGAATAGTATATAATTTGGTTGATGAATATGTTTCGCAAGTCATGTGCATAAAGATGCTAAACCGATGGTATGGACTAGGGAATGGAGATCATCGAGTCAGACTGACCATCTTTTAGTCTCAAGTACAATTTATATGCCATGTCCTAAACCCTAAGGTCCTCGTATGTTCTCAGGATGTGTATCGACTCACTTAGGGTCTATCAAATGTTACTCCGTAATTGAGTAGTCATAAAGATAAATTTCTGGTGAGTCATGAGACATGATGTGAGACATGGTTGACCAAGATGGGATTTGCCCCTTCTACACGGAGAGATATCCTCTGGGCCCTCTTGACTGCTCAGATTCTTAAAGCAAAGTCATGCGACTGAGGTTAAGTGTTAACTCGGTACGAGAATCTGTATCACGACTTCAAGAAGAGAGGTTGAGTTACCACAAGGGTGACAAGTACTTTTCTTGAGCTCAGAAAAATATAGCACGAGGCAAAAGAAATGTTGCATATGACACATTGTCGAGGTTCGTCTGACGACTTTACGCACACATGGGAGTTGTCATGTTCATAAGAGCGAACTTTTTTGCTTTGGCGATGCTGCAGAATCAGCACCTGAGTATGCTGACATTTGTGGATGCCGGTGATAACCCACAAGTGTAGCGGATCGCAACTGTTTTCGAGGGTAAAGTATTCAACCCGAATTTAATGATTCGACACAAGGGGAGCCAAAGAATACTCTTCAGTATTAGCAGCTGAGTTGTCAATTCAACCACACCTGAAAACTTAGTATCTGCAACAAGGTAATTTAGTAGCAAAGTAATATGGAAATATCGGTAATAACAATAAAAGTAACGATAGTGTTTTTGTAGTTTTTGTAACAGTAGCAGCGGAAAAGTAAATAAGCAACAAGCAATATGTGAAAAGTTCGTAGGCATTGGATCGGTGATGGGGAATTATGTCGGATGCAATTCATCATGTAAAAGTTATAACCTAGGGTGACACAAAACTAGCTCCGATTAATCAATGTAATGTAGGCATGTATTCCGAATATAGTCATACATGCTTATGGAAAAGAACTTGCATGACATCATTTGTCCTACCCTCCCGTGGCAGTGGGATCCTAGTGGAAACTAAGGGATATTAAGGCGTCCTTTTAATAGAGCACCGGACCAAAGCATTAACACATAGTGAATACATGAACTCCTCAAACTACGGTCATCACCGGGAGTGGTCCCGATTATTGTCACTTCGGGGTTGCCGGATAATAACACATAGTAGGTTACTATAGACTTGCAAGATAGGATCAAGAACGCATATATATTCATGAAAACATAATAGGTTCAGATCTGAAATCATGGCACTCGGTCCCTAGTGACAAGCATTAAGCATAGCAAAGTCATAGCAACATCAATCTTAGAACATAGTGGATACTAGGGATCAAACCCTAACAAAACTAACTTGATTAATTACATGGTGAATCTCATCCAACTCATCACCGTCCAGCAAGCCTTTGATGGGATTACTCACGCACGGCGGTGAGCATCATGGAATTGGTGATGGAGGAAGGTTGATGATGACGATGGTGACGATCTCCCCTCTTCGAAGCCCCGAACGGACTCCAGATCAGCCGTCCCGAGAGAGATTAGGGCTTGGCGGAGGCTCCGTTTTGTAAAACGCGATAATTCTTCCTCCTGATTTTTTTTCTCCCCGAAAGTGAATATATGGAGTCGGGGTAGACGTCGGTGGAGCAACAGGGGGCCCACGAGGCAGGGGGCGCGCCCAGGGTAGGGGCGCCCCCCCATCCTCGTGGACAGGGTGTGGGCCCCCTAGCTTGTTTCTTTCCGCATATATTTTTTATATATTCCAAAATAATTCTCAGTTGAGTTTCAGGTCATTCCGAGAACTTTTAATTCTGCACAAAAATAACACCATGGCAATTCTGCTGAAAGCAGCGTCAGTCCAGGTTAGTTCCATTCAAATCATGCAAGTTAGAGTCCAAAACAAGGGCAAAAGTGTTTGGAAAAGTAGATACGTTGGAGACGTATCAACTCCCCCAAGCTCAAACCTTTGCTTGTCCTCAAGCAATTCAGTTGATAAACTGAAAGTGATAAAGAAAAACTTTGACAAACTCTGTTTGCTCTTGTTGTTGTAAATATGTAAAGCCAGCATTCAAGTTTTCAGCGAAGATCTTGAACTAACCACATTCACAAAAAAATTCAGGTCTCATGACTACTCATATCAATGGCATAATCAACTAGCGAGCAATAATAATAAACCTCGGATGACAACACTTTCTCAAGACAATCATAATATGATATAACAAGATGGTATCTCGCTAGCCCTTTCTGAGACTGCAAAACATAAATGCAGAGCACCTTTAAAGATCAAGGACTGACTAGACATTGTAATTCATGGTAAAAGAGATCCAGTCATAATCATACTCAATGCAAATTAATAGCAATACATGCAAATGACAGAGGTGCTCTCCAACTGGTGCTCTTTAATAAGAGGATGATGACTTAGGAGGAAAAGGCATGGGTTTCTGAACCCATGGTTCTCTTTCCTTACCGTGCTTCCTAGCAACAAAGCCTCTCTTATCATAACATTGATTCTTTGATTGTGGGTTATCAAGATCAATAGGAGGTTCAATATCTACATCATTATCATTGCTAGGTTGAGCATCATCATGAACATTATCATTAACATTATCACTAGGTTCATGTTCATTACCAGATTGTTTCTCAGCATCAGAAACAGAGATATCATTGGGATTCTTAGATGTGTCAGCTACAGGTTCACTAGAAGCATGCAAAGTCCTATCATTTTTCTTTTCTTCTTCTTAGAAGAACTAGGTGCATCTAAATTAGCTCTCTGAGAATCTTGCTCAATCCTCTTAGGGTGGCCCTCAGGATAGAAAGGTTCCTGAGTCACTTTACCCCCTCTAGTTGCAACTCTAACAGCATAATCAATATTCTTACTATTTAGTTCATTGAGCAATTCATTCTAAGCCTTAAGTACTTGTTCTACTTGAGTGGTAACCATAGAAGCATGTTTACTAATGAGTTTCAATCCACCTTTAACTCTAGACATATAATCACTCAAGCGTTCAATCATATATGCATTACATTGCAATTGTCTACCAACATAAGCATTTAAGTTTTCTTGCTTCACAATAAAATTGTCAAACTCATCTAAGCATTGGCTAGCAGACTTATAATGAGGAATATCACCTTCATCAATTCTATAAAGAGAATTTACCTTTACTACCTGTGTCGGGTTATCAAGACCATGTATTTATTCATTAGGTGGTAAATTCTTAACATCTTCAGCTTTAATACCTTTTTCTTTCATAGATTTCTTTGCCTCTTGCATATCTTCAGGACTGAAAAAATAGAACACCCCTTTTCTTCGGAGTTGGCTTAGGGGTTGGTTCAGGAAGTGTCCAATTATTTTCATTGGCTAGCATATTATTCAATAGTAATTCATCTTGATCAACTGTTCTTTCCCTGAAAACACATCCAGCACAACTTTCCAGGTGGTCTCTGGAAGCATCGGCTAGTCCATTATAAAAGACATCAAGTATTTTATTCCTCTGAAGAGGATGATCAGGCAAAGCATTAAGTAATTGGAGAAGCCTCCCCCAAGCTTGTGGGAGACTGTCTTCTTCAATTTGCACAAAGTTATATATTTGCCGTAAGGCAGCTTGTTTTTTATGAGCGGAAAGTATTTAGCAGAGAAGTAATAAATCATATCCTGGGGACTACGCACACAACCAGGATCAAGAGAATTAAACCATGTCTTAGCATCACCCTTTAACGAGAACGGAATAGCTTAAGGATATAGCAATAACGAATCTTTTCATCGTTGGTAAACAAGGTGGCTATATCATTCAACTTAGTAAGATGTGCCACAACAGTTTCAGAATCATAGCCATGGAAAGGGTCAGATTCAACCAATGTAATTAAGTCAGGATCAACAGAGAAATCATAATCCTTATCAGTAACAAAGATAGGCGAAGTAGCAAAAGCAAGGTCATATTTCATTCTAGCATTCAAAGACTTTTCTTTCAGCTTAGCTAATAATTTCTTAAGATCATATCTATCGTTGCAAGCACGAAAGTCTCTTGCAATTTCTTCATCCATAACATAACCCTCAGGAATAACAAGCAATTCATATCTAGGGGGAGAATCTTCATCATCACTTTCATAAATATTATCAGTTTCAATATGTGCATTCTCCCTAACCTTAGCAATTTGTTCATCTAGAAATTCACCTAGTGGCACAGTATTATCAAGCATAGAAGTAGTTTCATCATTCATAGCAGAAGTGGCATCATCAAGAACATGCGACATATCAGATTCAATAGAGGGAGTAGGTGTCGCAAATTTACTCATAACAGATGGTGAATCAAGTGCAGAGCTAGATGGCAGTTCCTTGCCTCCCCGTGTAGTTGAGGGAAAGATCTTGGTTTTTGAGTCCTTCAAATTCTTTATAGTGATCAACATATATAAATCCCAAGTGACTTAAAGAATATAGCTATGCTCCCCGGCAACGGCGCCAGAAAATAGTCTTGATAACCCACAAGTGTAGGGGATCGCAACAGTTTTCGAGGGTAAAGTATTCAACCCAAATTTATTGATTTGACACAAGGGGAGCCAAAGAATACTCTTAAGTATTAGTAGCTGAGTTGTCAATTCAACCACACCAGGAAACTTAGTATCTGTAGCAAGGTAATTTAGTAGCAAAGTAATATGGAAATAGCGGTAACAGCAATAAAAGTAACGTGGTGTTTTTGTAGTTTTTGTAACAGTAGTAGCGGAAAAGTATATAAGCAACAAGCAATATGTGAAAAGCTCGTAGGCATTGGATCGGTGATGGAGAATTATGTCGGATGTGCTTCCTCTTGTAAAAGTTATAACCTAGGGTGACACAGAACTAGCTCCAGTTCACCAATGTAATGTAGGCATGTATTCCGAACATAGTCATACGTGCTTCTGGAAAAGAACTTGCATGACATCTTTTGTCCTACCCTCCCGTGGCATCTGGGTCCTAGTGGAAACTAAGGGATATTAAGGCCTCCTTTTCATAGAGTATCGGACCAAAGCATTAACACATAGTGAATACATGAACTCCTCAAACTACGGTCATCACTGGGAGTGGTCCCGATTGTTGTCACTTCGGGGTTGCCGGATCATAACACATAGTAGGTGACTATTGACTTGCAAGATAGGATCAAGAACACACATATATTCATGAAAACATAATAGGTTCAGATCTGAAATCATGGCACTCAGGCCCTAATGACAAGCATTAAGCATGGCAAAGTCATAGCAACATCAATCTTAGAACATAGTGGATACTAGGGATAAAACCTAACAAAACTAACTCGATTACATGGTAAATCTCATCCAACCCATCACCGTCCAGCAAGCCTGCGATGGGATTACTCATGCACGGCGGTGAGCATCATGGAATTGGTGATGGAGGAAGGTTGATGATGACGATGGCGACGATCTCCACTCTCCGGAGCCCCGAACGGACTCCAGATCAGCCCTCCCGAGAGATATTAGGGCTTGGCGGCGGCTCCGATTTGTAAAACGCGATAATTCTTCCTGCTGATTTTTTTCTCCCCGAAAGTGAATATATGGAGTCGGGGTAGACGTCGGTGGAGCAACAGGGGGTCTACGAAGCAGGGGGCGCGCCCAGGGGGAGGGGGTGCGCCCCCACCCTTGTGGAGAGGGTGTGGGCCCCCTGGCTTGGTTCTTTCCGCATATATTTTTATATATTCCAAAATAATTCTCCGTTGAATTTCATGTCATTCCGAGAACTTTTATTTTTGCACAAAAATTACACCATGGCAATTCTGCTGAAAACAGCGTCAGTCCGGGTTAGTTCCATTCAAATCATGCAAGTTAGAATCTAAAACAAGGGCAAAAGTGTTTGGACAAGTAGATACGTTGGAGCCGAATCAACCGCCTCGGGCAGTTTCCGATTCGATATCTGGGTATTCTCATACACTATCGGCGCTTAACTATCGCTGAGTGGAAGCATGTGGAAGAGAGACTTGAGAAACACTTAGCCAGTTTGAAGGCCAAGCTCTTATGTTACGGGGGACGGTTGATCTTGATCAATTTAGTTCTAAGCAACATGGTTTTATATATGTTGTCATTCTTCCACCTACCAAAAGGGGTTCTCCAGCGACTAGACTACTTTAGATCCAGATTTTTTCAGCAATGCGATAACGAATCCAAGAAATATCGACTGGCTGGGTGGAGCGTATTATGCAGACCTAAAAGTCAAGGGGGCTGGGAATCCAAGACCTTGAGATTAAAAACATTGCTATTCTCAGCAAGTGGGTTTACAAACTACTCATTGATAATGGAGTATGGCACGAAATCATTCGCAACAATTATGTGGGATCCAATGCCATTTCTCAAGTTCATTGGAAACCTGGGGATTCACATTTCTGGAGTGGTGTGATGAAGGTCAAGGAATTACTTTTCCAATTTGGGACCTTCTCAGTTAGGGACGGTTCTCAGGTTTGATTCTGGGAAGATATCTGGCTAGGGAATAACCAAGTAATGGTGCAATATCTGAGCTTGTACATGATTGTTAGACATAAATTCGTCACAATCAAACAAGTTTTAGGACAAGAAAACCCTGATATTTCTTTCCGCAGGGACCTTTTTGGCCCTCGCCTGGCAGCATGGAATGAATTACTCACTCGCCTGGAGGACATTCAACTGTTAGGTGAGCCGGACATTTTTCGATGGAACTTGCATCAGAATGGCAAATTTTTAGTCAAATCCATGTATGATGGAATGGTTCATTGCGATGTTCCAGTTGATAACTGGAAATTGTGGAAGCTCAAAATCCCTCTAAGAGTGAAGATTTTCCTCTGGTTTCTTAACAGAGGAGTCATCCTAACTAGAGATAATCTGGCACGAAGAAACTGGCATGGTTCCAAGACATGTGTCTTTTGCCAACATGACGAGTCTATTAAACACTTATTTTTGAGTGCAAGTTCGCTCGGGCAGTTTGGGCCATAGTTCAAGTAGCTTCGAATCTACACCCACCACGTAGTGCACGGAACATGTTCGGCAACTGGTTGCGGGGTATTGATAAACAATTTTTTGCACATATTCTTGTGGGAGCGACGGCCTTATGCTGGACACTGTGGCTTATCAGGAATGATGTGATTTTTAATAACAAATGTGTCTGATCTCCTATGCAGGTTATTCATGTGTGTACACGATGACTCCGTACTTGCTCTATCCTGCAGAGGCCGAAGGACAGGGACATTTTTATGATGGCGTTTATACGGCTGGAGCGTACGGCCAGGGAGGTTTTCTACCCCCATGGATGGCGGTGTGACCTACGGATAGGATCTGCCAATCCTTAGGCTGGACATGTTTTTTTGATTGGCATTGTATCGAATTATTTTTTGCTTTTAGGGTACTCTGAACTTTTTTGGCTGTGTGCATCTAGATATGCAGAGGCTGGGCTTTCTTTAGATGCGAAATGTATCACCTCAATATATTTATTCAATTAAATGTCCTTTATCAAAAAGAACACCTATTGACTAAAGTAGTGTCCATGTCTACGTGAACCTATAGGGTCGCACATTTAAGGGGAAACAACTCATTCATATTGAATACAAGTGGAAAATGGCTATGGACTCCTTGTGGGCCTCAAGTGTTGAGCCCACCTCGGAGGTCTACATAAAGGGAATTGGGCACACCACTTAGGGTTGATCTTCTTCCTCCTGGACAGCCTCTGTCACTCCCTACACCCTCATTCCGCATGATCGGATGTAGCAGTCCGCCGCCCGATGCTGCTCCCCGTACGTGTGGATACCTTGAAGGCATCGCATTTGCGGTGCTTGGGCGAACCATTCGAGACAACCGCAAGTAGCCATCCGAGGGATCCATGAGGAGCTGTTCACGGGACTTCGCCGTTTGCGAGACATCGTTGTTCGCAGGTGATCGGCCGATCGACTACACGCATCACCAACTCTACTTCCTCAATGATGACTGCTCGCCTAGTGGTAAACCTGATCTCATTATCTATTTCCAGCAGCATGATCTTGGATGGGCGATAGAAGTTTTTTATTTGGCGCTTGTGTTGCATACCGTGTGTTCCAACATTTTTTGCTGGCACGACAGCGTCACATTTAATATTAATAGTTGCATATACGAGTCACATAGCAACATCATAAGCGCGCGCGCGCACACACACACAGATATATAGCCGGTCTATTCTCATAACATTATGAGAATAATATTCTCATAATACTTCCGAACTGCTTTGTGTTACTGCATTGGAAAGCTATGCGCTCTGCACAGATACTGCAACAGAACTTCATGTTTGAAAAAACTGTACGTGTTTTTTTTCGGTACCTTTTTTGCTTTAGTTTTTTAACCGTTTATTGGAATTATGCGTGTAATATACCGTTGAAAAACTATGGAGTAGACGCAACTTCGCCATGTTGAACACTTTTCAAAATTCATCATAGTTTAAGAGCAGTTTCGAAAATCGTGCGGCTCACAACGAATGGCAGCGAGCATTTTTTGCGTTTTTTTCTAAACCGCTCGTCGGAATGAAACATATGATACACCGTTGGAAAGGTATCGTCGTCGCGCATCTTTTTCATATATATTATTTTTTCTAATTCGCTACGGTTTAAGAGCAGTTTTGAATTTAGTAAATCGCGGAATTGTGTTTTTCGAATTTTTTCAAATTTTCGGTACTGTTTTCACTCCTGTTTTCTAACCGTTTGTCGAAACAAGGCGTGTAATATATCGTTGGAAAGCTACGAACGAGGCGTAACTTTCATATGTTGAAATGTTTTTGAGATTCCTTACGGTTTTTAGTTAATTTTGAAAATCGTGCGGCTGACTACGGAGGGCAGCGGCCTTTTTTCGTGAAATTTTTACAAAACGTTGGTCGAAATGGTCCAAATGATACACCGTTGGAAATATATCGTCGAGACGCTACTTTTTCATGTAGAACACCCCCTCTAATTCATTACGGTTTAAGAGCAGTTTTGAAATTACAAAAACGCGGAATCTCTGTTTTTCGCGACACCCAAATCGACGCGTTTTTTTGCGCTTCCGAACTGCACAGATACTGCAACACAGAGACCAGTGAACTGCATGTTTGAAAAAACTGTACGCGTGTTGTTTTTTCGGTACCTTTTTTCCTCTAGTTTTTTAACCGTTTACCGGAATTATGCGTGTAATATATCGTTGAAAAGCTATGGAGTAGACACAACTTCGCAATGTTGAACAATTTTCGAGATTCCGCACGGTTTAAGAGTAGTTTTGAAAATGGTGAACTGCATGTTTGAAAAAACTGTACGTGTTGTTTTTTCGGTACCTTTTTTGCTATAGTTTTTTAACCGTTTATCGGAATTATGCGTGTAATATACCGTTGAAAAGCTATAGAGTAGACGCAACTTCGCCATGTTGAACATTTTTCGAGATTCCGGACGGTTTAAGAGCAGTTTTGAAAACGGTGAACTGTATGTTTGAAAAAACTGTACGTATTATTTTTTCGGTATTCTCTATTTTTAACCGTTTATCGGAATTATACGTGTAATATACCGTTGAAAAGTTATGGAGTAGACGCAACTTCGCCATGTTGAACACTTTTCGAGATTCCGCACGGT
>LR738715.1:877407519-877447599 GCA_902687465.1 Secale cereale | reverse complement strand
ACGAGCAGTTTTGAAAATGATGAACTGCATGTTTGAAAAAACTGTACGTGTTGCTTTTTTTGGTACCTTTTTTGCTCTATTTGTTTAACCATTTATCGGAATTATGCGTGTAATATACCGTTGAAAAGCTATGGAGTAGACACAAGTTCGCCATGTCGATCACTTTTCGAGATTCCGCACGGTTTAAGAGTAATTTTGAAAATGGTGAACTGCATGTTTGAAAAAACTGTACGTTTTGTTTTTTCGGTACCTTTTTTGCTCTATTTTTAATCGTTTATCGAAATTATGCGTGTAATATAACGTTGAAAAGCTATGGAGTAGACGCAACTTCGCCATGTTGAACACTTTTCGAGATTCCGCACGGTTTAAGAGCAGTTTTCAAAACGGTGAACTGCATGTTTGAAAAAACTATACGTGTTGTTTTTTCGGTACCTTTTTTGCTATAGTTTTTTAACCGTTTATCGGAATTATGTGTGTAATATACCTTTGAAAAGCTATGGAGTAGACGCAACTTCGCAATGTTGAACACTTTTCGAGATTCCGCACAGTTTAAGAGCAGTTTTGAAAACGGTGAACTGCATGTTTGAAAAAACTGTACGTGTTATTTTTTCGGTACCTTTTTAGCTCTAGTTTTTTAACCGTTTATCGGAATTATGCGTGTAATCTAACGTTGAAAAGCTATGGAGTAGGCGCAACTTCTACATGTTGAACACTTTTCGAGATTACACACGGTTTAAGAGCAGTTTTGAAAACAGTGCGACCGACGAATAATGGCAGCGAGCGTTTTTTTGCGCTTCCGAACTGCACAAGAAAACCGCACTGCATCAGGGTAGGAGCCGGCCCGACGGTGCTGGGGGAAGGAGGCGGGGCGACAGCGCGAGGGTAGGAGGTGGGGCAGTGGTTGCTGTCCTCGGGGCGCTCCGCGCTAGAAACCTATTTAAGTGGGGGTGTTATGAGAATAAGGTCTTAAGAGGTGGGTCTATTCTCATAACACCTCTTAAGACCTTATTCTCATAACACCTCTTAAGACCTTATTCTCATAACACTCTCTTCCTCATTAGATCGAAAGAGATTGCATCTATCTACCTCCGGCGACCGAGATCATGTCCACCACCACCACCGCTGCCATGACACCAAGCACCATGGGTGCACTCACCACCTCCTCATCTTCCATCTTTGCCTCCTCCTGCACCACCACCAACACCACCTCCCTCGGATCGCCACCGCAAGAGAAGCTTACGAAGGGCAACTTCCTGCTCTGGAAGGCCATCGTGCTGCCTCAGATCAAAGGCGCACAGATGGAGTACCACCTCGACGAGACGAGCCAGCCACCGCCGGCCACTCTCACCGTCACCAAGGACGGCAAAGAAGAGCAAGTTGTCAACTTTGCACGATCCCTCAGGTATGCTGATACGTCCAAAACGTATCTATAATTTCTGCTTGCTCCAAGCCTCTTTTGGGTGATATTTCTATGATATTTATACACTTCCATACACTTTTGATCATATTTGGACTAACCTATTAACACAGTGCACCCCAGTGCCAGTTTCTGTTTTCGGCTGTTTTTGTATTTCAGGTTTTCACATTACGAGAACTGCCAGGAAAAATCCAGAAAAATTATATAAAAAATCAGCGTTCCAGAAACTACCGTGCGCCCGAAGGACAGCCGGGGGGGGGGGGCACCAGGGCTCCAGGCGCCCTGGCGGCGCGCCCCCCCTGGGCCGCGCCGGGGGGGCGCCTGGGCCCCCCGAGGCTCCTCCGATGCCCCCCTTTGGCATATATTTAAAGCGTCTCGAGAAACCCTCGAAACAGGAACTCTTTTCCGCGATCTCATCTCTGTTCCGCCGCCGCCGCCGCTTCCAAGATCGGGAGCACCAGGAGAACTCTTCCCGGCACCCTGCCGTAGGGGAGGATCACCACCGGGAGCCTCTCCACCACCATGGACGCCTCCCGGATGAGTTGTGAGTAGTCTCCTTTGGACCATGAGTCCATGACCAGTAGCTATGTGATGTTCTCCTCCCGTTCTTGTGCTTCACTAATTAGTCCTCGTGAGCTGCCCTACATGATCGAGGCACATATGTAATCCTTATGCTGTTGCTATGATGAGTTTGCTGGGATCCGATGGATTATGAGATTATGTTCAGATTGTGCTTGAGTAATATATTTGATCTACCTCTTTTATATTTATGCTCATAAGTAATTCTTGCATGTTCTCCGTTGTTATTTATTGCTTTGGCCAAGTAATAGGTAGTGACTCCAAGAGGGAACGTTATGCTCGATTGTGGGTTCATGCCCCTCGATGACTAGTTTGAGTGACAGAAACATGAGTCTAGGGGATGTGATGTTGCCACAAGGGGGAAAACAACGGTGCTTGTGCCCGCGGGTGCCAGGATTGTTTACTTTACGCAAAGTTCTTTTAATGCAGTTGTTTGTTGCTTTGAGTTTACACTATTGGTGGGGCACGCAACTTAATACCAGCGAGATGTTCTGCATAGATATCTCAAGGTGGATGATTAGTAGTACATATTGATGGATTTCGGTCTACTTACTTTGGCGTACCGCCCATGCTTTGAACCTCAACCTTTCTTGCAATGTAGTCAGCATTGCTTTGCGTTCGTGGTCCTGTCAATTGCCCAGCTGTAATTCGTTTACCTCACATAGTTGTTTTATCGTCTTTTGGGAGAGAGACATCACTAGTGAACATCATGAGACTCCGGTCCATATTACCATCATTGATCACATCCGCTATTTACTTTTCGCTTTTACTTACTATTGCAAACAATATATCTATCACTACTATCACTTGCGTTTAATCCTTTGTGAACTACAAGGCCGGAGGGATTGACAACCTCTCTGCACTCGTTGGGAGCAAAGTTATTTGTATCTGTGTGCAGGTCCACGTTGATTGCTAATATCTGACACCGTTAGCAATTGACACCTTCTTGTTGAACCTAGGAGTCTCTGGGGATTCGATCCTTGGTATCTTTGCCAAGGGAAAAACTTCCGCAACACTACATCTCACACCTTCCACTTGGGATAACCAACGAGGGGCGAGAAGCCTAGCATATGCGCAGCAGCAACAACTTCAAGGGTACTTGATGGGTTCCCTTTCTCGTGAGATCCTTGCACAGGTCGCCACGCTCCAGACGCCGGCCGAGGTGTGGCGCACAATTCATGCCATGTTCGCTGCTCAAAGCCAAGCCCAGGCGATCAATACTCGCATCGAGCTCACCAACCTTCAAAAAGGTAACATGTCCATGTTTGACTATCTTGGCAAGATTAAAGGTCTCACCGATGAAGTCGCAAAGCACTGATGCAGCGCTTTCTGATCCGGAGATCGTCTCCAAAATCCTCGCTGGCCTGGACATGGAGTACAACCTGGTGGTCTCTGTACTCGCCACCAGGGTGGAGCCCATCACCGTCCAGGAGCTCTACAGCCAGCTGCTCAGTTTTGATGCCCGCAACACCCTCCTGCATGGCGGCGACCTTCGCAAATCCTCCGTCAACTCTGCCTCCCGTGGCCGCAGTCACCAGGGGCAAAGCGATGGTGGGCACAGACGCGGCGCTTCCCAGGGCGACGGCGCTAGCTCTGGTGGGGGCACTGGCCCCAACGGCAGGGGCGGCTACAACACCAGCGACGGCGGCGTCTTCAACAACAACAACGGCCTTCGTCCTCCTTCATGTGGTCGCCCCCGCTGCGAGCTTTGCCAGAAGTCTGGTCACGATGTGATCGACTGCTGGCATCGGTTCGACGAAGACTTCGTGCCTAACGCTCGCCATGTCGCTGCTGCCATGCGTGAACAGGGCGATGTCGGGGGAAACTGTCCACCACGAGCACCTATGGGACCGGAGCCCCTTGTACGTTGCGGTAAGGGAGCGGAGGGAGCACGAAGAGCGGATCGAGGAGCACACGCGGGCATTTTACCCAGGTTCGGGCCGCGGACGCGTAAAACCCTACTTCTGCTTGGATTGTATTGAGTTTGTGAGCTCGGGAGCTTGAAAAGCTAGCTACACCGAGCAAGAGAGCTGTCTAGGTTCCGAACCCCCTCTACATTGTGCATGGGCCTCCTTTTATAGCTCAAGGGGTCACCGACAGGTGTCAACGTAGAGGAGGGAAAAAATGTAACTTTGGTGGTAGTTGTAACAGTGCGGGAACAGTGCATGAACAGTGGATGAACAGTGGTCTTCACCTAACTTTGACAGTGGGGGACAAGGGCATTAAATGCCCGTCACCGTCGACCCCAAAAGCGCCCGTCCATGCATCTCCGTTCGCCACGGCGGTAGCCTCGTCACCGTGGAGTGCCACCGCATCCCCCAGGCTGCACAGCCATCCGCCACGCGTCCCTGGAGGGGCCCCAGGGCGACGCGTGGGCCGATGAGCTGGAGCGCGGGCACACAGCGCAGGCTTCCCCCGGCAAGCACCTTGCCGGGGTCTTGGTCTTGCCGGGCCCAGAAGCTTGTCGCTCCCCGGGCCCTGCCGGGGCGCAGGGTGCGCCGAGGCACGTCTCCTGAGATGCAGTCTTCTGGTCTTCCTGGCAAGCTCCTCTTGCCAGGGTCTTGTGTTAATGTGATAATCTTGAGCCTGGTGCGGCCTTCCCGACAAGCTCCACTTGCCGGGGTCTTGATCTTCTGTCTTGTATACTTTGTTTTTAAATGGCTTTATAGGGACCAGAAAGGTTTCCGGCGAGCACGTGGTAAACCCTGCCGCGGGAAGCTGCTACTGCCCGTGCACAAGTAGGGGTACTAAGGTACCCTATCTTAGTACACTGACAGGAGCCCCCGGGCCTGGGCCATACACGGTGCCGAGCGCTGTTGGGCCAGGCCCAAAACAGTGCACGGGCACGCGCGGCCCACGGCACGCCGAATCCCCTTCCGCATCCGCCGCGCCCCTCCCTAACGGCACGCGTTGATTGCGGCGTCGTGGGAGAGATCGTGGCCTCGTTCTTTAATGGGAAATGTGGAGCGTCCCCCACTCCCCCCTTAAAAGCAGAGGAAGCAGGGGCAGTTTCCCTCCTTCGTCTTCATTGCGCCTTCATCCTCCAGAAAAACTCCGCTGCTCTTTGCTTCCACCCCTCCTCCGCCGTCTTCCGCATCCGCGGCGCCGTCGAGCTTCTCGCCCCTTCCCTTGCCGCCTCCGCCATGGCTCCGAAGAGCGAGAAGGCGAAAGCGGAGAAGACCAAGAAGGAGAAGTCCGAGCAGGCGGCGAAGCTTGCCGCCCTGCGGAAGAGGAACGTGGTCTTCGCGCCGAGGCTCAGCGCGAGGGAGCTGTGGAACAATTACTATCTCTTCTGGTCCGGGGAGACCAAAGCTCATCCCCGCACCAGAGTCTTCCCCGCCGTCGCCAGAGATCTGTACCCCGGCGGGTATTTCTTCTTCGCTGTCTTCTTCCATTGTGGATTGTGCCCTCCGTTCTCGGAGTTTTTCTGTGACATTATGAACACATACGGCCTCCACCTCCTAGACTTTACCCCCAACGCCATCCTTACGATGGCCGTTTTCGCACATCTGTGCAAAAACTATGTGGGGATCTATCCGAACGTAGCACTCTTTCGCCATTTCTTTATGCCTAGAGTAGAGGCTGGCGCTCCCCTCTCCGGCGGCATCTCCTGGATCTTCCGGTTGAACAAGAAAGATTCATACCTGAAGGGAGAACTCCGCGGCAAGTGGGAAGAATGGCGCGCAGATTGGTGTTGGGTAGTGGAGGACAAGCCGGAGCCTTTCACTGCGCCGCGCACAACTGCCATAGTGCGCGGCAGAGACTGGAGCGAGCTGGCCCCGGAGGACGTCAAGCTCAATGTTGCCCTCGTCAGGATACTTCGCCTCCGGGTAGCCAAATTGACCATTGGAGAGGTAGGGGCAGATTTCCTCCGCCGCCGCATTGCCCCTTTACAAGAAAGGAAAAGGCCAGCATGGGAATTCGGCAATGTGGCGGATATTATGAGGCTGCGCCCGGGATTGAACTTCAACTTCACTGCTTTGGAGCTGAAGGGGATGGTCCGGGAACTCTTCAAGCATGACCCGGCCCATCCGGAGTGGTTTAGACCTCCCCGGGGAGTGGTGCCGCTGTGCAACAGCACTGCCCGGGATCCCTTGCGCGCAATGATGCCCGCGTGCGATTCCCACGGCGTCGACCCCACCTGGATAGAGCCTCCGCCAGACGGAATTCTGAGTTTCTTCGACAATCTGGTCGAGGTGCCCAAGAACACCGAGGAGAACAAGGGTCTCACCCGGGCCACCATAGAGCGGGATATAGCCTATATCGCTTCCCGGATGGAAGAGGCCGCCGCAGCCGCAGCGGCGGGAGATTTCGGATTCACCGCCGACGAGGCGCAGGCCGCGAACGAGGCGTGCCAAGCAGAGGAGGCAGAGATCCGCAGGCTGCTCAAGCTTCCGCCCGACGAGCTTGCCGGGGTTCCTTCCCTGAGGCATGCCGGGATCCCCGGGATTGTGAGCGAGGCCGCCGCAGGAGGCGAGGTTGCCGGAGGGAACAGAGGTGCCGGAGGGAGCGGAGCCACCGGAGGGAGCGGGGCCGCAGGACACGATGCTGGACCCAGCGGGCCTGCCGGGGAGGGGGAGGAGGACGCCGAGGCCGATGAAGACACTGGTGGATCTCTGGGACTTGATGACGACGCCTCCTTGTCCTCAGAGAACTCCCCGCCTCCGGCAAGTCCTAAGGAAACACCGTTGAAGCGCCTCCGCAAGGCGGCTACAGCGACGAGGACGCAGGCGCCCCGACAGCAGCCTGTTCGCCGGGCGACGCGCGCCACCAGAGCGAGCCAAACCGTGACGGGGGCGCCCCGCGCACCAGCGCCAAGCGGAGGAGGATCCTCCCGGAGCGAAGCGGCCGCTCCGTCTGCTCCCTGGGCCTCGGCGTCAACGGAGGCTGGGTCTTGGCAGCCCCCAGCCCCGGAGACCGCCAAGCGCCCGAGGGAGCCTTCTCCTCCTGCCCCTCACGCGGGAGCATCTCAGGTGGAGTTCGACTTCTCCACCCTCAGCTCCGACGACGACGAGGAAGAGGAGTAAGTACTTGCTGCTTGTAACTTCTTCGATTCTGTCTTGATTCTTTCTTTGATGATTCTGATCTTGTTCTTTCTTTGCTTGCAGGACCCTGACCCAGCGGATGGCGAACAAGGCCAAGATCCCCGTGGTTGAGGTCGAAGACGACTCGCCCGTCGTGGCGACAGGGGACGCGCCGGCGACGAACTTGCCGGATCAACCCGCTGCTCCGAGGAGCAGCCCCCAGCGCAGCCCCCAGCGTAAGTCGGGTCTTGAGCTTTCTGTTCGTCGGGCGCGCTTGAGGTTTTTGCTTTTACTAATCTCTTGTTGCCTTGTTTGTCTTGTGCAGAAGTGGAGCCGCAGCCGCAGGAGCAACCGGAGGCTGCCCCCGACGAGCCACAGGTTCCACCCTCCCCGCCAAGGGCGAGCTCCCCGGCGAGGGAGAGTTCTCCGCCAAGGACGGGCACCCCGCCAAGGGTAAGAAGCCTGACAAGGGTGGCCACCCCGCCAAGGGAGGGCGCGGGCGGCCCTCCGCCAGCAGGAGCCACCGCTCCATCGCCAAGGGAGGACTCCCCGGCGAGGGAGCCTGTCGTCGAAGAAGTCCACGAAGGTAAGTCTTGTAGCTTCTTCTTCTTGGACTTGTCTTTTTGGATATTTGCTTGACCTTTTCTTTTCTTTTCTTCTGTTAGATCCTCCTGCACCGGAGCGGATGGAGACGGAGACCGCCGGCGAGGAGGGCGCGCACAGAGACGGCGGCAACGCCACTGCCACTAAGGGCATGGCGGGAGCCGACGAGCCTGCCGCTGAGGAGACCGCGCCGACCGCAGACGCCGCGGGCGAGGAAGGGACCGGCGACCGCACTGCTGGCCCGGAGGCAGCAGGAGCGTCAAGCGCTGCGCCGGCCGCCGACCCCTCCGCGTCCTCGGACCGGTCGGGCGTCTATCTTGAAGCGCCCAACGGAATCTTCATACAAGTTCCGTGGGCATCTTCGTCGCGAGCCCCCGTGGAGGGAGAGACCTACGACGGAGAGGTCCTCGCCTCCGCGGGGTTGAAGGTTGTTGAAGCGCTTGGCGGGAGTGACGAGCCCGAAGAGGAGAAGCTTATTCGCCAGCTCCTGGCCCTTTACCGGGCCAGGCAGGCGAAATTGGAGTCCCGGGAAGCCCTCACCGCCAAGGCTGGAGCAGACTTGGAGAAGCGCGCCGCGGAGCTCCGCGCCGCCAACCAGGCGGCCCTCCGCGACTTGGCGGAGGAGCGCGAAAGGCTTACCGGAGAGCAGCAAGAGTTCCTCCTGGAGAAGGCTGAGGCCGAGGAGCAGCCGCGACAGGTTGGTGAAGAGCTGTCCCGGCGAGAAGGAGCGCTCAACCAGCGGAAGGTCGACCTCGATGCCCACGAGGACGACCTCACCGCCCGGGAGCAGGCCCTTGGCGGGGTCCTAAAGGAGGCAAAAGCTGCCGCCGCCACCGCGGAAACCGCCAAGAAGGATCTTGAGGCCAAGGTGGCGCAGCTGGAGCAGTACCTGAAGGCGAGTGCGGACAGAATCACCGCGCTCAACGTGGAGCGGGAAAAAGATGCCCACACCAACTCTGACCTTCAGGTACGTCTCTCCAAGAAGGGCGACAAGCTCAAAGCCGCCAAGGATTCAATTGTTGACTTGGAGTTGAAGGTCTCCACTTTGACCGATTCACTGGACGCCGCCCGGGATCGCGAGACTAAGCTGAAGGACGAGCTCCGCAAGGAACGAGGCCTGGTGGAGAGCGCCGCCACCTCAGCGAACAACTTCAGCCGGGCGGTGGAGCAATGGACGGACGATCTGGTCGCTTCTGCCGCCAATATCGATAAGGAGTTGATGGCGCTGAGGGTGGATCACCTTGTGTACTCTCCGGACGAGAACCTCCCCCACAGCGCCAAGTTGAGTCTCTTCTTCAGGGGAATCGCGCCGGCGCTTGCATGGCTGCAGGAGAAGCTCCCTGCGCAGCTGGCCGAGGAGTCGCGTCAGCTCTGCGCGGGTACCTTGGAGCGCGTCTTGACAAAGATAGTCTACCGCAACCCTGGCATCAATCTTTACAACGTCCTTCGCAGCTTGCCGGCCGATGCAGATCAGGAGGCGTTGAAGGCGCAGGTCGCCCACATCATCGCCAAGGTGAACAAGATCTCAAGGCGTGAAGGCGACCGCGTAGACTAGGCCTCCTCCTTTCTGTTTCCTTTGCAGCTGCAAAGTGTGTTATGAACATGAATTAATTAGTTATTGCGACAAGTTATCTTTGTAATATATTATCTTATTTCCGAGCAATTGACGCATTGTTATCTCCCTTGATTTTGGTCCTCCACTTTGTATGCTTTTTACCCTACGCTTTTAGGGAACTTGCCGGCAAGGGACCCTTGCTGCGAGCGCTGAGTGGTGGACTCTGAGCAGCCTGCTGGCAAAGGCCTTACCGGCAAGTAACCTTGCCGCAGCTAGTCGCAACGCACTTAGCTTGCTGAGCGAACTCGAAAACGAAGCAAGGGCGCGACACTTGTCGCAGCTCACTTAAGTCGTTGAGCGTACTCGAAAACAAAGTAAGGGTGCGGCTAGCCACGGGTAGGTTCCTCCGCGCACAGGTTTACCATACAAAGTGTGGTTGTTCAAGGAAGATAACTAAAATTTAAAAATTTGAACTGCTCAAATTCTGGTAACTTAGCTTTCATAATCTGTTTGTTTTTTGGCAAGCTTCTCTTTCTTGAACAGCACTCGGTTCACATCTCCACCTCCTTCCCCCCCCGGCAAACTTGTGCGCGAGGAATGTTCCTTCTGCTTAAGAGGGAAAGAAAAAGAGGAGGAGGAAAAACAAGTATGGGGCTTCTTGACCCATTAATGCTTACCGGAGATGTGGGTTGCACAAGATGCCAAACAATGCATGCAAATAACAAAGAAAAGCATGGAAATGGCAAATAGTGCGAAACACAAAAGCTTTACTGATGCACGGGATCTGCGCCCGGCTTTGTACAAAGGTTTTCATGCAACAGCGGCAAGACTCGTACAAAAGATGGTTGCCGGAGCGGATCACGGCAACCACGCCTTATGGGTGAAACTTGCGAAGATGCTCTATGTTCCAGGAATTGCTCACCGGTAAGCCTTCTTCGGTCTCAAGGCGGACAGCTCCGGGCCTTGTGACTTGTCTCACCCGACAAGGGCCTTCCCACTTCGGCGTCAACTTGTTGGAATTCTTGGCGGACTGAACACGCCGAAGAACAAGGTCGCCTTCCTCGAGACTCCTGGCCTTAACCTTGCGGCTATGATAGCGACGCAAGACTTGCTGGTATCGAGCAGCTCGTACAGCAGCCTGGAGACGTTCCTCCTCGAGGAGCAATGCATCATCTTGTCGCAGTTGCTCTTGCTCGAGCTCATCATAAGCGAGCACTCGAGGAGATCCGTATGCGAGTTCCGTGGGGAGAACTGCCTCTGCTCCATAGACAAGAGCAAAGGGTGTCTGTCCGGTGGCTCGACTTGGTGTCGTTCTGATTGACCAAAGAGCCGCCGGCAACTCCTCTATCCAGTTTCTTCCGCACTTGCGCAGCCTGTCGAAGGTTCTTGTCTTGAGTCCGCGCAGCACTTCAGCATTGGCCATCTCCGCTTGACCATTGCTCCTCGGGTGAGCAACAGAAGCGAAACAGACCTTGGCGCCAAGGTCTTGGACGTACTGCATGAAGGTGCGACTTGTAAACTGTGTGCCGTTGTCGGTGATGATCCTGTTAGGGATTCCGAAACGGCAAACAGTTGACCTGAAGAACCTGACTGCTGACTGTGCTGTCACCTTTCTCACTGGTTCCACTTCTGGCCACTTTGTGAACTGGTCGATCGCAACGTACAAGTACTCAAAGCCCCCGACGGCACGGGGGAAGGGGCCGAGGATATCGAGCCCCCAGACCGAGAAGGGCCAGGACAAAGGGATCGTCTGGAGAGCTTGAGCTGGCTGGTGAATTTGCTTGGCATGGAACTGGCACGCTTCACACTTGGTTACTTGTGCAGTTGCATCTTGGAGGGCTTCTTGCCAAAAGAACCCTTGCCGGAATGCCTTCCCGGCAAGTGCCCTTGCGCCAATGTGGTGGCCACATATGCCTCCATGTATTTCTGCCAACAGCTTCTGTCCATCTTCTCTGGAAATGCACTTCAACCTGACACCATTGAGTCTTCTTCTGTACAGTTCGTTATCAACGAACTGGTACATACTTGACTGCCTGGTTATTTTCTCTATCTCTGCTGGGTCGTCGGGAAGTTCTCCAGTTTGCAGAAAACGGACGATCTGCTATGCCCATGCTTGAGCTCGGGGCTCAACGGCAAGGACTAAAGGCATGAGGGCCGCTGCGGGAACCCCAGCTTCTACGGCAAGAACCTCTGGCTCTGCCGGAGCTGATGGTCCCCCGGCAAGCCTGCCGAGGCAAGGCTTGTCGGGAACGCTTGCTTCAACTGTACAGACCCTTGGATCTGCAGGAGCAAACTGTCCCTCATCGTTCTTATTGTTGATCTTGGGGACCTTGGCGGCGGCCTCGGGGAGATCCGCCGGCAAGTAGTCGCCGGAGACCAACTATCTCTTCTTGTGCTGCCCAATTGAGGGTGTAACGGATGGCTGAGTCAGCTTGAGCAAGAAGGTCCCTGGTTCCACAGGTAACTTCATTGCAGCACACTTTGAAAGGCCATCTGCGATATCATTCTGAGCTCTCGGGACATGCTCCATTTGCAGACCTTCAAAGTGTTCTTCAAGCTTCCTCACTTCATCTACATAAGCTTCCATCAAAGGGCTCTGATAACTCTTATTTACTTGTCGGACCACCAACTGAGAATCTCCCCGCACAATCAACTTCTTGATCCCAAGCTCGGCCGCAATCCTGAGGCCGGCAAGCAAGCCTTCATACTCTGCAGTATTGTTTGTCGCTTGTTCCTTGGGAAAGTGCATCTGGACAACATACTTGAGGCGCTCTCCGGTGGGCGCTATGAGTACCACGCCGGCACCGGCGCCTTGCAGCGAGAAGGCACCATCAAAGTACATTACCCATTCACTGCTTGCTTCTTGTACGGGAGCGCTTGTCTCTGGAACATCTTCATCCGGCGTCGGGGTCCATTCTGCTATGAATTCTGCCAAAGCTCTGCTCTGTATGGTTGAAGTACTCTCAAACTTGAGACCAAAGCTCGACAGTTCCAGTGCCCACTCGACGATCCTGCCTGTTGCTTCGGGATTCTGCAATATCCTCTTCAACGGAAAGCGAGTGACCACTGTTATCTCATGTGCTTGGAAGTAATGGCGCAGCTTTCTCGAGGCCATGAGGAGACCGAAAAGCAACTTTTGCACCCCAGAGTATCTCGATCTAGCCCCCTGCAAGAGGGAACTTACGAAATACACTGGGCGCTGCACCATCTTCCTTCGCACTTCTCCTTGCTCCTGCGCAGAGTTGTCCTTGTCGGGGCCAGAGCTCGCCGGTGGAGCCCCCTGCTTGTCGCTGGACTCGCTTGCCGGAGGTGTGGGCTCTTCCTCTGCCTCCCTTTCCGCTACCAACGTAGCACTAACCACTTGATTAGTTGCCGCCAAGTACAGCAGCAACTTCTCTTGTGGTTTAGGTGCGACAAGTATTGGAGTTGAGGACAGGTATCCTTTCAAATCCTGCAGCGCTGCCTCCGCTTCCGGGGTCCATTTCATAGGACCTGCCTTCTTCAAAATTTTAAAGAAAGGCAAGGCGCGTTTTGCGGATTTTGAAATGAACCTGCTGAGGGCAGCCACACAACCAGCAAGTCTCCTTACGTCCTTGACGCGCTTCGGGGCTTCAATCTGCTCGATGGCTTTTATCTTGTCGGGATTGGCTTCAATCCCCCTCTGGGACACAAAGAACCCGAGAAGTTTGCCGGAGGGGACTCCGAAGACGCACTTCTCGGGATTCAACTTGAGCTGGATCTTGCGCAGATTTGCAAATGTTTCTTCCAAGTCTTGGATCACGGTATCTTTGCTCTTGCTTTTGACCACTATGTCATCCATGTAAGCTTCTACATTTCTGTGGATCTGTGGCTCAAAAGCAGTGTGCACCACCCTTGCAAATGTTGAGCCTGCATTCTTCAATCCAAAGGGCATGCGTATGAAACAATATGTGCCACATGGAGTAATGAATGCAGTCTTCTCTTCATCTTCCTTGGCCATGAATATCTGGTGGTAGCCTGAGTATGCATCAAGGAAGGAAAGCAGCTCACATCCAGCGGTTGAGTCAACAATCTGGTCAATGCGCGGCAAGGGAAATGGATCCTTGGGACATGCTTTATTCACATCAGTGAAGTCTATACACAGTCTCCACTTCCCGTTGGCCTTACGCACGACAACTGGATTTGCTAACCACGTAGGATGGATCACGCCTCTAACCAGGCCTGCTGCTTCTAGCTTCTTTATCTCTTCGGCGATGAATTCTTGGCGCTCCACGGCTTACTTCCTGACCTTCTGCTTTACGGGCCGCGCATGAGGACAAACAGCAAGCTTGTGCTCAATTACCTTCCTGGGAACGCCGGGGATGTCAGATGGTTGTCATGCAAACACATCGACATTCGCCCGCAGGAAGGCAACGAGCGCGCTTTCCTATTTGTTGTCAAGTGTAGCACTGATGGTGAAGGTACCACCAGTGCCGTCCTCCTTGGCGGACACCTTCTTGGTTGCCGGTGGAGCGGCCATTCCCTTCTTGCACTTGCCGGTGGAGCTCGATGGAACATCCTCGATGGCAACGCAGCACTCCGAAGAGGTGCGTTTGCCAGAGTGGGCCCCAGAGCACTTGCCGGACTTGGTCTTGGTCTTCTTCCTCTCGGGAGCTTCAGCGGCAAGTGTGTTGCTCTCCGCCGCGGCTGCTGCGTCCCGGTATATCTTGTCGGCGCAGATAAGCGCGTCCTTCTTGTCGCCAGGGACAGAGATGACGCTTATCGGCCCCGGCATCTTGAGTACATTGTAGGCGTAGTGGGAAACTGCCATGAACTTGGCGAGGGCAGGACGTCCAAGTATCCTGTTGTATGGCAATGGGATATCGGCAACATCGAAGGTTATCCTCTCCGTCCTGAAGTTGAGCTCCCCGCCAAAGGTCACTTGCAGAGTAATCTTCCCCTTCGGCTTGCTCCTCCCCGGGTTTATTCCTTGGAACGAACCGGTTTCTTCGAGCTCGCCGTCTGGGATCTGGAGTTTCTTGATCATAGTTGAGGAGATCAAGTTCAGGCCGGCCCTGCCGTCAACCAACATTTTGGTGACCTTGAGGTTGCGGATAGTTGGCGAGACCAACATCGGCAAGCACCCGACCGCCGTTGTGCGGTCAGCGTGATCCTCAAGATCAAAAATGATGGGCGTGCTGGACCACTTCAGGAGCCTGCGTGACTCGACGGGCGGCTCTGCTGCGTTTACTTCCCGCACCCACTGCTTGAGCTGGCGGTAGGAAGCGTACAGAGAGGCGCCTCCGTCGACACACAGAACTTCTGTGGCCTTCTGGAACTCCTGCTCGCTGTTATCTCCTTCCTCCATGTCGTCGTCGTCGTCTTCCTCCTCATCCTTGTCGCGGCCCCGGGGAGGTCGATCACCTTGCCGCTGCTTGGCCTTGCCGCGGCGTCCTCCCCGGCCATTGAATGGCCGCTTCTTGCTTGGCTCTCCTCCGCCACCTTGAGCCTTCTCCTTGTCGCGCCGCTCGTATTCAGCTTTCTGCTGCTCTACGAGGTACTCGACTCGCTTGCAGTTCGAAAGGTTGTGGCCCTTGGTGCGGTGGATCTTGCAATATTGCTTGTCGGAGCCGTCCTGCTTGTCGGCTGCCGCTACAGGGGCAGGCTCCTTGCCGGAGCCGCCAGCCTGTGCCTTCTTGGCGGGAGCCTCCTTGCCGGACTGCTCGACGACTAGCATTTCCTTGCTCTTCTTCTTTCTATTGTTCCGCCGCCGACTCTTCTTTGCCGGGGCGGCATCCTCGCTGTCGCTTCCTCTTGCGCTAGCATCCTCCCCGGGGAGTCTCCTCCCCTCTTCGGCGCGCGCGCACTTGTCAGCCAGAGCGTAGAGCTCGCTGACATCCCGTATCTTGGTCATGGCCATCTCTTCTCGCATGCGACGATTACACACGTTCTGGTGGAACGCGCTGATAACCGCGGCGGGGTGGACGTCGGGGATATTGTGCTGCACGCGACTGAATCGTTGAATGTACTTGCGCAGGGATTCTCCTTCCTTCTGGGCCAAGATGTGGAGATCACTCTCCTAGCCGTGGGGTTTGTGGCCGCCCGTGAAGGCGCCAACAAACTGGTGGCACAAATCCGCCCACGAAGAAATGGAGCCTTCCGGCAAGTGCATAAGCCAAGAACGGACGTTTGTCTTAAGGACCAGCGGGAAGTAGTTGGCCAATATCTTCTCGTCGCGTCCCCCGGCAGCCTGCACCGCGATGGTGTAGATGCTGAGGAACTCCGAGGGGTGCGTCTTGCCGTCGTACTTCTCGGGTACGTCGGGCTTGAAGTTTTTCATGCTGGGCCACTGGACGCGCCGTAGCTCACGGGTAAACGCAGGGCAACCTGCCGCATACGGCAAGTCGCCTGGCTCACCGGGCGCGTGCGTGTCGACAGCGGTCCCAGCGCGCTGATCCGATTGTCGCCGGGCTTCTCGTCGGCGCTCGATTGTCGTCGGAGCATCTTCTTGTCGCTGATCGTCGAGGACTTGGCGCTGGTCCCGACGAGCCCGCGGATCCGACGACGCCGTGGAGTCGTCGTCGATGTTAATCCGGCGGGGAGGCGTCTTCTGCTTCCGCGGCGGGGAGTGCGCGGTGGTTGCACCCCCGGCGGTCTTGTCGCCGTCGGCCTTCGTCTGGTCGACTTGCCGTGGCCGCGATGTCGCCGGCTGCTGCGGCGTGTCGTTGTTGGCGAAGGCGATGAGGCTTTGGATCGTCGCCCTCCAGTCTTCGGCCTTGTCTGCCGCTGGAGGGAAGTCGAGGAGCAGCTGCGCTCTTGCGAGAGCTTCTGCTGGAGAGGAGGGGAGCGGCGGCGAGCGGTGCGAGGAGCGAGATATGCTCGGACTTCTAACAGGGTTAGAAGGAGCAGTCTCCCGCCCCGGCGACCGCACCTTGCTCGTGCCAGGACGATGGCCTTGAGCGTCCCGCGATCCTCCGGTTAGTCCTTGGCCCAGCAAGCGGATGGTACCTCCTGTACCACGGCGCTGCTGGCCTATCGTCTGCTGAGATGGACGTGGTGCGTCTACGGAGACCGAGGCCTTGGAGTTTGCCCGGTCGTCCGCCTTGTCCTTGGACTTGGCGGTGCCGTGAGTTTCCTCGCCGGCGACCACCCTTCCTCCGGCGTCTCCTCCACCCACCGTTGGTTCTGGTGGCGGGGGAATCGACGCAGACGGGCCTGCGACCTCCGAAGCCTTCTTCTTCGGGGCCATGTTGCTGCTGATGAAGTTGATGAAGCTGGAGAGGTTGATGAAGATTGCGCCCGCGTGAGCGCCGGATCAGGTTCGCACAACCTCGACGCCCCCTTCCTGGCACGCCAAAGATGTCGGGGGAAACTGTCCACCACGAGCACCTATGGGACCGGAGCCCCTTGTACGTTGCGGTAAGGGAGCGGAGGGAGCACGAAGAGCGGATCGAGGAGCACACGCGGGCAGTTTACCCAGGTTCGGGCCACGCGGACGCGTAAAACCCTACTCCTGCTTGGATTGTATTGAGTTTGTGAGCTCGGGAGCTTGAAAAGCTAGCTACACCGAGCAAGAGAGCTGTCTAGGTTCCGAACCCCCTCTACGTTGTGCATGGGCCTCCTTTTATAGCTCAAGGGGTCACCGACAGGTATCAACGTAGAGGAGGGCAAAAATGTAACTTTGGTGGTAGTTGTAATAGTGCGGGAACAGTGCATGAACAGTGGATGAACAGTGGTCTTCACCTAACTTTGGCAGTGGGGGACAAGGGCATTAAATGCCCGTCACCGTCGACCCCAAAAGCGCCCGTCCATGCGTCTCCGTTCGCCACGGCGGTAGCCTCGTCACCGTGGAGTGCCACCGCGTCCCCCAGGCTGCACAGCCATCCGCCACGCGTCCCTGGAGGGGCCCCAGGGCGACGCGTGGGCCGATGAGCTGGAGCGCGGGCACACAACGCAGGCTTCCCCCGGCAAGCACCTTGCCGGGGTCTTGGTCTTGCCGGGCCCAGAAGCTTGTCGCTCCCCGGGCCCTGCCGGGGCGCAGGGTGCGCCGAGGCACGTCTCCTGAGATGCAGTCTTCTGGTCTTCCTGGCAAGCTCCTCTTGCCAGGGTCTTGTTTTAATGTGATAATCTTGAGCCTGGTGCGGCCTTCCCGACAAGCTCCACTTGCCGGGGTCTTGATCTTCTGTCTTGTATACTTTGTTTTTGAATGGCTTTATAGGGACCAGAAAGGTTTCCGGCGAGCACGTGGTAAACCCTGCCGCGGGAAGCTGCTATTGCCCGTGCACAAGTTGGGGTACTAAGGTACCCCTATCTTAGTACACTGACAGGCGACGAGGGTGTCTGGTACGTGGACTTTGGCGCGACGGACCACGTGACCACGACAACGACCAGATTCACACCGCAAGCGGTGGAGGTATGGATATTTTTCACACCGGTCAAGGTTCTATTAATTCCCCTACACTTACACGTGATCTAGTTCTTAGAGATGTGCTTCATGTTCCACAAGCTGACAAGAACCTTGCCTCCATGTATCGTTTAGCCACTGACAATAATGTCTTCTTTGAGACTCACCCTCATTATTTTTTCATTAAGGATTGGGCAACGAGGGAACTTCATCATGGTAGATGTGTTGGAGGGCTCTACCCAATTCCATCTGGAGCACTAGGTCGCAAGCGTCGTCAAGTCCACTTCGTCATCAAGCCCTCTTTGGCACGGTGGCATCAACGACTAGGACATCCATCTTTGGTCATCGTCAAAAAAATCGTCAATAAATACAATATTCTTTTGTCTCGTAGTCCAAATAATTAGTATGTGTGTGAAGCTTGCCAATGTGCCAAGAGCCATCCGCTTCCTTATCCCAAGTCAACTAGTGTGTCTCATGCTCCATTAGACCTTCTTTTCAGTGATGTATGGGGTCATGCCCGAGATTCCTTTGGTAGAAAAAAATATTATGTCAGTTTTATTGATGATTATAGCAAGTTCACTTGGGTATATTTCCTTAAATATAAATATGAGGTTTTCTCTATCTTCCAAGAATTTCAGAAACTTGTTGAGCGCCAATTTGATAGGAAAATTCTTTCAGTCCAAAGTGACTGGGGAGGGGAGTATGAGAAACTCAACTCCTTCTTTCGTAGCATTGGGATAGCCCATCATGTGTCTTGTCCTCACGCTCATCAAAAAATGGCTATGCTGAGCGCAAACACTGCCACATTGTTGAAGTTGACCTCTCCCTTTTAGCTCACGCATCCATGCCTCTCAAGTATTGGGATGAAGCCTTTATCACTGCCACTTATCTAATTAATCATCTACCCAGTAGAGTCATTGGCAACTCTACCCATTTAGAGCGATTGTACAAGCAAAAACCCGACTATAACTCTCTCAAAACTTTCAGATGTGCTTGCTATCCTAATTTGTGTCCTTACAATCGCCACAAGCTTGAGTTTCGGTCCATACAATGTGTTTTCGTTGGCTATAGCAACCTTCACAAAGGCTATAAGTGTCTTGAAATTGCCACTGGACGCATCTAAATATCTCGAGATGTTATTTTTGATGAAACTGTCTTTCCTTTTTCCAAACTTCATCCCAACGCCGGCGCCTTGCTTCGTGCAGTAATTGCACTTCTACCAGACTATGATCACGGGGGCGCATTAACTGAACCTGATCATGTGCAAAAATCCAAAGAAAATCCTGATTATGTTGATACTTATGCAAATTTAGGGCGTCATTTTATGTATGAGGAAACAAACAAAGCAGGTGCGGAAGCCCACGCTGATCTGGCTGACAACGGCGGATCCCAGGAAGATTCGCCCGGCAGACCTGCCTCCGCTGATGGCACGAGATCCCAGGCAGATTCTTCACCCGTGCGC
Organism: Secale cereale; assembly: GCA_902687465.1. Classification (NCBI taxonomy): domain Eukaryota; kingdom Viridiplantae; phylum Streptophyta; class Magnoliopsida; order Poales; family Poaceae; genus Secale; species Secale cereale. Next base: position 877,428,597 of record LR738715.1, on the reverse strand, counting down.
GTGACCGCATGTGGGCTGGTGGCCGACAGCCCCGACCAGGTGGATCCCACCGGTCCAGCTGCACCCATGCGCCCATGCGTCGACAGGTGCGCCAGCACAGGCACGGGAGAAGCCTAGTCGCCCGCTGCCACGTCTCGACGGGCCCAGGTGGATCGCGGGAGCGCGGGCGAGTCTCCCAACGCCACGTCTCGGCGGGACCAGGCAGACCGCGGGTGTGCGGACGACCGCACATGTGAGGCCGGATCTGCCTTGGATCAGGAGCCGGCTGGCTCGCTGGTTGCTTTGGATCGCGAGAGGGCCGGATCCTCTGTGGCTGATTCTGCGTCGTCCGGATCGCATGCGCCATCTGCCACAACAATTGCTCTTGTGTCGCCTACGCCCTTCCTTCGACTTACAAGGTCTCGGTCAGGTATTGTCAAAGAAAAACAATACAATGACGGTACAATAAGGTATGACAAATTCAAACATACTATTGTCGCCTACTGCCAATAATGAGTGGAAGGAAGCTATGGATAATGAGTATAATGCACTTATGAAAAATAAGACTTGGCATTTAGTACCACCAGAACATGGGAACAATATCATTGATTGTAAGTGGGTGTACAAAATAAAAAGAAAGTCTGATGGAAACATAGACATGTATAAAGCAAGATTAGTTGCAAAAGGGTTTAAACAGAGGTTCAGAATTGATTATGAAGATACCTTTAGCCCTGTTGTTAAGTCAGCTACTATTCGACTTGTCTTGTGTATTGCAATTTCCAGAGGTTGGAGTTTAAGATAGCTAGATGTCCAGAACGAGTTTCTTCATGGTGTTCTTGAGGAAGAAGTGTTCATGCGGCAACCACCAGGATATGAGAATCAAAGCACACCATAGTATGTATGTAAGTTGGACAAAGCTCTGTATGGTTTGAAACAAGCCCCAAGAGCTTGGTATTCCAAGTTAAGCACGTAGCTAAAAAATCTTGGGTCCACACCGTCTAAGGCAGATACTTCTTTATTCTTTTATAACAAAGGGAATATCACTATCTTTGTGCTTGTTTATGTTGATGATATAATTGTTTCCAGTTCAAGCTCAGATGCCACTACCTGCTTGCTTAAGGATCTGAAGCTAGAATTTGCTCTCAGGGACTTGGGTGATCTTCACTATTTTTTGGGTATAGAGGTAAAGAAAATTAAAGATGGTATACTTCTCTCCCAGGAAAAATATACTACTGATATTCTCAGAAGAGTGGGATTGGAACACTGCTATCCAGTAAGTACACCAATTTCTACCTCAGAGAAGCTTACAGTTGAATGTGGAGAAGCACTTGGGTCAGAAGATGCAACAAATTATAGAAGTGTTGTAGGTGCTTTACAGTATTTAACCCTTACACATCCTGATATTTCCTATTTAGTAAATAAGGTCGGCCAATACTTGCATGCACCCAGAACCACTCATTGGCCTGCAGTAAAGAAAATTCTTAGATATCTCAAATTTTCAGAAAGACTTGGGCTCCAGATTACCAAGTCTTCTTCTATGCTTGTTACTGCTTACTCTGATGCTGACTGGGCAGGATGTGCTGATGACGGAAGGTCTACATGTGGTTTTGTTGTTTTTCTGGGAACAAATCTTGTGTCTTGGAGTGTAAGAAAGCAAGCAACTGTTTCTAGGTCAAGTACAGAAGCTGAATACAAGGCCTTAGCAAATGCTACAGCCGAAGTAATGTGGATACAAACATTACTCGACGAGCTTAGAATTAAAGCTCCACAGGTTGCGAGGTTATGGTGTGACAATATTGGTGCAACCTATCTCTCAGCCAATCCAGTCTTTCATGCACGCACAAAACACATTGAGGTTGATTTTCATTTTGTCAGAGAAAGAGTAGATTGAAAGCTACTGGACATTCGGTTTATACCTACTGGAGATCAACTTACTGATGGATTTACAAAACCTCTCACCATGAGAAGGTTGGAAGAGTTCAAGTACAATCTCAACCTTAGAAAAGTTTCATAACGTTCAGATTGAGGGGGGGTGTTGAAATAGTTGGTTAGCTAGAGATAGAGTTGTATAGGGATATATATCTTGTTTAAACCTTGTACCCTTTCTATCTCTTCTTCTATTATCTCTCCCTCCTTATTCTCCTGTAACGATCGTTCACTGTAACGATCGATCTCTCTCGATCTCGTCTTGTAAGCCACGAAATTGTTTCTATATATATAAGTGCGGCCCGAGCAAAGGGTTCAACGCTTCCAATATCGTTTCACGAGATCAAGTTGTTTAGTACACAGTACACTCAACCCAATACTACCTGCAAACTTGTGTACTTTATAGTTTCTTTCTCTGATGAAGAGAACAATTATATATTCTGGGTGGATAGCATTCCTTGATGCATATCAAATAGAAAAGTAATAGTCCTTTGACGCCAACCACTCTTTTTTCTTCACCACTAACCTAGAAGCCTCGCTTATTTGGCATGTGGGTTGACTCTTTGTTCGTGGAAGATCCATTCATGTCTAAGGCTAACATTCTGCAGAGTTTTGCTAGCATATGAAGAAGAGACAACCTTCCCAGACTTGTCAGACTTCGAGTTTTTCATGATCCTACTCTCAAATTCGTTGAGGAAATTTGAGAATTGTCACTAAATAAATACATGCTATACAAAAGACAATCACCATTGCCAACGAGTGCTCGCATGGAACATAGCCGCCACTAGACTAGGAGCCACACAACCACCAGATCAGTGCCAAGCCTTCTGTACGGAGCACTATGCCGACCTGAGCAAGAAGGATGATCCTCTCGATCTCATTCCAGTTGTGGAGCCGAGCCAACCGCCGGACCTGAGCAGCTACTAGGGAGCCGCACCTCATATCAATGCTGATGTTCTTGGTGCCATCACTGCTACACCAGAATGCTGCCGCGGTTGCTACACCTCGCAGCCAACACATATGCACTAGGATCCAAGCCGTTGCGCTAGAACGGATCCGCCGCAAACACTAATGAGCCTCGGGTCAGTGCTGTAGTTGGAGAACGCCACCGCCGCTACCGTAAAACGTTGTACAACCTCTAAACATCAGAGGCCCCGCCATCCACCATGGGGCTTTGCTTAGTGTCAATCGGTGGTAAGGGAGGACGATGGGAGAGAGCGGTGGTAGGAAAATCTAATCTTATCGCCAACTGTGTTGTCTGCTACAGACGACGCGGGGACATTTATGTGAAGTATTTCTGCGCTCGACACTCTGCTCTAGGTCAATGGCACCTTGCCATCCTTGGAGCACACCGGGATCCGGGGGCTTGCCGCGGCTGCGCGCCCTGCACAACACACAACGAAAAAAATCACATCAACATGCAAACATGCATGAGAATTTGCATTCTATTATTCTATTATGCTATTTATATTTAATAAACATTTTTCAACTATACAACAAACAAACACAATAAATCATATGTATTTTTTTATTTATAGTTCTCATATTATTCCCCGGCATAGTTATGTTACACGCAGTCAAATTTCATTAAAATATATTGCAAAAAAAAATATCGCAACAATGTGCAGAGTATCATCTAGTTTATTAAGCAATGGTGGAAACCGGGGTACACAATGCCAATTACGCAGGCAGGAGGAAAACCTTGATCATCTGCCCTCTGGCATGCTTTGTCTAGAATGTGCTAAATGCGTTTTTAGTCTTCCCCTATCTTTCCATGGATGTTTCAGAACTGCTGGAATATTGGATAAATAAGTTTGCCAGAGTGACCAGAAAATTAGTGCTAGTACGCGTTGCTGCAGTTCCGCAGACTATCTAAAACACGCAAAATGATGCTCGTTTCTGGCACACACAAAAAACTGCATGATGCCTGTGTTGGGATCAACTATTTTGATATTGGATTCACTATTGGCCCCTTTGCGAGAAAGGAGGTAAACAAAAATCTCTTGCGGTTGGGAGTAAGACTGTCTGAAAACCCAACAAATGAAGTGGTTGAGGCTACTAATGCTTGATAGTTGATCTCTGACTAGTTGTCTGGTGTTATAGTTTCTGCTTTTGCCTGGATGTAGAGTTTTTTGCCTTAGTCGTCGTTATGTTAGTGGCGTAGCTAGCCCAATAAGCCAGGGTGGTCCATCAATAGAAATATTTACATAAGTTCATTTATATTTTCAAAGAAATATATTTTCTACTACACTATATACAAACTATAGGGAAATTCCAGGGTGGTCCATGGACCACCCTGGCCACCCCCTAGCTACGCCACTTATGTTGCATCGGTGGTTGGTACATTGCAGTTGACCAGCTGTGAGGTGCTTCTGCAATAAGTGGCAGGGGTGCTAGCACATTTTGGTCTGTTGCCGGTATTGGCTGTGTTCGGCGGCTGTTTAGCTAGTTTGTGCTGCTTGTTTCGATGTTGCTTCAAGTTTGCTGTTGCAAAGGGTCTTTTTATTTCCCTTAATGGAAATTTGTGAGATAGGACTCACGGGAGGCTTTGAACAGGATCACTAATGACTCAATTGATAGATCGATCTTCTCTTCACTGGTGAAGGAAATCAAGCTTCTGAGGAATCTTCGTAGTACTACTTTTAGTTATGTTCGTCGTAGTCAAAATAATGTTAGTAATTTTTTGGCCAAGTTTGCTAGAACTAAGAGTAGAACAGTAGTTTGGCTTATAACTTTGTAATGCAGACTGTGGACTTCCCACTTGACTAATACAAAGTTTCACCCGCAAAAAAGAAAAGAAAAGAGAGAGGACCTTGCCTGAAACAGAATACAAAAACACTATGGATATGAATTAATTTAATTTACCACAAAGCCAACATATCATCACGTAAGATCAAATTGAAAACAGCCAAGCGTACATGGTGTCATAATATATCTAGGATAACTCAGCTGCATTGGTATTTATATACACTTGTAATTTGCACTAGTAGTCTCGGACAGACGTCAATGGTTCACGAAATAAAAGGCAAAGTCATAATCTAGTAGCTAACAAAAAAGTAGTACTAACATCACACACTTGTTGAAGTATCCCCCGGTATTATTTACTCAAAATCTTTATGGCCAAAAACGAAGCCAAGCTTATTTCTCGATGGCGACGGAGACGTTGCCGCTGGTAACGGAGTTTTTGGTGAGGACGGTGGGCAGTTCGACGTTCTTGCCCTTCTTGGGGGTCGATCTGTAGTAGTAAAAGTACAGGATCAACTGGATGAGGCCGAATATTGCACCGAGGCCATTGGGGATCTGCAAAGAATTTAAAGAGGGCATAACAGTTAGAAAGATCCGTGGTAAGGAATTCTTGATTGTATGTCTGGCTGGGTTTGCGACTTCTTTTTCTGATGTCTATGTGTATGCGTATGTACATACCGTGATGTAGATGTCAAACTTGATGAGCGCATAGCCTGTCCAGCAGCAGCCGTTTAGGAAGTTCACCAGAGACAGGAAGAATGGCATGTACTCCACACTCTTGGTCCTGACCACTTTACCCTGCAAGCAAGCAGTACAATATTAGTACTTTCATCTTAATATTTTTGAGTCATATTTGTATACTCGTTAGTTGTTTATAAAAAGTCCGTAATTAACAAGCAGCCTGAGCTAGTAATTCACCCTGTCAAGGAAGTTTACTATTGAGGTGGAAATAAACCGTAGGCTTTTGTGATTAAACATATATATGATGTAGCATCTTGTACAAGAACTTGGGTCAGTTCAGACCTTTTCTTTTAACAGGGTTTTGGCATGAACGTTAAAACATGAAAGGTGGGTGCATCTTTTAGATGGACATCGATTTTCAAGCATAATCAACAACAAACAAGGTGTACTACTTTTTATTTTTGAGGGAACAAGGTGTACTACTTCTTCACAAATTAAGATCTGACAAAAGCATCTACTAGAACTTTAACAATAAGTAATAGCCATGTTTTTTCTAGACAACGCATCATTAGTTCATTACCACACCATACGTGCACAACGCAGATCAATTAGCCACCTGAACTAACAAAGTAAAGTGGTAATCAAAGAGTGGGTCTGGCGATCCATAAGTTGAAGTGGGGTACGTACCATGATGGTGAGTGGGGAGGCGTACATGATCGAGCCGAAGATGACACAGAGGATGCCTACGATCATGGAGCGCTTCTCATGGGTGTGGGCGCCGAGGAGCACGCCGGTCACCACGGCAGCCATGAAGGCCGCCTCAAGAGCGAGCACGCCGAGCATCTTCAACTGCACGCACAGCACATGGCATATGGGTTAGGGGCTGGAGGATCTTCTGTACAGAAACTAAAGCCCGAAAAGAGACAGTAGGCCGGATGAGGGGGCATTAGGAGGGTTGCACGTACGTACCCTTGTGTTCTTGGCCGCGTAGATCATGAAGATGATGATGTAGGCGCCCTCGATGACGAGGCCGATGCCGTTGATGGTGAGGACGAGGGTGCTGTTGGGGTGGACGATGGGGAGCCCGTAGAAGAACCAGAGCAGGCAGTTCATGAGCGTAGCCAGGTATGGGTCCGGCTTGAACTCCTCCACGTCCTTGGCCTTGTAGATTCGCCAGAACGTCGGCCTGCGTACGCACAAGCAGAAAACGAGCGTCAGATTCATGCCCTAGCGATCACCTTCCAAACATGTATACATACAGACTAGACGAGAGGAGGAGGAGCAGAGGGCTTACACGGGGGCGAGGAAGAGGCCGAAGGAGATGACATTGCCGATGATGCCGACGATGTTGCGGGCCACGTCGGCGGAAACCATGATGCTCAGCTAGGCCGATCGATCGTCGGGAACACAACTCGATTGCTCCGGGGATAATACGACTTGAGGAAGGTTGGTTGTGATTTGTTTGGGGCGTGGGTGGCCGAGCTTATATATATAGTAGGGGGTTCGCCCAAGTTATATCCGATGAGGATATTGTTAAGGATGGCCAAACCTTTTGATTTGTGTGCAGACCTTATCGAACTCCCTCTCTGGCCGTGCTCCCATACAACGGCCCGCCGTGTCAATTTCTTCCTCATCACCCAGCCAAAGAAGGATCACCCAGCTAGCTCCTCTTCCACGTAACAACTCCTACTCGATCGGACAACCCTCCGACAGTCGTACGCAAACAAACAACCCTAATAAGAGCGAAACACATCAAAAAAATAGAGCAAAACTTACCCCTAAAAGAAAAAGGGAAATAGAGCCAAACACATAAAAAAAGAAGCAGAAATACTATTGAGCGAACGTTCGCTCACCTGGACACGGGCGTGACACAATGCCAGCCGTCCGGTCACACACATGAATGATGTGGCAGCTGTAGTTCGCTAAGTTGTCCAGCCACTCGACAACAACCTTGTCACCTGATTTTGATCGAACGATAAGTTGTTATCGTCACTTCCTCTCTTTCATTACATGAAAAACCGCGTAAGTCAAGTACAAAGACTACACTGCAAAGGCTAAATTCACCTCAGCAAAATGTTGCCGTGTGTTACACTTGACAAAGAGGACTCGGCGTACTCAGCATAAGTGTTATTTGTCAGGTACTCAGAAAAGGTTTGCCATGTAAAAATAAGCAACTCACTGCAAAATGATGGCTTATGGCGGCTGGCCGGTGAAAATGGAGGTATATAAGCCGAGTGGAGACACTCGGCTTTCACCCAAACAGGGGTCAACCGGATCACCGCGTGCCCCAGGCAATAAGTCGAGTTTCCACTGGACAGCTCATGGTGCATAGACCGGAAAGTTTCAGTGAAGGTCGAGCTACACGGTAGCTCTTATCCAGCCCGTCTACTCGCATCAAGATCTGTGCTTCACGTGACCATCTCCTGCCCGCACCAGCTTCATTAGCATAGTTGACCGGCCCCACTCTTCCTCATTCTCTCGTTTGGGAACGGACAAACAACTAGTACCCTGGTGCGCATGGGCCCGACCACATGCATGCTCGGTCTCTCTCTGAAACTCTCTTTCCTCACGTCTCTGTCTCTCAGAATCTCTCTCACATGAAGCACCTCATGCTTAGGGCCTGTTTGGTTCCAATAAGTCACCTGACTTATAAGTCAGGTGACTTAAAATCGGTGACTTATAAGTCACGCCTGTTTGGTTGTCACCTGACTTATAAGTCACCTGACCACATCTTCCCACCCTATTATTTAGAATCAAAAGCTGAAAAGATGGTAGGACCCATGCAAAAGGGGGTGACTTATAAGTTTTATGTTGAGGTGGAGCAACTTATGACTTATAAGTTGGGGTGACTTATAAGTTGGGTCTGTTTGGCACAATAAGTCACTTTTTGCACTTTTCGACTTATTAGTTGGTGACTTATTTGGAACCAAACAGACCCTTAGTCTTCTCTCAGATACAGGTCTCTTTTTTTGCGGGTGGAGAAACATGTTCTGATGTAGGATGGAACCCTAATCAGCAGATCTTTCACGAACGGAGGTTATCCCACAACAAACACGGAGAATACAAGGAGGAAATGGAGGAAAACACGAGGGGAAACACTCAAATCAACACGAATACGGTCACACAAGTGCTAGATCCACGATACACATCGAGATACACGGTCCATAGTCAACGATGGTGGTACAAAGATAGTCTTCTCCCGGAGGAGGTCTTGAGTATCCCTTGGGATCTTCTCCTATGCGGAGGTTTTGAATCCGAGGTGGATCTTCTCCGAAGAGGCCGCGGTCTCGTAGGAGAGAATCCACAGAGGTCTGTAATGAGCTATCCAAAAGCTACCTCCCAAAGGAGGGAAGTCAACGAGTATATATTACATGAGTAGGCGCCGTCGGGGCGGACGTCCGCTGGTTACCGGACGTCCGGAGGTTCCGGAGGGACCGGACGTCCGGTAATCCTCGGATTTCCGCTATTTAGCTTCTGTGGTCGGGGTCACGGACGTCCGGTGGCTTCCGGTCGTCCGGTCGTCTGGGAGTGGCCAGACGTCCGGTGGCTTCCGGTCGTTCGGTGCCTGGAAGTCGCCGGTCGTCCGGTGTTGGTCGGACGTCCGGTGCCTGTAGCATCTTCAGCCTTCCTTCTTCTTGTCCCGTGTACTCGTCGAACTTGTCGTCTTGACCGTTGTGCAGAGCTGTCCCGTGGCCTTCACCCAAGTACCTGAGTATGCACAGAGTTTCTGATGAGGGTAGAAGCCATGTCTCATGTATATCAGAAGGATTTAGAGCAAGGAGTGAAGTCACCTCGGTCTCGAGAGCTCTTGCACGGGCTCGAGTCATTGGTCCTTTGGGCACTTGATGAGGCGATGAAGGGTCCATGGGGATGACCTTAGGATGCTCCGCATCATCTCCCCTCCCTTGGGAAAGATCCGACCTCGGATCGAAATATTCATCACCATGGAAAGGAGATAGGTCCTTGATGTTGAAAGTATCGCTCACGGAGTACTTGTCTCGTGGGATGTCGATCTTGTAGGCGTTGTCGTTGTAGCGTGCTAGCACCTTGAAGGGTCCGTCGGCGCGAGGTAGTAGTTTGGACTTGCGCTCGTGTGGGAAACAGTCCTTGCGAAGATGAAGCCAAACGAGATCTCCCGGTTGGAACACCATTGGTGCCTTGTTGACGTTGAGCTTGTTGGCGAGACGATGGACTTGTCGCTCGATCATTGCCCTTGTATCTTCGTGCACCTTCTTGAGATAGCTTGCTCGTGCACTTGCGTCCATGTTGATGCGCTCTTGTAGAGGTAGAGGTAGGATGTCCAATGGGGACAACGGGTTGAAACCGTAGACGACCTCGAAGGGGGACTTGCCGGTTGTTGAGTGTCTTGCGCGGTTGTAGGCGTACTCGGCGATGGGCAAACATTGCTCCCATTCCTCGATGTTCTTCTTGATCAACACGCGAAGAAGCGTCGAAAGCATGCGGTTCGTCACCTCCGTTTGGCCGTCCGTTTGTGGATGGTACGCCGAAGAGAAGAGTAGCTTGATTCCGAGCTTGGCACATATGGTTTTCCAAAAACTTGACGTCCCGGTCCGACATGATCGTTTTGGGCACGCCGTGTAGACGAATTATCTCCCTACAAAATAGATTTGCAACATGTGAAGCATCGTCGATCTTGTTACAAGGAATGAAATGAGCCATTTTAGAGAATCTATCTACCACGACAAGCACAGAATCTTTGCCATTTTGAGTCCTAGGCAAGCCAAGTATAAAATCCATGCTTATGTCTTCCCATGGATGGTATGGAATAGGAAGTGGCATGTAAAGACCATGAGATTGAGTTTTGGACTTAGCTTTGCGGCATGTAGAACATCGGTTGGTGAGGCGTGAGACGTCACGGAGCATCTTGGGCCAAAAATAGTTCTTAGAGAGGGTAGCAAACGTCTTGTCGCGTCCAAAGTGTCCCATGAGTCCTCCTCCATGCGATTCCTGCAAAAGGAGCAAACGAAGCGAAGACTCGGGAATGCAAAGTTTGTTAGCTCTCATAAGATATCCATCCTTGATGTAGTAACGTTCCCAAGAAGTGTGAGTCAAACACTTAGCATAAGGATTTGCAAAGAAAGGATCATGCTCATATAAATCTTTTATGTGCTCAAAGCCAATCACATTCAACTCAAGTTGTGTTACAAGCATGCATTTGCGTGAAAGCGCGTCCGCCACAACATTTTCTTTGCCCTTTATGTATTTGATGACATAAGGAAAAGACTCAATGAACTCAATCCATTTAGCATGACGCTTGTTCAACTTAGTTTGACCCTTGAGATACTTGAGAGTCTCATGGTCCGTATGAAGAATGAATTCATGAGGTTTAAGATTGAAGGAAATATGCCCTAGAGGCAATAATAAAGTTGTTATTTATATTTCCTTATATCATGATAAATGTCTTTTATTCATGCTAGAATTGTATTAACCGGAAACTTAGTACATGTGTGAATACATAGACAAAACAGTATGTCCCTAGTATGCCTCTACTAGACTAGCTCATTGATCAAAGATGGTTATGTTTCCTAACCATAGACATGAGTTGTCATTTGATCAACGGGATCACATCATTAGGAGAATGATGTGATGGACAAGACCCATCCGTTAGCATAGCACTATGATCGTTTAGTTTAACTGCTATTGCTTTCTTCATGACTTATACATGTTCCTATGACTATGAGATTATGCAACTCCCGAATACCGTAGGAACACCTTGTGTGCTATCAAACGTCACAACGTAACTGGGTGATCATAAAGATGCTCTACAGGTGTCTCCCAAAGTATTCGTGGTGTTGGCATAGATCAAGATTAGGATTTGTCACTCCGAGAGTCGGAGAGGTATCTCTGGGCCCTCTCGGTAACACACATCACAATAAGCCTTGCAAGCAAAAGACTAATGAGTTAGTCACGAGATGATGTGTTACGGAACGAGTAAAGAGACTTGCCGGTAACGAGATTGAACTAGGTATAAAGATACCGACGATCGAATCTCGGGCAAGTAACATACCGTTTGACAAAAGGAACAACGTATGTTGTTATGCGGTTCTGACCGACAAAAGATCTTCGTAGAATATGTAGGAGCCAATATGAACATCCAGGTTCCGCTATTGGTTATTGACCGGAGATGAGTCTCGGTCATGTCTACATAGTTCTCGAACCCGTAGGGTCCGCACGCTTAACGTTTGATGACGATCGGTATTATGAGTTTATGAGTATTGATGTACCGAAGGTAGTTCGGAGTCCCGGATGAGATCACGGACATGACGAGGAGTCTCGAAATGTCCGAGACATAAAGATTGATATATTGGATGGCTATATTCGGACACCGGAAGTATACCGGAAAAGTTTCGGATTTATCGGGAATGCCGGAGGGGGTTACCTGAACCCCCTACGAGAGGGGATGGTCCATAGTGGGCCTAAAGGGAAAGAGAGAGGCAGCCCATAGGGCTGGCCGGCGCCCCCACCTAGGAATCCTAGTTGGACTAGGATTGGGGGGGCGCCACCTCTCCTATTCCTTTCCCCCTTCTTCCTTTCGGTGAATCCTACTAGGAATAGGATTGCAATCCTATTCCTAGTAGGACTCCTTCCCTAGCCGCACCAGGAGAGGTTGACCGGCCTCCCTCCCTTGCTCCTTTATATACGGGGGCAGGGGGGCACCCAAATACACACAAGTTGAATTGTTTTAGCCGTGTGCGGTGCCCCCCTCCACAGAATCACACCTCGGTCGTACCGTCGCGAAGCTTAGGAGAAGCCCTGCGCCGGTGAACACATCATATCCGTCACCACGCCGTCGTGCTGACGAAACTCTCCCGTGAAGCTCAACTGGATCAAGAGCTCGTGGGACGTCATCAAGCTGAACGTGTGCTGAATGCGGAGGTGCCGTACGTTCGGTGCTTGATCGGTTGGATCGCGAAGAAGTTCGACAACATCAACCGCGTCACTTGACGCTTCCGCTCCCGGTCTACGAGGGTACGTAGACACACTCTCCCCTCTCGTTGCTATGCATCTGGTAGATAGATCTTGCGTGATCGTAGGAAAATTTTAAAATACTACGTTCCCTAACAGTGGTATCAGAGCCAGGTTTATGCGTAGATGATATGCACGAGTAGAACACAATGAGATTGTGGACGATACTAGTCATACTGCTTACCAGCATGTCATACTTTGCTTCGGCGGTATTGTGAGATGAAGCGGCCCGGACCGACATTACGCGTACGCTTACGCGAGACTGGTTTCACCGTTACGAGCACTCGTTGCTTAAAGGTGACTGGCGGGTGTCTGTCTCTCTCACTTTAGCTGAATCAAGTGTGGCTACGCCCGGTCCTTGTGAAGATTAAAACATCACATACTTGACGAAACATCGTTGTGGTTTTGTATGCGTAGGTAAGAACGGTTCTTGCTAAGCCCGTAGCAGCCACGTAAAACTTGCAACAAACAAAGTAGAGGACGTCTAACTTGTTTTTGCAGGGCATGCTGTGATGTGATATGGTCAAGACATGATGAGTTATACGGTTTTGTATGAGATGATCATGTTTTGTAAAGTTATCGGCAACTGGCAGGAGCCATATGGTTGTCGCTTTATTGTATGAAATGCAATTGCCATGTAATTGCTTTACTTTATCACTAAGCGGTAGCGATAGTCGTGGAAGCAATAGTTGGCGAGACGACAATGATACTACGATGAAGATCAAGGTGTCAAGCCGGTGACGAAGGTGATCATGACGGTGCTTTGAAGATGGAGATCAAAAGCACAAGATGATGATGGCCATATCATGTCACATATTTTGATTGCATGTGATGTTTATCTTATTATGCTTCTTATTTTGCTTAGAACGACGGTAGCATTATAAGATGATCCCTTACTAAATTTCAAGGTATAAGTGTTCTCCCTGAGTATGCACCGTTGCGAAAGTTCATCGTGCCGAGACACCACGTGATGATCGGGTGTGATAAGCTCTACGTTCAAATACAACGGGTGTAAGCCAGTTTTGCACACGCAGAATACTCGGGTTAAACTTGACGAGCCTAGCATATACAGATATGGCCTCGGAACACTGGAGACCGAAAGGTCGAGCGTGAATCATATAGTAGATATGGTCAACATAAGATGTTCACCATTGAAACTACTCCATCTCACGTGATGATCGGACATGGTTTAGTTGATTTGGATCACGTGATCATTTAGATGACCGGAGGGATGTCTATCTAAGTGGGAGTTCTTAAGTAATATGATTAATTGAACTTTAATTTATCATGAACTTAGTCCTGGTAGTATTAGCATATCTATGTTATAGATCAATAGCTCGCGATGTTGCTCCCCGTTTATTTTTCATATGTTCCTAGAGAAAACCAAGTTGAAAGATGTTAGTAGCAATGATGCGGAATTGTTCCGTGATCTGAGGATTATCCTCATTGCTGCACAGAAGAATTATGTCCTTGATGCACCGCTAGGTGACAGACCTATTGCAGGAGCAGATGTAGACGTTATGAATGTTTTGACAAAAGCTCGATATGATGACTACTTGATAGTTTAGTGCTCCATGCTTTACGGCTTATAATCGGGACTTCAAAAACGTTTTGAACGCCACGGAGCATATAAGATGTTCCAAGAGTTGAAATTAGTATTTCATACTCATGCCCGTGTCGAGAGGTATAAGACTTCTGACAGTACTTTGCCTACAAGATGGAGGAGAATAGCTCAACTAGTGAGCATGTGCTCAGATTGTCTGGGTACTACAATTACTTTAATCAAGTGGGAGTTAATCTTCCAGATAAGATAGTAATTGACAAAGTTCTCTAGTCACTATCACCAAGTTAGTAGAACTTTGTGATGAACTATAATATGCAAGGGATGACGAAAGGAATTCCCAGCTCTTCGCGATACTGAAGTAGGCGAAGGTAGAAATCATGAAAAAGCATCAAGTGTTGATGGTTAACAAGACCACTTGTTTCAAGTAAAGGGCAAAAGGATAGAAAGGGAACTTCAAGAAGAATGACAAGCAAGTTGTCACTCCCGTGAAGAAACCCAAAGCTAAACTCAAGCCTGAAACAAGTGCTTATACTGCAAAGGAAATGATCACTAAAAGTGGAACTGCCCTAGATACTTGGCGGATAAGAAGGATGGCAAAGTGAACAAATGTATATTTGATATACAAATTATTGATGTGTATTTTACTAGTGTTCATAGCAACCCCTCGGTATTTGATATTGGTTCAGTTGCTAAAGAGTAGTAACTCAAAATGGGAGTTGCATAATGAACATAAACTAGTTAAAGGATGAAGTGACAATGTGTATTGGAAGCAGTTCCAAGATTGATATGATCATCATCGCACACTCCCTATACTTTCGGGATTAGTGTTGAACCTAAATAACTGTTATTTGGTGTTTGTGTTGAGCATGAATGTGATTTGATCATGTTTATTGCAATACGGTTATTCATGTAAGTTAGAGAATAATTGTTGTTCTGTTTACATGAATAAAACCTTCTATGGTCATACACCTAATGAAAATAGTTTGTTGGATCTCGATCGTGTGATACACATATTCATAATATTGAATCCAAAAGATGCAAGGTTAAAAATGATAGTGCAACTTATTTGTGCCACTGCCGTTTAAGTCATATTGGTGTAAAACGCATGAAGAAACTCCATAATGATGGACTTTTGGAATCACTTGATTATGAATCACTTGATGCTTGCGAACCATGCCTCATGGGCAAGATGACTAAAACTCCGTTCTCCGGAACTATGGAGCGAGCAACAGATTTGTTGGAAATCATACATACTGATGTATGTGGACCAATGAGTGTTGATGCTCGCGGCGGGTATCGTTATTTTCTGACCTTCACTGATGATTTGAGCAGATATAGGTATATCTACTTAATGAAACACAAGTCTGAAACATTTGAAAAGTTCAAAGAATTTCAGAGTGAAGTAGAGAATCATCGTAACAAGAAAAATAAAGTTTCTACGATCTGATCGTGGAGGAGAATATTTGAGTTACGAGTTTTGGTATTCATTTGAAACAATGTGGAATAGTTTCACAACTCACGCCACCTAGAACACCACAGCGTAATGGTGTGTCCGAACGTCGTAACCGTACTTTATTGGATATGGTGCGATCTATGATGTCTCTTACCGATTTACCACTATCGTTTTGGGTCATGCATTAGAGACAGCTGCATTCACGTTAAATAAGGGCTTCATCTGAATCCGTTGAGACAACGCCTTAAGAACTGTGGTTTGGCAAGAAACCAAAGTTGTTGTTTCTTAAAGTTTGGGACTGCGATGCTTATGTGAAAAAGTTTCAACATGATAAGCTCGAACCCAAACCGGAGAAGTAAATCTTCATAGGATACCCAAAAGAGACTGTTGGGTACACCTTCTATCACAGATCCGAAGGCAAAATATTCGTTGCTAAAAACGGATCCTTTCTAGAAAAAGAGTTTCTCTCGAAAGAAGTGAGTGGGAGGAAAGTAGAACTTGATGAGGTAATTATACCTTCTCCCATATTGGAAAATAGTACATCACAGGAAATTGCTCCAGTGATTCCTACACCAATTAGTGAGGAAGTTAATGATAATGATCATGAAACTTCGGATCAAGTTTCTACTGAACGTCGTAGATCAACCAGAGTACGTTCCGCACCAGAGTGGTACGGCAACCCAGTTCTGGAAATCATGTTACTAGACCATGATGAACCTACGAACTATGAGGAAGCGATGATGAGCCCAGATTCCGCAAAATGGCTTGAAGCCATGAAATCTGAGATGGGATCCATGTATGAGAACAAAGTGTGGACTTTGGTTGACTTGCCCGATGATCGGCAAGCCATCGAAAATAAATGGATCTTCAAGAGGAAGACCGACGCAGACGGTAATATTACTGTTTACAAAGCTCGACTTGTTGCAAAAGGTTTTCGACAAGTTCAAGGAGTTGACTACGATGAGACTTTCTCACCTGTAGCGATGCTTAAGTCTGTCCGAATCATGTTAGCAATTGCCGCATTTTATGATTATGAAATCTGGCAAATGGATGTCAAAACTGCATTCCTAAATGGATATCTCAAAGAAGAGTTGTATATGATGCAACCAGAAGGTTTTGTCGATCCAAAAGGTGCTAACAAAGTATGCAAGCTCCAGCGATCCATCTATGGACTGGTGCAAGCATCTCGGAGTTGGAATATACGCTTTGATGAGGTGATCAAATCATATGGTTTTATACAGACTTTTGGAGAAGCCTGTATTTACAAGAAGTGAGTGGGAGCACTACAACCTTTCTGATAAGTATATGTGAATGACATATTGTCGATCAGAAATGATGTAGAATTTTCTGGAAAGCATAAAAGAGTGTTTGAAAAGAATTTTTCAAAGAGAGACCTCGGTGAAGCTGCTTACATATTGAGCATCAAGAATCTATATAGATAGATCAAGACGCTTGATAAGACTTTCAATGAGTACATACCTTGATAAGATTTTGAAGTAAGTTCAAAATGGATCAGTCAAAGAAGAAGTTCTTGCCTGATTTGTAAGGTGTGAAGTTGAGTAAGACTCAAAGCCAGACCACGGCAGAAAAATATAGAGAGAATGAAAGTCATTCCCTATGCATCAGCCATAGGTTCTATAAAGTATGCCATGCTGTGTACAAAACACGTTGTGTACCTTGCCAAGAGTTTGACAGGGAGGTACAATAGTGATCCAGGAGTAGATCACTATACAGCGGTCAAAATTATCCTTAGTAATTGGATGACTAAGGAAATATTTCTCGATTATGGAGGTGATAAAGAGTTCGTCGTAAAGGGTTACGCCGATGCAAGCTTTGACACTAAATTCAGATAACTCTAAGTATCAATCTGGATGCATATTGAAAGTGGGAGCAATTAGCTAGAGTAGCTCCATACAGAGCATTGTAGACATAGAAATTTGCGAAATACATAGGGATCTGTATATGACAGACCCATTGACTAAACTTCTCTCACAAGCAAAACATGATCACACCTCATTACTCTTGGGTATTAATCACATAGCAATGTGAACTAGATTATTGAATCTAGTAAACCCTTTGGGTGTTGGTCACATGGTGATGTGAACTATGGGTGTTATTCACATAACGATGTGAACTATCGGTATTAAATCACATGGTGATGTGAGCTAGATTATTGACTCTAGTGCAAGTGGGAGACTGAAGGAAATATGCCCTAGAGGCAATAATAAAGTTGTTATTTATATTTCCTTATATCATGATAAATCTCTTTTATTCATGCTAGAATTGTATTAACCGGAAACTTAGTACATGTGTGAATACATAGACAAAACAGTATGTCCCTAGTATGCCTCTACTAGACTAGCTCATTGATCAAAGATGGTTATGTTTCCTAACCATAGACATGAGTTGTCATTTGATCAACGGGATCACATCATTAGGAGAATGATGTGATGGACAAGACCCATCCGTTAGCATAGCACTATGATCGTTTAGTTTAACTGCTATTGCTTTCTTCATGACTTATACATGTTCCTATGACTATGAGATTATGCAACTCCCGAATACCGTAGGAACACCTTGTGTGCTATCAAACGTCACAACGTAACTGGGTGATCATAAAGATGCTCTACAGGTGTCTCCGAAAGTATTCGTGGTGTTGGCATAGATCAAGATTAGGATTTGTCACTCCGAGTGTCGGAGAGGTATCTTTGGGCCCTCTCGGTAACACACATCACAATAAGCCTTGCAAGCAAAAGACTAATGAGTTAGTCACGAGATGATGTGTTACGGAACGAGTAAAGAGACTTGCCGGTAACGAGATTGAACTAGGTATAAAGATACCGACGATAGAATCTCGGGCAAGTAACATACCGTTTGACAAAAGGAACAACGTATGTTGTTATGCGGTTCTGACCGATAAAAGATCTTCGTAGAATATGTAGGAGCCAATATGAACATCCAGGTTCTGCTATTGGTTATTGACCGGAGATGAGTCTCGGTCATGTCTACATAGTTCTCGAACCCGTAGGGTCCGCACGGTTAACGTTTGATGACGATCGGTATTATGAGTTTATGAGTATTGATGTACCGAAGGTAGTTCGGAGTCCCGGATGAGATCACGGACATGACGAGGAGTCTCGGAATGTCCGAGACATAAAGATTGATATATTGGACGGCTATATTCGGACACCGGAAGTATACCAGAAAAGTTTCGGATTTATCGGGAATGCCGGAGGGGGTTACCGGAACCCCCTACGAGAGGGGATGGTCCATAGTGGGCCTAAAGGGTGAGAGAGAGGCAGCCCATAGGGCTGGCCGGCGCCCCCACCTAGGAATCCTAGTTGGACTAGTATTGGGGGGGCGCCACCTCTCCTATTCCTTTCCCCCTTCTTCCTTTCGGTGAATCCTACTAGGAATAGGATTGCAATCCTATTCCTAGTAGGACTCCTTCCCTAGCCGCACCAGGAGAGGTTGGCCGGCCTCCCTCCCTTGCTCCTTTATATACGGGGGCAGGGGGGCACCCAAATACACACAAGTTGAATTGTTTTAGCCGTGTGCGGTGCCCCCCTCCACAGAATCACACCTCGGTCGTACCGTCGCGAAGCTTAGGAGAAGCCCTGCGCCGGTGAACACATCATATCCGTCACCACGCCGTCGTGCTGACAAAACTCTCCCGTGAAGCTCAACTGGATCAAGAGCTCGTGGGACGTCATCAAGCTGAACGTGTGCTGAACGCGGAGGTGTCGTACGTTCGGTGCTTGATCGGTTGGATCGCGAAGAAGTTCGACAACATCAACCTCGTCACTTGACGCTTCCGCTCCCGGTCTACGAGGGTACGTAGACACACTCTCCCCTCTCGTTGCTATGCATCTGGTAGATAGATCTTGCGTGATCGTAGGAAAATTTTAAAATACTACGTTCCCCAACAAAGATAATGTTCCCAAACACATAAAACTCTCACCAAGGCATAAAGCTCTTTGTCATAAATGGGATAGTTAAGTTGCGCTCCGGATAGCTTCTCGCTAAAGTACGCAATTGGGCGCTTTTCTTGCATGAGCACGCCATCTATGCCGGTACCACTAGCGTCACAATGAATCTCAAACGGTTTATCAAAGTTCCGTAGGGCAAGAAGTGGTGCGTGTGTAAGCAAGCTCTTAAGCTCATTGAACGTGGTGTCTTGTGAAGGACCCCAAATGAATGGTGCGTTCTTCTTGCTCAAGGCGTGTAGAGGCATAGCGATGGTGCTAAAAGCCTTCACAAAACGTCGGTAGAAACCGGCTAAACCAAGGAAACTACGCACTTGCATGAGATTCGTTGGTTGAGGCCAAGTTTTAATTGCTTCAATTTTAGTTTCATCAACGTGAACACCTTGTGAAGAAACGACAAATCCTAGGAAGACGACCTTGTCAACGCCAAAACTGCATTTCTCCATGTTAGCATATAAACGCTCTTTCCGAAGGGTTTGTAAAACCAAATGGATGTGTGTCACATGGTCCTCTAGCGTCTTGCTAAAAACGAGAATGTCATCAAAGTAAACCACTACAAAGACACCTATGTAGGGCCGAAGACAAAAATGCATAAGACGCATAAATGAACCGGGTGCTTCCGATAAGCCCATTGGCATAACAAGCCACTCATATAACCCAAACTTGGTTTTGAAAGCCGTTTTCCACTCATCACCCTCTTGAATGCGAATTTGGTAGTAACCACTTTTAAGATCAATTTTTGAAAAGATGGTGGCACCACATAATTCATCAAGCATGTCGTCTAAGCGTGGGATAGGATAACGGTATCTAACGGTGATAGCATTTATGGGTCGAAAATTGGAGCACATGCGAAAACTTCCATCTTTCTTAGGCACGAGAATAACCGGAACCGCGCAATGGCTTAGGCTTTCACGTACATGACCTTTGTCGATGAGTTTTTGCACTTCCCGTTGTATCTCCTTTGTTTCCTCGGGGTTGACGTGGTAAGGAGCCTTGTTTGGAAGTGGTGCGCCGGGTATGAGGTCGATGCGGTATTCGATTCCTCGAAGTGGAGGTAGACCCGGAGGTAGTTCATCGGGAAAGACGTCCGAGAATTCCTGCAACAAATTAGACAACACTAAAGGTAGAGGTGGTGAAGTGTTAGCAGGTTTGGCTCGCCCTTTGCATAAGGGGAAAATTTTGTTTTTGCCACTCTAGTTTTTGCCCACTTCACATATGCCACTCTAGAATTCGACATCTCGTTTTTGCCATTGTTAGATTTTAACAATGTATCACAAATGCCATTTTGTTACACATCCGTTAGTTGACCGTTTATTCTAGCCAGTTGACCAGGAAAAGATTTGTCAGTATTTGCAAAAATGACATTAGTTGCCCCTACTGACTTGTGGGGCCACTTTGTAATTGACCCATACACACTCTACATACACAAAGTAATACGTAGAAAATTTGTACACACACCCGTCCCCATCTCCATCCCAGAGAATAACGCATCCATCCATGCCGCCGCGTCCGCATGCCCCGGCGCGCCGCCGCCGTGTCCACAACCCGCCGTCCGCCGCCGCATCCACGTCCCCTACGCCTCACCTCCGCAGCGCCCTGATCTTGCCTCGCCGACGCAATCCGCATCTCCGGTATCCCCGTCGCGCCGCCCTGCACTGGACTCGCTGACGCTTCACATCCCCTCCGCGCTCCCTTCGTCGGCCTCCCTCGCCGATGGAGTCCACACCAGCGGCCTCCCCCCCCCCCCCCCCCCACGG
>LR738715.1:877292130-877407498 GCA_902687465.1 Secale cereale | reverse complement strand
ACGGGATGGAGGGAGTCGCGTCGTCGGCCATGGCGGCAGGGGCGGCCGAGAAGATCTCAAACCTGCGGGTTCCTCTCATTGATGGGCAAGTGCTCAATTCTCAGATACCTGGTGAATCATTGATGTGTAGCATTTTATCTGTTAGAGTAAATTTCTTTTTATACTCCTGCTGGTTCGTTGGAGTTTGATCTGTTCATGGGGATGCTGCTTTGTCTAGTTGTACACATGCCCTGATTCGTGAGTGCATAACATGAGCAATTAGGGATTTGTGAGATATGATAGTGAAGCAACTAGTTTAATAATTCCTGTGAGATGCAAGCAAATGGTTCATTTGATTTCTTATGGAAGTTGCTAGTAGGGGACATTTGCAAGCAGAGTTCCTAGAAAAAGTATTGCAAGCACATGCTAGTCTGGTCATTACCCAGGCTGTGTACAGTAGCAGTAAACATTGTTAGCTTAATCCAAACTTATTAGTTTACAAATCTACATCGGTGTAGTAGTATATGAAAGCTAGCTTGAGTCGTTTTGCTTTTCTTGTGTTACTAGTGTCCAGCCAGAATTAGTAAGGTGTGATCAACGTGGCCGTATAATTAGATTAGGAAAAATACTAAGTTGAGTCCGGCTAGGACTTGTGCCATATGGACCTTGCTGTGTAGTTGTGTAGCTGATGCAACAGCATGTAATTTTGTGGAGCACTATGCCATATGGAACCTTGCTGTGGAGTTGTGTAGCTGATGCAACTGCATGTAATTTTGTGGATCACCATGCATATGTGAACCTTGTTCTGCAGCTTGCTGTGTAGCTAATGCAATTACATATTATTTTGTGGAGCACCATGCCTTGTTGTGTAGCTGTAGCTGATGCAACTACTGTACTATGTTTAACTTGTGTGGAACTTGCCTTTTGGGTGGTCCATATGCATGTGAACCTTGCTGTTTAGATTAGTTGTGGATTTGTACTCCTATGAAATACTTTGTTGATATTTAGAATGTCTTAACCTCTTCACTATGCTACTGGTCATGATGTTATTACTTTGCTTACTTCTGGTCAAAATAGTGTATTTATGTGTAATTATGTGTGTTGTTATATTTTCAAATAGGTAATGCCAAAATTTGTAACACATCAGCTATATGGTGAATCTAGACGTTACTCTAATGGTAAAAGTAATATTCAGCAAAACAGGAGTGGCAAAAGCAAAAGAAATAACCAAGGGCAATATGGTCTTTTCCCTGCCCCGTTTGGTCAAAACGTCCATTGACCTAACAGAATGGCATTTGTGATATATTGTCCAAAACTAAGAGTGGCAAAAGTGAGATGTCAAATTCTAAAGTGGCATAAGTGAAGTGGGCAAGAACTAGAGTGGCAAAAACAAAGTTTTCCCTTGCATAAGAGCACAAGGTGAAACACACTCGATGGGTTCTCACACACTTCTCTCATCTCACTTTTGGTGGCAAATAGCACTAGTTGCTTCTTGTCGCTCATCGTGGAGTCGCTCATATTTGGCTTGTGGCTCTCACTCTCTTTTTGGTGGCTCACTCTCTCACCATTCTCTCCACGATGGTTGGTAGGTAAAAGCTTGTCGGTGGCTACTTGACTTGGAGTCATTGGTCGGAGCACGAATTCCTTGCCCTTCATCTTGAAGCTATAGTGATTTGTCCGTCCATTGTGTGTGACTCCACAATCATATTGCCATGGACGTCCAAGAATAAGATGGCACACGGACATGGGGATCACATCACATTCAAGAGTGTCCTCGTAGGCGCCAATCTTGAAAGAGACTTGCACGGTGTGCTCGACTCGAAGAATTCCGGCGTCGTTGAGCCACTGGACCTTGTAGGGGTGAGGATGCTTCGTCTTGACCAAATGAAGCTTTTCGCATAGCTCTTCGCTTGCTAAGTTGTGACAACTTCCTCCATCGATGATAACCTTGACGGAGCGTCCATTGATGCCGGCCTTCGTATGGAAAATGTGACATCATTGGTCGTCATCTTGTTGGTGTTGGAGTGTCAATACTTTGGAAACAACAAGATTGAGGCTTGAGTCATTGTCGCAAAACACTTGATGGTCTTGTTCTTCATTCACTTGGCGATGCATAGCGACATGCTCAAGTGCTTCCATCTCATCATCGCTCATGGAGTCATAAGATCCGTCATCATTGATGATCATGGTGCGAACGGTCTTGCACTCAAATGACTTGTGGCCTCGTCCTTGGCACTTGAAGCATTTGATGGAGCTCGTCTTGGTGTTGTCTTTGGTTGGAGTTGTAGTTGAGGAAGCTCTTGGCTTGAAGTTGTTGGTAGAAGGTGGACGACTCGATGTAGTCGCATTCTTTTAGCTTGACTTGTCACCGAAGTTTGTAGATGGCTTGGTAGAGGTAGGAGGAGTAGCCGAAGTCGTTGAAGCTTGGTTGTAGGAGCCGAAGTGCTTGGAATTGAACTTGGAGTACTTGTAGTCCTCTTGAACTTGTCGCTCCGCTTTGGTTGCTTGATGTACTAGCTCGAGGAGATTGTTGTATGGTTGGAAGTCCGCAATCTTATTGATGGGATAGTTGAGTCCATTCAAGAATCTCGCCATTGTTTGCTCTTCATCTTCCGTGATGTTTGCTCGTATCATGGCAATTTCCATCTCCTTGTAGTACTCTTCAACGGACTTGGTACCTTGCTTGAGGAGTTGTAGCTTCTTGAACAAGTCACGGTTGTAGTGTGTAGGCACAAAGCGTGCTCTCATGACTTCCTTCATTTGAGCCCAAGTGGTGATAGGAGGTTCGCTCTTTGCTTCTCTTCTCTCTATTATTTGCTCCCACCATGAGAACATAGTCTTGGAACTCAAGGGATGCCATGGCGATCTTCTTCTCTTCATCGAAGTTGTGAAGGCGAAAGATCTTGTCAACCTTCAATGCCCATGAGAGATAGTCTTCGGGATCAATGCTTCCGGAAAACTTTGGCATGGTGAATTTGAGCTTGCCATAGCGATGCTCGTCATTGTTTCCTTGCCTATTGGGAGGGCGGTCTTGATTTTGGCGGTTGGCATTATCATGTTGCTCTTGCCGAGCTTGTTGTTCTTGTTGGGGTTGTTGCTCTTGCCGCGCTTGAGGAGGAGCTTCGTCTTGCATTCTTTCTTGATGGCGTCGCTCTTGCATCTCGTCACGAAGGAAATCTTCTTCTTGACGGGTGTGTCGAGTGCGGGCTGCCACATTGCGATGTGCATCTTGTAACGCCCGTTGCGCCTCCATAGCTTGAGCTTCGCGACGTTGTTGTGCTTGGCGATTAGCCACGACATCTAGTTCTTCTTGGTGTTGACGTGTGCGCTCTTGTTGTTGTTGGCGTAGTCGTTGCCGTTCTTGTGCTTGCTCAAGTGTAGCTTGGTTTTAACAACGTCGGCTGTCTTGCTCGTCGAATAGCTCTTGTGAACTCTTGTCATGAAGAGGCTGCCGGTTGTCATGTTGAGCTTGACATGCGGCTTGACAAAGAGTGTTGGATGTAGGTGTACTTGAGTCTTGCGTGGAGTCGGAATGTCGACTTGAGCGGCTTCATCTTTGAGATGATGTGGAAGAAGAACGTCGGTTGACGATCAAAGTCCGGAGCTCGTTGAATTGAGTAGACATGTTGGTGTTGATGATGTCGAATTGCTCTTTTGTTCTTGCTTCAAATTGGCGCGCGTCCTCGGCGACTTGACCAATGTACTCGCGCATAGCTTCACTCTCTTGATGTAGAGCTTGTTGGACCCTGAAGAGATGTAGTTTGGTGACGTAGTTGTTCGCTTCTTGAGGATCGTCGAAGATCGGGTTGGAAGATGTACTTGGCCTATCCATCATCACAAGCAAATATGTGAGTGGGAGAAAGGAGAAGACAATACCAAATGTACCTGAACCGAAGTTGAAAATGGATCAATGATCACTCAATAATGTCACCCGGAAATAGCACTATTGGTACGACTTCGTGTCGATTCTCACACCTACACAAGTAAAGCTTTGAGAGGAGCTTGGTTAGGATGGTGGCAATAAATTCAATGCAATCGTCAAAGTGACTCAATGATGTTGAAAATGGTTCACAATTTGCTCATGCAACAAGTAGATCACTAGCAAAGTAGATGTGGTTGTGCAACCAAGGGTGAGCGAAAATGTGGAATCCACGGAAAATGCTCGTGTTGCACAACACTAGAGAGACGCTAACCGATTGCTTAATAGGCGGATACGCACTTGTGCACGACCTATAAGAGGCAAAACGTAACGACTATCTATCACAAGTATGCTATGAGTGTATGATGTGCCGATGCTTTAGCACAAGATGGTATTGCTATGACGTATGATCTCTTTTGATGCAAGACGTGTGATTCTATTGTCCCTTTTGCTGTGGTTGGCTCGTTTGCTTAAAAGCTTGTGAGCTCTTTCTTTGGATACTTATGCATGCTTCACGGATCAAGGTAGCTATTGTGTATGCGGAACACTCTTGTGGCACACGGAGATATGATGATATGGTATGCAATATCTATGACTATCACTAATGTGCACAAGTGTCGTGGCCCGACAATACTCAAATGGCTAGTCTCAATGGGAAAGCTACGCAAAGATGGTTCATAGGGTGACAATGCAATTGCAAGGTAGAATGAACAAAGTGTCGTCGATGTTACCGTCCTTGCCGAAATTGAGCGGTGGTGTTGTCGAAGTCTTGCCGTACCAAGGTAGCCTAAACATCCAAGGAAACGGTGAAACCACAACTCGAGTATCCAAGGCAAAGGGAGACAAGATGTTCCAAATCGTAGCGGTTAATCGATGGTGGTTGCGGAAAGTGGGACGAAAGGTGGTGGTGATACGTCCAAAACGTATCTATAATTTCTGCTTGCTCCATGCCTCTTTTGGGTGATATTGCTATGATATTTATACACTTCCATACACTTTTGATCATATTTGGACTAACCTACTAATCCAGTGCACCCCAGTGCCAGTTTCTGTTTTCGGCTGTTTTTGTATTTCAGGTTTTCACATTACGAGAACTGCCAGGAAAAATCCAGAAAAATTATATAAAAAATCAGCGTTCCAGAACCTACCTTGCGTCCGAAGGACAGCCGGGGGGGGGCACCAGGGCTCCAGGCGCCCTGGCGGCGCCCCCCCTGGGCCGCGCCGGGGGGGCGCTTGGGCCCCCCGAGCCCCGTCTGGTGCCCCCCCTTTGGCATATATTTAGAGCGTCCTTCGAAACCCTCGGGACGGGAACTCTTTTTCGCGATCTCATCTCTGTTCCGCCGCCGCCGCCGCTTCCAAGATCGGGAGCACCAGGAGAACTCTTCCCGGCACCCTGCCGTAGGGGAGGATCATCATCGGGAGCCTCTCCACCACCATGGACCCCTCCCGGATGAGTTGTGAGTAGTCTCCCTTGGACCATGAGTCCATGACCTGTAGCTATGTGATGTTCTCCTCCCATTCTTGTGCTTCACTAATTAGTCCTCGTGAGCTGCCCTACATGATCGAGGCACCTATGTAATCCTTATGCTGTTGCTATGATGAGTTTATTGGGATCCGATGGATTATGAGATTATGTTCAGATTGTTCTTGAGTAATATATTTGATCTACCTCTTTTATATTTATGTTCATAAGTAATTCTTGCATGTTCTCCGTTGTTATTTATTGCTTTGGCCAAGTAATACGTAGTGACTCCAAGAGGGAACGTTCTGCTTGATTGTGGGTTCATGCCCCTCGATGACTAGCTTGAGTGACAGAAACATGAGTCTAGGGGATGTGCTGTTGCCACAAGGGGGAAAACAACGGTGCTTGTGCCCGCGGGTGCAAGGATTGTTTACTTTACGCAAAGTTCTTTTAATGCAGTTGTCTGTTGCTTTGAGTTTACATGATGGGTGGGGCTCGCAACTTAATACCAGCGAGATGTTCTGGATAGATATCTCAAGGTGGATGATTAGTAATAGATATTGATGGATTTCGGTCTACTTACTTTGGCGTACCGCCCATGCTTTGAACCTCAACCTTTCTTGCAATGTAGTCAGCATTGGTTTGCGTTCGTGGTCCTGTCAATTGCCCAGCTGTAATTCGTTTACCTCACATAGCTGTTTTATCGTCTTTTGGGAGAGAGACATCACTAGTGAACATCATTAGACTCCGGTCCATATTACCATCATTGATCACACCCGCTATTTACTTTTCGCTATTACTTACTATTGCAAACATTATCTATCACTACTATCATTTGCGTTTAACCCTTTGTAAACTACAAGGCCGGAGGGATTGACAACCTCTCTGTACTCGTTGGGAGCAAAGTTATTTGTATCTGTGTGCAGGTCCACGTTGATTGCTAATATCTGGCGCCGTTAGCAGTTGACACCTACTTGTTGAATCTAGGAGTCTCTCGGGATTCGATCCTTGGCATCTTTGCTAAGGGAAAAACTTCCACAACACTGCATCTCACACGTTCCACTTGGGGTAACCAACGAGGGGTTAGAGGCCCATCAAGGAGTTTTTCTGGTGCCGTTGCCGGGGACTCCACTCTTCAGGATAGGGGAGTTGCATGCTATCTTTTACCTTTGCTTTTTAGTCTTGTTAGTTTACCTTTCAGTTTTTGCTTTAGTACCTTTTTATCGAAAATCACAAAAATAGTTATCTTGCTTGCTTGCTACTATGGGTTCCACCGAGAACACCAAGTTGTGTGACTTCACTAGTCACAACAACGATGACTTTATCAGCACACCTATCACTACACCTGCCACTTCAGCACCTTCGTATGAAATTAAACCTGCTTTACTGAACTTAGTCATGAAAGATCAATTCTCCGGTGCTGGAGATGATGCTGCTTTACACTTGAACAACTTTGTTGAACTTTGTGATATGCAAAAGTACCAAGAAATAGATGGTAATATTGTTAAGCTTAAGCTTTTTCCTTTCTCCTTGAGAGGAGGAGCTAAAATTTGGTTTCAGTCTTTGGCTAGAAATAGCATAGATTCATGGGACAAGTGCAAAGATGCTTTTATTGGAAAATACTATCCACCTGCTAAAATTATCCAACTTAGAAGTAACATAATGAATTTTAAACAATTGGATAATGAACACGTTGCCCAAGCTTGGGAACATATGAAATCTCTTATCAAGAACTGCCCTACTCACGGTTTGACTACTTGGATGGTTATCCAAACTTTTTATGCAGGCTTGAACTTTACCTCGCGGAACTTGTTAGATTCGGCCGCGGGAGGAACCTTTATGTCAACTACACTTGGTGCTGCCACAAAGATTCTCGATGAGATGATGACCAACTATTTCCAATGGCACACCGAACGTGCTCCAACAGGTAGGAAGGTAAACTCTGTCGAGGAGATTTCCTCCCTTAATGAAAAAGTTGACTTAATCATGTCTCTACTTTCGAAGCAATCTTCTGTTGATCCTCGTGATGTTCCTTTAAATTCTTTGATTGCTCAAGAACAAGTAGATGTGAATTTTATCTCTAGAAACAATTTTAACAACAATGCTTATAGGAGTAATTTTGGTAGCAATCCTAGACCGTTCCCCTCTAATTCTTATGGGAACAACAATGCTTATCCTATCACCAAGAACTCCACTACTGAACTAGAGACTATGCTTAAAGATTTCATCACTACCCAAAAAGCCTTTAATAAGAGTGTAGAAGAAAAACTACATAAACTAGATGATCTTTCTTTTAAGGTAGACCATTTAGCCAATGAGGTAAAATTGCTAAAAATTAAAACTTCTCCTCTTGAGGAGAGGGAAGTCACTCCTATAAATGCTATTCAAGTGCAAATTAATGAAAATATTAGGATGATGGCTAAACTTAAAGAAAGATGGGCTAGAGAAAGGGAGGAAGAAGATAGAATTAAGAGCCTTCCTACCCACCACACTGTTGCTACTATCCAAGTTGTTGAGGATGTTCAAACTCTTAGCACCCAATGTACTCCTTGTCCCATTGGACCTATTAATGGTGATGCTATGACTATAGAAACTACCAAACAAGTGAACCTTAAGGACACCACTACCACTTTACTTGATGCTAGTGATCTTGATTTTGATAGTTGCACTCTTACCGAAGTTATTGATTTCCTTCACAAGATGTCTAGAGACCCCCGCACTAGCACACTTAACCTTGCCTTCACAGAGCATATCACTAATGCTCTCATCAAAGCTAGGGAGGAGAAACTTAGAGTAGAAGCCTCCATACCTAGAAAGCTAGAAGATGGTTGGGATCCTATGATAAAAATTAATTTGAATGACTTCTCTTGCTATGCATTATGTGATGTTGGAGCTAGTACCTCTGTCATGCCCAAAAGAATATATGATATGCTTAAATTGAAATCTTATGATCCTTGTTCTTTTGGTGTTCGTCTCGTTGATTCTTCCATAAAGAAACCTTTGGGGAGGATCGACGATGTTCTTATCGTTG
The DNA here is from genome assembly GCA_902687465.1 of Secale cereale. Lineage (NCBI taxonomy): Eukaryota > Viridiplantae > Streptophyta > Magnoliopsida > Poales > Poaceae > Secale > Secale cereale. The sequence goes on along the minus strand of LR738715.1, from coordinate 877,399,107 downwards.
TCAATGATAATTATGTTCCCGTTGATTTCATTATTATGGATATTGAATGTGATCCTTCTTGTCCAATTATTTTGGGACGTCCCTTTTTACGCACCGTTGGTGCTATCATTGACATGAAAGAGGGTAATATAAAATTTCAGTTTCCTCTCAAGAAAGGGATGGAACACTTCCCTCGAAAGAAGATCAAGTTACCTTTTGAGTCCGTTGTACGGGCTAGCTATTCTTTTACTCTTGATAAAACTTGATCTATATGCATTATGCCTAGCTTAAAGGCATAAAAGAAAGCGCTTTTGGGAGGCAGCCCACATGAATAAATTTTTATATTTTTCTTTTGTTGTGTCTTGATGTTGTTTACTACAGTAGCATCATCATTGTATCTTTGCTTTTCATATTTGTGCCAAGTATAGCCTCTGATTGCTAGAAAGTTCAAAAGTTGTGAGGTGCTGTCCAGGAAACAGATTCTGTCCTTGGATAGAAAAATTCGTATAAAATCACCAGTTCATCTTTTTGGTCTGAATTTTTTCGACAGCGTTCTCTATATAATTGTCTTTCGTGCGTCTGTTCTGAGTTTTTCGATTTGAGTTGCATAAGTATCCCGAACAAATCAATTACTACCTGCTGTTCTGTTTTTCACAGATTCTGTCCTGTTTTGCCTTTCCTTCATTTTGCAAACCAAGAGCTTGCTTTTTCTTTGCAAAAACCTTTTGGCAATCTTGAGAAACAGTAGAACTTCAAGAATATCTTTATTTCCAGCAAGGTGCAATTATTTTATTAAGGGTACTAACCTCGCTAATCAGATTATAATGAGTTATGTATGAAGGGAGTTTTCAAGTGTGCGGGGGAAGATGATAAAAAGATTCAGGAGTGTCAAGCGCTCAAGCTTGTGGATGCCCCTGTGCACCCCCAAGAAATATTCAAGGAGACTCAAGCGTCTAAGCTTGGGGATGCCCCCGTGCATCCCCTTCTCCATCAACATTATCAGTTCGTCTTTCGTTCCGCTATATTTTTATCACTTCATGTGTTATGTGCTATGCTTGGAGCGTCTAGCTTTTAGTTTTCTTTTTAGTTTTTCATAACGAGTCGGAACTCAGCTTTCTTTATGTGGGAGAGAAACACGCTCCACTTCTACCTAGAACATAACATAGAATTTTCATGTCTATCTTTGCTGTGTGTGTTCTTTGTCTTTTAAATAGCTACTATCATGCTCTGCTCTTAGTATTCATGCTTATCTTTTCAAAGAGCTTTTGTTTAGTTGGTTGCTTGAACTCTCTTTAATTATCATGCTCACCTTATTAAGAGAGTTTGCTTCCGTTGCATTTGTTAATATGTCTATGATAAAGATGCTACGTGCATAATGGCGCTTAGTAGTTCAGGTTTTCTTATGGTTAATCTCAAATAGCTGGGGGATTCCCAATGTGTTATTGGAGTACCAACATGATTTGTTTGCCGATGATGTGGTATGGTTTAGTAATATCTTCCTTTGAGAATTTATTTTGATTGACTTGGCGTATGCTCACGCATATTTAAGACTGTAAAGCAAGTCTGTCAAGCCTTGATGATCTTTTATTTCTGAGTAGCGATATAACTTCCATGCCTGATTCAATATTGCTTTGTCGCTCTGCATGATTATGATCGTCATTGCTCTCTTAGTTGGTCGCTCACAGTCTTTTGCTAACCTCCACCTGTACTAAGCAAACTAACTTTGCAATACATAGCTCATGGGAAAGTAGCTTAAAAACTATTGTGGTAAAGAATATGTTGCTTATGTATCTTATTTCTTATAAGTTGCTTGCTGAGCGGTAACTATGTTTCTGGGGACGCCATCAACTGTTACACTTTTGTTGAATATCATGTGAGTTGCTATGCATGTTCGTCTTGTCTGAAGTAAGGGTGATTTGCCATGGTTGAATGAGTATGCATACTGTTAGAGAAGAACATTGGGCCGCCAACCAAAGCCATGTATCATGGTGGAAGTTTTAGCTTGGACATTAATCCTCAATCTCTTATGAGAATATGCTTATGCAATAAAGAGGAGTCCATCATCTATTTTCTATGTTGTCCCGATATGGATGTCCTCAAGTTGAGATCTATCAAAAACGAGAAATCAAATGCGATTTATCTCCTTGGACCTTTGTACAGGTGGCATAGAGGTACCCCTTTGTGACACTTGGTTGAAACATATGTAATGCAATGATAACCCATGGAAATCCGAGCTAATTAGGACAAGGTGCGAGCACTATTGGTATTCGATGCATGAGGCTTGCAACTTATAGGATGTCTTATGCATGACACATATGAAGTACTACTACCATTGACAAAATTGCTTCTATGTTTTCAAAATAAAAAGCTCTAGCACATAACCATTCTTTTACTTTTTGAGTCTCCATCTTCTTTCTTCAAGCACCAACTACTGAGAGCATGATTGTCATTCTGAGTGTAATGTGCATTGTCCCAAAGTAGCATTGTCTTTTGCATGATTGTGATATCGTTTATTTCTGAAATCATTGTATCTAGTCATCACTTAAACCTTGAAGGTGCCCCTGAATTTATGTTTTGCTTCCCTAAAGGGGGCAAGCTAGATATTACTTTATCATATTTGCACATCATGTTCATTGCAAATCTTTTTGATGTTTCAGTTTCATATTGTAAAACTTTCAGTCATTTGTGATTTTCTCATGAGGCAACTTAATTACTATAGATTCATTTTCTCAGTAAGCTTTTGTCATATGACTTTGAATAAGTCCTATATGGTTAATAGCATGTCACCACAGAAATTATTCTTGTTATCATTTACCTACTCGAGGACGAGCAGGAATTAAGCTTGGGGATGTTGATACGTCCAAAACGTATCTATAATTTCTGCTTGCTCCATGCCTCTTTTGGGTGATATTGCTATGATATTTATACACTTCCATACACTTTTGATCATATTTGGACTAACCTACTAATCCAGTGCACCCCAGTGCCAGTTTCTGTTTTCGGCTGTTTTTGTATTTCAGGTTTTCACATTACGAGAACTGCCAGGAAAAATCCAGAAAAATTATATAAAAAATCAGCGTTCCAGAACCTACCTTGCGCCCGAAGGACAGCCGGGGGGGGGGGCACCAGGGCTCCAGGCGCCCTGGCGGCGCGCCCCCCCCCCTGGGCCGCGCCGGGGGGGCGCCTGGGCCCCCCGAGCCCCGTCTGGTGCCCCCCTTTGGCATATATTTAGAGCGTCCTTCGAAACCCTCGGGACGGGAACTCTTTTTCGCGGTCTCATCTCTGTTCCGCCGCCGCCGCCGCTTCCAAGATCGGGAGCACCAGGAGAACTCTTCCCGGCACCCTGCCGGAGGGGAGGATCATCATCGGCAGCCTCTCCACCACCATGGACGCCTCCCGGATGAGTTGTGAGTAGTCTCCCTTGGACCATGAGTCCATGACCAGTAGCTATGTGATGTTCTCCTCCCGTTCTTGTGCTTCACTAATTAGTCCTCGTGAGCTGCCCTACATGATCGAGGCACCTATGTAATCCTTATGCTGTTGCTATGATGAGTTTGCTGGGATCCGATGGATTATGAGATTATGTTCAGATTGTTCTTGAGTAATATATTTGATCTACCTCTTTTATATTTATGTTCATAAGTAATTCTTGCATGTTCTCCGTTGTTATTTATTGCTTTGGCCAAGTAATACGTAGTGACTCCAAGAGGGAACGTTATGCTTGATTGTGGGTTCATGCCCCTCGATGACTAGCTTGAGTGACAGAAACATGAGTCTAGGGGATGTGCTGTTGCCACAAGGGGGAAAACAACGGTGCTTGTGCCCGCGGGTGCAAGGATTGTTTACTTTACGCAAAGTTCTTTTAATGCAGTTGTCTGTAGCTTTGAGTTTACACGATGGGTGGGGCTCGCAACGTAATACCAGCGAGATGTTCTGGATAGATATCTCAAGGTGGATGATTAGTAGTAGATATTGATGGATTTCAGTCTACTTACTTTGGCGTATCGTCCATGCTTTGAACCTCAACCTTTCTTGCAATGTAGTCAGCATTGGTTTGCGTTCGTGGTCCTGTCAATTGCCCAGCTGTAATTCGTTTACCTCACATAGCTGTTTTATCGTCTTTTGGGAGATAGACATCACTAGTGAACATCATGAGACTCCGGTCCATATTACCATCATTGATCACATCCGCTATTTACTTTTCGCTATTACTTACTATTGCAAACATTATCTATCACTACTATCATTTGCGTTTAACCCTTTGTGAACTACAAGGCCGGAGGGATTGACAACCTCTCTGTACTCGTTGGGAGCAAAGTTATTTGTATCTGTGTGCAGGTCCACGTTGATTGCTAATATCTGGCGCCGTTAGCAGTTGACACCTACTTGTTGAACCTAGGAGTCTCTGGGGATTCGATCCTTGGCATCTTTGCTAAGGGAAAAACTTCCACAACACTGCATCTCACACCTTCCACTTGGGGTAACCAACGAGGGGTTAGAGGCCCATCAGGTGGTTGCGGAAGGTGGTACGTAACTGAACAAATTCAGCTTTGTCAGGGTTTGTCGGACGTCCAGTAGGTATCGATCGTCCGGTCTGTCGGAATGGGTCGGACGTCCGGTAAGTTCCGGAAGTCCGGTAAAAGTTTTTGTAGGCGGGGTTCCGGTCGTCCGGTGTTTAGCGGACGTCCGGTGTCTCGAGTGGTGCCGGACGTCCGGTAAACGTCGGTCGTCCGGTAGGTCTGGGGCTAGGTTTCTCAGATCCGTGGACAAATTGGTCAACCTTGCCCGAATTCGCGGAAGAAATACGGTGAAAAGGTGGGGAAAAGCTAGATCCACTCGTGGCACATCAAATCCATGGAACAAAGTCAACACAATCTTGCCAAATCAACAGATCACAAAAAAAAAATTTGGGGGCTATTTTTGAAATTGGGAAGAACACAACAAAAACAAGCTAGAAAACAGGGTGTGGGGCTCCAAATTCGCTATCAACCTATGCTCTGGATACCAATGATGATGTAGGGTGGAACCCTAATCAGCAGATCTTTCACGAACGGAGGTTATCCCACAACAAACACGGTGAACACAAGGAGGAAATGGAGGAAAACACGAGGGGAAACACTCAAATCAACACGAATACGGTCACACAAGTGCTAGATCCACGATACACATCGAGATACACGGTCCATAGTCAACGATGGTGGTACAAAGATAGTCTTCTCCCGGAGGAGGTCTTGAGTATCCCTTGGGATCTTCCCCTATGCGGAGGTCTTGAATCCGAGGTGGATCTTCTTCGAAGAGGCCGCGGTCTCGTAGGAGAGAATCCACAGAGGTCTGCAATGAGCTATCCAAAAGCTACCTCCCAAAGGAGGGAAGTCAACGAGTATATATTACATGAGTAGGCGCCGTCGGGGCGGACGTCCGCTGGTTACCGGACGTCCGGAGGTTCCGGAGGGACCGGACGTCCGGTAATCCTCGGATTTCTGCTATTTAGCTTCTGTGGTCGGGGTCACGGACGTCCGGTGGCTTCCGGTCGTCCGGTCGTCTGGGAGTGGCCGGACGTCCGGTGGCTTCCGGTCATCCGGTGCCTGGAAGTCGCCGGTCGTCCGGTGTTGGTCGAACGTCCGGTGCTTGTAGCATCTTCAGCCTTCCTTCTTCTTGTCCCGTGTACTCGTCGAACTTGTCGTCTTGACCGTTGTGCAGAGTTGTCCCGTGGCCTTCACCCAAGTACCTGAGTATGCACAGAGTTTCTGATGAGGGTAGAAGCCATGTATCATGTATATCGGAAGGATTTAGAGCAAGGAGCGAAGTCACCTCGGTCTCGAGATATCTTGCACGGGCTCGAGTCATTGGTCCTTTGGGCACTTGATGAGGCGATGAAGGGTCCATGGGGATGACCTTAGGATGCTCCGCATCATGTTCTCTCTCTTTTTTCTTTAAAAAACTCCTTCACGGGCTCTCTTTCTCAATCACTTCTTAATAAAACTATGTACTATGTTGAAGAAAAAAATCGGGTACGAAAGTGTCTTTCTCTCACAAGCTTTTCTCTCTTTCTTCAATTTCTCAAACTATAATTTATGATACAGAGAGAGATCTTGTGTGAGAATTTTTAAGAGAGAGGGGACATGAGGAGAGAGATAAAAGAGGAATACTGCATGCATGTGAGATAAACTGGGTGCATAGATACAGTGCGCTTACATGGTACATATCATGATGCAGAGTGTTGCAGAATGGACGGATGTGATATAAGGTTCTATGGAGCTCGAGCTACAAAAAGTTGTGCTCCACATAGACATGTAAGTCATGTGTCATGTAGACCTGCACGACATAGGATACAACGAGTGTACTGTAGGACGTGCAAGACATGCGGCAAGCCGAGCGTCCTAGGGACGTGCACGCCATAGGTTAAGGCCGAGAGTCGATCCTTGGCTTTTATCTGCACTGTACGGCGCTGTTGAATATATAGTTTGTGCATGTATATTGTATAGCCCGGTTCATCTCCTAGTCTTTGTATAGTTGAGGTTGTGGCCCACTTTATACTCCATATATACGTGCGCTATCCACCGATCAATACATCGTGAAGCATTGCCAAATCAATTGTTTTCAACATGGTATCATACCTACGATACTAACCCTAACCCTTGCCGCCGCCGCCGCCGCGATCCCATCGCCGCCGCCCCAAGCCGCCGCAGCCACCACGTGCCGCCGCCGCCCCGTTGATGGCTTCTCGCCCCTCGTTGGTTACCCCAAGTGGAAGGTTTGAGATGCAGTGTAGCGGTAGTTTTCCCTTGGAAAAGATACCAAGGATCGATTTCCCCTGAGACTCGCAGTTTCAACAAGAAGGTGTCAACAGCTAACGGCGCCAGATATTAGCAATCAACGTGGACCTGCACACAGATATAAATAACTTTGCTCCCAACGAGTACAGAGAGGTTGTCAATCCCTCCGGCCTTGTCGTTTACAAAGGATCAAACGCAAGTGATAATAGTGATAGGTATTGCTGCAAATAGTAAGTAAAAGCAGAAAGTAAATAGCGGATGTGATCAGTGATGGTAATATGGACCGGGGGTCCCATGATGTTCACTAGTGATGTCTCTCTCCCAAAAGACGATAAAACAGCTATGTGAGGTAAACGAATTACAGCTGGGCAATTGACAGAATTATGTGCCCAAACCAATGCTAACTATGTTGCAAGAAAGGTAGAGGTTCAAAGCATGGGCGGTACGCCAAGGCAAATAGACCGAAATCCATCTGCATCTACTACTAATCATCCACCTTGAGATATCTATCCAGAACATCTCGCTGGTATTAAGTTGCGAGTCCCACCCATAGTGTAAACTCAAAGCAACAGACAACTGCATTAAAAGAACTTTGCGTAAAGTAAACAATCCTTGCACCCGCGGGCACAAGCACCGTTGTTTTCCCCCTTGTGGCAACAGCACATCCCCTAGAATCATGTTTCTGTCACTCAAGCTAGTCATCGAGGGGCATGAACCCACAATCGAGCATAACGTTCCCTCTTGGAGTCACTACTTACTACTCGGCCAAAGCAATAAATAACAACGGAGAACATGCAAGAATTACTTATGAACTAAAATATAAAAGAGGTGAATCAAATATATTACTCAAGATCAATCTGAACATAATCTCATAATCCATCGGATCCCAGCAAACTCAACATAGCAACAGCATAAGGATTACATATGTGCCTCGATCATGTAGGGCAGCTCACGAGGTCTAATTAGTGAAGCACAAGAAGGGGAGGAGAACATCACATAGCTACTGGTCATGGACCCATGGTCCAACGGAGACTGCTCACAACTCATCCGGGAGGCGTCCATGGTGGTGGAGAGGCTCCCGGTGGTGATCCTCCCCTCCGGCAGGGTGCCGGGAAGAGTTCTCATGGTGCTCCCGATCTTGGAAGCACGGCGGCGGCGGAACAGAGATGAGATCGCGAAAAAGGGTTCCCGTCTCGAGGGTTTCGGGACGCGTGTTAAATATATGCCAAAGGGAGGCATCAGCGGAGGCCTGGGGGGCCCAGGCGCCCCCCGGCGCGGCCAGGAGGGGGGCCGCGCCACCAGGGCGCCTGGAGCCCTGGTGGCCCCCCTCCGGCCCTACTTCGGCCGTGTGGAAGCTTCCGGAACGCTGATTTTTTATATAATTTTTCTGGGATTTTTCTGGCAGTTTACGTGATGGGAAAACCTGAAATACAAAAACAGCAGAAAACAGAAACTGGCACTGGGGTGCATTGAGTTAATAGGTTAGTCCAAATATGTTCAAAAGTGTATGGAAGTGTATAAATAACATAGCAATATCACACAAAATAGGCATGGAGCAAGCAGAAATTATAGATACGTTTTGGACGTATCAACATCCCCAAGCTTAATTCCTGCTCGTCCTCGAGTAGGTAATGATAACAAGAATAATTTCTGTGGTGACATGCTATTAACCATATAAGGACTTGTTTCATAGTCACATGACAAAAGCTTACTGAGACAATGAATCTGTAGTAATTAAGTTGCCTTGTGAGAAAATCACAAAGAACTGAAAGTTTTACAACATGATACTGAAACATCAAATAGATTTGTAATGAGCATGGTGTGCAAATATGATAAAGTGATATCTCGCTTGCCCCCTTTAGTGAAGCAAAACATAAATGCAGGGGCACCTCCAAGGTTTAAGTGATGACTAGATACAATGATTTCAGAATAAACGATATCACAATCATGCAAAAGACAATGCTACTTTGGGACAATGCACATTACACTAAGAATGACAATCATGCTCTCAGTAGTTGGTGCTTTAAAGAAGGCGAAGACTCTCGAACCGTGGCTTTTGTTGGCAAGGTTGAAAACCCGTGGTCGGAAACAAAGACAAAGCATGTACCAGAGCTCTTGGTTTTAAAAACAGAGGTAATAATTATTTTTTTGGATATGCATGTTTCGTCAACGAATGCTAGCAGACAACTCAATCACTTCTTGAGATGGACAAGTTTCGAGGAACGGCTCCCGAATGAGGACGATCACATCCTCTTAATCTCCTTTGTTTATCATTGCCAAAGTTTTCTGATTTCTCATGAACAAAGCGTGAAGGAGGGTTTGTTTGTTTATATTATTTTTTAATGAGCCGGGCGCACTCAATGCCAGTTCCTTCTCGTATTATGGGTTTGCACATTAGACATGCAATCCCGGGGTGAAGCTTGTCCAACTTAAAAAGATCACGAATTAACTACTACTTCCTCATGAATTAAAACAGAGGCACAAAATAGGAATGATTTTTGAATAATTTCGAGATGGTACATTAAAGTCTTCATTAGGAATGGCAGGTAAATACCATGTATAGGAAGGTATGGTGGACTCATATGGCATAACTGGTTTAAAGGATTTTGGATGCACAAGCAGTCAGTCTGCTTAGTACAGGTGGAGGTTAGCAAAAGACTGGGAGCGACCAGCTATGAGAGCAATGACGGTCATAATCATGCAGAGCGACAAAGCAACATTGAATCAGGCATGGAAGTTATATCGCTACTCAAAAATTAAAGATCATCAAGGCTTGACAGACTTTCTTTACAGTCTTAAATATGCGTGAGCATACGCCAAGTCAATCAAAGTAAATTCTTGAAGGAAGATATTACTAAACCATACCACATCATAGGCAAACAAATCATGTTGGTACTCCAATAACACATTGGGAACCTCTCAGCTATTTGAGACTAACCATAAGAAAACATGAACTACTAAGCGCCATTATGCACGTAGCATTTTTATCATAGACATATCGACCAATGCAACAGAAGCAAACTCTCTTAATAAGATAAGCATGATAAGTAAAGAGAGTTCAAGCGACCAACTAAACAAAAGCTCTTTAAAAAGATAAGCATGAAAACTAAGAGCTGATCATGATAGTAGCTATTGAAAGACCAAGAACATACACATCAAAGATAAACATGAAAATTCTATGTTGTGTTCTAGGTTGAAGTGGAGCGTGTTTCTCTCCCACACAAAGAAAGCTGAGTTCCAACACGTTATGAAAAGCTAAAGCAAACTAAAAAGCAAGACGCTCCAAGCATAGCACATAACACATGAAGTGATAAAAATATAGTGGAACGAAAGACGAACTGATAATGTTGATGGAGAAGGGGATGCACGGGGGCATCCCCAAGCTTAGATGCTTGAGTCTCCTTGAATATTTCTTGGGGGTGCATGGGGGCATCCCCAAGCTTGAGCGCTTGACACTCCTGAATCTTTTTATCATCTTCCCTCGCACACTTGAAAACTCCCTTCATACATAACTCATCATAATCTGATTAGCGAGGTTAGTACCCATAATAAAATAATTGTTCCTTGCTGGAAATAAGGATATTCTTGAAGGTCTACTGTTTCTCAAGATTGCCAAAAGGTTTTTGCAAAGAAAAAGCAAGCTCAAGGTTTGCAAAATGAAGGAAAGGCAAAACAGGACAGAATCTGTGAAAAACAGAACAACAGGTAGTAAATGATTTTTTCGGGGCACTTCTACAACTCTAATCAAAAAACTCAGAACAGACACCCGAAAAAAAATTGTATAGAGCACGCTGTCGAACAAAATTCAGACCAAAAAGATGATCTCGTGATTTTATACGAATTTTTCTATCCAAGGACAGAATCTGTTTCCTGGACAGCACATCACAACTTTTGAACTTTCTTGCAATCAGAGGCTACACTTGGCACAAAATTGAAAAGCAAAGATACAATGATGATGCTACTGTAGTAACAACATCAAGACACAACAAAAGCAAAATAAAAATTTATTCATTGTGGGCTGCCTCCCAAAAGCGCTTTCTTTTATGCCTTTAAGCTAGGCATAATGCAAAGAGATCAAGTTTTATCAAGAGTAAAAGAATAGCTAGCCCGTATAACGGACTCAAAAGGTAACTTAATCTTCTTTCTAGGGAAGTGTTCCATCCCTTTCTTGAGAGGAAATTGGAATTTTATATTCCCCTCTTTCATGTCAATGATAGCACCAACGGTGCATAGAAACGGACGTCCCAAAATAATTGGACAAGAAGGTTCACATTCAATGTCCATAATAGTAAAATCAACGGGAACATAATTGTCATTGACAATGATAAGAACATCGTCGATCCTCCCCAAAGGTTTCTTTATGGAAGAATCAACGAGACGAACACCAAAAGAACAAGAATCAAAACGTTTCAATTTAAGCATATCATATATTCTTTTGGGCATAACGGAGGTACTAGCTACAACATCACATAATGCATAGCAAGAGAAGTTATTCAACTTAATTTTAATCATCGGATCCCAACCATCTTCTAGCTTTCTAGGTATGGAGGCTTCTACTCTAAGTTTCTCCTCCCTAGCTTTGATGAGAGCATTAGTGATATGCTCTGTGAAGGCAAGATTAAGCGTGCTAGTTTGGGGATCTTTAGCCATTCTTTGTAGAAAGGTGACAACTTCTGAGATACTACAATTATCAAAATCAATTTTATCATTATTGAGCAGAATTGTAGTGTCATATTCTTTGTTTGAATTGCTCTCTATTATAAGAGTTTGAACGTCTTCCCAAGTTTGGGGAAGCATAGGAGCAACTTTAAACTGAGGCTCATACTCTTTTCCTGGAAGACCATGCCATGGGCATAACTCTCCATTAATACTAACATAATCACAAGGTTTATTACTTTTGTAGATCCCGACAGTGGTGATTGGCGTGATGGAAGAAGGGGTGTACTCCTCCCATTTAGTGTTTTTGGTGGAACCCATAGCAGCAAGCAAGCAAGATAACTATTTTTGTGATTTTCGATAAAAGATACTAAAGCAAAACTGAAAGGTAAACTAACAAGACTAAAAAGCAAAGGTAAAAGATAGCGTGCAACTCCCCTATCTTGAAGAGTGGAGTCCCCGGCAACGGCGCCAGAAAACTTAGCTTGATGGCTTCTCGCCCCTCGTTGGTTACCCCAAGTGGAAGGTTTGAGATGCAGTGTAGCGGTAGTTTTCCCTTGGCAAAGATACCAAGGATCGATTTCCCCTGAGACTCCCAGTTTCAACAAGAAGGTGTCAACTGCTAACGGCGCCAGATATTAGCAATCAACGTGGACCTGCACACAGATACAAATAACTTTGCTCCCAACGAGTACAGAGAGGTTGTCAATCCCTCCGGCCTTGTCGTTTACAAAGGATCAAACGCAAGTGATAATAGTGATAGGTATTGCTGCAAATAGTAAGTAAAAGCAGAAAGTAAATAGCGGATGTGATTAGTGATGGTAATATGGACCGGGGTCCCATGATGTTCACTAGTGATGTCTCTCTCCCAAAAGACGATAAAACAACTATGTGAGGTAAACGAATTACAGCTGGGCAATTGACAGAATTATGTGCGCAAACCAATGCTAACTATGTTGCAAGAAAGGTAGAGGTTCAAAGCATGGGCGGTACGCCAAGGCAAGTAGACCGAAATCCATTTGCATCTACTACTAATCATCCACCTTGAGATATCTATCCAGAACATCTCGCTGGTATTAAGTTGCGAGTCCCACCCATAGTGTAAACTCAAAGCAACAGACAACTGCATTAAAAGAACTTTGCGTAAAGTAAACAATCCTTGCACCCGCGGGCACAAGCACCGTTGTTTTCCCCCTTGTGGCAACAGCACATCCCCTAGACTCATGTTTCTGTCACTCAAGCTAGTCATCGAGGGGCATGAACCCACAATCGAGCATAACGTTCCCTCTTGGAGTCACTACCTACTATTTGGCCAAAGCAATAAATAGCAACAGAGAACATGCAAGAATTACTTACGAACATAAATATAAAAGAGGTGAATCAAATATATTACTCAAACACAATCTGAACATAATCTCACAATCCATCGGATCCCAGCAAAATCAACATAGCAACAGCATAAGGATTACATATGTGCCTCGATCATGTAGGGCAGCTCACGAGGTCTAATTAGTGAAGCACAAGAAGGGGAGGAGAACATCACATAGCTACTGGTCATGGACCCTTGGTCCACGGGAGACTACTCACAACTCATCCGGGAGGCGTCCATGGTGGTGGAGAGGCTCCCGGTGGTGATCCTCCCCTCCGGCAGGGTGCCGGGAAGAGTTCTCCTGGTGCTCCCGATCTTGGAAGCGTGGCGGCGGCGGAACATAGATGAGATCGCGAAAAAGGGTTCCCGTCTCGAGGGTTTCGGGACGCGTGTTAAATATATGCCAAAGGGGGGCATCAGCGGAGGCCTGGGGGGCCCAGGCGCCCCCCCGGCGCGGCCAGGAGGGGGGCCGCGCCACCAGGGCGCCTGGAGCCCTGGTGGCCCCCCTCCGGCCCTACTTTGGCCGTGTGGAAGCTTCCGGAACGCTGATTTTTTTATACAATTTTTCCGGGATTTGTCTGGCAGTTTACGTGATGGGAAAACCTGAAATACAAAAACAGCAGAAAACAGAAACTGGCACTCGGGTGCACTGAGTTTATAGGTTAGTCCAAATATGATCAAAAGTGTATGGAAGTGTATAAATAACATAGCAATATCACACAAAAGAGGCATGGAGCAAGCAGAAATTATAGATACGTTTTGGACGTATCACCCGTTCCTCCGCCGCCGCCCATGCTTCCGCCAAGCCCTCGCCGTGCCGCCCCCAGCCGCGCCGCCTTCCCTTCTGCCGCGCCGCCTCCCCGCGTGCCGCCGCCCTCCCCGTCCCCATCTCCGGATCATGGCCTCCCCTGGTTCCTCTGGCACCACTCACAGCCGCCGCTCCAACCCGTTCGATGGTCCCGACCCCGTCGTCATCCGCGATCTCAACATCCTCACCCGGGTTCCCATCGTCCTTGATCACCTCACCTCCACGTACTATGCCTGGAAGACGTACTTCACCCTTGTGTTCCGTGAGTACAACCTCCGGGATCACATCGATGGCTCCGCGGATTCCTGATTCATGGAGGACGATGAGGAGTGGATGTCCATCGACGCCACTCTCATCCGTTGGTTCTACACCACCATCTCGAAGGATCTCTTCCACACGGTGGTCTCCGCCGATGATGATGATCGCGCCGTCTCAACCAAGCTCAACGGCCTCTTCACCGACAACGCGCTCCAACGCATGGTTTTCCTGCACGGCGAGTTTTTTGGGTGCCAGCAGCTTGACTCGTCTGCTGACGATTATTGCATGAGCCTCAAGAAGCTTGTTGATGAGCTTTGTGACCTCGGTGAGACGGTCTCCGATGAGCTTCTTCTCAGCACTCTTATCGCCGGACTGAACGACGACTTCGGGAACGCCGCCTCCAACATCCCTCTCATCACCAACCCGACCTTCCCCATTATCGTCGCGTACCTGAAGCTGGAGGAGAGGAGGATGCGGATGTCACGTACCCGGGCCACCCACACGTCCCTCACCGCCGGTACCCGCGGTGGTGCGCCGCCCACTGCCCCGGCTCCCCCGCCGCGGCCCACGTCGGGGGCCTTCCAGGCACCGCCGCCCGGGTTCCCCTACCCGGCCCCCTCGCCGCCCCCCGCCGAGCAGCAGCAGCGCCGCGGCGGCCGGCGTGGCCGCGGTGGCCGCAAGCAGCAGCAGCAGCCGGCGGCTAATGGCGGGGCGCCGCGCCCTCAGCAGCAGCAGCTCCCGCCGGCCCCGTGGCAGGCTGGCCAGAACCCCTGGACTGGGGTTGTTCACGCATACTCCATGCCCATCCCGCGTGCCCCAGTCCCCGGCTTCTTCGGCGCTCGTCCGGCTTCTCATCAGGCTCTTCATGCACCTCCTCAGCCGTACCCGCCCGCGCTGCCCTACGCCCCCCTGCGGCCTATGGGCTGCCTCCAGCCGGCGGGTTCGCGACACCGCCACCACAGCTGCTGCCGTCAGCGCCGGCCCTTCCGCCGGCACCGTGGGACCCCGCGCTTCTAGCGGCACTCCACATCGCCCCTCTGCCACAACAGTATACTGGCGATGGCGACTGGTATATGGACACCAGAGCCACGGCTCACATGGCCGCCACCCCTGGTAATCTTCTTACCGCTCACCCCGTTCACACCACTGCTCGTATTACCGTGGGTGACGGTTCCTCCATGCCTATTACTCATGTCGGCCATCCTACTTTTCCCTCTAACTCCATGCCATTATCTCTGTCTAACGTACTTGTCTCTCCTAACATCATTAAAAACCTTGTTTCCGTTCGTTCTCTTACACGTGAAAATCCTATCACCGTTGAATTTGACATGTTTGGCTTTTTTGGTAAGGATGCCCGTACCCGGATGGTGCTCCACCGATGTGACAGTCCCGACGAGCTCTACCCGGTCCACTCGTCCACTTCCTCCGTCGCTGCACCCATGGCGCTCTCCGCCGGAGTGGACCTTTGGCACGCTCATCTCGGTCATCCCAACACTGCCACCCTTCGTCATATTCTTCATATTTTTTCCTTCACGTGTAATAAGATCAACGATCACACTTGTCATGCTTGTCGTCTCGGGAAACATGTTCGTCTTCCTTTTAGCACTTCCTCGCATGTTGCATCATACCCGTTTGAGTTAATTCATAGTGATGTTTGGACCTCTAATGTTGCAAGTAATACGAGCTATCTTTATTATCTTGTCATGATGATTTTTCACACTATGTGTGGACCTTCCCGTTGCGGCGAAAGTCGTATGCTATTGCCACTCTCACCGCGTTCTACTCCTATGTCTCCACGCAGTATGGATGTCCCATCCATGCGTTGCAAACAGACAATGGGAAGGAGTTCGATAACCTTGCGATCCGCAACCTTCTCGCCACACACGACATGATTTTTCGCCTCACTTGCCCGTACACTTCGCAACAGAATGGCCGCGCTGAGCGCGTGCTTCGCACTCTGAATGTCTGCGCTCGCACCCTTCTCCCTCATGCCAACGTGCCACCATGTTTTTGGCCCGACGCGCTCGCCACCGCATCACTACTCATCAACATCCGTCCCTGTCGCACTCGCGGGAATTTTTCACCCCATCACCTTCTATTCGGCACGCCTCCTTCCTATGCTGAGCTCCGCATCTTCGGTTGCCTGTGCTATCCTAGCATCGCTTCCACTACTCCTCATAAGCTTGCACCTCGGTCTGTGGCCTGCATCTTTCTCGGCTATGCCCCCAACACCAAAGGCTACCACTGCTATGACCCTATCTCACATCGGATGATCACTTCCCGACACGTGTACTTTGATGAGATGGTTTTTCCCTTTCAGTAGGTATCTTCGGATATTGCGGCTTTGCCCACTCCCGGTGACGGCCGCCCGGCTTCTCTTCGGCCGCCTCCCGGCTTTGAGGATGCCCCCGCGCCACGGGTCGAGTTTCTCCCCGGCTGGTTGCCTTAGGGGCTGCACCCTTCCCGGCGCCCGCGACGCCCTTGGCGTCCCCGGCTCTGACCACGCCGTCGGCCTCCCCGGCGGCTGTGACGCCTCCCGCGTCCCCCGCGCTCTCCGTTGTGACCTCGACCGCGGCAGCCTCGCCCGCTACCTCCCCCGCGGCCTCGGAGGTGGCAGGCGAGCCCACCAGCACCCCGACCTCGCTGCCCCACCCGATGACTCGCTCTCGGGCTGGCACCCTCCACCCGAGCACGCGGTACACCAGCGATGAGTTCTTGTGCTGCTTCCGCCTCTGAGCCGTCCCCTCTCCCATCGTCAGCTCGAGTAGCCCTTCGGAATCCTCACTGGCTCGTTGCGATGTAGGAAGAGTTCGACGTGCTCCAGCGGAACCGCACCTGGCAGCTTGTCCCTCGGCCACCTCGTGCCAACATCATCACGGGCAAGTGGATCTTTCGGCACAAGACTCGTTCGGATGGCACTTTTGAGCACTATAAAGCTCGCTGGGTGGTTCTGGGATTTCGGCAACGTGCGGGCGTGGACTTCATCGACACCTTTGCCCCGGTTGTAAAACTGGGCACGATCCGCACCGTGCTTCAGCTAGCCGTCTCCTGAGCCTGGCCTGTGCATCAGTTGGACGTTTCCAACGACTTCTTGCATGGCCACCTCGCTCAGTAGGTGTTCTGTGAGCATCCTACCGGCTTCGTCGACGCTTCGCATCCTGACTATGTGTGCTTGCTCTCCTGTTCTCTATATGGGTTGAAGCAGGCGCCTCGGGCCTGGTACCAGCGCATCGCTGCTTTCCTGCAGACGCTCGGATTTACATCGACTCGCTCCGATGCGTCTCTCTTCGTGTACCATCACGGAGTTGACACAGCCTACTTGCTGCTCTACGTCGATGACATCATACTAACAGCATCCACTGTCGCGCTCCTTCAGCGGCCCACTGCTCGTCTTCGCGATGAGTTTGCCCTAAAGGACTTGGGGCCCCAACACTACTTCCTTGGTATTGAGGTGGTTCGACGGCCAGCTGGGTTCTTCCTGCACCAGCATCGTTATGCCCATGAGCTTCTTGATCGAGTCGGCATGCTAGACTGCAAGCCCGCTCCCACGCCTGTCGACACCAAGGCCAAGGTTTCCGCTCTGGAGGGTTCTCCCGCATGCGATGCGGCCTTCTATCGCTCCATTGTGGGTGCTTTGCAGTATCTGACACTGGCGCGCCCCGACTTGCAGTATGTTGTTCAGCAGGTTTGTCTTCACATGCATGCTCCATGCGACTCTCACTGGACCTTGGTGAAGCGTATCCTCCGTTACATACGCGGCACCCCGTCCATGGGACTTACGCTGACAGCCTCCACCGACCTCGTCGCCTACTCTGATGCGGACTGGGCTGGCTGCCCGGACACACGGCGCTCCACTTCGGGGTACCGTGTCTACCTTAGGCCGTCTCAGATCTCTTGGTCCTCCAAGCGAGAGCCCACCATCTCCCGCTCGAGTGCAGAGGCAGAGTATCGGTCAGTGGCTAACGCCGTTGCTGAATGCTCTTGGCTTCGTCAGCTACTCCAGGAGTTGCTTTGTGATGTCCACAATGCCACGCTCGTCTACTACGACAACGTCTCCGCCGTTTACCTCTCCGCCAACCCAGTCCATCATCGTTGAACGAAGCATATCGAGATCGACATCCACTTTGTTCGCGAGTAGGTGGCTCTTGGGCGCATCCGGGTCCTCCACGTCCCGACGCCGCAGCAGTTCGCCGATGTCCTGACAAAAGGACTGCCTACTTCTGTTTTCGAGGAGTTTAGGTCTAGTCTTTGCGTCTCCGGCGACGCTTCGACTGAGGGGGGTGTTGAATATATGGTTTGTGCATGTATATTGTATAGCCCGGCCCACCTCCTAGTCTTTGTATAGTTGAGGTTGTGGCCCACTTTGTACTCCATATATACGTGCGCTATGCACCAATCAATACATCGTGAAGCATTGCGAAATCAATTGTTTCCAATAGGCGACATCCGGTATTTAACTTCCCTGTTGCTGACACGTGTTTGTGTAAGCCGAGCGTCCGCCGTCGATACGGCTTAATATTGTTTTTGGAACTATAGATTTTATGATGATCATTCTAATGGTCCCTAGCTGATAAGATTATGCAGACATATTGACTAGTATATAATTTGGTTGATGAATATGTTTCGCAAGTCATGTGCATAAAGATGCTAAACCGATGGTATGGACTAGGGAATGGAGATCATCGAGTCAGGCTGACCATCTTTTAGTCTCAAGTAAAATGTATATGCCATGTCCAAGACCCTAAGGTCCTCGTATGTTCTCAGGATGTGTATCGACTCAGTTAGGGTCTATCAAATGTTACTCAGTAATTGAGTAGTCATAAAGATAAATTTCGGGTGAGTCATGAGACATGATGCGTGACATGGTTGACCAAGATGGGATTTGCCCCTTCTACATGGAGAGATATCCTCTGGGCCCTCTTGACTGCTCAGATTCGGAAAGCATAGTCATGCGACTGAGGTTATGTGTTAACTCGGTACGAGAATCTGTATCGCGACTTCAAGAAGAGAGGTTGAGTTACCACAGGGGTGACAAGTGCTTTTCTTGAGCTCAGAAAAATATAGCACGAGGCAAAAGAAATGTTGCATATGACACATTGTCGAGGTTCGTCTGACGACTTTACACACACATCGGAGTTGTCATGTTCATAAGAGCGAACTTTTTTGCTTTGGCGATGTTGCAGAATCAGCACCCGAGTATGCTGACATTTTTGTATGCCGGCTCGGGCAGTTTCCGATTCGATATCTGGGTATTCTCGTACACTATCGACGCTTAACTATCGCTGAGTGGAAGCATGTGGAAGAGATACTTAAGAAACGCTTAGCCAGTTGGAAGGCCAAGCTCTTGTCTTACGAGGGACGATTGATCTTGATCAATTCAGTTCTAAGCAACATGGCTTTATATATGTTATCATTCTTCCACCTACCGAAAGGGGTTCTCCAGTGACTAGACTACTTTAGATCCAGAGTTTTTTGGCAATGCGATAATGAATCCAAGAAATATCGACTGGCTAGGTGGAGCGTATTATGCGACCTAAAAGTCAAGGGGGGCTAGGAATCCAAGACCTTGAGATTAAAAACATTGCTATTCTCAGCAAGTGAGTTTACAAACTACTCACTGAAAATGGAGTATGGCAGGAAATCATTCGCAACAAGTATGTGGGATCCACTGCCATTTCTCAAGTTCATTGGAAACCTAGGGATTCACATTTCTGGAGTGGTGTGATGAAGGTCAAGGAATTCTTTTTTCCAATTTGGGACCTTCTCAGTTACGGACGGTTCTCAGGTTCGATTCTGGGAAGATATCTGGCTAGGGAATAACCTACTAATGGTGCAATATCCGAGCTTGTACGAGATTGTTAGACATAAATTCGTCACAATCAAACAAGTTTTAGGACAAGAAAACCCTGATATTTCTTTCCATAGGGACCTTTTTGGACCTCGCTTGACAGCATGGAATGAATTACTCACTCGCCTGGAGGACATTCAACTGTCAGGTGAGACGGACATTTTTCGATGGAACTTGCATCAGAATGGCAAATTTTCAATCAAATCCATGTATGATGCAATGGTTCATTGCGATGTTCCAGTTGATAACAGGAAATTGTGGAAGCTCAAAATCCCTCTAAGAGTGAAGATTTTCCTCTGATTTCTTAACAGAGGAGTCATCCTAACTAGAGATAATCTGGTGATGTCTACACACGCTTCTATTCTTGTAGACTATGTTAGGCCTCCAAGCGCAGAGGTTTGTAGGACAGCAGCAATTTCCCTCAAGTGGATGACCTAAGGTTTATCGAACTCCGGGAAGTAGAGGTCGAAGATGGTCTTTCTCAAGCAACCCTGCAACTAAGATACAAGAAGTCTCTTGTCTCCCCAACACACCTAATACAACTAGGAGTTGTATAGGTGAACTAGTTCGGCGAAGAGATGGTAAAATATGGATGATAGGAGTGGCAAAGCAAAGTAATATAAATCTATAATAAAAAGTGCAGCAAGCAAACAAGTGGTAAACGTGAGCACAAATGGTATTGCAATGGTGGAAACAAGGCCTAGGCTTCATACTTTCACTAGTGGCAACTCCCAACAACATTAGCATAATCGAATCACATGATATTTCCCATAATGGAGACGCACTCGGAGGTCATTCCTTTGTGGTCAAGAGAGGACGAGAATGATGTAGGGCTACAAAAGCACACCTCTAAGTTCGTAGTTCTCAATCTATGGATTTCCCAATGTCACCTCGGCCATCCAAAGAGAGTACCACAATCCCCACAACATATCTCAAGGATAGTCAAAGACAAGCACCAAGAGACTCTCAATCTTCAATCAACACACAAAAGAGGAAATCACTCATGAAAATATTCTTCTAATCCATGTCCAATAGACCGCTGTCACCTTGGTCTCGGGGATTATACTAGATAAAGACAAGTGAGTACATCAATCCAGTCCATAGAGGAAGGGGAAATATCATGGGATCACCCTAGATTAACATAGCCTATGATCACAACGAAGATCACATCATGGGAGAGAGAATTGACCACATAGCTACTGGTAGAAACCTCAGCCCCGAGGAGGAACTACTCCCGCATCATGGAGGGAGGAAGCAACGTCGATGGAGATGAATCCGGGGGCACTTCCCCGTCCCGGCAGGATGCCGGCACAGGAATTCTGGTCCCCCGAAACTTGGTGGCGATGGCGGCGGAGATCGGAATAGCTTCTGGAGAAAAGGGTTCCGGAATCAGGGTTTCCACGGCGGGAGGTAAATATATGCGAAGGGGGGTCACCAGAGGCGGAGAGGGGGCCCCAGGCGCCCTCCCTAGGCGGCCAGGGGTGGGGCCACCTGGGGTGGCCGCCTGGGCTGCCCCTGGCTCCCCTCTGGCCCCACTTCTGGCGCGTGGAAGCTTCTGGAGCGCTGATTTTTTATATATTTTTCCCGGAATTTTTCTGGCAATTTAAGTAATGGGAAAACCTGAAATACAAAAACAGCAGAAAACAGAAACTGGCACTGGGGTGCACTGAGTTAATAGGTTAGTCCAAATATGATCAAAGGTGTATGAAAGTGTATCAAAAGCATAGCAATATCACCCAAAACATGCATGGAGCAAGCATAAATTATAGATACGTTTGGGACGTATCATCTGGCATGACGGAACTGGCGTGATTCCAAGCCATGTGTCTTTTGCCAACATGACGAGTCTATTAAACACTTATTTTTTGAGTGCAAGTTCGCTGGGGCAGTTTGGGCCATAGTTCAAGTAGCTTCGAATCTACACCCACCACGTAGTGCACGAAACATGTTCGGCAACTGGTTGCGGGGTATTGATAAACAATTTTTTGCACATATTCTTGTAGGAGCGGCGGCGTTATACTAGGCACTGTGGCTTACCAGGAATGATGTGATTTTTAATAACAAACATGTCTCATCTCCTATGCAGGTTATTCATGTGTGTACACGATGGCTCCGTACTTGCTCTATCCTGCAGAGGCCGAAGGACATGGACCTTTTTATGATGGCGTCTACACGGCTGGAGCGTACGGCTAGGGAGGTTTTCTACCCCATGGATGACGGTGTGACATACGGATAGGATCTGCCAATCCTTAGGTTGGACATGTTCTTTTGATTGGAATTTTATCGAATTATTTTTTGCTTTTAGGGTGCTCTGGACTTTTTTGGCTGTGTGCATCTAGCTATGCAGAGGCCGGACTTTCTTCCGATGCGATTGTATCACCTCGATATATCTATTCAATCACTATAAGAAATATGGCAACTAGTGACCTTTTGTCAGTGACCCTGAAAGAATTGGTCATTATAACCATTTCAGACCAATTGGTCAAAAGCTGTTCAGGGGACTCCAAACCCTAAACTATAACGACCATTTTTGTCAGAAAGGTCGTAATTTCCTTACACGAAATGGTCATAAAGCAGATAGCACTGGTCCGCTGCCTTATTTCTAGCTGATCATCACCAATATAGATGGTCATAACCTTGTAAATTGTGGTGGGTTGCTACGACTAGACGCCACCTCATCAGTTTTGCCTATGTGTCATGTCCATGTGGCAGTTTTTGCCCTAGGTTGTGAAGCAACCTTTATTTATGTCATTCCCAAAATTCCCCAAATAAACTCATAAATTCTTTGGGTCATATCTTCGTCAAATATGTTAAAAACATTCCTTTCCTAGTTCAAAAATAATTCAAAAATATTCATTTTCCTATTCTGTTAAAAAAAACACTTTGTGAAGGAAGTACCACTTTGGCATGTCCAAATGGTATCCATTTTCTACAGTGCTTTCCTATGCCCAAATAACTATCCTCCACCAAATGCCAGCTCAATCCATTCATTATTTTGAGCCCAGCTTCAACATTCGTATTTATGTCCAGTGTGGTACTTTGCAAAGCAAGTACCACCTAGACTCCTCCTTTTGAGCTGAAAATTTGTGAAGACGGTCTTCTTAGTAACTGATCATCCTCAACCAAAACTCACGCCCATTAGCCATGTGCATTTCCCGTACCGCTAATCAAACACTTGGCTGCTAATTCATGTTTGAGCATCGATTGGTCTCCTCGTGAAAATCTTATGTTGTAATTTTCTTCCTAGCACCTACTTGGGGAGTGCCCAACCCACTAGACATGCCTAGGCCGCCCAGAACACATGGCAACGCCACAGTCACGCGGTGACCACGCGGCGGGCATGCGAGTTTACGCGCTCTAGAGTTGGGGCCCTCGACCACCGCCCAAACCTCGACGTATCGCCACCAAACCATGTATTTATGATTAAATAGATACTAGCAAAAGTGCCCGTGCGTTGCAACGGGAGAAAAAATAATCACAATCTACAATGGCATGACCACAATCTACAATCTACAATGGCATGACCATCATTCCCCTCGTCGTCGCCGATGCCTCCCGCGGGCAAAGCTCTCGTGGAGCAGGCAGCGGCGGGGCTCCTTTCTCTCTAGGCGGGCTGCATCTCCCACGAGCAGGGGATCTCTGGGCGGGGCGACGACGGGCGGTCTACGGTGGCTGGAGCGGCGGCGGGCCTCTTGCGGGCGGCTGGTGAAGCGCCGGGGCGGCGGCCACGGTCCGGGCTCCTGGTGTGGCCGGGGCGTGCACGGCGCGCGTTCGCGCCGGCGTCGGGCGGATCTGGATGTGCGCATGGGGCGCAGATCGGCGGTCGGGCGCGGTGGTGGCTGGCGTGTGGCGGGCGCAGTGACCGGCTGAGCATGAAGGGGGCTGCTCTGGAGTGCGAGGTGCACTGCGATGGGAGGTCTGGCTTTTGCTCTGCTGCTTCGCTCGTGCGGCTCCGTTTGGATCTGGTGCGAGGTGCATCGATCTGGATGCTGGGTTTCGCGATGCGGCGCTGGTTGCTGTGGTGGCCATGGTGGTGCTGCGGTGGTGGAAGCGGGAAGCTGAAGTACTTGGTGGCTCTCTTGGGCTGCTGGCACGGTGGCACTACGAGAGGTGGGCGGGTCAGCGAAGGTGCAGTGCGTGAGGATGTTGGTGGTGTTGGGGATACTCCGGGTGAAAGCTTGGCTGGTCTTGCCGGCCGGCGGCGTCGGCGTCTGTGGACGTCGTTTAACCTCCTCGGAGGCGTCGTTGTGGAGTCCGGCATCCTCTTACATCCTCGGATCTTACTCTTCGGGTGAAAGCCTAAGGCCCGGTTGGGCCGGGCGACGGCGTCGACATCGTCGCTTCCCTCTTCGGGGCTTCTCCTTGAAGAGCTTTGGATCCCGGTTGCGTGCTTCATGGACTGGACGCTCGCGACATTGTGGTCGGCAGGTGCCGTCTTGCAATGCGGATGTTGCGCGGCTTCTTGTTTGTGGCAACGATGGCGGCTTCGGGCGGAGTCAGGTTTGCTGATGGTTCTCGGTAGTCGGTCTCTTCCGGCGTGTTCGAGGAGTCGCCGCTCTGGCGCTGGCTTGGCGCAAGCCCAACGCTTTTCTCCTGCAATGCTTGTCGACAGAGTCGGAGCTGCCTGGTCGCCGGCGCGTGTGGTTGACTGTTTGGCATCGGCCGACGCAAGCCTCGATGCTTCCCCTCGGCGGCGTGTGTGCGTTCTTGTGTGGGTTGCCAGGTCGCCCTGTGTGCCTTTTCTGTGGGCTAGGGTTTTCGCCCGGTTTTCCGTTTATTAACCGGGTAATTCTCTTCGAGCTTATTTAATGAATCGGGCCCTAAGGGACCGCGTTTCAAAAAAAATATTTTGCTGCATTACCGAGATACACTATTACTCTCATTTTTTTCCTAAAATCATGAACTTTAGTTTTTGAACTCATGCACATATGTGAAGAATGTTCTGAGATCCTGTCGAAATCGTAAGCTGCCCGAAACCAAATTGGAAGAAATTTACAGGGATCTTAACCTGGAAAATGCGAGCGAGGAAAAACGGGTAAAAAAACCAGGTCCTCGAGGGCATTTCAAGGCGACACCTTTATTTTTTAAATAACATGAAGGATAAACCCCATATCGAATTAATTGTGAAAGTCCACGATTGGGATCGCGCACGAAATCGAAATTTACTTGTGTAGGTTTCTCATAGCAAATAGAGAAACCGAGGCCCTTACTTACCTACCGGGTAGGTGGGGGGAGGGGGGGAAGAAGAGTGGGAACGAGGGCTTCTTTCACTTGTTTGTTTTCCTACAACGATATCTCCGAACTCAACAGCTCCCACGATTCGGAGCGATGGTGAATTCATACAAGGACTACGAAGCGAATAATTGCATTCCTTCCAGGAGGTCGAGCGCACGCAAACATGAATATTTCGTTTGTTATTGTTTGAGTATTACTACTCAACAATATATGCCACTTAAAATACCCCTCTCCCAAAATTTCACGGCTATTTAGTTGACCATTACCTGTCTGTCAAGAGACAATTGAAAATATGATTTTTCTTTCATGACCATCAGGGGCATTGCCATCGGGTGTTCATGGCGATCAAGAACCTTTTTGTTAAACAATTTTCATGGAGGTGGCACCCTATCTGAAATCTTCCTAGCTCAGCTCTGCTTGTTGGTCATGCCTTCTGATTATTTTGCCAAACGATGTATGTACTCATTTTGGAATTAGTTTCACATCCCATATTTTTGGCATGATAATGAGGCGAAAGTCTTAATTAATTTTAAACTGAAAGTGCAAAAAATGTTTAATTTTATCTTGCAAAACAAATGAAAACTCTGACTTTCTGAACACCAACTCAAGGTGATTGTTTACTGCTGCAGTTAACTGTTACAGTATATGCTTCATTGAAATTGGCCCTTAACCGACCTAAACAGGGAGTACATACTGTAGTAGGATCAATGATATCTTGTTAGCGCTGCTGCTGTGCGATTTTTTTCACGCTTAGTTGCTCACTGGTTTCAGAACATCATCCTTAACTCGGTAGCTGCATTTGTCCAATGCGTCGGCAACGACTTCCCGATCAAAACCGGGCGGCGTCAGCAACATCCCAGCCAAGAAAGAAAATGGTGACGCTGACAGGACAGCCAAAAACATTGGCGATGTCGAGCATCTGTGCAAGGTGGGTACGGCCTACGGCGGTAGCTCGGCCATATCTGGGCATTCTCGAATCCCGCTGGCATCTTGGACAGAGAACAAACTGAACGTCCGTCGTGCACCGAACAGAGCTGCGGCGCGCTGTCGCTCTTCTTGACTCCATCTTCTTCTTCCGACACTGCACGGCAGCCGGGACTCTAGGAGCGGTGCCGCTACCCGCTGCTCGTAGAAGGCACATGGAGGCAGACATGGATGGAAGGCCAAAGTGGCACGCCACGACGGCTGTGTGAGTAAGGATGAGGAGGTCAAGTAGAGCCAGGGGAAGGAAGTACGGTGCGGAGATGACATATGCGAGGGCGACGGCGTCTCCATGAGCGCAGAGGTGCGGCTAGGGAGAGGAGGTGCGCACAGTGGCAGGTAGGGAGAGTGGCGGCTACGCAACCCCGTCGTGCAGCGGGGAGTAGAGGAACCCGGACACCGGGACACAAACTGGAATCAGACGATCAGAGCCGCCACCTTTTCTCTTCTTCCCGGGAGTCCTAGTCGCCATGGCCAAGGTGATGGTGGGAGCTGGGAGGTGGCGCGTCGGCCGCGTCGTATTGGTCGGGTGCGGCGACGGCCGTCAATTATGCGAAAAACGGGTCGAGGCGTGGGGCGTCAGGGCTCGTTGTGTGGCTTAGAGTCCTGCTCGGATTGGTTTGGTGGATACGTGGGCCAGCCAGGGAGCAACGGATGACGGCCTAACGTAAATTTAGTACAACCTCGAATGTGTTTTAAATTCAAACTGAAAGCGTAAAATTACGGAAAGAAGCGTATTGTGACGGTGAACCCGACGGATTCAATCCGTGCTTTATTATTAGGTATAGACTTATGTAACTAGAAATGATTTTTGGAAAAAATAAATAGCTAACTATGAGGCAGCTGCAGTTCAAATTTGACCCGCTTCCAACTAAATCGGCAGAAATTTGTCTTTTTCACGAGAGGTGGATCAAACCTTTTTACACCCAACCATTTTGTCAGTTGTGCATTAAATATGTCCTAGTATTTATAAAATTGATTTGGTCCAATTTTGCAACAATTATTTGGGAGGTCCTTCACAAAAAAACCTCTTTTTGGGCACTCGAAAAATGGAAAATGATTTTTTCGTCCAAAGAAAATGAAAATTTCCTTAGGCAATATTGTTTGCCATTCCAAGATGCACCCTTGTGCACAATATGAGATCATTTGAACAAACAATGCCATGAATGTGGCCATAGGATTGATCATTTGGCTTGAAAGCCATGAATCTTCACGCATGATAGCTCATTTCTGAGAACACTTTTTTAAAAGAATTGCCGTATTAAAAGTTTATTATTTTTCCTGGTAACTTGGTCATATATAATGACACAATGCGAAGATTTTCCAATTTTTTGATTTTTTTTTGAATTTTTTATGCCCGTTTCAAAATTCGATCAAAACGGCGGGAATGACCGTTCCTAGCTACTAGTTGAATCTTGGTATTTTTTGGTGTTTCTCTGATTAAATAGATACTTATGTACCTAGAAATGATTTATGTAAAAAATAAAGAGCAAACTACAAGACAGCTACAGTTCTAATTTGACCCACATCCAATTGAATCGGTCGAAATTTGTCTTTTTCACGAGAGGTGGATCAAAACTTTTTACACCCAACCATTTGGTCAATTGTGCATTAAATATGGCCTAGTATTTTATAAAAACGGTTTGGTCCAATTTTGCAACAATTATTTGGTAGGTCCTTCACAAAAAAACCTCCTTTTGCGCACTCGAAAAATGGAAAATGATTTTTTCGTCCAAAGAAAATGAAAACTTCCTTAGGTAGTATTGTTTGCCATTCCAAGATGCACCCTTGTGCACAATATGAGATCATTTGAACAAACTATGCCATGAATGTGGCCATAGGATTGATCATTTGGCTTGAAAGCCATGAATCTTCACGCATGATAGCTCATTTCTGAGAACACTTTTTTAAAAGAATTGCCATATTACAAGTTTATTATTTTTCCTGGTAACTTGGTCATATATAATGACACAATGCGAAGGTTTTCCAATTTGTTGGTTTTTTTTTAATTTTTTATGCCCGTTTCAAAATGCGGTCAAAACGACGGGAATGACCGTTCGTAGCTACTGGTTGAATCTTGGTATTTTTTTTGGTGTTTCACTGATTAAATAGATACTTATGTACCTAGAAATGATTTTTTCTAAAAAATAAAGAGCAAACTACAAGGCATCTACAGTTCAAATTTGACCCACTTCCAACTGAATCGGCCGAAATTTGTCTTTTTCACGAGAGGTGGATCAAAACTTTTTACACCCAACCATTTGGTCAATTGTGCATTAAATATGGCCTAGTATTTTATAAAAATTATTTGGTCCAATTTTGCAACAATTATTTGGGAGGTCCTTCACAAAAAAACCTCCTTTTGGGCACTCGGAAAATGGAAAATGAATTTTTCGTGCAAAGAAAGTGAAAACTCCCTTAGGCAACATTGTTTGCCATTCCAAGATGCACCCTTGTGCATAATATGAGATCAATATTTGATTTTTTCATGTGAAAAATTAGAAGATTCTTTTTCGAAACATAATTTGTCTTTTTGATAAGAGGTGGATCGAAAGCATTTTACATGTTAAGATTTGGTGAACTGTACATAAAATGATGTCTTCTAGTTTTGTAGAATGGAGTGGTGCCATTTTGAAACAAATATTTGGTAGATTCTTCAAAAAAAACATTTTTGGCACTTAGAAAATAGAAAATGATTTTCCCCCTAAAAACTCATTTCTCGTAACACTTTTTTAAATATATTTGTCTTATTCCAATCCCAAGGTTGTTAGTTTTCCTAAAAACTAGGTCACATTTGGTGACACAATAAGAATGCTTTTATTAATTTTTGATTTTCTCATATCATAAAATTGTTTAGATGATTCAACATATTATTTTTAGTTGGTGACGACCAATTTTAAATGGTCATAACGTGTACTCGGTTGTAATTGTTCCATGGGCATGTCACGCAGATCGTGCCTCAAACGCCATCAGATGCTTCAGGATCCGACGACAGTCCTTTCTCCTAATATCCTACTCTCTCACCCCACGAAGCCCGGCCCACAGCCCCGCACTCCTCCCCTCGTCCCCATCTCTCTCGCGCACTCCTCCCTCGTCTCCATCTCTCTCGCCACCGCTACCAACAGCGCCCGATCCCAGCGACCTTCGGCGGGAATCGACTGAGCCCATCACACCAACGTGACCCCGATGCTCTGCTCTCCCTTCCTATCCGGTGAGATCCGGCGCGCGCGTCCTCCAACGGCCAAGCGTGTCCTTCTCCCGTTGTTAGGGTTTCGTTCGCCGATGGATCCAGCGCTGGCCGGCGACGAGGGCCGCCAGATCCGCGAGCTGGGAGGTTCCTCCCGTAGGATACGGGAGCATCACGCCGCACCCTGCTGTCGCCGGTCCGGGACGAGCGCAGCGGGTCGAGGACGGTGGCGACAAACGCCGGCGCTCCTCTGCTTCATCGACCTGGACGGCTGCTACTCCGCCAAAGACGTCTCCCACAGGTTCGCCAACTCCCCAGATATATACCCAGGTTGTTGGACAATTTGTTGGAGAATTTCCCCGTCAGTAATGTATGCATGTATGATGCACAGTCGTGTCGTTCAGTAGTTGTTTGGGCACAAGCAACGAAGCTATACGTTTTCGTCAAGAAAGGAAGAAAGAAACAGATTGCTTTGCTTACTTTGCATGTAACAGCTAAAAAATTACTCACCTGAACTTTTGAAACGGAACTCTGAAACTATCCCGAATTCTGGGTGAAAGTAACTACTCTGAAGTCTGAACTGAAGTATATTTTCGTTGCTTGACTAGTGGTTCAGAAAATAGTAATTGTATATATCTGGCGGATAGACGTAGTCTACAGATTCTAGCATCTAGGTCCGGCGGATGTGTGCATGGCAGCTGCATGCAGCCGGCCGCCGTTAGCAGCCGCTAATTAGTCTCAGTCATCCACGCTAATATCCTTGGTCAAATCTTAGTTAGTTATGGCTGCTGGCTAGGGACTCCAAGCAGATTGATCATAGAGAGAGCGTGCCGGGTCTGAGAAAGTGAAGTTTAGTGGATCATCGTCTGCCCTCTGTTTCTTGCAAGAGATCATGATCTCTGAGAAACACTAGAATTACAGGGAAGGAAATGGATGTGACGTTTCAAGTGCAGATTAACATCGACCGATGAAGTTACACATAAATAAATACTCTAGGACATGATTTGAACTTATAAAGGCGTACGGAGAGCACCGAACTGTCATTTATATACCACATGACGTTCCTGTTAAAAAGTAGGACGGTAGCTTTAGGTTTGTATATAAAGCATCTATGTCTAGTTTGATGATGTGTGTTGTTTGTTTCTTACTGGCAGCTGTGGATACACATTGAACTTGAGATCCTCAACACGGAACACGGCCAACATTGGATCCAAGTACGGGAAGCAGATCAGGAAAGGCGCCGTCTCATTATTCGCGGTTTTTTGTATTGTGTGCCTTGAAAAGCATGATTGCTACCATTCCTAATTTTTTGTTCTTGTTTGATTTGGATTTGGATGCAGCAGGTGCTCTGCTCTTGTGCATGTTTGGTGACGTCTCCGGCGCAGCCGTGCTTCTTGAGGCGACCGGCGTGATGGCGGGTGTGTATGGCGGCGACCACAAGCTCTCCGGTGAGCGGCTCCCTCTCCTACCCCTAGTTCTCTTTTCTACTCCTATAGCATTGCTCTGTTGGTTTAGAACACTAGCAACAGGAGTAGTAAAAGCTTACTGATGTATGAGTAGTGAAAGCTTCATGGTTGATCCTGATTGCTGAACATGGGAGATGTATCTTCTTTTGTGTATCAATTACATAACAGTACTATGTAATGGAACGGTCTATGTACTGTTATTTTTAGGTTGGGTTGAAGTGATTGGTAGGCCTTTGTTAACAAGCGAGCTTCTTTAAATTTCCGTTGTTATTTGCACTGTATTCCACGCACACCTCATGTGAATCTGTGATCGTATCCATAGTCCAGTGAGTTTATTGCACTATTTGCTTGCTGTGAAGTATCCAGTATTTGTTACATTATGTCTTTAATTAATAAAATTGAGAATGGCAAGCAAAATTCTTCAACTGAACTGCTCTTTCATTGTACCACGAAATACTGAAGTTTTGCTATGTATAACATTGCTAAATGTGTTTTTGTGTATATAGAATTGCATTCATTTCCTCTTCTTTCAGTAGTTACATAGCTTGAGGTATGTATATTCTTTTGAATAGGATGTACTGTTCTATGCAGAAGATCTGATTTGCACACACATAGTTAACTGCGTGTGTTGCCTGACTTGGTATTTGTTATATCCTGTTGGTTGAATGGATGGTGGTGCCACTACAGTGGTAACAGTGGTAGTTTATTCAGGTTGCTGTGAGGTTAATCCCTTTGGCAATATTCTTTGAGAATTTTGTAATGCCTCCTTTGGGGTGCTGATACACTATTACACAAGTTCTATGGTATGTGAGTTGCTGTTGTTGCTGCAAGCATTGATACAATATGTCATGTGGATGGAGCTCCGCATCTGAGTCTCAGCCATCCTCCACAGCAAGGAGCTGGGCCAAGGGAGCAATCAACGCTACTGGTTTCTTGAGGCCGGATCGTGTAAGATGGTGCACCATGGCGTGCGGCAGCCTATTCCATCCATCCATCTCTCCATACCACTCTCACGGTCGAGTCTTGTGGAGAAGCAGGGTGAATCAAGCATCATCTGACTTGTGCCGCTGTGGTAAGAACAGAACACCACTCTCACTTGATATGCATGTATTATTACAACAAAGCATTCTTACATGGTGATTGTTAGCGACACAACAATTATCTTGCAACATAGCTTGCCAAATTCCTTGCTTGCTTACTATATAACATGTACTGCTAAACATGTTATCCTACTCCATGATGTTGTATCATTTGCAAATACTCCTGGACATCAACTCCCATTAGCTATAATCTATACCTCTAAAAGAGGAGTATAAACTGGTATTGTATTATGATTGAGACTTGATCCAAAGCTCATTAATTGTTGCCAGTGATGTTATTATCTACTCTAATGGCTGATGAATCTGTACCTGCCATACCATGTGGAATGACTAATGAATCTGTACCCGAATACCATGTGTAATGGCTGTTATTTTTGCATCGCTTGAACATTTTTTTCTACTATATAGTTTCTCACTCATGATCGATGTACTGCTAGGTGAATGAGGTTTTCAAATGTTGAATGAGGTTTACTAATATCAACCTCTGAAGTTTATGTTCCCTGGTGTGTAGGTAACTTGTCATTTTTATTGGCAAGACTGTACTGAATTTATTTGAATTTTGCTCCTATTGCCGTGTACAGTATGTAACAAACATGTTTATATTACTGAGGACGTACAGTATAGAAACCATAAATTCAAACTTCTGCAATAGCATGCTTAATATATACTGTTATAGAATAGTGTTCTACAAAAGGTTGAAACAACATGGTCTCAGTCATTTGTAGGAAGTAGAAACACTACGGCTGACAACTTTTATTCGTTTTTTTCTAAGATAGTAAATTTGCAATTGTACGCCCTTTGTAAAAAAAATGCATTTTACGTTTCCATGCCCTGTAATGCTGAAGCATGTGTCTCTATGATATTCTGCACAACTGAAAGGACGATATCTTGTATATGTTTGGCTTTTGGCAGGTAATCCGTTTCCCTGCCACGTTCAGCTGCATCACTCTCATGCCCACGTTCACCATCTTCCTGCCGTCATGAAGGGCCACTTGAAGCTGTCAAATAGGATGTGATTATTTTTGTAGATACTTGTAGAGCTTGTGGCTTTGATTACATTTGTAGAGCTTGTGGCTGTAGAGACTTACACTTGTTTCTAAGTTATATGATGTAACGGAATTATTTTGGCTGTTATTTGAAGTATTATGTGTGATTTTTGTCTGTTCTGATTTGAATATTGGTTATGTATTTACCGGTGAATTGAAAACATGGACCCACATAGTAGAACCTGACAATTGGGACCCATTTGAGCACTGGACCCATCTTTTGAAAAAAAACTGAAATGTTGAGCCAGAAAGGCCTCAGCCCAGAAACAAAAAGGGTGAAATATTGGGCCAGGCCCATGTAGCCGACCAAAATGCCAACAAAAATGATAATTAAAAAGGCTGAATTGTTGGGCTCGGCCCATGTAAGGCGTCGAATTGGACCGGGCTGATTCTTGTGCCACATCAGCTTGCCACGCTGGATGCCTACGTGGTCTGGGGAGGCTGCTAGTGACCAAAACACAATAGTAGGCATATTTTGGTCGTAAACGTTTACGACCTTCTCACAGAGAAGGTCGTTAATTTTTACGACCGCCAGCTTTTGACCTTCTGTTTTTGGTCACAAAAAGGTCGCAAATGAAAAACAATGACCTTTCGGTGACTAAGGTCACAAGTTGACATATTTCTTGTAGTGAATGAAATGTCCTTTATCGGAAAAAAACTACTATTGACTCAAGTAGTATCCATGTCTACGTGAACCTATAGGGTCGCACAACTTAAGGGGAAACAACTCATTCATATTGAATACAAGTGGAAAATGGCTATGGACTCCTTGTGGGCCTCGAGTGTTGAGCCCACCTCGGAGGTCTACATAAAGGGAATTGGGCGCATCACTTAGGGTTGATCTTTTTCTTCCTGGACAGCCTCTGTCACTCCCTACACCCTCATTCCGCACGACCGGACGTAGCAGTCCGCCGCCCGATGCTACTCCCCGTACGTGTGGATACCTTGAAGGCATCGTTGTTCGCGGTTTATCGGCTTGGGCGAACCATTCGAGACAACCGCAAGTAGCCATCCGAGAGATCCATGAGGAGCTGTTCACGGGACTTCGCCGTTCGCGAGACATCGTTGTTCGCGGTTTATCGGCCGATCGACTACACGCATCACAACCTCTACTTCCTCTATGATGACTGTGCGCATAGTGGTAAACCTGATCTCATTATCTATTTACAGCAGCATGATCTTGGGTGGGTGGTAGAAGTTTTTTACTTGGCGCTTGTGTTGCATACCATGTGTTCCAAGATTTTTTG
This sequence comes from Secale cereale, assembly GCA_902687465.1. Lineage (NCBI taxonomy): Eukaryota > Viridiplantae > Streptophyta > Magnoliopsida > Poales > Poaceae > Secale > Secale cereale. Next base: position 877,365,151 of record LR738715.1, on the reverse strand, counting down.
CTAGCACGGCAGTTTCACATTGCACGGCAACATCATATATATATATATATATATATATATATATATATATATATATATATATATATATATATATATATATATATATATATATATATATATATATATATATAGGACGGTCATTTGGGACACCTAGGTGTCCAGGCACCTTGCCTAGATATCGTTCGATTTCGTCGTGATTGTGTGGGGATGATGGGTATATAGGTTATTGGATTTGACCCGCTAACAAATAAGCTTGTTATTTGATTTATATCTTTGTCATATAAAACCTTTCCATACTTGTTTGCATGGTTCTGATGCACGTCAATTATATCAATAGATCACCTTCCATAGATAATTGCATGGCGTACCTTATATGGAAAGCCATTTAATGTGCGTCATCAATTGTCCGTTAGTGAGATCAAGTAATAAAAAAGCTTCCATACTATTGCCGTGTAAAATATAGTAATAACTTTTTGCACTTCGTATGCAGGGATTTTTTTGTGAGTATATACTCTTTATATTTTAGTGTACGTATATATGCCAACATTTCTCTACAGCTACATCCCACAATGTGAAATAAATGAATTCATACGTCAATAATACATATATATTATACCTAATTGTTTTTTTATATTTCCCTGTATCTACATACCCAGGTGAGAAAAATATGAATATACCACCCAATAATACATAGGTATTATACCTAATTGTTTCGAAGTACGTAGTCCAAAATAAGTGGGTATGCAAAATTTCATGCGTACATACCTCAATATTTCTCTACAACTATATATCTATTCTGTACAACTACATACCCCGGTGTAAAATTGAAGGAAATATGCCCTAGAGGCAATAATAAAGTTGTTATTTATATTTCCTTATATCATGATAAATGTCTTTTATTCATGCTAGAATTGTATTAACCGGAAACTTAATACATGTGTGGATACATAGACAAAACAGTATGTCCCTAGTATGCCTCTACTAGACTAGCTCATTGATCAAAGATGGTTATGTTTCCTAGCCATAGACATGAGTTGTCATTTGATCAACGGGATCACATCATTAGGAGAATGATGTGATGGACAAGACCCATCCGTTAGCATAGCACTATGATCGTTTAGTTTAACTGCTATTGCTTTCTTCATGACTTATACATGTTCCTATGACTATGAGATTATGCAACTCCCGAATACCGTAGGAACACCTTGTGTGCTATCAAACGTCACAACGTAACTGGGTGATCATAAAGATGCTCTACAGGTGTCTCCGAAAGTATTCGTGCTGTTGGCATAGATCAAGATTAGGATTTGTCACTCCGAGTGTCGGAGAGGTATCTCTGGGCCCTCTCGGTAACACACATCATAATAAGCCTTGCAAGCAAAAGACTAATGAGTTAGTCACGAGATGATGTGTTACGGAACGAGTAAAGAGACTTGCCGGTAAACAAGATTGAACTAGGTATAAAGATACCGACGATCGAATCTTGGGCAAGTAACATACCGTTTGACAAAAGGAACAACGTATGTTGTTATGCGATTCTGACCGATAAAAGATCTTCGTAGATTATGTAGGAGCCAATATGAACATCCAGGTTCCGCTATTGGTTATTGACGAGAGATGAGTCTCGGTCATGTCTACATAGTTCTCGAACCCGTAGGGTCCGCACGCTTAACGTTTGATGACGATCGGTATTATGAGTTTTTGAGTATTGATGTACCGAAGGTAGTTCGGAGTCCCGGATGAGATCACGGACATGACGAGGAGTCTCGGAATGTCCGAGACATAAAGATTGATATATTGGACGGCTATATTCGGACACCGGAAGTATACCAGAAAAGTTTCGGATTTATCGGGAATGCCGGAGGGGGTTACCGGAACCCCCTACGAGAGGGGATGGTCCATAGTGGGCCTAAAGGGTGAGAGAGAGGCAGCCCATAGGGCTGGCCGGCGCCCCCACCTAGGAATCCTAGTTGGACTAGGATTGGGGGGGCGCCACCTCTCCTATTCCTTTCCCCCTTCTTCCTTTCGGTGAATCCTACTAGGAATAGGATTGCAATCCTATTCCTAGTAGGAATCCCTTCCCTAGCCGCACCAGGAGAGTTGGCCGGCCCCTCCTCCCTTGCTCCTTTATATACGGGGGCAGGGGGGCACCCAAAGACACACAAGTTGAATTGTTTTAGCCGTGTGCGGTGCCCCCCTCCACAGAATCACACCTCGGTCGTACCGTCACGGAGCTTAGGCGAAGCCCTGCGCCGGTGAACACATCATATCCGTCACCACACCGTCGTGCTGACGAAACTCTCCCGTGAAGCTCAACTGGATCAAGAGCTCGTGGGACGTCATCAAGCTGAATGTGTGCTGAACGCGGAGGTGCCGTACGTTCGGTGCTTGATCGGTTGGATCCGAAGAAGTTCGACAACATCAACCGCGTCACTTGACGCTTCCGCTCCCGGTCTACGAGGGTACGTAGACACACTCTCCCCTCTCGTTGCTATGCATCTGGTAGATAGATCTTGCGTGATCGTAGGAAAATTTTAAAATACTACGTTCCCCTACAGTGGCATCATGAGCCAGGTCTATGCGTAGATGATATGCACGAGTAGAACACAATGAGATTGTGGACGATACTAGTCATACTGCTTACCAGCATGTCATACTTTGCTTCAGCGGTATTGTGAGATGAAGCGGCCTGGACCGACATTACGCGTACGCTTACGCGAGACTGGTTTCACCGTTACGAGCACTCGTTGCTTAAAGGTGACTGGCGGGTGTCTGTCTCTCTCACTTTAGCTGAATCAAGTGTGGCTACGCCCGGTCCTTGTGAAGGCTAAAACAGCACATACTTGACGAAACATCGTTGTGGTTTTGTATGCGTAGGTAAGAACGGTTCTTGCTAAGCCCGTAGCAGCCACGTAAAACTTGCAACAAACAAAGTAGAGGACGTCTAACTTGTTTTTGCAGGGCATGTTGTGATGTGATATGGTCAAGACATGATGAGTTATACGGTTTTGTATGAGATGATCATGTTTTGTAAAGTTATCGGCAACTGGCAGGAGCCATATGGTTGTCGCTTTATTGTATGAAATGCAATCGCCATGTAATTGCTTTACTTTATCACTAAGCGGTAGCGATAGTCGTAGAAGCAATAGTTGGCGAGACGACAACGATGCTACGATGAAGATCAAGGTGTCAAGCCGGTGACGAAGGTGATCATGACGGTGCTTTGAAGATGGAGATCAAAAGCACAAGACGATGATGGCCATATCATGTCACATATTTTGATTGCATGTGATGTTTATCTTATTATGCTTCTTATTTTGCTTAGAACGACGGTAGCATTATAAGATGATCCTTTACTAAATTTCAAGGTATAAGTGTTCTCCCTGAGTATGCACCGTTGCGAAAGTTCGTCTAGCCGAGACACCACGTGATGATCGGGTGTGATAAGCTCTACGTTCAAATACAACGGGTGTAAGCCAGTTTTGCACACGCAGAATACTCGGGTTAAACTTGACGAGCCTAGCATATACAGATATGGCCTCGGAACACTGGAGACCGAAAGGTCGAGCGTGAATCATATAGTAGATATGATCAACATAAGATGTTCACCATTGAAACTACTCCATCTCACGTGATGATCGGACATGGTTTAGTTGATTTGGATCACGTGATCATTTAGATAACCAGAGGGATGTCTATCTAAGTGGGAGTTCTTAAGTAATATGATTAATTGAACTTTAATTTATCATGAACTTAGTCCTGGTAGTATTAGCATATCTATGTTGTAGATCAATAGCTCGCGATGTTGCTCCCCGTTTATTTTTCATATGTTCCTAGAGAAAACCAAGTTGAAAGATGTTAGTAGCAATGATGCGGAATTGTTCCATGATCTGAAGATTATCCTCATTGCTGCACAGAGAAATATGTCCTTGATGCACCGCTAGGTGACAGACCTATTGCAGGAGCAGATGTAGACGTTATGAACGTTTTGACGAAAGCTCGGTATGATGACTACTTGATAGTTTAGTGCACCATGCTTTACGGCTTATAACCGGGACTTCAAAAACGTTTTGAAAGCCATGGAGCATATAAGATGTTCCAAGAGTTGAAATTAGTATTTCATACTCATGCCCGTGTCGAGAGGTATAAGACCTCTGACAGTACTTTGCCTACAAGATGGAGGAGAATAGCTCAACCAGTGAGCATGTGCTCAGATTGTCTGGGTACTACAATTACTTTAATCAAGTGGGAGTTAATCTTCCAGTTAAGATAGTAATTGACAAAGTTCTCTAGTCACTATCACCAAGTTAGTAGAACTTCGTGATGAACTATAATATGCAAGGGATGACGAAAGGAATTCCCAACTCTTCGCGATACTGAAGTAGGCGAAGGCAGAAATCATGAAAAAGCATCAAGTGTTGATGGTTAACAAGACCACTTGTTTCAAGTAAAGGGCAAAGGGATGGAAGGGGAACTTCAAGAAGAATGACAAGCAAGTTGTCACTCCCGTGAAGAAACCCAAAACTCAAGCCTAAAACAAGTGCTTATACTGCAAAGGAAATGGTCACTAAAAGTGGAACTACCCTAGATACTTGGCGGATAAGGAGGATGGCAAAGTGAACAAAGATATATTTCATATACAGATTATTAATGTGTATTTTACTAGTGTTCATAGCAACCCCTCAGTATTTGATATTAGTTCAGTTGCTAAAAAGTAGTAACTCGAAGTGGGAGTTGCATAATGAACATAAACTAGTTAAAGGATGAAGTGACGATGTGTATTGGAAGCAGTTCCAAGATTGATATGATCATCATCGCACACTCCCTATACTTTCGGGATTAGTGTTGAACCTAAATAACTGTTATTTGGTGTTTGTGTTGAGCATGAATGTGATTTGATCATGTTTATTGCAATAGGGTTATTCATGTAAGTTAGAGAATAATTGTTGTTCTGTTTACATGAATAAAACCTTCTATGGTCATACACCCAATGAAAATAGTTTGTTGGATCTCGATCGTGTGATACACATATTCATAATAACGAAGCCAAAAGATGCAAGGTTAATAATGATAGTGCAACTTGTTTGTGGCACTGCCGTTTAAGTCATATTGGTGTAAAACGCATGAAGAAACTCCATAATGATGGACTTTTGGAATCACTTGATTATGAATCACTTGGTGCTTGCGAACCATGCCTCATGGGCAAGATGAATAAAACTCCGTTCTCCGGAACTATGGGGCGAGCAACATATTTGTTGGAAATCATACATACTGATGTATGCGGACCAATGAGCGTTGAAGCTCGCGGCGGGTATCGTTATTTCCTGACCTTCACTGATGATTTGAGCAGATATGGGTATATCTACTTAATAAAGCACAAGTCTGAAACATTTGAAAAGTTCAAAGAATTTCAGAGTGAAGTAGAGAATCATCATAACAAGAAAATAAAGTTTCTACGATCTGATCGTGGAGGAGAATATTTGAGTTACGAGTTTGGTCTTCATTTGAAACAATGTGGAATAGTTTCACAGCTCACGCCACCCGGAACACCACAGCATAATGGTGTGTCCGAACGTCGTAACCGTACTTTATTGGATATGGTGCGATCTATGATGTCTCTTACCGATTTACCACTATCGTTTTGGGTCATGCATTAGAGACAGCTGCATTCACGTTAAATAAGGGCTTCATCTGAATCCGTTGAGACAACGCCTCAAGAACTGTGGTTTGGCAAGAAACCAAATTTGTTGTTTCTTAAAATTTGGGACTGCGATGTGAAAAAGTTTCAACATGATAAGCTCGAACCCAAACCGGAGAAGTAAATCTTCATAGGATACCCAAAAGAGACTGTTGGGTACACCTTCTATCACAGATCCGAAGGCAAAATATTCATTGCTAAAAACGGATCCTTTCTAGAAAAAGAGTTTCTCTCGAAAGAAGTGAGTGGGAGGAAAGTAGAACTTGATGAGGTAATTGTACCTTCTCCCATATTGGAAAGTAGTACATCACAGGAAATTGTTCCAGTGATTCCTACACCAATTAGTGAGGAAGTTAATGATAATGATCATGAAACTTCAGATCAAGTTTCTACTAAACGTCGTAGATCAACCAGAGTACGTTCCGCACCAGAGTGGTACGGCAACCCAGTTCTGGAAATCATGTTACTAGACCATGATGAACCTACGAACTATGAGGAAGCGATGATGAGCCCAGATTCCGCAAAATGGCTTGAAGCCCTGAAATCTGAGATGGGATCCATGTATGAGAACAAAGTATGGACTTTGGTTGACTTGCCCGATGATCGGCAGGCCATCGAAAATAAATGGATCTTCAAGAGGAAGACCGACGCAGGCGGTAATATTACTGTTTACAAAGCTCGACTTGTTGCGAAAGGTTTTCGACAAGTTCAAGGAGTTGACTACGATGAGACTTTCTCACCTGTAGCGATGCTTAAGTCTGTCCGAATCATGTTAGCAATTGCCGCATTTTATGATTATGAAATCTGGCAAATGGATGTCAAAACTACATTCCTGAATGGATATCTCAAAGAAGAGTTGTATATGATACAACCAGAAGGTTTTGTCGATCCAAAAGGTGCTAACAAATTATGCAAGCTCGAGCGATCCATCTATGGATTGGTGCAAGCATCTCGGAGTTGGAATATACGCTTTGATGAGGTGATCAAAGCATATGGTTTTATACAGACTTTTGGAGAAGCCTGTATTTACAAAAAGTGAGTGGGAGCACTACAACCTTTCTGATAAGTATATGTGAATGACATATTGTCGATCGGAAATGATGTAGAATTTTCTGGAAAGCATAAAAGAGTTTTTCAAAGAAAGACCTCGGTGAAGCTGCTTACATATTGAGCATCAAGATCTATATAGATAGATCAAGACGCTTGATAAGACTTTCAATGAGTACATACCTTGATAAGATTTTGAAATAGTTCAAAATGGATCAGTCAAAGAAGAAGTTCTTGCCTGATTTGTAAGGTGTGAAGTTGAGTAAGACTCAAAGCCAGACCACGGCAGAAAAATATAGAGAGAATGAAAGTCATTCCCTATGCCTCAGCCATAGGTTCTATAAAGTATGCCATGCTGTGTACAAAACACGTTGTGTACCTTGCCAAGAGTTTGACAGGGAGGTACAATAGTGATCCAGGAGTAGATCACTGTACAGCGGTCAAAATTATCCTTAGTAATTGGATGACTAAGGAAATATTTCTCGATTATGGAGGTGATAAAGAGTTCGTCGTAAAGGGTTATGCCGATGCAAACTTTGACACTAAATCCAGATGACTCTAAGTATCAATCTGGATGCGTATTGAAAGTGGGAGCAATTAGCTAGAGTAGCTCCATGCAGAGCATTGTAGACATAGAAATTTGCGAAATACATAGGGATATGTATATGACAGACCCGTTGACTAAACTTCTCTCACAAGCAGAACATAATCACACCTCATTACTCTTGGGTATTAATCACATAGCGATGTGAACTAGATTATTGACTCTAGTAAACCCTTTGGGTGTTGGTCACATAACGATGTGAACTATCGGTATTAAATCACATGGCGATGTGAGCTAGATTATTGACTCTAGTGCAAGTGGGAGACTGAAGGAAATATGCCCTAGAGGCAATAATAAAGTTGTTATTTATATTTCCTTATATCATGATAAATGTCTTTTATTCATGCTAGAATTGTATTAACCGGAAACTTAATACATGTGTGGATACATAGACAAAACAGTATGTCCCTAGTATGCCTCTACTAGACTAGCTCATTGATCAAAGATGGTTATGTTTCCTAGCCATAGACATGAGTTGTCATTTGATCAACGGGATCACATCATTAGGAGAATGATGTGATGGACAAGACCCATCCGTTAGCATAGCACTATGATCGTTTAGTTTAACTGCTATTGCTTTCTTCATGACTTATACATGTTCCTATGACTATGAGATTATGCAACTCCCGAATACCGTAGGAACACCTTGTGTGCTATCAAACGTCACAACGTAACTGGGTGATCATAAAGATGCTCTACAGGTGTCTCCGAAAGTATTCGTGGTGTTGGCATAGATCAAGATTAGGATTTGTCACTCCGAGTGTCGGAGAGGTATCCCTGGGCCCTCTCGGTAACACACATCATAATAAGCCTTGCAAGCAAAAGACTAATGAGTTAGTCACGAGATGATGTGTTACGGAACGAGTAAAGAGACTTGCCGGTAAACGAGATTGAACTAGGTATAAAGATACCGACGATCGAATCTCGGGCAAGTAACATACCGTTTGACAAAAGGAACAACGTATGTTGTTATGCGGTTCTGACCGATAAAAGATCTTCGTAGAATATATAGGAGCCAATATGAACATCCAGGTTCCGCTATTGGTTATTGACCAGAGATGAGTCTCGGTCATGTCTACATAGTTCTCGAACCCGTAGGGTCCGCACGCTTAACGTTTGATGACGATCGGTATTATGAGTTTTTGAGTATTGATGTACCGAAGTTAGTTCGGAGTCACGGATGAGATCACGGACATGACGAGGAGTCTCGGAATGTCCGAGACATAAAGATTGATATATTGGACGGCTATATTCGGACACCGGAAGTATACCGGAAAAGTTTCGGATTTATCGGGAATGCCGGAGGGGGTTACCGGAACCCCCTACGAGAGGGGATGGTCCATAGTGGGCCTAAAGGGTGAGAGAGAGGCAGCCCATAGGGCTGGCCGGCGCCCCCACCTAGGAATCCTAGTTGGACTAGGATTGGGGGGGCGCCACCTCTCCTATTCCTTTCCCCCTTCTTCCTTTCGGTGAATCCTACTAGGAATAGGATTGCAATCCTATTCCTAGTAGGAATCCCTTCCCTAGCCGCACCAGGAGAGTTGGCCGGCCCCTCCTCCCTTGCTCCTTTATATACGGGGGCAGGGGGGCACCCAAAGACACACAAGTTGAATTGTTTTAGCCGTGTGCGGTGCCCCCCTCCACAGAATCACACCTCGGTCATACCGTCGCGGAGCTTAGGAGAAGCCCTGCGCCGGTGAACACATCATATCCGTCACCACGCCGTCGTGCTGACGAAACTCTCCCGTGAAGCTCAACTGGATCAAGAGCTCGTGGGACGTCATCAAGCTGAACGTGTGCTGAAGGCGGAGGTGCCGTACGTTCGGTGCTTGATCGGTTGGATCGCGAAAAAGTTCGACAACATCAACCGCGTCACTTGACGCTTCCGCTCCCGGTCTACGAGGGTACGTAGACACACTCTCCCCTCTCGTTGCTATGCATCTGGTAGATAGATCTTGCGTGATCGTAGGAAAATTTTAAAATACTACGTTCCCCTACAAAAATATATGACTACATACCCCAATGATACATATATATTATACCTAACTATTTTTGCATATTTCACTACATACCTCGCCGTGAAATATATGATTACATACCAAAATAATATGTAGGTATTATACCTAATTGTTACTACTCCCTCCGTTCGGAATTACTTGTCTTGGAAATAGATGTATCTAGAACTAAAATACGTTTAGATACATCCATTTCCGCGACAAGTAATTCCGAATGGAGGGAGTATATGAGTACATTCCCCAATAATATGTAGGTATTATAATTAACAAATATATGAGTACATACCCCAACAATATGTAGTTATTATACCTCGGCATGAAATATATGAGTACATACCTCAATAATACGGGTATATACTCGCCAAATGATATGAAATTGGTAGTATCCAATACAATTACGGATATGCAAAACTGAGAGTACTCAATATATTTTTAGGTATTGCATACTCATCATATTTATACAAGTACATATCAAAAAATACATAGGTATTATATGTAGTCACAAAGAGTGTATGATACCTATCTTTTTCCGGATGTATGTTTACGCAAATACGAGGGCATGATATCAAATCAATTTCAGTGTATAGTCACAAAAAACATAGTGTATAACTTCTACATGATAATGTATGAGAGAAGGTAAAAGAAAGTGTACTAATTTAGGGAATTTCTCATACATGGAAAGTCTTGCATGCAAATAGTAGGAAACAAATCAGAATTCCTAGAAATGTACTAACGGGTTGGACCCGATCAAGGTGCCCTGGCACCTAGGTGCCTCAAATATATAAGTAACAGTACTAAAGGGGAAGGTTTCACTTTTTCTGTTTTTTTCCAGCGCATACTATTTGTATATACATGAAAACGTCGGCGTCAATGAATAGTAAATATGGATGAACAGTACATATGCATAAATAAAGGGGAAGGTTTCATTTTTTTAAATTTTTTGTCGCCTACCGTTCGTATATAAGTAGCAACGTCGGGCGTTAGTGAATAGTAAATACGGATGAACAGTACGTACGCATAAATAGTACCGTACATGAGTACCTAGATGTGAACAGTACCTTTTGCAAACAATAATTACTGATGAACAGTAACCTTTTACCGCTTTCTTCCTCTAGATATTTTCCCGCAGGAAAAATATATAATTCTAAATAAATAAAGTGAGTGCCTAGAACTCATCTAGATGAGACATAATTTGGTCTCATTCACGTAGAAAACAAAAACAGATAGAAGTGAACACCAACCCACGTCAGCACACACGTATCTTATAGCATCACATCCAATGGCTATAATAGTGAATGAGACATAACTAAAACTTAGCTAGATGAGTTCTAGCAAAACTGATAAATAAATATATTTTACACATCATTTCTCTCCTCTACCTCCGCCCTCACGCCCTTATATAGATAGTTAAGATTTAGAATTTTCTATACATCAACGTACGGATGCACAACACCGACGTACCAATACAGAGCCGCCTCAATCATCTCCTTATTCTTTCCGATGATAGTATTACAGAACACAAAACAGTAGGCTGAAATTGTATATTTACACGAGCAGTAATCCGTAAAAAAAAACTAAAACGGTTACTGCCCATTTTTACAACGCAACAACAATTAAAAGTATACTAACAAATACCCGAACAATAAACGGACATTTTCCGAATTAATTCTGGACTACTAACATAAACAATAGCCCAAATAAACCGAAACAACAACTCTGAATAACCTGAAGCTATAAAACTAGCGAAATGAAACATCACCCGAATAAACCGAAAACATTACCCCACACGGATTATAAAACCAAAATAATAACCGAATTTTAAATGAAAACAATACACTCAAATAAACTGAAACAACTAAAAAACGCATTCACATGAACAGAACTCCATAAGAACTATATTTAAAAAATACCAGAATAAACCGAAAACATTAAGTCATCCAAATTATAAACCGAAACAGTACCTAAACTGTAACCATTGAGCGACATCTGCATGACATTATATTCCCACACAACGCTCTTTTTTTATCTCTACATGTTCAGTATGATTATGTGCCATAAGGGACATGCATAATACAAAAAAAACATAGTCAAATTAATTGAGTTATGTTGATCCTAGGTTACAACTTTTCTTTTTCTGTTTTTTTAACTTTCAAATTTTCTTCTTACTAGACACACTGCTACACAGAATATTAATGTGAAATTAAGGACGTCACCTCAGAAATAGTTCCAGGTGACTATGGCCCTCTTTGGTTCATAAGTCCTAAGACTTTTTTTAGTCCCAACTTATAAGTCCCAAGTCCCTAAAAAGTCCCTACCTGTTTGGTTTCTGGGACTTAACATGGACTAGAAGACCATATTACAACTATAAGTCTCTATAATTCTCTCCTTGAGAGTCTTATTTCATAAGTCCCAAATGCTCACTTTAAGTCCCTATAAGTCTCTCCTTGAGAGTCTTATTTCATAAGTCCCAAATGCTCACTTTAAGTCCCTATAAGTTCCTCCTGCTTGGTTTAGATGGGACTTATGGGGACATTTTTAAGTCCCTAAACCAATAAGTCCCTGGAAACAAGCACCCTCTATGCATCAGGAAATATGGATGAAACCATGAACAATCTAATTGCAACAGAAGTCAGCAAAAGTTGTAATGAAATTTAGACGGACATTATCACAGGCGCGGCGTGCACCGCGCTCTTTGGCGCTAGTCATGTGGCATGCTACATCCAATCACATGATAACAAGAACACCATAAGTACGATGAACTAGACGAAGATCAAGTTGTTTAGTACACAGTACACTCAACCCAATACAACCTGCAAACTTGTGTACTTTATAGTTTCTTTCTCTTATGAAGAGAACAATTATATATTCTAGGTGGATAGCATTCCTTGATGCATATCAAATAGAAAAGTAATAGTCCTTTGACGCCAACGACTCTTTTTTTCTTCATCCCTAACCTAGAAGCCTCTCTTATTTGGCATGTGGGTTGACTCTTTGTCCGTGGAAGATCCATTCATGTCTAAGGCTAACATTCTGCAGAGTTTTGCTAGCATATGAAGAAGAGACAACCTTTCCAGACGTGTCAGACTTCGAGTTTTTCATGATCCTACTCTCAAATTCGTTGAGGAAATTTGAGAATTGTCACTAAATAAATACATGCTATACAAAAGCAAATCAGCATTGCCGACGAGTGCTCGCATGGAACATAGCCGCCGCTAGACTAGGAGCCACACAACCACCAGATCAGTGCCAAGCCTTCTGTACGGAGCACTACGCCGACCTGAGCAAGAAGGATGTTCCTCTCGATCGCATTCCAGCTGTGAAAAACAGACCAGCTGGTAGTATATAATTTTTTCGGGGCACTTATGCAACTCTACTCAAAAAACTCAGAACAGACGCCCGAAAGCCAATTGTATAGAGCACGCTGTCAAAACAATTCAGACCAAAAAGATGATCTGGTGATTTTATACGAATTTTTCTGTCCAAGGACAGAATCTGTTTCCTGGGCAGCACGTCACAATTTTTGAACTTTCTTGTAATCGGAGGCTAAACTTGGCACAAAGCTGAAAAGAAAAGATACAATGATGTTGCTACAGTAGTAAAAAACATCAAGACCACTAAAAATTGAAAGAACAAACTGAAAACAAAGATAACAAGGGTTGTCTCCCTAGAGCTCTTTCTTTATAGCCATAAAGATAGGCTTAAGAATTTAATGATGCTCTCGTAGGAATAAGAGTTGAAGAATAAAAGAGAGCATCAAGAAGCAAATACCAAACACATTTAGGCCTAACATGCTTCCTATGCATAGGAATATTTCAATAGAATAATTCATTGAAGCACAAAGCAATAAGCATAGGAAGACAAAACAAGTGCAGCTTCAAAACCTTCCACATAAAGAGAGCGAACTTGATATTATTGAAATATCTATAAGCACATGTTCCCTTCTCATAATAATTTTCAGTGGGATCACGAATAAACTCAACAATATAAGCATCACATAAAGCATTGTTACCATGATCCACATGCAAAAAGGTACTCTTACTCTCCACATAAGCATAATCTTTCTCATTGTTAATAGTGGGAGTAGGACTATCATAAACAACTTGAACACTATAGATTAATTGTGTATTAGGAAGATGGTGTTCAACAAGGGAGTAATTCCCTTCATGATTATGAGAAGTTTCATAAGGATAATTTTTCATTATGTCATAGGTACCTTTATAATCACTATAGATTGGAGTTATAACATCATCATAGTTGAGAAGAGCATTACCATTGCTAGCAACTATATTTGTAAACATGTTGTCTTTATTCTTACTAGCAAAAGAATTATCAATTATCACATCACTAATGGGTAAAGGATTTGCAATCCTATCATCCCGAAGCTTAGAGCTTTCCATATCATCACTTCCAGAGTTGGTACCAAAAAGATTTTCAAGATCATAAGTAGCATTATCATCATTTTCCCAATCACAATAAGTAACATGCATATCATAATCAAAATCATCTTCAATAGTACCTACGGACGTATCATCAAGATGATAATTAAGGCAATAAACTTCACCTTCTTCTTTAAACTTACAACCATTAGGATAAAAGTTGATGGGAGGAATATGCTCAGGCCAGGTTGATACTGATACGTCTCAAACGTATCTACTTTTCCAAACACTTTTGATATTGTTTTGACCTCATTCTTGCATGATTTGAACTAAAACTAACCAGGACTGACGCTATTTTCAGCAGAGCTGCCTGTATGGTTTTATTGTGTGCAGGAAAACGGATTTTTAGGTATCTCAGAAAAATCCACGAAAAATCACAAAAAATCCATGCACCTGAAGGAACCAGGAGCCAACGGGGGACCAGAGGGGGACCAGGGGGGCCCAGGCGCCCTGGTGGCGCGGCCCAGCCCCTGGCCGCGCCGGGGGGTCGCCTGGGTGGGCCCCACGCCCCCTGGTGCCCTACTTCGACTCGTATTTTTACCCGTGACGAGAAAACCCCAGATCAGAAGTTCTTTTCGCAGTTTTCCGTCGCGGAGCCGCCGCCACCCTCTGTTCTTCTTCGGGAGGGCTAATCTGGAGGCTGAATTGGCCTCCGGAGAGGGGAGATCGTCACCATCGTCATCATCATCACCACTCCATCATCCCTCCATGACTTCTCCTTCCATGTGTGAGTAATTCCCCTGCTGTAGGCGAAGGGGATGGTAGGGATTGGATGAGTTAGATCATGTAATAGTTTGTCAGATCGTTGGGGGCATGTTGCCTATCATCTACTATGGTGTTTATCATTTTTGCTTCGACTTGTTATTCTTAATGGTTGACACTTAGGGCCCGAGTGCCATGATTTCAGATCTGAACCATATGTGTTTGCATGAATATATTTGTGTTCTTGATCCTATCTATGAGTTGTTTGCACCTGTTACGGTTCGGAACCGGCGATCCCAAAAGTGACGGCTTGGGACACCAAAGGGGATGGTCCGTAGTTTGAGGATTACATGTATCCATTGAGTTCATTGCTTTGTTCTGGTGCTCTTTGACAGGAGCACCTTAATCTCCATAAGTTCCTTTTGGCCCCATTCGTAGCGGGATGGTAGGACAAGAGATGTTGTGCAAGTTCTTATTGCAAACACGCACAACTACCTACGTGATACATGCCTAATGTTTGATATTTGCCTAGATGATCATTACTTTTCCGTGTGCCGTGCCCCAAGTTAGAATCATGATATATCTCATCCATGCAGCGCCCAACCATCCATCTCCCTAGCCTACAGTGTTTTAAATCCTGCTTGTCACTAGTTGCTACTTTTGCCATTTACCTTTACTATTTAGTTTTGCTGTTTACTTTTACTATCACCATCATCGCTATCATATCACTGTTACCATTTATCTTTTGTTGCAAGTAAGTATATTTCAGGTGCGGTTGAATTGACAACTCAACTGTCAAAGCTTATAAATACTCTTTGGCTCCCCGTGTGTCGAATCAATAAATTGGGTTGTTCTTACCCGCGAAGACTATCTCGATCCCTCACGGTTGAGGGTTATCAGATACCCATTCTTCTTCCTTCTTGCTCCTCTTCCTCCTCCTCTTCTTTTTCTTCTTCTTCACCTTTGGAGGGAGTGGTTGGAGATGAAGCTTCTCCACATATCCTGGTTTATCATTAGAAACAATAGGGGAAACTTGGGAGAAACTCTCCTTTTTATTAGCAGAAATATAAGAGACATTTTTATACTTTGGTAACGTTCCCTCCTTTCTAGTCTTACTTATGTAATCATTTTTATGGCAATTAACAACACAATAGAGATGGCAATTTTGCAAAGTGTTTTTTATTCCTATGGCATTAACATCTAGCCAAGAAGTCTTTTCTGATAACTCTTCACACATCAAAAATAACATAAGCTCATCATAAAGATCAGGGGTGATCATGTTATCACACAACTGGTTAACAGTTATGTTTTGAAAGTGCATGCATTGAAAATTAAAGTGACCCTCTATACAGAAAAGTTCATTGTAAAAGGATAAAGGTCTACATGCGTGTAATGCCCCGGATGTAATACTTTCCCTTTTGGGCTTATAATAAATCTCCGGCTTCATCTATTTCCATTTCGGGTTCTTTGTCTTTCGGGCTTTCGTCGTTTTGTTGTGTGAGTGTGTGGCTTTCATTCATATCATGTAGACATGTGCATTGCATTGCATCTGTGTTGTGGGTTGTTTCCGGTTCGTGGCGTTTCTTCCCGTTGTCCGTTTCGTGTTCCGGAGCTCCCTCACGTGTCCGTGACGTCCCGTAGGCCTTCTTTGTTGTTCGGGCGTTTTTCGTTACCGGTGTGCCGCGAGGTTGTGTTGTGTGTTGTTGTTTTGTTGTGTGCAACCCGCCTCTCAAATCTCGTCTCGTTTGGACTCCGTTGACTTTTCCCTCCGTTGTCCGTGTGGGTCCGAAGTGCCCTTACTTCGTGTCCCGGAAATACCCCTGTGGTATTCTTTTATCTCCGTCTGGTCCTTTTAAAATCATCCCCGCGATCGGATCCGTTGGATCACGATCGGAGGGCTCCTAAACATCCCTAATCTCCTAACCCTAGTCTAAAACTGCTATATATAGACCCCTAGTCTATTTTGGCATCCCCTTCTTCTTCCTCCCCTCTCCTTTCTTTTTTTTTCCAGTTCTTTCAGATCCAAAAATCAGTTCCGAAATATCAGCTGGATCCCGAAGGATCCTGGAATCAGATCCGATCCGCCGCCGGGCTCCCTCGAAGCTGCGTCGCCGGGTCAACGCGCCGCCTCCAGCCGTTCGGTGGCTGGGCCCTCCGCGCCGGGATCCGATCTGGGGGACCAGATCGTCGCCGCGATCGAGCGCTCTCGCCAGCAGTTCGCGACGGCCCAAGTCTCCGCGCGCGACCGCCTCGCGAATTCCTCTCCGCGCGCGACCGGGCCTCCGTCCCCGAGCCGGCCCGCATCGCCAGCGCCTCCGCCTGGTCTCTCCACCCCGCACCGCAGGCCGCCAGCTCCCTCTGTGCGCCGGCCCGCACTCTCTCGCCGGATCCGCCCAGGCCAGCCGGGCCAGGCGTCTCCAGCCAGCCGCAGCTGGGCTTCTCGCCTCCCCGTGGGCGGCCCAGCTCGCCACCGACGCGCCAGGCGCCAGGCCCTTCGCCACCGCTCCTTCGCCCCCTCCAGTGGGCCGATCCGCCCGGGAGGCCCACGCCACCGCCGCCGGCCTCAGCCGCCGCGCCTCCGAGGCGGGCCTCGCCTCCGCAGGCCGAAGGCTCCTCCCGCGGGCCTTCCTCAGCCGCCGGTCCGCCGGCCTCTTCTCGGGCCAGATCCGGCCAGGCCCATCTCCTTCACCAGATCCGTTTTGGAGGTTGACTTTATTCCCCCCTAAGTACCAGTTTTTACCTGTCTGATGCAATCTTTAAACTGCTGTAACTTGGTGCCTGTTGCTCCGTTTTGCGCGTGTAGCATGTCCAGATGTTCGTGGAGATGCCCTCTACGTTTTACCTGTTGTAGTCATGCATGTTAGATGTCTTCTTGTCACTTGTTTTGCTGTTGCAAGAGTGTATGATGATATAAACTGCTGCTATGTGTTATTTTTGTGCCACCTTTGACATGTGATATCTTTTAGCTCGTTTGTCCAAACGAAGCAAATGACATGTCCACGTGTTCGTCTCGTCACGAACTACGTGTTGTGTGTGATAGGTTGCATGGTAGATTTATTGTTTCCTTGTTATCATCGTTGCAAGATGCCATGTTCACATGTTGTGTTTTCACTTGTTATGAAATGCCATCTTGTTGAGCTCGTTGCAATCGGTGTGTTCACCACAATGATGCATGCTTGTGTGTTTCGGGATCACCGTCATATGTATTTTGATGAGGTGCTTACCCTTTGTCATGTTTAGTTTCGAGGTGTCTTAAACATGCTCTTTTTGATGCTATGATGATGTTGCTGTTTTGGGACTTAGTGAAATTTCACTAAGTCTGAAATCTGTAACGTTCCGATGCCATGTTCGTGTGATGTTGTAGGACAAAGCATGATAGTTTTGGGGTGGATTTTGATTGTTCCATGAAGTATATATTGTTGTCTTTCCATCCATGTCCTCACATGTCCATTTGAGTGGCTGTAGCATGCTTATCTTTTGCTCCAAACTTTCAATAAAATTCTGCTGCCAGAATTTTATTTCAAAGTTCAATATGTCCAAGGTCATTGCTAATGATCCGTGACTCCGTTTGGGGTGCACTTTGGACCTAGTTGCTGTACATTATATCTAGTTTATGTTCAAGTCCTTTGCCATGCCTTTTGGGTGCTGTAGATTATTTATTTTGTGCTCCCAAGATGCTATGTTGCTGTAATTTGCAGTTTTCGCTCAAATCTTGTTTCGGGCATAACTTTTAGCCCGTAACTCCGATTTCAGCGATCTTTATATCAAACTTGGGTGTTTTTCTGTGTAGATTAATAATATCAGGTTGTTATCTTGTTTTGAGGTGTTTTGCTTGGGTGATGTTTTCCGTGCTCCATGTGCATCTCTAGTGCATCCATCATGCATACATGTTTTTCGAGTGCGCATTGCATCGTGTTGATTGGTGCTTGGGGTGTTTGTCTTGTTTAGACCCGGAAGTTGAGCACGAGTTTTCCAACGAGGTTGAGCACGAGGTTTCCAACGAGTTTGAGCAAGAGGACCCTTCTTTCGATCCGAACTTCTTCTCTTCAGGCAAGATGACCGAACCCCGATAACATTACTATCTTTGTCTTTTGCTAGTAGTCTCGATCTTTAGTTTTGCCTCGATGCCCATGTTCTTCTTGTCAGCCTCCTACTTGTAACCAATTGCCATGTTTAACCACCCTACCTATGCAAACCGTTGCTTGGCTAAGTACGCTTCGCTCAGCCCTTCTTATAGCGTTGCTAGTTGCAGGTGAAGTGAAGATGCTTGCTCCTTGTTGAAGTTTGGTTGGGTTATATCACACTAAATAAATGCTTTAACTGAAATCACATATATATTGGCAAGGGTGGAAGGCTAAGCCTTTTGCTTGGTGTTTTGTTCCACTCATGCCGTTAGGATCTGTATAAGCCGGTTTTATGTTCCTTGATTATGCGTTCCTAACACGGTTGGGGTGTATGGGACCCCCTTGATAAACCGCTAAGTGCTAAGTCTTTTCCAGCAAGTCCCAACCTTGGTACTATTTGCATAAACAACTAAAACCTTTCCGAGGGAGTAATTAACCCGAGGCTTAACTAATTCAACCCCCTGGGCCAGTGCTCGACTTGAGTGTTGGTCCAACCTAGAGCCACTTGCGGATACCACCCGGTTCGCTGGGGTCTTTGGTATCTGTACGTACTGCTCATCCGGACGTGTCCTGAGACCTAGATACGCGCGGCTACTATCAGGGTGTCGACACGCCGGGAGGATTTGCTGGATTAGCCTTACCTTAGTTCGGTTTAACTTGAGCACGGGATTCCGAGGATACTCGGGTCTTCCCACTTTGGAGTTGCGACTCCGCGGATCGTGGGCTTGTAATGGGTCAAGTTGGAACACCCCTGCAGGGTTTGAACTTTCGAAAGCCGTGCCCGCGGTTATGTGGCAGATGGGAGCTTGTTAATTCCGGTTGTAGATAACTTGACACAATGATTCTAATACACTACCAGCGTGTGTTCCGTGACCGTCAATTTCCGAATAGGGATTCGGGAGTTGAACACGGAGGGGTTATGATTTTGAGCTTGTAGCTAGGATCACTTAGTGATCACTTCTCGCTTTGCCTTCTCTTCTCGCTCTCTCTTGCGTAAGATAGTGCTAGTTGCTGCTGCAGACTCTTTGTTGTTCCTTCACCTCATTCCTTTCTTCAGCCTTTTCCTCACCTAAAGGTTTTGATAGTTCTGTTACCCGGGAACGGGATTGCTGAGTCCTCTGTGGCTCACAGTTACTTCACACACCAGATGCAGGTCCAGCCGTGAGCTATCCAGGTGATGGCACCGAGCTGGATTGGGAGTACGACGAGGAGCGTAGTCGTTACTACGTGCGCTACCCGGACGATCAGTAGTGGAGACTCTTACTAGGATTCGATCCGCCTGTGGTTGTTTATTTATCTGAGTTGGTACTTTGACATTTGGATTTTGCCCTTAGAGGGTTGTAGTGATCTTATTGTATGATGTTTTGAGACTTGTACTGTTATTCTGTGACGTGGCGATTGTAAGCCGACTATTTTAAGTTTACCATCCCTCTTTTACATGAGTTGTGCAAAGATTACCAAACTTGAGATCATTCTAGGATGGACTTATGCCTTTAAGTCGGGCCTCGACCCGTAGGAGGTATAACTCCATCCTGGGCATTACAAGTTGGTATTCAGAGCCTTCTCCGACCTAGGAGCCCCCACTGTTTGATCGAACCGTTGACGGTTGAGTCTAGGCACACACTGAAAAACTTTTTGAGTCATATATTATATCGGAGGGTAGGATTTCTTTGCTTCTCATCCTCTTTCTCTCTGGTGAGGACTCCTGACGTCTGCTCTTGTCTCTCCTATCTTCAAAATTTGCACAAAATTTTTTTTTTAGGATTCCCGCGAGTATTCTGGGATTGTTTCGATGTTCTTGTGACAAGGATATTGTTCTCGATGCCTCCTGTTACCGAGGAGTTGAGCTTCGGGGTATCACTGTAACAAGCATATCGCAACAGTACTAAATACTTAAGACGGCCGACATCGAAAATCTCCCCTATACGGCCAGTGGCAAGATAACCCCGACATCACCCAGTACTGGGGAGGTAGTTCGGGAGTATTGCCATAGCTTGTTATAGTGGATGCTTTTCGAAGGTCCGAGGTACACAGCTTCCGAGAAAGACTGGTTATGTGTTGAAGGATGGATACACCTGGATGTAGGTTAGAGTTGATTGCGCGGTGCTTCCCGTGTATCCCCAACACCTGATTGCATAACTGGAATCTTTCGGAAAGCTATAGGTGGGTTTTATCCAGTAGATCGTAGGCATTCTTCCAACGAATGCAGGTTAGTGAGTTCGGGGTTCGACATTGAGTGAAGGGGTTATATGACCGAGGTTACTATCAGGAGTTGCATCTTAAAGGGTCCTTGGCTATGCTGATCCGGGGATTGCAAAACCTTTTCGTAACGCGTTCATATGCTTTCAGCACAAAGATGTTAGAACGAAACTCCTCTCTTGTGTTTGTTCCTTTCCGTACCTTGTTGTTTTATTATTTTATCCTTTTGATCCCTGTGTGGCTTCTCGTGAAGACTGATGTTATCAATTTAACTAAGAAATTCATTCGTTCCTCTTGTTCGGATGATTTCATTCGTTCTTATTGTTCGAATGATTATTGTGAAGACTTGTTGCAATTCATTCCATTGATTCAGCTTATTCCTTTTGTCAATCAATTGCTGATTCGTGGTCATCTCTTACAGGATGGCTCCGAAAAGGGTTCCGAATGCCAACCCAGAGGGTGAAGAGGTTCCAGAACGTCCTCCTTCACCTCCTCCTCCGCCTGAGGCTTGGAGAGCAATTATGCAGACTACTGCTCAGAACACTCAGTTGATGATGCAGATGATGCAGCAAATGCAGGCTATGCAAGCTAATCAAGCTAATCAGGGCATTCCAATGAACCAAGGCAACTTCTTCCAGCAGCACCATGCTACCCTCAACCAGTTCTTGGCCAACAATCCTAAAGCTTTCAGTTACTGTGTCGACCCTCTTGATGCTGAGGATTGGCTGACCGATATCAAGAAGCATTTTGAGTGCAGTAACGTGAAAGAAGATGACTATGTGAAGTTTGCAGCCTTCCAACTGAAAGATCAAGCAGCGGATTGGTGGCAGCAGTATAAAGACTCAAGGCCGGGTCAAGTGATCTCGTGGGAGAACTTCTGCAGGGATTTCCGCTCGCATCACATTCCTACAAGTGTTATTGAGGGTATGCGTGAGCAATTCCGCAACCTCAAGCAGGGCTCCATGACAGTCTACCAGTATAATGTCAAGTTCCAAAACCTCGCTCGCTATGCAAAGCAAGACATACCTGATGCAAAGAGCAAAATCTATCAGTTCCGTGGAGGTCTCAAAGATGAACTTCAGCTTGCTCTCACTTTGTTCGAGCCAGACGAATTCGATAAGTTCTATAATATGGCTTTGAAACAAGAAGCAGCTCAGCTTAAGATGGAGGCTTCTAAGAAGAGAATTCGAGATGCTGTTCACTCTACCTCATCGTCTCAGTTGGCTGCGAAACAACAGAAATTCTGGCTTCCTCCTCCTCCAATGATTCGAGCTCCATTCAACAACTCCAGCAACTTCAACAACTCCAACAACAAGAACTCTAGTGGCCGTGGTTTCTCCCACCCACCCAACCCAAGCAACCAGTCGAAGAAGCAGTTTCAGTCTCAAGGCTCTAAGTCCAGTGGCTCTCAGTTCCGTCCTCTCTCAGAAGTGACTTGCAACAAATGCACTCAGAAAGGTCACTATGCCAACAGATGTCCGAATCCGAAGCGTCTTCCTCCGCCTCCTCCTGTCGGTACCGCTATGGTCAAGCATGATCCAAAGGCTGCCAGGGTTAATCTGATGAATGCAGCACAAGCAGAGGCTTCTTCTGATGTCATTCTGGGTAACCTTCCAGTTAACTCTTTTCCAGCTAAAGTGTTATTTGATTCGGGTGCTTCACATTCTTTCATGTCATACCCGTTTGCATCCAAGCATAGTGTGACCACAGCAGCTTTACCGAGGCAGATGGCAGTCTCTTCTCCGGGAAAGCAGATGCATTCCAGTATATATGCTCCGGATGTTTCTATTCGCATGGGTGATTATCGATTTTTGGCTTCTCCGGTGGTTCTTGGTCATTCTGACATCGACCTCATTCTCGGAATGGATTGGCTTTCTCAGCATGATGCTCACATTGATTGTGCTCAAAAGGAAGTCAAATTGACTCATTCTGATGAAGATGTGATTATCTTCGCCTCCAGGGATAATACTATTCGGCTTTTCTCTCTTAATGATAAGGGTGAAATTAATGCCATAGAGCAAATTCCAGTGGTGAATGAATATCAAGACGTCTTTCCAGAAGAACTTCCAGGAATGCCTCCACACCGTCAGGTGGAGTTTGTCATTGAACTCGAGCCGGGCACCGAACCTGTTTGTCGGCGTCCTTACAAGCTCTCTTCAGATGAATTGAAGGAATTGAAGAAACAGTTGGATGAACAGGAGCGTATGGGTCTCATCAGACCGAGTACATCTCCGTGGGGATGTGGTGTCTTATTTGTCAAGAAGAAAGATGGCACGGAGCGTCTCTGTGTTGACTACCGGCCACTGAACAAGAAGACGATTAAGAACAAGTATCCGCTCCCCAACATCAATGAACTCTTTGAGCAGCTCAAAGGAGCTAAAGTATTCTCTAAGCTTGACCTCCGAATGGGCTACCATCAAATTCGCATTCGCGAGGAAGACATTCCCAAGACGGCGTTCAGAACGAGCTACGGTTCATATGAGTATACCGTCATGTCCTTCGGCCTCGCCAATGCTCCTCCTACCTTCTCAAGGATGATGCATTACATCTTCAACCCCTATACAGGCGAGTTTGTGCTAGTGTATCTGGATGATATTTTGGTGTTTTCCAAAAATGAAGAAGATCACGAAAAGCACTTGCGTCTGGTTCTTGATCGACTCCGAGAGCACAAATTCTATGCCAAGTTCTCAAAGTGCGAGTTTTGGCTCGATAAGGTTCTCTACCTGGGCCACATTATCTCAGCTGACGGTATTGCGGTTAATCCCGAGAAAGTTGAAGCAATTGTCAACTGGGAAGCTCCTCAGAACGTCAAGCAGCTCCGCAGTTTTCTGGGTCTTGCCAGCTATTGCAGAAGGTTTGTGGAGAACTTCTCCAAGATTGCCAAGCCTCTTTCCAACCTCCTCCAGAAGAATGTCAAATACTTTTGGTCTCCCGATTGTGAAGTGGCTTTCAAAACCCTCAAAGAGAAGCTTGTCTCAGCTCCAGTTCTGATTCCTCCGGATGAATCCAAGCCCTATGAAGTGTTCTGTGACGCTTCTCTTCAAGGCCTTGGTGGTGTGCTTATGCAAGAGAAGAGAATTGTGGCATATACTTCACGTCAGCTCAAGCCAGCTGAGAAGAACTATCCCACACATGATCTCGAGCTAGCAGCTGTGGTACATGCTCTGATTACGTGGAGACATCTGCTGTTGGGCAGAAAGGTCGACATCTTCACTGATCACAAGAGCTTGAAGTACATCTTCACGCAGCCGCATCTGAACCTCCGCCAGACTCGTTGGGTCGAGATGATCCAAGAGTACAACCCCAGCATTGAGTACACTCCAGGCAAGGCGAATGTGATTGCGGATGCTTTGAGCAGAAAGGCATATTGCAACAACCTTCTCATCAAGCCACACCAGCCTGAGCTTTGTGAAGCTTTCAGGAAGCTCAACCTTCAGGTTGTTCCGCAGGGTTTTCTTGCTAATCTCCAGATTGCTCCTACCTTGGAAGATCAAGTCCGTGAGGCCCAGCTCAGTGATACCATGGTGAAGAAGGTGAAACATGGCATTGCAAAGGGCACTCCAAAATATAAGTGCTTCCGTGTTGATGAGAGAGATACCTTGTTCTTCGAGGACAGACTCGTTGTTCCCAAAGGTGATCTCAGGAAGCTCATAATGGAAGAAGCTCATGACTCTCTCCTTTCCATTCATCCTGGCAGTTCCAAGATGTATCAAGACCTCAAGCAATCTTACTGGTGGACACGCATGAAAAGGGAAATTGCCCAATTCGTGAACGAATGTGATGTATGCAGAAGAGTGAAAGCAGAACATCAACGTCCAGCCGGTCTTCTCCAACCTCTTCCTATCCCCGAGTGGAAGTTCGACCACATTGAAATGGACTTCGTCACTGGCTTTCCTAAATCCAAGCGAGGCAATGATGCTATCTTTGTGGTGATTGACAAGCTTACCAAAGTCGCTCACTTTCTTCCAGTCAAAGAATCAATCAATGCAGCTCAACTTGCAGAGCTGTACACTTCCAGAATTGTGTCCCTACATGGCATTCCTCAAGTGATATCCTCAGACCGTGGCAGCTTGTTCACATCTAGGTTCTGGGACTCCTTTCAGTCCGCCATGGGCACGAAGATCAGGTTCAGCACTGCCTTTCACCCTCAGACTAGTGGTCAAGTCGAGCGTGTGAATCAGATCCTTGAAGATATGCTCAGAGCCTGTGTCATCTCCTTCGGCATGAAATGGGAAGACTGTCTTCCATTTGCCGAATTCTCTTACAACAACAGCTTTCAAGCAAGTGCAGGCAAAGCACCGTTTGAAATTCTCTATGGCAGAAAGTGTCGTACCCCTCTCAACTGGTCTGAAACAGGCGAACGCCAACTTCTTGGCAATGATTTGATCTCTGAAGCCGAAGAAATGTGCAAAGTCATACGTGAGAATCTCAAGGCCGCTCAGTCGCGTCAGAAGAGCTACTACGACGGAAAGCATCGTGATTTGGCTTTCGACATCGGAGATCATGTCTATCTCCGAGTTTCTCCGATGAAAGGAAAGCTTGCTCCTAGATACGTCGGGCCTTTCAAAATTCTTGGCAAAAGAGGCGATCTAGCCTATCAGCTCGAGCTCCCTTCCAACTTTGCAAATGTTCATGATGTCTTCCATGTGTCTCAGCTTCGCAAATGCTTCAAGGCACCTGAGCGCATGATTCCGTTTGAGGAGATTGATCTTCAACAAGACCTTTCCTACCGAGAGCATCCAGTTGCAATTCTCGAAGAAACTGAACGCAAGACTCGCAACAAGTCCATCAAGTTTCTGAAAGTCAAGTGGTCACATCACACAGACCGAGAAGCTACCTGGGAACGAGAAGATCATCTTCGTTCCGAGTACCCTTCCTTTTTCCAGTCCTAGATCTCGGGACGAGATCTTTTTGTAGTAGAGGAGAGTTTGTAATGCCCCGGATGTAATACTTTCCCTTTTGGGTATATAATAAATCTCCGGCTTCATCTATTTCCTTTTCGGGTTCTTTGTCTTTCGGGCTTTTGTCGTTTTGTTGTGTGAGTGTGTGGCATTCATTCATATCATGTAGACATGTGCATTGCATTGCATTTGTGTTGTGGGTTGCTTCCGGTTCGTGGCGTTTCTTCCCGTTGTCCGTTTCGTGTTTCGGAGCTCCCTCACGTGTCCGTGACGTCCCGTAGGCCTACTTTGTTGTTCGGGCGTTTTTCGTTAACGGTGTGCCGTGAGGTTGTGTTGTGTGTTGTTGTTTTGTTGTGTGCAACCCGCCTCTCAATTCTCGTCTCGTTTGGACTCCGTTGACTTTTCCCTCCGTTGTCCGTGTGGGTCCGAAGTGCCCTTACTTCGTGTCCCGGAAATACCCCTGCTGTTTTCTTTTATCTCCGTCTAGTCCTTTTAAATCATCCCCGCGATCGGATCCGTTGGATCACGATCGGAGGGCTCCTAAACACCCCTAGTCTCTGTTCTGTTTAATCTGATATGCATACTTTGACCTGCCCTAACTTTGCGCCTGTTGCTCCGTTTTGCGCGTGTAGCATGTCCAGATGTTCGTGGAGATGCCCTCTACGTTTTACCTGTTGTAGTCATGCATGTTAGATGTCATCTTGACACTTGTTTTGCTGTTGCAAGAGTGCATCATGATATAAACTGCTGTTATGTGTTATTTTCATGCCACCTTTGACTTGTGATATCTTTTAGCTCGTTTGTCCAAACGATGCAAATGACATGTCCACGTGTTCGTCTTGCCACGAACTACGTGTTGTGTGTGATAGGTTGCATGGTAGATTTATTGTTTCCTTGTTATCATCGTTGCAAGATGCCATGTTCACATGTTGTGTTTTCACTTGTTATGAAATGCCATCTTGTTGAGCTCGTTGTAATCGGTGTGTTCACCACAATGATGCATGCTTGTGTGTTTCGGGATCACCGTCATATGTATTTTGATGAGGTGCTTACCCTTTGCCATGTTTAGTTTCGAGGTGTCTTAAACATGCTCTTTTTGATGCTATGATGATGTTGCTGTTTTAGGACTTAGTGAAATTTCACTAAGTCTGAAATCTGTAACGTTCCGATGCCATGTTCGTGTGATGTTGTAGGACAAAGCATGATAGTTTTGGGGTGGATTTTGATTGTTCCATGAAGTATATATTGTTGTCTTTCCATCCATGTCCTCACATGTCCATTTGAGTGGCTGTAGCATGCTTATCTTTTGCTCCAAACTTTCAATAAAATTCTGCTGCCAGAATTTTATTTCAAAGTTCAATATGTCCAAGGTCATTGCTAATGATCCGTGACTCCGTTTGGGGTGCACTTTGGACCTAGTTGCTGTACATTATATCTAGTTTATGTTCAAGTCCTTTGCCATGCCTTTTGGGTGCTGTAGATTATTTATTTTGTGCTCCCAAGATGCTATGTTGCTGTAATTTGCAGTTTTCGCTCAAATCTTGTTTCGGGCATAACTTTTAGCCCGTAACTCCGATTTCAGCGATCTTTATATCAAACTTGGGTGTTTTTCTGTGTAGATTAATAATATCAGGTTGTTATCTTGTTTTGAGGTGTTTTGCTTGGGTGATGTTTTCCGTGCTCCATGTGCATCTCTAGTGCATCCATCATGCATACATGTTTTTCGAGTGCGCATTGCATCGTGTTGATTGGTGCTTGGGGTGTTTGTCTTGTTTAGACCCGGAAGTTGAGCACGAGTTTTCCAACGAGGTTGAGCACGAGGTTTCCAACGAGTTTGAGCAAGAGGACCCTTCTTTCGATCCGAACTTCTTCTCTTCAGGCAAGATGACCGAACCCCGATAACATTACTATCTTTGTCTTTTGCTAGTAGTCTCGATCTTTAGTTTTGCCTCGATGCCCATGTTCTTCTTGTCAGCCTCCTACTTGTAACCAATTGCCATGTTTAACCACCCTACCTATGCAAACCGTTGCTTGGCTAAGTACGCTTCGCTCAGCCCTTCTTATAGCGTTGCTAGTTGCAGGTGAAGTGAAGATGCTTGCTCCTTGTTGAAGTTTGGTTGGGTTATATCACACTAAATAAATGCTTTAACTGAAATCACATATATATTGGCAAGGGTGGAAGGCTAAGCCTTTTGCTTGGTGTTTTGTTCCACTCATGCCGTTAGGATCTGTATAAGCCGGTTTTATGTTCCTTGATTATGCGTTCCTAACACGGTTGGGGTGTATGGGACCCCCTTGATAAACCGCTAAGTGCTAAGTCTTTTCCAGCAAGTCCCAACCTTGGTACTATTTGCATAAACAACTAAAACCTTTCCGAGGGAGTAATTAACCCGAGGCTTAACTAATTCAACCCCCTGGGCCAGTGCTCGACTTGAGTGTTGGTCCAACCTAGAGCCACTTGCGGATACCACCCGGTTCGCTGGGGTCTTTGGTATCTGTACGTACTGCTCATCCGGACGTGTCCTGAGACCTAGATACGCGCGGCTACTATCAGGGTGTCGACACGCCGGGAGGATTTGCTGGATTAGCCTTACCTTAGTTCGGTTTAACTTGAGCACGGGATTCCGAGGATACTCGGGTCTTCCCACTTTGGAGTTGCGACTCCGCGGATCGTGGGCTTGTAATGGGTCAAGTTGGAACACCCCTGCAGGGTTTGAACTTTCGAAAGCCGTGCCCGCGGTTATGTGGCAGATGGGAGCTTGTTAATTCCGGTTGTAGATAACTTGACACAATGATACTAATACACTACCAGCGTGTGTTCCGTGACCGTCAATTTCCGAATAGGGATTCGGGAGTTGAACACGGAGGGGTTATGCTTGTGAGCTTGTAGCTAGGATCACTTAGTGATCACTTCTCGCTTTGCCTTCTCTTCTCGCTCTCTCTTGCGTAAGTTAGTGCTAGTTGCTGCTGCAGACTCTTTGTTGTTCCTTCACCTCATTTTTTTCTTCAGCCTTTCCCTCACCTAAAGGCTTTGATAGTTCTGTTACCCGGGAACGGGATTGCTGAGTCCTCTGTGGCTCACAGTTACTTCACACACCAGATGCAGGTCCAGCCGTGAGCTATCCAGGAGATGGCACCGAGCTGGATTGGGAGTACGACGAGGAGCGTAGTCGTTACTACGTGCGCTACCCGGACGATCAGTAGTGGAGACTCTTACTAGGTTTCGATCCGCCTGTGGTTGTTTAATTATCTGAGTTTGGTACTTTGACTTTTGGTTTTTGCCCTTAGAAGGTTGTAGTGATCTTATTGTATGATGTTTTGAGACTTGTACTGTTATTCTGTGACGTGGCGATTGTAAGCCGACTATTTTAAGTTTACCATCCCTCTTTTACATGAGTTGTGCAAAGATTACCAAACTTGAGATCATTCTAGGATGGACTTATGCCTTTAAGTCGGGCCTCGACCCGTAGGAGGTATAACTCCATCCTGGGCATTACAATGCGCTTCTATTCTTGTAGACTATGTTGGGCCTCCAAGCGCAGAGGTTTGTAGGACAGCAGCAATTTCCCTCAAGTGGATGACCTAAGGTTTATCGAACTCAGGGAAGTAGAGGTCGAAGATGGTCTCTCTCAAGCAACCCTGCAACTAAGATACAAGAAGTCTCTTGTGTCCCCAACACACCTAATACAACTAGGAGTTGTATAGGTGCACTAGTTCGGCGAAGAGATGGTAAAATATGGATGATAGGAGTGGCAAAGCAAAGTAATATAAATCTGTAATAAAAAGTGCAGGAAGCAAACAAGTGGTAAACGTGAGCACAAATGGTATTGCAATGGTGGAAACAAGGCCTAGGCTTCATACTTTCACTAGTGGCAACTCCCAACAACATTAGCATAATCGAATCACATGATATTTCCCATAATGGAGACGCACTCGGAGGTCATTCCTTTGTGGTCAAGAGAGGACGAGAATTATGTAGGGCTACAAAAGCACACCTCTAAGTTCGTAGTTCTCAATCTATGGATTTCCCAATGTCACCTCGGCCATCCAAAGAGAGTACCACAATCACCACAACATATCTCAAGGATAGTCAAAGACAAGCACCAAGAGACTCTCAATCTTCAATCAACACACAAAAGAGGAAATCACTCATGAAAATATTCTTCTAATCCATGTCCAATAGACCGCTGTCACCTTGGTCTAGGGGATTATACTAGATAAAGACAAGTGAGTACATCAATCCAATCCATAGAGGAAGGGGAAATATCATGGGATCACCCTAGATTAACATAGCCTATGATCACAACGAAGATCACATCATGGGAGAGAGAATTGACCACATAGCTACTGGTAGAAACCTCAGCCCCGAGGAGGAACTACTCCCGCATCATGGAGGGAGGAAGCAACGTCGATGGAGATGAATCCGGGGGCACTTCCCCGTCCCGGCAGGATGCCGGCACAGGAATTCTGGTCCCCTGAAACTTGGTGGCGATGGCGGCGGAGATCGCAATAGCTTCTGGAGAAAAGGGTTCCGGAATCAGGGTTTCCGCGACGGGAGGTAAATATATGCGAAGGGGGGTCACCAGAGGCGGAGAGGGGGCCCCAGGCGCCCTCCCTAGGCGGCCAGGGGTGGGGCCACCTGGGGTGGCCGCCTGGGCTGCCCCTGGCTCCCCTCTGGCCCCACTTCTAGCGCGTGGAAGCTTCTGGAGCGCTGATTTTTTATATATTTTTCCCGGAATTTTTCTGGCTATTTAAGTAATGGGAAAACCTGAAATACAAAAACAGCAGAAAACAGAAACTGGCACTGGGGTGCACTGAGTTAATAGGTTAGTCCAAATATGATCAAAAGTGTATGAAAGTGTATCAAAAGCATAGCAATATCACCCAAAACATGCATGGAGCAAGCAGAAATTATAGATACGTTTGGGACGTATCATCTGGCATGACGGAACTGGCGTGATTCCAAGCCATGTGTCTTTTGCCAACATGACGAGTCTATTAAACACTTATTTTTTGAGTGCAAGTTCGCTGGGGCAGTTTGGGCCATAGTTCAAGTAGCTTCGAATCTACACCCACCACGTAGTGCACGAAACATGTTCGGCAACTGGTTGCGGGGTATTGATAAACAATTTTTTGCACATATTCTTGTAGGAGCGGCGGCGTTATACTAGGCACTGTGGCTTACCAGGAATGATGTGATTTTTAATAACAAACATGTCTCATCTCCTATGCAGGTTATTCATGTGTGTACACGATGGCTCCGTACTTGCTCTATCCTGCAGAGGCCGAAGGACATGGACTTTTTTATGATGGCGTCTACACGGCTGGAGCGTACGGCTAGGGAGGTTTTCTACCCCATGGATGACGGTGTGACATACGGATAGGATCTGCCAATCCTTAGGCTGGACATGTTCTTTTGATTGGCATTTTATCGAATTATTTT
This sequence comes from Secale cereale, assembly GCA_902687465.1. NCBI lineage: Eukaryota > Viridiplantae > Streptophyta > Magnoliopsida > Poales > Poaceae > Secale > Secale cereale. The sequence goes on along the minus strand of LR738715.1, from coordinate 877,333,982 downwards.
TTGCTTTTAGGGTGCTCTGGACTTTTTTGGCTGTGTGCATCTAGCTATGCAGAGGCCGGACTTTCTTTCGATGCGATTGTATCACCTCGATATATCTATTCAATCACTATAAGAAATATGGCAACTAGTGACCTTTTGTCAGTGACCCTGGAAGAATTGGTCATAGATCTATAACCATTTCAGACCAATTGGTCAAAAGCTGTTCAGGGGACTCCAAACCCTAAACTATAACGACCATTTTTGTCAGAAAGGTCGTAATTTCCTTACACGAAATGGTCATAAAGCAGATAGCACTGGTCCGCTGCCTTATTTCTAGCTGATCATCACCAATATAGATGGTCATAACCTTGTAAATTGTGGTGGGTTGCTACGACTAGATGCCACCTCATCAGTTTTGCCTATGTGTCATGTCCATGTGGCAGTTTTTGCCCTAGGTTGTGAAGCAACCTTTATTTCTGTCATTCCCAAAATTCCCCAAATAAACTCATAAATTCTTTGGGTCATATCTTCGTCAAATATGTTAAAAACATTCCTTGCCTAGTTCAAAAATAATTCAAAAATATTCATTTTCCTATTCTGTTAAAAAAACACTTTGTGAAGGAAGTACCACTTTGGCTTGTCCAAATGGTATCCATTTTCTACAGTGCTTTCCTATGCCCAAATAACTATCCTCCACCAAATGCCAGCTCAATCCATTCATTATTTTGAGCCCAGCTTCAACATTCGTATTTATGTCCAGTGTGGTACTTTGCAAAGCAAATACCACATAGACTCCTCCTTTTGAGCTGAAAATTTGTGAAGACGGTCTTCTTAGTAGCTGATCATCCTCAACCAAAACTCACGCCCATTAGCCATGTGCATTTCCCGTACCGCTAATCAAACACTTGGCTGCTAATTCATGTTTGAGCATCGATCGGTCTCCTCGTGAAAATTTTATGTTGTAATTTTCTTCCTAGCACCTACTTGGGGAGTGCCCAACCCACTAGACATGCCTAGGCCGCCCAGAACATATGGCAACGCCACAGTCACGCGGTGACCACGCGGCGGGCATGCGAGTTTACGCGCTCTAGAGTTGGGGCCCTCGACCACCGCCCAAACCTCGACGTATCGCCACCAAACCATGTATTTATGATTAAATAGATACTTATGTAACTAGAAATGGTTTTTGGAAAAAATAAATAACAAACTATGAGGCAGCTGCAGTTCAAATTTGACCCGCTTCCAACTAAATCGGCAGAAATTTGTCTTTTTCACGAGAGGTGGATCAAAACTTTTTACACCCAACCATTTTGTTAGTTGTGCATTAAATATGTCCTAGTATTTATAAAATTGATTTGCTCCAATTTTGCAACAATTATTTGGGAGGTCCTTCACAAAAAAACCTCTTTTTGGGCACTCGAAAAATGGAAAATGATTTTTTCGTCCAAAGAAAATGAAAACTTCCTTAGGCAATATTGTTTGCCATTCCAAGATGCACCCTTGTGCACAATATGAGATCATTTGAACAAACAATGCCATGAATGTGGCCATAGGATTGATCATTTGGCTTGAAAGCCATGAATCTTCACGCATGATAGCTCATTTCTGAGAACACTTTTTTAAAAGAATTGCCGTATTACAAGTTTATTATTTTTCCTGGTAACTTGGTCATATATAATGACACAATGTGAAGATTTTCCAATTTTTTGATTTTTTTTGAATTTTTTATGCCCGTTTCAAAATTCGATCAAAACGGCGGGAATGACCGTTCCTAGCTACTAGTTGAATCTTGGTATTTTTTTGGTGTTTCTCTGATTAAATAGATACTTATGTACCTAGAAATGATTTATGTAAAAAATAAAGAGCAAACTACAAGGCAGCTACAGTTCTAATTTGACCCACATCCAATTGAATCGGTCGAAATTTGTCTTTTTCACGAGAGGTGGATCAAAACTTTTTACACCCAACCATTTGGTCAATTGTGCATTAAATATGGCCTAGTATTTTATAAAAACGATTTGGTCCAATTTTGCAACAATTATTTGGTAGGTCCTTCACAAAAAAACCTCCTTTTGCGCACTCGAAAAATGGAAAATGATTTTTTCGTCCAAAGAAAATGAAAACTTCCTTAGGTAGTATTGTTTGCCATTCCAAGATGCACCCTTGTGCACAATATGAGATCATTTGAACAAACTATGCCATGAATGTGGCCATAGGATTGATCATTTGGCTTGAAAGCCATGAATCTTCACGCATGATAGTTCATTTCTGAGAACACTTTTTTAAAAGAATTGCCATATTACAAGTTTATTATTTTTCCTGGTAACTTGGTCATATATAATGACACAATGCGAAGGTTTTCCAATTTGTTGGTTTTTTTTGAATTTTTTATGCCCGTTTCAAAATGCGGTCAAAACGACGGGAATGACCGTTCGTAGCTACTGGTTGAATCTTGGTATTTTTTTGGTGTTTCACTGATTAAATAGATACTTATGTACCTAGAAATGATTTTTTCTAAAAAATAAAGAGCAAACTACAAGGCATCTACAGTTCAAATTTGACCCACTTCCAACTGAATCGGCCGAAATTTGTCTTTTTCACGAGAGGTGGATCAAAACTTTTTACACCCAACCATTTGGTCAATTGTGCATTAAATATGGCCTAGTATTTTATAAAAATTATTTGGTCCAATTTTGCAACAATTATTTGGGAGGTCCTTCACAAAAAAACCTCCTTTTGGGCACTCGGAAAATGGAAAATGAATTTTTCGTGCAAAGAAAGTGAAAACTCCCTTAGGCAACATTGTTTGCCATTCCAAGATGCACCCTTGTGCATAATATGAGATCAATATTTGATTTTTTCATGTGAAAAAATAGAAGATTCTTTTTCGAAACATAATTTGTCTTTTTGATAAGAGGTGGATCGAAAGCATTTTACATGTTAAGATTTGGTCAACTGTACATAAAATGATGTCTTCTAGTTTTGTAGAATGGAGTGGTGCCATTTTGAAACAAATATTTGGTAGATTCTTAAAAAAAAACATTTTTGGCACTTCGAAAATAGAAAATGATTTTCCCCCTAAAAACTCATTTCTCATAACACTTTTTTAAATATATTTGTCTTATTCCAATCCCAAGGTTGTTAGTTTTCCTAAAAACTAGGTCACATTTGGTGACACAATAAGAATGCTTTTATTAATTTTTGATTTTCTCATATCATAAAATTGTTTAGATGATTCAACATATTATTTTTAGTTGGTGACGACCAATTTTAAATGGTCATAACGTGTACTCGGTTGTAATTGTTCCATGGGCATGTCACGCAGATCGTGCCTCAAACGCCATCAGATGCTTCAGGATCCGACGGCAGTCCTTTCTCCTAATATCCTACTCTCTCACCCCACGAAGCCCGGCCCACAGCCCCGCACTCCTCCCCTCGTCCCCATCTCTCTCGCGCACTCCTCCCTCGTCCCCATCTCTCTCGCCACCGCTACCAACAGCGCCCGATCCCAGCGACCTTCGGCGGGAATCGACTGCGCCCATCACACCAACGTGACCCCGATGCTCTGCTCTCCCTTCCTATCCGGTGAGATCCGGCGCGCGCGTCCTCCAACGGCCAAGCGTGTCCGTCTCCCGTTGTTAGGGTTTCGTTCGCCGATGGATCCAGCGCCGGCCGGCGACGAGGGCCGCCAGATCCGCGAGCTGGGAGGTTCCTCCCGTAGGATACGGGAGGATCACGCCGCACCCTACTGTCGCCGGTCCGGGACGAGCGCAGCGGGTCGAGGACGGTGGCGACAAATGTCGGCGCTCCTCTGCTTCATCGACCTGGACGGCTGCTACTCCGCCAAAGACGTCTCCCACAGGTTCGCCAACTCCCCAGATATATACCCAGGTTGTTGGACAATTTGTTGGAGAATTTCCCCGTCAGTAATGTATGCATGTATGATGCACAGTCGTGTCGTTCAGTAGTTGTTTGGGCACAAGCAACGAAGCTATACGTTTTCGTCAAGAAAGGAAGAAAGAAACAGATTGCTTTGCTTACTTTGCATGTAACAGCTAAAAAATTACACACCTGAACTTTTGAAACGGAAGTCTGAAACTATCCCGAATTCTGGGTGAAAGTAACTACTCTGAAGTCTGAACTGAAGTATATTTTCGTTGCTTGACTAGTGGTTCAGAAAATAGTAATTGTATATATCTGGCGGATAGACGTAGTCTACAGATTCTAGCATCTAGGTCCGGCGGATGTGTGCATGGCAGCTGCATGAAGCCGGCCGCCGTTAGCAGCCGCTAATTAGTCTCAGTCATCCACACTAATATCCTTGGTCAAATCTTAGTTTGTTATGGCTGCTGGCTAGGGACTCCAAGCAGATTGATCATAGAGAGAGCGTGCCGGGTCTGAGAAAGTGAAGTTTAGTGGATCATCGTCTGCCCTCTGTTTCTTGCAAGAGATCATGATCTCTGAGAAACACTAGAATTACAGGGAAGGAAATGGATGTGACGTTTCAAGTGCAGATTAACATCGACCGATGAAGTTACACATAAATAAATACTCTAGGACATGATTTGAACTTATAAAGGCGTACGGAGAGAACCGAACTGTCATTTATATACCACATGACGTTCCTGTTAAAAAGTAGGACGGTAGCTTTAGGTTTGTATATAAAGCATCTATGTCCAGTTTGATGATGTGTGTTGTTTGTTTCTTACTGGCAGTTGTGGATACACATTGAACTTGAGATCCTCAACACGGAACACGGCCAACATTGGATCCAAGTACGGGAAGCAGATCAGGAAAGGCGCCGTCTCATTATTCGCGGTTCTTTGTATTGTGTGCCTTGAAAAGCATGATTGCTACCATTCCTAATTTTTTGTTCTTGTTTGATTTGGATTTGGATGCAGTAGGTGCTCTGCTCTTGCGCACGTTTGGTGACGTCTCCGGCGCAGCCGTGCTTCTTGAGGCGACCGGCGTGATGGCGGGTGTGTATGGCGGCGACTACAAGCTCTCCGGTGAGCGGCTCCCTCTCCTACCCCTAGTTCTCTTTTCTACTCCTATAGCATTGCTCTGTTGGTTTAGAACACTAGCAACACGAGTAGTAAAAGCTTACTGATGTATGAGTAGTGAAAGCTTCATGGTTGATCCTGATTGCTGAACATGGGAGATGTATCTTCTTTTGTGTATCAATTACATAACAGTACTATGTAATGGAACGGTCTATGTACTGTTATTTTTAGGTTGGGTTGAAGTGATTGGTAGGCCTTTGTTAACAAGCGAGCTTCTTTAAATTTCCGTTGTTATTTGCACTGTATTCCACGCAGACCTCATGTGAATCTGTGATCGTATCCATAGTCCAGTGAATTTATTGCACTATTTGCTTGCTGTGAAGTATGCAGTATTTGTTACATTATGTCTTTAATTAGTAAAATTGAGAATGGCAAGCAAAATTCTTCAACTGAACTGCTCTTTCATTGTACCACGAAATACTGAAGTTTTGCTATGTATAACATTGCTAAATGTGTTTTTGTGTATATAGAATTGCATTCATTTCCTCTTCTTTCAGTAGTTACATAGCTTGAGGTATGTATATTCTTTTGAATAGGATGTACTGTTCTATGCAGAAGATCTGATTTGCACACACATAGTTATCTGCGTGTGTTGCCTGACTTGGTATTTGTTATATCCTGTTGGTTGAATGGATGGTGGTGCCACTACAGTGGTAACAGTGGTAGTTTATTCAGGTTGCTGTGAGGTTAATCCCTTTGGCAATATTCTTTGAGAATTTTGTAATGCCTCCTTTGGGGTGCTGATACACTATTACACAAGTTCTATGGTATGTGAGTTGCTGTTGTTGCTGCAAGCATTGATACAATATGTCATGTGCATGGAGCTCCGCATCTGAGTCTCAGCCATCCTCCAAAGCAAGGAGCTGGGCCAAGGGAGCAATCAACGCTACTGGTTTCTTGAGGCCGGATCGTGTAAGATGGTGCACCATGGCGTGCGGCAGCCTATTCCATCCATCCATCTCTCCATACCACTCTCACGGTCGAGTCTTGTGGAGAAGCAGGGTGAATCAAGCATCATCTGACTTGTGCCGCTGTGGTAAGAACAGAACACCACTCTCACTTGATATGCATGTATTATTACAACAAAGCATTCTTACATGGTGATTGTTAGCGACACAACAATTATCTTGCAACATAGCTTGCCAAATTCCTTGCTTGCTTACTATATAACATGTACTGCTAAACATGTTATCCTACTCCATGATGTTGTATCATTTGCAAATACTCCTGGACATCAACTCCCATTAGCTATAATCTATACCTCTAAAAGAGGAGTATAAACTGGTATTGTATTATGATTGAGACTTGATCCAAAGCTAATTAATTGTTGCCAGTGATGTTATTATCTACTCTAATGGCTGATGAATCTGTACCTGCCATACCATGTGGAATGACTAATGAATCTGTACCCGAATACCATGTGTAATGGCTGTTATTTTTGCATCGTTTGAACATTTTTTTCTACTATATAGTTTCTCACTCATGATCGATGTACTGCCAGGTGAATGAGGTTTTCAAATGTTGAATGAGGTTTACTAATATCAACCTCTGAAGTTTATGTTCCCTGCTGTGTAGGTAACTTGTCATTTTTATTGGCAAGACTGTACTGAATTTATTTGAATTTTGCTCCTATTGCCGTGTACAGTATGTAACAAACATGTTTATATTACTGAGGATGTACAGTATAGAAACCATAAATTCAAACTTCTGCAATAGCATGCTTAATATATACTATTATAGAATAGTGTTCTACAAAAGGTTGAAACAACATGGTCTCAGTCATTTGTAGGAAGTAGAAACACTACGGCTGACATCTTTTATTCGTTTTTTTCTAAGATAGTAAATTTGCAATTGTACGCCCTTTGTAAAAAAAATGCATTTTACGTTTCCATGCCCTGTAATGCTGAAGCATGTGTCTCTATGATATTCTGCACAACTGAAAGGATGATATCTTGTATATGTTTGGCTTTTGGCAGGTAATCCGTTTCCCTGCCACGTTCAGCTGCATCACTCTCATGCCCACGTTCACCATCTTCCTGCCGTCATGAAGGGCCACTTGAAGCTGTCAAATAGGATGTGATTATTTTTGTAGATACTTGTAGAGCTTGTGGCTTTGATTACATTTGTAGAGCTTGTGGCTGTAGAGACTTACACTTGTTTCTAAGTTATATGATGTAACGGAATTATTTTGGCTGTTATTTGAAGTATTATGTGTGATTTTTGTCTGTTCTGATTTGAATATTGGTTATGTATTTACTGGTGAATTGAAAACATGGACCCACATAGTAGAACCTGACAATTGGGACCCATTTGAGCACTGGACCCATCTTTTGAAAAAAAAACTGAAATGTTGAGCCAGAAAGGCCTCAGCCCAGAAACAAAAAGGCTGAAATATTGGGCCAGGCCCATGTAGCCGACCAAAATGCCAACAAAAATGATAATTAAAAAGGCTGAATTGTTGGGCTTGGCCCATGTAAGGCGTCGAATTGGATCGGGCTGATTCTTGTGCCACATCAGCTTGCCACGCTGGATGCCTACGTGGTCTGGGGAGGCTGCTAGTGACCAAAACAAAATAGTAGGCATATTTTGGTCGTAAACGTTTACGACCTTCTCACAGAGAAGGTCGTTAATTTTTACGACCGCCAGCTTTTGACCTTCTGTTTTTGGTCACAAAAAGGTCGCAAATGAAAAACAATGACCTTTCGGTGACTAATAGTTAAGGTCACAAGTTGACATATTTCTTGTAGTGAATGAAATGTCCTTTATCGGAAAAAAAACTACTATTGACTCAAGTAGTATCCATGTCTACGTGAACCTATAGGGTCGCACAACTTAAGGGGAAACAACTCATTCATATTGAATACAAGTGGAAAATGGCTATGGACTCCTTGTGGGCCTCGAGTGTTGAGCCCACCTCGGAGGTCTACATAAAGGGAATTGGGCGCATCACTTAGGGTTGATCTTTTTCTTCCTGGACAGCCTCTGTCACTCCCTACACCCTCATTCCGCACGACCGGACGTAGCAGTCCGCCGCCCGATGCTACTCCCTGTACGTGTGGATACCTTGAAGGCATCGTTGTTCGCGGTTTATCGGCTTGGGCGAACCATTCGAGACAACCGCAAGTAGCCATCCGAGAGATCCATGAGGAGCTGTTCACGGGACTTCGCCGTTCGCGAGACATCGTTGTTCGCAGTTTATCGGCCGATCGACTACACGCATCACAACCTCTACTTCCTCTATGATGACTGTGCGCATAGTGGTAAACCTGATCTCATTATCTATTTACAGCAGCATGATCTTGGGTGGGTGGTAGAAGTTTTTTACTTGGCGCTTGTGTTGCATACCATCTGTTCCAAGATTTTTTGCTAGCACGGCAGCATCACATTGCACGGCAATATATAGGATGGTCATTTGGGACACCTAGGTGTCCAGGCACCTTGCCTAGATATCGTTCGATTTCGTCGTGATTGTGTGGGGATGATGGGTATATAGGTTATTGGATTTGACCCGCTAACAAATAAGCTTGTTATTTGATTTATATCTTTGTCATATAAAACCTTTCCATACTTGTTTGCATGGTTCTGATGCGCGTCAATTATATCAATAGATCACCTTCCATAGATAATTGCATGGCGTACCTTATATGGAAAGCCATTTAATGTGCGTCATCAATTGTCCGTTAGTGAGATCAAGTAATAAAAAAGCTTCCATACTATTGCCGTGTAAAATATAGTAATAACTTTTTGCACTTCATATGCAGGGATTTTTTTGTGAGTATATACTCTTTATATTATAGTGTACGTATATATGCCAACATTTCTCTACAGCTGCATCCCACAATGTGAAATAAATGAATTCATACGTCAATAATACATATATATTATACCTAATTGTTTTTTTATATTTCCCTGTATCTACATACCCAGGTGAGAAAAATATGAATATACCACCCAATAATACATAGGTATTATACCTAATTGTTTCGAAGTACGTAGTCCAAAATAAGTGGGTATGCAAAATTTCATGCGTACATACCTCAATATTTCTCTACAACTATATATCTATTCTGTACAACTACATACCCCGGTGTAAAATATATGACTACATACCCCAATGATACATATATATTATACCTAACTATTTTTGCATATTTCACTACATACCTCGGCGTGAAATATATGATTACATACCCAAATAATATGTAGGTATTATACCTAATTGTTACTACTCCCTCCGTTCGGAATTACTTGTCTTGGAAATAGATGTATCTAGAACTAAAATACGTCTAGATACATCCATTTCCGCGACAAGTAATTCCGAATGGAGGGAGTATATGAGTACATTCCCCAATAATATGTAGGTATTATAATTAACAAATATATGAGTACATACCCCAACAATATGTAGTTATTATACCTCGGCGTGAAATATATGAGTACATACCTCAATAATACGGGTATATACTCGCCAAATGATATGAAATTGGTAGTATCCAATACAATTACGGATATGCAAAACTGAGAGTACTCAATATATTTTTAGGTATTGCATACTCATCATATTTATACAAGTACATATCAAAAAATACATAGGTATTATATATAGTCACAAAGAGTGTATGATACCTATCTTTTTCCGGATGTATGTCTACGCAAATACGAGGGCATGATATCAAATCAATTTCAGTGTATAGTCACAAAAAACATAGTGTATAACTTCTACATGATAATGTATGAGAGAAGGTAAAAGAAAGTGTACTAATTTAGGGAATTTCTCATACATGGAAAGTCTTGCATGCAAATAGTAGGAAACACATCAGAATTCCTAGAAATGTACTAACGGGTTGGACCCGATCAAGGTGCCCAGGCACCTAGGTGCCTCAAATATATAAGTAACAGTACTAAAGGGGAAGGTTTCACTTCTTCTGTTTTTTTCCAGCGCATACTATTTGTATATACATGAAAACGTCGGCGTCAATGAATAGTAAATATGGATGAACAATACATATGCATAAATAAAGAAAGGGGAAGGTTTCATTTTTTTAAATTTTTTGTCGCCTACCGTTCGTATATAAGTAGCAACGTCGGGCGTTAGTGAATAGTAAATACGGATGAACAGTACGTACGCATAAATAGTACCGTACATGAGTACCTAGATGTGAACAGTACCTTTTGCAAACAATAATTACTGATGAACAGTAACCTTTTGCCGCTTTCTTCCTCTAGATATTTTCCCGCAGAAAAAATATATAATTCTAAATAAATAAAGTGAGTGCCTAGAACTCATCTAGATGAGACATAATTTGGTCTCATTCACGTAGAAAACAAAAACAGATAGAAATGAACACCAACCCACGTCAGCACACACGTATCTTATAGCATCACATCCAATGGCTATAAAAGTGAATGAGACATAACTAAAACTTAGCTAGATGAGTTCTAGCAAAACTGATAAATAAATATATTATACACATCATTTCTCTCGTCTACCTCCGCCCTCACGCCCTTATATAGATAGTTAAGATTTAGAATTTTCTATACATCAACGTACGGATGCACAACACCGACGTACCAATACAGAGCCGCCTCAATCATCTCCTTATTCTTTCCGATGATAGTATTACAGAACACAAAACAGTAGGCTGAAATTGTATATTTACACGAGCAGAAATCCGTAAAAAAAAACTAAAACGGTTACTGCCCATTTTTACAACGCAACAACAATTAAAAGTATACTAACAAATACCCGAACAATAAACGGACATTTTCCGAATTAATTCTGGACTACTAACATAAACAATAGCCCAAATAAACCGAAACAACAACTCTGAATAACCTGAAGCTATAAAACTAGCGTAATGAAACATCACCCGAATAAACCGAAAACATTACCCCACACGGATTATAAAACCAAAATAATAACCGAATTTTAAATGAAAACAATACACTCAAATAAACTGAAACAACTAAAAAAACGCATTCACATGAACAGAACTCCATAAGAACTATATTAAAAAAAATACCAGAATAAACCAAAAACATTAAGTCATCCAAATTATAAACCGAAACAGTACCTAAACTGTAACCATTGAGCGACATCTGCATGACATTATATTCCCACACAACGCTCTTTTTTTATCTCTACATGTTCAGTATGATTATGTGCCATAAGGGACATGCATAATACAAAAAAACATAGTCAAATTAATTGAGTTATGTTGATCCTAGGTTACAACTTTTCTTTTTCTGTTTTTTTAACTTTCAAATTTTCTTCTTACTAGACACACTGCTACACAGAATATTAATGTGAAATTAAGGACGTCACCTCAGAAATAGTTCCAGGTGACTATGGCCCTCTTTGGTTCATAAGTCCTAAGACTTTTTTTAGTCCCAACTTATAAGTCCCAAGTCCCTAAAAAGTCCCTACCTGTTTGGTTTCTGGGACTTAACATGGACTAGAAGACCATATTACAACTATAAGTCTCTATAATTCTCTCCTTGAGAGTCTTATTTCATAAGTCCCAAATGCTCACTTTAAGTCCCTATAAGTCTCTCCTTGAGAGTCTTATTTCATAAGTCCCAAATGCTCATTTTAAGTCCCTATAAGTTCCTCCTGCTTGGTTTAGATGGGACTTATAGGGACTTTTTAAGTCCCTAAACCAATAAGTCCCTGGAAACAAGCACCCTCTATGCATCAGGAAATAAGGATGAAACCATGAACAATCTAATTGCAACAGAAGTCAGCAAAAGTTGTAATGAAATTTAGACGGACATTATCACAGGCGCGGCGTGCACCGCGCTCTTTGGCGCTAGTCATGTGGCATGCTACATGCAATCACATGATAACAAGAACACCATAAGTACGATGAACTAGACGAAGATCAAGTTGTTTAGTACACAGTACACTCAACCCAATACAACCTGCAAACTTGTGTACTTTATAGTTTCTTTCTCTTATGAAGAGAACAATTATATATTCTAGGTGGATAGCATTCCTTGATGCATATCAAATAGAAAAGTAATAGTCCTTTGACGCCAACGACTCTTTTTTTCTTCATCCCTAACCTAGAAGCCTCTCTTATTTGGCATGTGGGTTGACTCTTTGTCCGTGGAAGATCCATTCATGTCTAAGGCTAACATTCTGCAGAGTTTTGCTAGCATATGAAGAAGAGACAACCTTTCCAGACGTGTCAGACTTCGAGTTTTTCATGATCCTACTCTCAAATTCGTTGAGGAAATTTGAGAATTGTCACTAAATAAATACATGCTATACAAAAGCAAATCAGCATTGCCGACGAGTGCTCGCATGGAACATAGCCGCCGCTAGACTAGGAGCCACACAACCACCAGATCAGTGCCAAGCCTTCTGTACGGAGCACTACGCCGACCTGAGCAAGAAGGATGTTCCTCTCGATCGCATTCCAGCTGTGGAGCCGAGCCAACCGCCGGACCTGAGCAGCTACTAGGGAGCCGCACCTCATATCAATGCTGATGTTCTTGGTGCCATCACTACTACACCAGAATGCTGCCGCGGTTGCTACACCTCGCAGCCAACACATATGCACTAGGATCCAGGCCGTTGCGCTAGAACAGATCCGCCGCAAACGCTAAGGAGCCTCGGGTCAGTGCTGTAGTTGGAGAACACCACCGCCGCTACCGTAAAACTTTGTACAACCTCTAAACATCAGAGGCCCCGCCATCCACCATGGGGCTTTGCTTAGTGTCAATCGTTGGTAAGGGAGGACGATGTGAGAGAGCGGTGGTAGGAAAATCTAATCTTATCGCCAACTGTGTTGTCTGCTACAGACGACGCAGGGACATTTATGTGAAGTATTTCTGCGCTCGACGCTCTGCTCTAGGTCAATGGCACCTTGCCATCCTTGGAGCACACCGGGATCCGGGGGCTTGCCGCGGAACCCCTCCGCTGCTGCACGCCCTGCACAACACAGACCGAAAAAAATCACATCAACATGCAAACATGCATGAGAATTTGCATTCTATTATTCTATTATGCTATTTATATTTAACAAACATTTTTCAACTATACAACAAACAAACACAATAAATCATATGTATTTTTTTATTTATAGTTCTCATATTATTCCCCGGCATGGTTATGTTACACGTAGTCAAATTTCATTAAAATATATTGCAAAAAAAAAAATTATCGCAACAATGTGCAGAGTATCATCTAGTTTATTAAGCAATGGTGGAAACCGGGGTACACAATGCCAATTACGCAGGCAGGAGGAATAGCTTGATCATCTGCCCTCTGGCACGCTTTGTCTAGAATGTGCTAAATGCACTTTTAGTCTTCCCCTATCTTTCCATGGATGTTTCAAACTGCTGGAATATTGGATAAACAAGTTTGCCAGAGTGACCAGAAAATTAGTGCTAGTTGGTGTTGCTGCAGTTCCGCAGACTATCTAAAACACGCGAAATGATGCTCGTTTCTGGCACACACAAAAAAACTGCATGATGCGACTGTTGGGATCAACTATTTTGATATTTGATTCACTATTGGCCCCTTTGCGAGAAAGGAGGTAAACAAAAATCTGTTGCCGTTGGGAGTAAGACTGTCTGAAAACCCAACAAATGAAGTGTTTGGGGTTATGCAGGGCTAGAGGCTAACTTAGCTAATGCTTGATGGTTGATCTCTGACTAGTTGTCTGGTGTTATAGTTTCTGCTTTTGTATAGCGTTGATGTAGATTGGTTAGTTTTTTGCCTTAGTCGTCGTTATGTTCACTACTAGGAAAAGGCCTACTAATGGCGCACCTAATTTGGCCATTAATGGCGCATTAGTGGTGCGCCATTAGTGTCACGCCATTAGTATTTTTTACTAATGGCGCACCTGCGGTGCGCCATTAGTATCTGGTATACTAATGGCGCACCACAGATGCGCCATTAGTATAGACCATGGTGCGCCATTAGTATGCCTCCTAGGGGGGCATATACACCCAGGTGCTTTGTCATACTAATGGCGCACTCTTGCGTGATGCGCCATTAGTAACTTTGGCATACTAATGGCGCATTATTTGATGATGCATCATTAGTATCCTTTGGCATACTAATGGCGCACTGTGATGTGATGCGCCCATTAGTATGAATATTAGTTTTTTTTTACTTTTCTGTTTTTTGCACAGGTTACAAAATGTATTATTGGACAGAATATAGATAGCAGCACACAACAACAACAGATTCATCGAATACAATAGAAGATTAGTCTCTGAGTACAATTCATCATATTAGTCTCCGAATACAATTCATCATATTAGTCTCCGAATTCAAAAGACCGAACAAAGATAGAACATTATATTACAAGTCTCGAGACCGCGAGTAGCGAGTTTGTCTTCACATTACAAGTCGACATCGATCATCTAAACTACCATCACATAGAAGAGAGCTGCGGTCATCACGATGAGCATCATCACGATAAAATCATCTTCATCCGGTTCCTCCAACGCTCCCTCCCCTATCCCGCTAGATAGCGGGCGTATCTAGATTCCGCCTCGGCCCTAGTGGTGTACCCTTTGTAACTGTTACCGCTGAAACGATGAACCTGTCTCCGACACTCCTCCCAGTCGTCGTAGACTCCGGGAACCTTACCCTTGTACACGACATACGACGACATCACTATGCACTAGCCAAACGAAACGTTAGTACCAATTCACAGACAATACATAAGCAATATATAAGTATGCAACAGAACGATCGGAAGAGAAAAGCAAGACATTAATAGCATCGATTACATCTAAGTTGAATGACTGTCGAAACCAAAGAGACATACTACAAGTTCATTAAAGTTTAATTACAACATGAGCCAATCGATGTTTCAGAACTAGACACAACATCACTACTTTCGACTCGACTCAAGGGACTGGAGCGTGGATGAAGCCGCCGTCTATCGTGGGAGTCATGAAATCGCGGGCGTTGTCAGCCTGCATTTGTAGCATTGTGTCTATGTCACTGTTGGACGGTTGATTTCTGAGGAAGAACTGCCCCGAGGTACGAAGGACATCTTGATGGATGATTTCCGCAAACTCCGACTGGATGCGAAAGAATTCTTGTCTGATGTCTGCGTCCTGGATTGCCGACACGCTCGCGGCCCAATCTTTGAGTTTACTCGGTAGCAGAAGGTGATGATGGTCCCGTACGATCACCCGCATGTGATGGATGGCGTAGTAGGCACCCTTCTGACCGCCAGGCGGCTGCTTGACGCAACAAAACGTCGTATTGTGGGCGAACACGTGCTTGCCGTACTTACGAATAGGCCTGGTGAAGGTGCCTCCATATTTGGCGTAGCCGGGGAGAACATCATCATGAACTTTCTTGACATTTGTGTAGTCTACCTTCGACTGACGGTCCGAGTCGAAATACGTGGCCGTGGAATATTTCGGGCTTAGGAGGATGAGTGTGCAATGTGTGCCACTTCACAAAACACGGAATGTTAAAAGATAAACGATCGAAATCTAAGAATTCATATGTTACGGGGCGGTTGAGGGGACAACTTACTCGGGAAAGTAAGGCACGAGGAAGTTATCCTTATCTCGGTTTGCCAGAATGACGACTTCAAGGTAAGAACTCGCGACTTGCCGGTCCCCAGCGCTGCCCAAGATCTTGGCACGCATGTAGAAGGGGTCGACTATCACGATGTCCGGGGTCTTGTCTCTAATGATCCGCACCTCCATACTCAGCGAAAATAGCCGAACGAAGGTGTAGTGCAGCGGATGAAGGTTCAACATAGCGTAGATGTCATCAAACCGCAGGACGATTGTACCCCCAATGGAGTTATCCACAAATCCCTTGCCCTCTGGCACCTTGGCCGCGAAAACCGGGTATGCCACATCCTTCTCTGTGAGACGCCGCTTCTCCAAAGAAAGAACACTGTCATGCAGACTCCGCATAGCACCGGTTGCAGCATTGAGCATATTACTCGGTAGGATCGGCCTACCCTCCACATGCACCCTCCTCATTATATCCTCAGGTGAAGGTGGCCCGTCCTGTGCACGGATCGTACTCGGTGCCGGCTGGCTCGCACCCTTGTTAGTCTTTCTTTTCCGTGCCTTCTTCTTCTCCTGTAATGGGACCGAGTTCTGCTCACAGACCGCCTTCTTGAGTGTGTTGGGGCTGATAATATTTCGCACCTCGCCTATCTGAGGCTCGGTGAAGTCGGCAGCTGGAGGCGTCTCCTGAGAACTGAACAGCAGACGACGCCTGTTGCAACTTGGTTTCTCCGCGGTACCCGCTAGATCGCGCATGTCTTTTGTAGGGTTGGGTTCTTGAGAAGGAGGCCCCATGAAGTCGCCATCGTACCCATGATCGGGAAAGTACTCATCAACGTTGGCAAATGTATCGTCGTCATTGTCGTTGTCGTCGTTCAGATCCTGTGCCATATGCATGTTTGGATCCAGTGGCATAGGGATGTCCGGCATCGTTGCGGCGGTCTTGCCATGGCTTGGCGCCGGCACGACTGGCGGTGTTGTATTTGGGGTGGTGTCCCCCGCCCCCAAACGAATCTGGCTCTTCGGCCAAAGCAGGGGCCAGCTTAGGCAGGCACTGAGGGTCATCACACCATCTTCGTCGGCCCCGACGGGTCGAATCGGAGGTAATAACTCATCGCAGCCTGGCAACACCCGAACAAGTTGAACCCATGATAACAAGAATTATTTCTGTGGTGACATGCTATTAACCATATAGGACTTTTTCATAGTCATATGACAAAAGCTTACTGAGACAATGAATCTATAGTAATTAAGTTGCCTCATGAGAAAATCACAAAGGACTGAAAGTTTTACAATATGATACTGAAACATCAAATAGATTTGTAATGAACATGGTGTGCAAATATGATAAAGTGATATCTCGCTTGCCCCCTTTAGTGAAGCAAAACATAAATGCAGGGGCACCTCCAAGGTTTAAGTGATGACTAGATACAATGATTTCAGAATAAACGATATCACAATCATGCAAAAGACAATGCTACTTTAGGACAATGCACATTACACTCAGAATGACAATCATGCTCTCAGTAGTTGGTGCTTTAAAAGAAGGTGGAGACTCTCGAACCGTGGCTTTTGTTGGCAAGGTTGAAAACCCGTAGTCGGAAACAAAGACAAAACATGTACCAGAGCTCTTGGTTTTAAAACAGAGGTAATAATTATTATTATTTAGATCATGCATGTTTCGTCAACGAATGCTAGCAGATAACTCAATCACTTCTTGAGATAGACAAGTTTCGAGGAACGGCTCCCGAATGAGGACGATCGCATCCTCTTAATCTCCTTTGTTTATCACTGCCAAAGTTTTCTGATTTCTCATGAACAAAGCGTGAAGGAGGGTTTGTTTGTTATATTAATTTTGAGCCGGGCGCACTAAATGCCAGTTCCTTCTCATATTATGGGTTTGCACATTATACATGCAATCCCGGGGTGAGGCTTGTCCAACTTAAAAAGATTATGAATTAACTACTACTTCCTCATGAACTTACAACAGAGGCACAAAATAGGAATGCTTTTTTTTCTTTGAATAATTTCGAGATGGCACATGCAAGTCTCCGTTAGGAATGGCAGGTAAATACCATGTAGGAAGGTATGGTGGACTCATATGGCATAACTGGATTAAAAGGATGTGGATGCACAAGCAGTCAGTCCTCTTAGTACAGGTGGAGGTTAGCAAAAGACTGGGAGCGACCAACTAAGAGAGCAATGACGGTCATAATCATGCAGAGCGACAAAGCAACATTGAATCAGGCATGGAAGTTATATCGCTACTCAGAAACAAAAGATCATCAAGGCTTGACAGACTTTCTTTACAGTCTTAAATATGCGTGAGCATACGCCAAGTCAATCAAAATAAATTCTTTGAAGGAATATATTACTAAACCATACCACATCATAGGCAAACAAATCATGTTGGTACTCCAATAACACATTGGGAACCCCCCAGCTATTTGGGACTAACCATAAGAAAACCTGAACTACTAAGCGCCATTATGCACGTAGCATCTTTATCATAGACATATCAACCAATGCAACGGAAGCAAACTCTCTTAATAGGATAAACATGATAACTAAAGAGAGTTCAAGCAACCAACTAAACGAAAGCTTTTTAAAAAGATAAGCATGAAAACTAAGAGCTAAGCATGATAGTAGCTATTGAAAGACAAAGAACACACACAGCAAAGATAGACATGAAAATTCTATGTTATGTTCTAGGTAGAAGTGGAGCGTGTTTCTCTCCCACATAAAGAAAGCTGTGTTCCGACTCGTTATGAAAAGCTAAAGAAAATTAAAAGGAAACTAAAAGCAAGACGCTCCAAGCATAGCACATAACACATGAAGTGATTGAAATATAGTGGAACGAAAGACGAACTGATAATGTTGATGGAGAAGGGGATGCACGGGAGCATCCCCAAGCTTAGACGCTTGAGTCTCCTTGAATATTTCTTGGGGGTGCATGGGGGCATCCCCAAGCTTGAGCGTTTGATACTCCTGGATCTTTTTATCATCTTCCCTCGCACACTTGAAAACTCCCTTCATACATAACTCATCATAATCTGATTAGCGAGGTTAGTACCCATAATAAAATAATTGTTCCTTGCTGGAAATAAAGATATTCTTGAAGTTCTACTGTTTCTCAAGATTGCCAAAAGGTTTTTGCAAAGAAAAAGCAAGCTCTAGGTTTGCAAAATGAAGGAAAGGCAAAACAGGACAGAATTTGTGAAAAACAGAACAGCAGGTAGTAAATAATTTTTACGGGGCACTTCTGCACCTCTAATCAAAAAACTCAAAACAGATGCACGAAAGACAATTATATAGAGCACGCTGTCGAAAAAATTCAGACCAAAAAGATGATCTGGTGATTTTATACGAATTTTTCTATCCAAGGACATAATCTGTTTCCTGGACAGCATGTCACAACTTTTGAACTTTCTTGCAATCAGAGGCTATACTTGGCACAAAATTGAAAAGCAAAGATACAATGATGATGCTACAGTAGTAACAACATCAAGACACAACAAAAACAAAATAAAATTTATTCATTGGGCTGCCTCCCAAAAGCGCTTTCTTTTATGCCTTTAAGCTAGGCATAATGCATAGAGATCAAGTTGTATCAATTGTAAAAGAATAGCTAGCCCGTATAACGGACTCAAAAGGTAACTTAATCTTCTTTCGAGGGAAGTGTTCCATCCCTTTCTTGAGAGGAAACTGGAATTTTATATTACCCTCTTTCATGTCAATGATAGCACCAACGGTGCGTAGAAAAGGACGTCCCAAAATAATTGGACAAGAAGGTTCACATTCAATATCCATAATAGTAAAATCAACGGGAACATAATTGTCATTGACAATGATAAGAACATCGTCGATCCTCCCCAAAGGTTTCTTTATGGAAGAATCAACGAGATGAACACCAAAAGAACAAGAATCAAAAGGTTCCAATTTAAGCATATCATATATTCTTTTGGGCATAACAGAGGTACTAGCACCAACATCACATAAAGCATAGCAAGAGAAGTTATTTATTTTAATTTTAATCATAGGATCCCAACCATCTTCTAGGTTTCTAGGTATGGAGGCTTCTACTCTAAGTTTCTCCTCCCTAGCTTTGATAAGAGCATTAGTGATATGCTCTGTGAAGGCAAAGTTAATCGTGCTAGTGCGGGGATCTCTAGACATTTTGTGAAGGAAACCAATAACTTCAGTAAGAGTGCAATTGTCAAAATCAAGGTCACTACCATCAAGTAAGGTGGTAGTAGTGTCCTTTAGGTTCACTTGTTTGGTAGTTTCTATAGTCATGGCATCACCATTAATAGGTCCATCGGGACCAGGAGTGCATTGGGTGCTAAGAGTTTGGATATCCTCAACAACTTGGATAGTAGCAACAGTGTGGTGGGTAGGAAGGCTCTTAATTCTATCTTCTTCCTCCCTTTCTCTAGCCCATCTCTCTTTAAGTTTAGCCATCATCCTAATATTTTCATTAATTTGCACTTGAATAGCATTAATAGGAGTGACCTTCCTCTCCTCAAGAGGAGAAGTTCTAATTTTAAGCAATTCTACCTCATTGGCTAAATTGTCTACCTTTGAAGAGAGATCACCTAGTTTGTTTAGTTTTTCTTCTACACTATTATTAAAAGCTTTTTGGGTAGTGATGAAATCTTTAAGCATAATCTCTAGTTCAGTAGTGGAGTTCCTGGTGCTAGGATAAGCATTGTTGTTCCCATAAGAATTAGAGGGGAACGGTCTAGGATTGCTACCAAAATTACTCCTGTAAGCATTGTTATTAAAATTGTTTCTAGAGATAAAGTTCACATCTACTTGTTCTCGAGCAATCAAAGAATTTAAAGGAACATCACGAGGATCAATAGAAGATTGCTTCGAAAGTAGAGACATGATCAAGTCAACTTTTTCATTTAGGGAGGAAATCTCCTCGACAGAGTTTACCTTCCTACCTGTTGGAGCGCGTTCGGTGTGCCATTGGGAATAATTGGTCATCATCTCATCGAGAAGCTTTGTGGCAGCACCAAGTGTAGTTGACATAAAGGTTCCTCCCGCGGCCGAATCTAACAAGTTCCGCGAGGTAAATTTCAAGCCTGCATAAAAAGTTTGGATAACCATCCAAGTAGTCAAACCATGAGTAGGGCAGTTCTTGATAAGAGATTTCATACGTTCCCAAGCTTGGGCAACGTGTTCATTATCCAATTGTTTAAAATTCATTATGTTACTTCTTAGTTGGATAATTTTAGCAGGTGGATAGTATTTTCCAATAAAAGCATCTCTGCACTTGTCCCATGAATCTATGCTGTTTCTAGGCAAAGACTGAAACCAAATCTTAGCTCCTCCTCTCAAGGAGAAAGGAAAAAGCTTAAGCTTAACAATATTACCATCTATTTCTTGGTACTTTTGCATATCACAGAGTTCAACAAAATTGTTCAAGTGTAAAGCAGCATCATCTCCAGCACCGGAGAATTGATATTTCATGACTAAGTTCAGTAAAGCAGGTTTAATTTCATACGAAGGTGCTGAAGTGGCAGGTGTAGTGATAGGTGTGCAGATAAAGTCATCGTTGTTGTGACTAGTGGAGTCACACAACTTGGTGTTCTCGGTGGAACCCATAGTAGCAAGCAAGCAAGATAACTATTTTTGTGATTTTCGATAAAAGATACTAAAGCAAAACTGAAAGGTAAACTAACAAGACTAAAAGCAAAGGTAAAAGATAGCGTGCAACTCCCCTATCCTGAAGTGTGGAGTCCCCGGCAACGGCGGCAGAAATTGCTTTGCTAGGTGGCTTCTCACCCCTCGTTGGTTACCCCAAGTGGAAGGTTTGAGATGCAGTGTAGCAGAAGTTTTCCCTTGGCAATACCAAGGATCATTTTCCCTGAGACTCCCAGTTTCAACAAGAAGGTGTCAACTGCTAACGGCACCAGATATTAGCAATCAACGTGGACCTGCACACAGATACAAATAACTTTGCTCCCAACGAGTACAGAGAGGTTGTCAATCCCTCCGGCCTTGTAGTTTACAAAGGATCAAACGCAAGTGATAATAGTGATAGGTATAATTGCAATAGTAAGTAAAAAGCGGAAAGTAAATAGCGGATGTGATCAATGATGGTAATATGGACCGGAGTCTCATGATGTTCACGAATGATGTCTCTCTCCCAAAAGACGATAAAACAGCTATGTGAGGTAAACGAATTACAGCTGGGCAATTGACAGGACCATGTGCGCAAACCAATGCTGACTAAGTTGCAAGAAAGGTAGAGGTTCAAAGCATGGGCGGTACGTCGAGGTAAGTAGACCGAAATCCATGTGCATCTACTACTAATCATCCACCTTGAGATATATATCCAGAACATCTCGCTGGTATTAAGTTGCGAGTCCCACCCATAGTGTAAACTCAAAGCAACAGACAACTGCATTAAAAGAACTTTGCGTAAAGTAAACAATCCTTGCACCCGCGGGCACAAGCGCCGTTGTTTTCCCCCTTGTGGCAACAACACATCCCCTAGACTCATGTTTCTGTCACTCAAACTAGTCATCGAGGGGCATGAACCCACAATCAAGCATAACGTTCCCTCTTGGAGTCACTACCTACTACTTGGCCAAAGCAATAAATAACAACGGAGAACATGCAAGAATTACTTACGAACATAAATATAAAAGAGGTGAAACAAATATATTACTCAAACACAATCTGAACATAATCTCATAATCCATCGGATCCCAGCAAACTCATCATAGCAACAGCATAAGGATTACATATGTGCCTCGATCATGTAGGGCAGCTCACGAGGACTAATTAGTGAAGCACAAGAACGGGAGGAGAACATCACATAGCTACTGGTCATGGACCCATGGTCCAAGGGAGACTACTCACAACTCATCCGGGAGGCGTCCATGGTGGTGGAGAAGCTCCCGGTGGTGATCCTCCCCTCCGGCAGGGTGCCGGGAAGAATTCTCCTGGTGCTCCCGATCTTGGAAGCGGCGGCGGTGGCGGAACAGAGATGAGATCGCAAAAAAGAGTTCCCGTCTCGAGGGTTTCGGGAGACGCTTTAAATATATGCCAAAGGGGGGCATCAGACGAGGCTCGGGGGGCCCAGGCGCCCCCCCCGGCGCGGCCCTGGTGGTCCCCCTCCGGCTGTGCTTCGGGTGCCTGGTAGCTTCTGGAACGCTGATTTTTTATATAATTTTTCTGGATTTTTTCTGGCAGTTCTCGTAATGTGAAAACCTGAAATACAAAAACAGCCGAAAACAGAAACTGGCACTGGGGTGCACTGAGTTAATAGGTTAGTCCAAATATGATCAAAAGTGTATGGAAGTGTATAAATAATATAGCAATATCACCCAAAAGAGGCATGGAGCAAGCAGAAATTATAGATACGTTTTGGACGTATCAACCCAATACAAGGTGGGTGGCATCCTAGTACCGTGGAACACGGGGTTGCCCGGTTGAACAATTTTTCCCTTGGCGACATCGACCAACTCGTTGTTCACGAAGTGAAGGAGAGTGCATGGAACGTCGGCGGCGCCCTGCGAAAACATGTAGGGCGTCAGGGATGCCTAGTCAAAGGCAAGGAGATGAAGTCCTCGGCCGAGAGAGGCTTAATTAGTTACCGTGATGATGGCGTCGAGCTCGGCTAATGTCGAGGCACCGCCAACGGCGGGCGTGCAATTGACGGAGGGGCCGCTTGCTGCAGAGGTGCCGGCCGACGTACACCCGGGTGCATTAAGCTCCCGTGCCGGCGTCGGAGACACCAATGCCGCCTCCGCCGGAGACACCAATGGCCCCGTCATCGCGTTCTGCGAGTTGCTGGCCGTGAAGCTGGGAATCAGGGGCGGGCCCTGTTGGCCGCCCGCAATCCACGCCTGCAACCCCTCAATCAAGGTAGGCACAATGGCGGTGATCGTCGCTCCCAGTTGTTGTTGCACTTGCTCTTGGACAATCTCCGGAATCCGCGCCACTTGTGCCTTGAGTTCTTGAACCTCGCGCGACTGGCTTTCCGAGCTGGTCTTTTTCTCCTTTCGCCCACCAGCGTTATAGTATGACGACTATTTTGTGGACAAGCCTTTGCCGGCCACACGACCAGCTGACGATGGCTTACTGAGCTTATCCTTTTTTTTTCATTACATTCAACGCCCTATTTAGAGTGGTGTCCCAAGGGTTGCTCTTAGTCGACCCCGCGCTACTGCTTTCAGTCGCCTGCGGAAGGAATGTGAACCATTTAGAAATTTGGCTTCATTAATTAGAATGCAACCATACAGAGCTAATTACGCGGGGGTGTATTCCTTACCAGAACAAGCTCAAGCGCCCTGGTCTTCGGATGCGTGGTAAGCTCCTTTGTTTTCGGGTCCTTCTTGTACCGGGCCCTGACAAAGTTCCTGGTCTGCTTGTCACTGTATTTATCGAAGAGGGGCGGTAGGCCTTGCTCGGCACGCTCCGCCTCCTCCTTGTCCCATATAGGCTCCGCCACTCTGTAACCGACGGGACCGAGTGTGTGGTCCCCTAAGTTCAGCTCCTGCATTTCTTTCCCCCATTGACTTGATTCGGAGGTTGCGGTGCTCAAGCACTTGATCTTGAAGTCGTTGTAGTCATCTTCAGTGATCGAAGGATTTTTCTCCTTGATCTTCTCATAACTAAAACCTTCTTCAATCATTCTCTTCACCGTGCTTTTCCAAGTAGACAGGGTCGTGCTCATCTTCGTGACACTACTAGGAAAAGGCCTACTAATGGCGCACTACTGGTGCGCCATTAGTACCACGCCATTAGTATTTTTTACTAATGGCGCACCACTGGTGCGCCATTAGTATCTGGTATAATAATGGCGCATCATAGGTGCACCATTAGTATAGGCCACGGTGCGCCATTAGTATGCCTCTCAGGGGACCATATATACCCAGGTGCTCTGGCATACTAATGGCGCACTACATAGAAGTGCGCCATTAGTAAATTTTTTCAATTTTTTAATTTTTTTTCTTAATCTCAGGTCAATTTGCTGAATCTCAAGTCAAATCACACTCTGTGATCAAACTTCCCATAAGGTCACCCATCCTCACACTACTCCAGCCCGAGCACGCTTAACTTCGTAGTTCTATCCAACCCCAGCACCAGCTCACTTCACAGGCACTTGTTGATATATATATATCATATCAATCATATTAACCCTTCTTGATGTCTAGGAGTTTGTTAATGTTCATGAGTATGATGAAATTTTGAAAATATATTTCAAACTTCCCGGTCATATTACGTATCATATTTTGAAAAAAAAAATCAAAAAAAAAAAGTTTCTATTTTTTTTCTATTACTAGTGCCGCACCTAGCAAATGGTGCGCCACTAGTAAGTTTTAAATTTTTTGAATTTTGTTGCCTCTAGATCTTAAAAGCCCCGCAACTTTTCGAGTAGATGATTTTTCATATAAAAAACATTTTAATCCGAGTTCGTATGCAAAAGTTATGCCCGTTTTACTAAATTCCAGAGATATTTTGCAAATAAAGTCAAAATTCATATTTGTAAATTTTGCCAACAAGTAGACCACATATCACATGGGAAACTTATTTTCTTTTATTTTTTTGACATTTCCATCATTTTCTTTTATTTTTTTGGGAACTGGAAAAGGCGGTCGGGGGGTGCAGTAATGACCAAGTTAGTAATGGCGCACCGTGGGAGTGGTGCGCCATTACTAGTTAGTAATGGCGAACCACTCCCACGGTGCGCCATTACTAGTTTTGAAAAAAATAAAAAAAATTGAAAAATTTTTACTAGTGGCGCACCGTGGATGTGGTGCGCCATTAGTAAGTTTAACTACTAATAGCGCACCACTCCCACGGTGCGCCATTAGTAGTTTTGAAAATAAATTAAAAAAATAAAAAAAATTGAAAAAAAAAATTACTAGTGGCGCAGCGTGGATGTGGTGCGCCATTAGTAGTTTTGAAAATAAAATGAAAAAAAATTGTTACTAATGGCGCACAGTTGATGTGGTGCGCCATTAGTATTTGGACACTAATCTCCGCAAGTCTGGTGCGCCATTAGTAACAATCCCATCTATAGCCCTTTTCCTAGTAGTGGTGAGGGCGGCATTGTGCACTTTATTCACTTTGAGGCTTGTGTTTTCAAATTCAGCGAGGAACTTGTATCGTTCGTACAGCTTGGTGAAGAGGAGGTTGCGCAAATTCCCTCGGTCAGGATGCCTCAGGTTCTCGGTGTTGATAGAGACGGTGCTCCGGAGAATGCACCCGAGCTGAAGCGAGTACCCCTTGACTATTCGTTCGGCCGCCGTTGGATTCCTGTCGGAGTCCACTTCAGTAAATTCCTCCTTGACGGTGCGAAGCACGGTCGGGCGCCGGTCCTTCCGTTGCCTCTTCGGTTGGCTGCCATCTGTGTGTGCGCCGCCATCATCAGTGGTGGCATCCTCGGCGGCACCATCAGTGGTGTCATCCCCGACGGCACCATCAGTGGGGTCAACCTCGGCGGCACCATCAGTGGTGTCAGGATCGGTGTCCAAATGAAGGCTACGATTTAAATACAATTGATCTTAGCTAGCTATCTGTTCACAATCTTCTTGCCCTTCTTTTTCGCAAATGGAGTTCTTCTGTGGAACGGACGTCCTTTAGGTAGGGTGGTCCTGCTTCTTCTTCTGGTGTATGCTGCTACTTCATCATCGTCGTCATGTTCGATCTTCGGGTCGCCGTACTTGTCGAAGTCTTGCTCATTGGCTACTCCATCCATTCGGATGATCTTCCTTTTGCCTCTCCTCACGACAACACGACTGGGCTTTGACGGGTCGGTAATGACGAAGCATTGTCAACTTGGGAAGCCAGTACCCATGGCTCATTTTTCGCGGTGACGTTTGCGCCCGCGGTCTTGGATTTGGCTTCGGGTATAACCATGGTGGTGAAATACCGGTCTTCTTTTAGGACGCTCTTGGCCCATCTGACACGGAATATCGGGACCTTCTCTCCAGTGTAGCTCAGCTCCCAGATCTCCTCGATCCTTCCGTAGTATCTGTCCTTGTCGTTACCGGTGTAGGATTCCATCGTTACCCCGGAGTTCTGATAACCATCGCTCTTCATGTCCTTGGCCTCGGTGTAGAATGTGTAGCCGTTGATATCGTACGCCTCATAGGTCATCAGGTTGTGCTCGGCGCCCTGTGACAAGGCGAATATGAGTTGTTCTTCCGTGGAAGAATCCTCATGTAAAGGGTACGACAGAAGCTTCTGCTTGAACCAACGCGTGAAACATGAGTTGTGTTGTTTGATTATATCTCCGTCCGTCCTCTGTTGGCCTCGATCATTGTACGTCTTCTCAATAAAGGTTTTGTGCTCTACCACCCAAGGATCGACCATGTTTATGTGTTATAGCGCGACTAGGTTTGCTCTTTCAAAGTCGGCGAGTCGACCCTCGAAGTCGACATGCATTTCGCGGCGACCCTCACGGTGACCCCATCCAGCGAGCCTGCCGAGGTGCCTGTTGACGGGAAGACCAACGGGGTTCTCGATGCCTAGAAAATTTGTGAAGTAGGAGATGCACTCTTCGGTCAGAAAGCCCCTGGCTATGCTTCCCTCTGGACGTGACATGTTGCGAACATATCCTTTGATGACACCATTCACCCATTCGAACGGCATCATGCTGTGCAGGAACGTCGGCCCGAGTTGGATGATATCGTCCATGATATGGACCAGCAGATGCACCATAACGTCGAAGAATGCGGGCGGGAAGTACATCTCAAGCTCGCATAGTATCACCACGATCTCTTTCTGTAGCCTTCTGAGTTGCCTCACGCCAACCGACTTCCCAGAGATGACGTCGAAAAAGTTGCATAGGCCAAATAGCGTTTCACGGACGTGCGCGTCCATGATCCCACGGATTGCAACTGGAAGTATCTGCGTCATCAGCACGTGACAGTCGTGAGACTTCATCCCGCTGAACTTCTGCTTCGCTGGGTCTGGGTATCTGCTTATCTTCCCCGCGTAACCGTAAGGAAGTTTTACTCCTACGAGGCAGGTGAAAAACTGCTCGATCTCCTCCTGACTTAGAGTGAAGCACGCGGGAGGGTAGTCATTTCCAGTTTTCTTGGCCTTTTTGCGTTTGCGACGACTTTCCGTGTCCTGCTTCGCCTCATCATCATCATCATCATCATTAGCGTGAAGCTCCTGCCTGATGCCCATTGATTTCAAGTCTGTCCTTGCTTTCGGCCCATCTTTGGTCCTCTCTGGCATGTTGAGCAGGGTACCAAGCAGACTCTCGCACACGTTCTTCGTGATATGCATGACATCAAGGCTGTGAGGCACACGGTGGATCTTCCAGTATGGCAAGTCCCAGAAAACAAACCTCGTTTTCCATACCTTCAGCTGCGGCTCTGGCGCCTTTCGCTTCTTTCCCGGCTCTGGCGCCTTCTGTTTCCCGGCAGTGGGCAATCTTTCCAATTTTTCAACAGCTCGTCTATTTCCTCGCCGCTCCTCATACGCGGGCGTCCTCGGGGTTCGGTTTCACCATCGAATAGATCCTTGCGTTTTCTCCACAGGTCATCGTCGCGAATCCACCTTCGATGTCCCATGAACACGGTTTTCGAAGACCCGGGATCTCTATCTAGCTGGCGATACGTTGTGTCATCCATGCACCTGACGCATCCATAAAATCCATGGACCACCTGCCCCGCGACATATCTGTAACCGAGATAGTCGTGCACCGTCGTGAGCAGTGCGGCTCTCATAGGGAAATATTCTTTCTTTGCGGCGTCCCACGTATTGGCTGGCGTTTTCCACAGCGTGTCTAGCTCCTCTTTCAGCAGCCCCAGATACAGATTGATGTCGTTCCCTGGTTGTTTCGGTCCTTCAATTAGCATACTCATGTGAATGTACTTCCTCTTCATGCACAACCAGGGGGGAAGGTTGTACATCCACACAAACACAGGCCAGGTGCTATGTGTGCTTCCCTGGCTGCCAAACGGATTAACTCCATCGGTGCTCGCGCCCAGCACGATGTTCCTTGGATCGTTCCCAAATTCTGCGTCTTCGAAGTTCAACGCTTTCCAATGGCTCGCATCCTTAGGGTGACTCAGCATCTTGTCTTTTTTATCTATCTCCGGATCATTTGCGTCATCTTCTCGCTTCTTCTCCTCCCTATCCGCGTGCCAACGCAGGAGCTTTGTTACCTTAGGGTCCACGAAATACCGCTGCAGATGAGGAGTGATCGGAAAGTACCACACCACTTTTCGAGGAGCTTTCTTCCTCTTCTTGTATCGAGTGACGCCGCACACCGGACATATGGTAGACTCCGCGTGCTCGTCCCGATAAATGATGCAATTGTTCATGCACACATGGTATTTCACGTGCGGTAAATCCAGAGGACACACGATTTTCTTCGCCTCCTCGAAACTGGTCGGGCACTTGTTCCCCTTGGGAAGACGTTCGTGCCAGAATGACATGTTCTCGTCGAAGCATGCGTCGGTCATTTTGTGTTTTACCTTCATCTCCAGAGCCATGAGCGTTACTTTCAGGCGGGTATCCTCGGGCCTGCATCCTTCATACAATGGAGTAACCGCGTCTATCTCTAGTTGATCCATCTTGGCTTTCTCTCGGGCGGCAGCTCTTGCGTTATCCGTCTACTTGAGAAGCAGCTCTTGAATATGAGGGTCCTGCAACCAGCCCATCGATGGTCTAGCGTCGTCTGCTCCGCCGGCATGATCATCTTCATAATTATGCCCGTCGTCTGCTCCGGCATCTTCCTCATCATCATGCCCTGCATCTTCTACATGATGACTGTGTACAGCATCACCGTCGTGATCATCTCCTGGAGATTCTTCGTCTTCTCGCCCGCCCGAGCCGCGGTGGTTGTCTTGCTGCCCTTCCTCATTTCTTGCCCGGCCCCCATGGACAACTTCGTAGTCATCTTCATCACCTTGCCACCGATAGCCATCCATGAAACCACGCAAGAGCAGGTGGTCCCGCACCTGCCCGGAATCCGGGTCCGCAATAAGGCTCTTCAACTTGCATCTTCGACACGGACATCTTATCTCCGTCTCGTTCTTTTGAAGCATCTCGGCCTTCGCGGAGCTCAAAAACCTATTCAAGATGCCTTCGGTCATCATGCGGACCATGGTCGCCTGCGGGGTAGAGCAAAACGATATTTTAGAACCAAGAAAAAATTTGGCATGACTTTCCCTAAAAATAGGACCAAAAAGAATGCTTAATGCCAAAATTCTCGCCGAAACGGAAATGAATCAACATTCCAGCGAAATATTGGCAACTATCGCATTTCAAATACCGGTACACCTGCAAACACAAACATATATGCAACACCACAAACATATGCAACACCACGAACATACATAGATCTAGCTAGGCCATAAAAAGTGCATGTGCACATTGTTGGAGGGAGAACAACATAAAGATAGCTTCCCCCCTTACTTACCTATCAAAAAAGGTAATTTAACCACTTAATTTGAATGAATCTATGATGGAAATGAGGTGACAAAGAGGAGGCACCCGAGACAAGCTTTGGAGGAGGTGGAGAGAATGAAGTGGGGAGAAAGTGACTGGGTAGGAGTGGCTGTCCTAAATATCTTGTTGGTGCCCACTCACTAATGACGCACCACCTCCAAATGCGCCATTAGTAACCCAGGTTACTAATGCGCACCTGCTGATGGTGCGCCATTAGTAGTTTTGCAAAAAAAAAAACATACTAATGGCGCACTGTGCGCCATTAGCAGTTTTGCAAAAAAAAAAACAATAGTACTGGCGCACAATGTGACTGGTGCGCCATTACTAGTTACAGTCTTGATGCGCCATTAGTATGTTTGGAAAAGAAAAAAAAATTGATACTAATGGCGCACCATGAGCTCGGTGCGCCATTAGTGTCTTCAACACTAATGGCGCACCAGCATGTGGTGCACCATTAGTATATACTAATGGCGCACCGCATGTCTGGTGCGCCATTAGTGTACATCCTATTTATAGCCCTTTTCCTAGTAGTGGTTGCATCGGTGGTTGGTACATTGCAGTTGACCAGTTGTGAGGTGCTTTCGCAAGTGGCAGGGGTGCTTGTCTGTTGTCGGTCTTGGCTGTGTTCGGCGGCTGTTTAGCTAGTTTGTGCTGCTTGTTTCGATGCTGCTTCAAGTTTGCTGTTGCAAAGGGTCTTTTTATTTCCCTTAATGGAAATTCGTGAGATAGGACTCACGGGAGGCTTTGAACAGGATCACTAATTATTCAATTGATAGATCGATCTTCTCTTCACTGGTGAAGGAAATCAAGCTTCTGAGGAATCTTCGTAGTACTATTTTTAGTTATGTTCATCGTAGTCAAAATAATGTTAGTGATTTTTTGGCCAAGTTTGCTAGAACTAAGAGTAAAACAGTAGTTTGGCTTAACTTTGTAATGCAGACCATGGACTTCCCACTTGAGTAATAGAAAGTTTCACCGGCCAAAAAGAAAAGAAAAGAGAGAGGACCTTGCCCGAACAGAATAAAAAAACACTATGGATATGAATTAATTTAATTTACCACAAAGCCAACATATCATCACGTAAGAGCAGATTGAAAACAAGCAAGCGTACGTGGTGTCATAATATATCTGGGATAACTCAGCTGCATTGGTATTTATATACACTTGTAATTTGCACTAGTAGTCTCGGACAGACGTCAATGGTTCACGAAATAAAAGGCAAAGTCAATGATTCATCACACACTTGTTGAAGTATCCCCCGGTATTATTTACTCAAAATCTTTATGGCCAAAAACGAAGCCAAGCTTATTTCTCGATGGCGACGGAGACGTTGCCGCTGGTAACGGAGTTTTTGGTGAGGACGGTGGGCAGTTCGACGTTCTTGCCCTTCTTGGGGGTCGATCTGTAGTAGTAAAAGTACAGGATCAACTGGATGAGGCCGAATATTGCACCGAGGCCATTGGGGATCTGCAAAGAATTTAAAGAGGGCATAACAGTTAGAAAGATCCGTGGTAAGGAATTCTTGATTGTATGTCTGGCTGGGTTTGCGACTTCTTTTTCTGATGTCTATGTGTATGCGTATGTACATACCGTGATGTAGATGTCAAACTTGATGAGCGCATAGCCTGTCCAGCAGCAGCCGTTGAGGAAGTTCACCAGCGACAGGAAGAATGGCATGTACTCCACACTCTTGGTCCTGATCACTTTGCCCTGCAAGCAAGCAGTACAATATTAGTACTTTCGTCTTAATATTTTTGAGTCATATTTGTAGACTCGTTAGTTGGTTAAAGCGTCTGTAATTAACAAGCAGCCTGAGCTAGTAATTCACCCTGTAAAGGAAGTTTACCTTTGAGGTAGAAATAAACCGTAGGCTTTTGTGATTAAACATATATATGATGTAGCATCTTGTACAAGAACTTGGGTCAGTTCAGACCTTTTCTTTTAAGAGGGTTTTGGCATGAACGTTAAAACATGAAAGGTGGGTGCATCTTTTAGATGGACATCGATTTTCAGGCATAATCAACAACAAACAAGGTGTACTACTTTTTATTTTTGAGGGAACAAGGTGTACTACTTCTTCTCAAATTAAGATCTGACAAAAGCATCTACTAGAACTTTAACAATAAGTAATAGCCATGTTTTTTCTAGACAACGCATCATTAGTTCATTACCACACCATACGTGCACAACGCAAATCAATTAGCCACCTGAACTAACAAAGTAAAGTGGTAATCAAAGAGTGGGTCTGGCGATCCATAAGTTGAAGTGGGGTACATACCATGATGGTGAGTGGGGAGGCGTACATGATCGAGCCGAAGATGACACAGAGGATGCCTACGATCATGGAGCGCTTCTCATGGGTGTGGGCGCCGAGGAGCACGCCGGTCACCACGGCAGCCATGAAGGCCGCCTCAAGAGCGAGCACGCCGAGCATCTTCAACTGCACGCACAGCACATGGCATATTGGTTAGGGGCTGGAGGATCTTCTGTACAGAAACTAAAGCCCGAAAAGAGACGGTAGGCCGGATGAGGGGGCATTAGGAGGGTTGCACGTACGTACCCTTGTGTTCTTGGCCGCGTAGATCATGAAGATGATGATGTAGGCGCCCTCGATGACGAGGCCGATGCCGTTGATGGTGAGGACGAGGGTACTGTTGGGGTGGACGATGGGGAGCCCGTAGAAGAACCAGAGCAGGCAGTTCATGAGCGTAGCCAGGTATGGGTCCGGCTTGAACTCCTCCACGTCCTTGGCCTTGTAGATTCGCCAGAACGTCGGCCTGCGTACGCACAAGTAGAAAACGAGCGTCAGATTCATGCCCTAGCGATCACCTTCCAAACATGTATACAAGGGCTTACACGGGGGCGAGGAAGAGGCCGAAGGAGATGACATTGCCGATGATACCGACGATGTTGCGGGCCACGTCGGCGGAAACCATGATGCTCAGCTAGACCGATCGATCGTCGGGAACACAACTCGATTGCTCCGGGGATAATACGACTTGAGGAAGGTTGGTTGTGATTTGTTTGGGGCGTGGGTGGCCGAGCTTATATATATAGTAGGGGATTCGCCCAAGTTATATCCGATGAGGATATTGTTAAGGATGGCCAAACCTTTTGATTTGTGTGCAGACCTTATCGAACTCCCTCTCCGACCGTGCTCCAATACAACGGCCGGCCGTGTCAATTTCTTCCTCATCACCCAGCCAAAGAAGGATCACCCAGCTAGCTCCTCTTCCACGTAACTACTACTACTCGATCGGACAACCCTCCGACAGTCGTACGCAAACAAACAACCCTAAGAGCGAAACACATCACAATAATAGAGCAAAACTTACCCCTAAAAGAAAAAGGGAAATAGAGCCAAACACATAAAAAAAGCAGAAATACTATTGAGCGAACGTTCGCTCACCTGGACACGGGCGCGACACAATGCCAGCCGTCCGGTCACACACATGAATGATGTGGCAGCTGTAGTTCACAAAGTTGTCCAGCCACTCGACAATAACCTTGTCACCTGATTTTGATAGAGCGATCCATTGTTATCGCCACTTCCTCTGTTTCGTTACAGGAAAAACCGCGTAAGTCAAGTACAAAGACTACACTGCGAAGGCTAAATTCACCTCGGCAAAAAGTTGTCGTGTGTTACACTTGACAAAGAGGACTCGGCGTACTCAGCATAAGTGTTATTTGTCAGGTACCCAGAAAAGGTTTGCCATGTAAAAATAAGCAGCTCACTGCAAAATGAGGGCTTATAACAGCTGGCCGGTGAAAATGGAGGTATATAAGCCAAGTAGAGACACTCGGCTTTCACCCAAACAGGGGTCAACCGGATCACCACGTGCCTCAGGCAATAAGTCGAGTTTCCACTGGACAGCTCATGGCGCATAGA
This sequence comes from Secale cereale, assembly GCA_902687465.1. Classification (NCBI taxonomy): domain Eukaryota; kingdom Viridiplantae; phylum Streptophyta; class Magnoliopsida; order Poales; family Poaceae; genus Secale; species Secale cereale. The sequence continues at coordinate 877,300,112 of LR738715.1, read as the reverse complement.
CCAGAAAGTTTCAGTGTAGGTCGAGCTACACGGTACCTCTTATCCAGCCCGTCTACTCGCATCAAGATCTGTGCTTCACATGACCGTCTCCTGCCCGCACCAGCGTCATTAGCAGAGTTGACCGGCCCCACTCTTCCTCTCTCTGGTTTGGGAAGGGACAAACATCTAGTACCCTGGTGCGCATGGGCCCGACCACATGCATGCCCAATCTCTCTCTGAAACTCTCTTTCCTCACGTCTCTGTCTCTCAGAATCTCTCTCACATGATGCACATCATGCTTAGTCTTCACTCAGATACAGGTCTCTCTTTTTTTGCGGGTGGAGAAACATGTTCTCTCTCTTTCTTCTTTAAAAAAACTCCTCCACGGGCTCTCTTTCTCAATCACTTCTCAATAAAACTACGTACTATGTTGAAGAAGAAAATTCGGGTACGAAAGTGTCTTTCTCTCACAAGCTTTTCTCTCTTTCTTCAATTTCTCAAACTACAATTTATGGAACTGAGAGAGAGATCTTGTGTGAGAATTTTTAAGAGAGGGGACGTGAGGAGAGAGAGAGATAAAAGAGGAATACTGCATGCATGTGAGACAAACTGGGCGTGAATTGACATAGATGCGCAGATACAGTGCGCTCACATGGCACATATCTTGATGCAGAGTGTTGCGGAATGGACGGATATGATATGAGGTTTTATGGAGCTCGAGCTACAAAAAACTGTGCTCCACATAGACGTGTAAGTCATGTGTCATGTAGACCTGCATGGCATATGATACATCGAGTGTCCTGTAGGACGTGCAAGACATGCGGTAAGCCGAGCGTCCTAGGGACGTGCACGCCATAGGTTAAGCCCGAGAGTCGATCCTCGGCTTTTATCTGCACATTACGGCGTCATCCGGTCTTTAACTTCCCTGTTGCTGACACGTGTTTGTGTAAGCCGAGCGTCCGCCGTCGACACTGCTTAATATTGCAATAGCACAAAAACCTACTCTTGCCTTCCCCGATCGCGCCATGTGCCACATAAGCTGAGTCGGACTGTCAGCACAGACAGATACGCGGAGTGTCGCACTCGGCTTACTATCTTGCAGGTATTTTTTTTGTGCTTGCTGGACCGGCCCTGCAATACAGCACATATACATAGACAACACAAGTATATATGGGCTCATATACTTCAGGAAGAAACAAATACGCAAAGTACAATAACTAGCACATATCTATGCAACCATATAACAATCTCACGACCATATATCAGGTTCATACTAGCACCTATCCGAACAGAATCATAGAAGTGCATATAGATCGTCAACAAGTCTTGATCAACAAGCATACACTACTACAGTGGCAGGCACAAAAGCACCACCTGTGACGGGCGTGGCTGTGGAGGACGTCCTCCAGTGATTTCCCGCCACTATTAACATGATACGAATAGTGGGAAGGTAATACGTTAGTAGTGGCAGACATTATGCACAACCCGCCAGTAGTAAGATATGTAGAAGTGGCAGGCATTCCCTAACACCCGCCACAACACATTATCCTAGAAGTGGCATGCAGTTTTAGACGAGAAAATCATGTGATGATGATGATGATGATATTTGTCTATGTATTCATAAGTCTTTTGTGTTGTTCTTGCACATCAACAATGATATGTATCAATAAGTATGTGACTTGTTTGTGGAACTATAGATTTTATGATGATCGTTCTGATGGTCCCTAGCTGATAAGGTTATGCAGACATATTGACTAGTATATAATTTGGTTGATGAATATGTTTCGCAAGTCATGTGCATAAAGATGCTAAACCAATGGTATGGGCTAGGGAATAGAGATCATCGAGTCAGACTGACCATCTTTTAGTCTCAAGTACAATGTATATGGCATGTCCTAGACCCTAAGGTCCTCGTATGTTCTCAGGATGTGTATCGACTCAGTTAGGGTCTATCAAATGTTACTCAGTAATTGAGTAGTCATAAAGATAAATTTCGGATGAGTCATGAGACATGATGTGAGACATGGTTGACCAAGATGGGATTTGCCCCTTCTACACGGAGAGATATCCTCTGGGCCCCCTTGACTGCTCAGATTCGGAAAGCATAGTCATGCGATTGAGGTTAAGTGTTAAATTGGTACGAGAATCTGTATCACGACTTCAAGAAGAGAGGTTGAGTTACCACAAGGGTGACAAGTACTTTTCTTGAGCTCAGAAAAATATAGTACGAGGCAAAAGAAATGTCGCATATGACACATTGTCGAGGTTCGTCTGACGACTTTACGCACACATGGGAGTTTTCATGTTCATAAGAGCGAATATTTTTGCTTTGGCGATGCTGCAGAATCAGCACCTAAGTATGCTGACATTTTTGGATGCCGGTGATAACCCACAAGTATAAGGGATCGCAAAAGTTTTTGAGGGTAAAGTGTTCAACCCAAATTTATTGATTCGACACAAGGGGAGCCAAAGAATACTCTTGAGTATTAGCAACTGAGTTGTCAATTCAACCACGCCTGGAAACTTAGTATCTGCAGCAAGGTAATTTATTAGTAAAGTAATATGGAAATAGCGGTAACAGCAATAAAAGTAATGGTAGTGTTTTTGTAGTTTTTGTAACAATAGTAGCGGAAAAGTAAATAAGCAACAAGCAATATGTGAAAAGCTCGTAGGCATTGGATCGGTGATGGAGAATTATGTCGGATGTGATTCCTCGTGTAAAAGTTAACCTAGGGTGACACAGAACTAGCTCCAGTTCATCAATGTAATGTAGGCATGTATTCCGAATATAGTCATACATGCTTATGGAAAAGAACTTGCATGACATCTTTTGTCCTACCCTCCCGTGGCAGTGGGGTCCTAGTGGAAACTTAGGGATATTAAGGCCTCCTTTTAATAGAGTACCGTACCAAAGCATTAACACATAGTGAATACATGAACTCCTCAAACTACGGTCATCACCGGGAGTGGTCCCGATTGTTGTCACTTCGGGGTTGCCGGATCATAACACATAGTAGGTGACTATTGACTTGCAAGATAGGATCAAGAACACGCATATATTCATGAAAACATAATAGTTTCAGATCTGAAATCATGGCACTCGGGCTCTAGTGACAAGCATTAAGCATGGCAAAGTCATAGCAACATCAATCTTAGAACATAGTGGATACTAGGGATCAAACCCTAACAAAACTAAATCGATTACATGGTAAATCTCATCCAACCCATCACCGTCCAGCAAGCCTACGATGGGATTACTCACACACGGCGGTGAGCATCATGGAATTGGTGATGGAGGAAGGTTGATGATGACGATGGCGACGATCTCCCCTCTCCGGAGCCCCGAACGGACTCCAGATCAGCCCTCCCGAGAGAGATTAGGGCTTGGCGGCGGCTCCGTATCGTAAAACGCGATAATTCTTCCGCCAGATTTTTTTCTCCCTAAGAGTGAATATATGGAGTCGGGGTAGACATCGGTGGAGCAACATGGGGCCCACGAGGCAGGGGGCGCGCCCAGGAGGAGGGGCGCGCCCACCACCCTCGTGGATAGGGTGTGGGCCCCCTGGCTTGGTTCTTTCTGCAGATATTTTTTATGTATTCCAAAATAATTCTCCGTTGAATTTCAGGTCATTCCGAGAACTTATATTTCTGCACAAAAATAACACCATTTCAATTCTGCTGAAAACAGCGTCAGTCCGGGTTAGTTCCATTCAAATCATGCAAGTTAGAGTCCAAAACAAGGGCAAAAGTGTCTGGAAAAGTAGATACGTTGGAGACGTATCAGCCGGCTCGGGCAGTTTCCGATTCGATATCTGGGTATTCCCATACACTATCGGCGCTTAACTATCGCTGAGTGGAAGCATGTGGAAGAGCGACTTGAGAAACGCTTAGCCAGTTGGAAGGCCAAGCTCTTGTCTTACGGGGGACGATTGATCTTGATCAATTCAGTTCTAAGCAACATGGTTTTATATATGTTGTCATTCTTCCACCTATCGAAAGGGGTTCTCCAGCGACTAGACTACTTTCGATCCAGATTTTTTTGGCAATGCGATAACGAATCCAAGAAATATCGACTGGCTAGGTGGAGCGTATTATGCAGACCTAAAAGTCAAGGGGGCTGGGAATCCAAGACATTGAGATTAAAAACATTGCTATTCTTAGCAATTGGGTTTACAAACTACTCACTGAGAATGGACTATGGCAGGAAATCATTCGCAACAAGTATGTGGGATCCAATGCCATTTCTCAAGTTCATTGGAAACCTGGGTATTCACATTTCTGGAGTGGTGTGATGAAGGTAAAGGAATTATGTTTCCAATTTGGGACCTTCTCAGTTATGGACGATTCTCAGGTTCGATTCTGGGAAGATATCTGGCTAGGGAATAACCAACTAATGGTGCAATATCCAAGCTTGTACAGGATTGTTAGACATAAATTTGTCACAATCAAACAAGTTTTAGGACAAGAAAACCCTGATATTTCTTTCCGTAGGGACCTTTTTGGCCCTCGCCTGGCAGCATGGAATGAATTACTCACTCGCCTGGAGGACATTCAACTGGCAGGTGAGGAGGACATTTTTCGATGGAACTTGCATCAGAATGGCAAATTTTCCGTCAAATCCATGTATGATGCAGTGGTTCATTGGGTTGTTCCAGTTGATAACAGGAAATTGTGGAAGCTCAAAATCCCTCTAAGAGTGAAGATTTTCCTATGGTTTCTTAACAGAGGAGTCATCCTAACTAGAGATAATCTGACACGACGAAACTGGCATGGTTCCAAGACATGTGTCTTTTGCCAACATGACGAGTATATTAAACACTTATTTTTTGAGTGCAAGTTCGCTCGGGCAGTTTGGGCCATAGTTCAAGTAGCTTCGAATCTACACCCACCACGTAGTGCACGGAACATGTTCGGCAACTGGTTGCGTGGTATTGATAAACAATTTTCTGCACATATTTTTGTGGGAGCGGCGGCCTTATGCTGGACACCGTGGCTTACCAGGAATGATGTGATTTTTACTAACAAATGTGTCTCATCTCCTATGCAGGTTATTCATGTGTGTACAGGATGACTCCGTACTTACTCTATCCTGCAGAGGTCGGAGTACAGGGGCCTTTTTATGATGGCGTCTACATGGCTGGAGCATACGGCCAGGGAGGTTTTCTACCCCCATGGATGGTGGTGTGACCTACGGATAGGATCTGCCACTCCTTAGGCTTGTGACGCCCCCGATTTGACCGTACACTAATCATGCACGCAAATGTGTACGACCAAGATCAAGGACTCACTGGAAGATATCACAACACAACTCTAGACACAAATTAAAATAATACAAGCTTTATATTACAAGCCAGGGGCCTCGAGGGCTCGAATACATAAGCTCGAAAACACAAGAGTCAGCGGAAGCAATAATATCTGAGTACAGACATAAGTTAAACAAGTTTGCCTTAAGAAGGCTAGCACAAAAGTAACAACGATCGAAAAGGCAAGGCCTCCTGCCTGGGACCTCCTAACTACTCCTCGAAGCCGATCTTCACGTAGAAACCTCCTCGGGATCTTTTGGGTCCGGGACTCCACCATCTGGATGCGTCATCCGAGAAGAAGGAACAAAAGGGGAAAGGGGGGGGGGGGGAAGCAACCGTGAGTACTCATCCAAAGTACTCGCAAGCAAGGATCTACACTACAAATGCAATGATATCTATGCAAAGGGGTAATGTAAGTGGACTGAACTGCAGAAAGCAGAATAAGAGGGGGATAGCTAATCCAATCGAAGACTACGCTTCTCGTAAACTCCATCTTGCAGCAGAAGATGAGGGTAGCTGGAAAGTAACAAGTATCCTCGCTTCTCGCAGCCTCCGTCTTGCAGCAGTAGAAGGGAGTAGATGGTAAGTTCACCAAGTAACAACGTATAGCATAATCCTACTCGGCGATCCTCCCGCACATCACCCTGTGAGAGAGCAACCATCGAGTTATCTCTGGCACTTGTAAGGGTGTGTTTTATTAAGTATCCGGTTCTAGTTATCATAAGGTCGGAATACAACTCCGGGTCGTCCTTTTACCGAGGGACACGGCTATTCGAATAGATTAACTTCCCTGCAGGGGTGCACCACATAACCCAGCACGCTTGATCCCATTTGGCCGGACACACTTTCCAGGGTCATGCCCGGCCTCGGAAGATCAACACGTCGCAGCCCTACCTAAGCACAGCAGAGAGGTCAGCACGCCGGTCTAAGTCCTAAGCGCGCAGGGGTCCGGGCCCATCGCCCAACGCACACCTGCACGTTGCGTACGCGGCCGGTGAACATACCTAGCAACCTCCATTACTAAGGAAGTTGCGTTACACGGTCCAACCCGGCGCGCGCCGCTAAGTCGCTGACGTCAAGAAGGCTTCGGCTGATACCACGACGTCGAGTACCCATAACTATTCCCACGTAGCTGGTTAGTGCGTATAGACCAAATGGCCAGACTCAGATCAAATATCCAAACTCGTTAAGCATGTTATTATGAAATAACCGCGGACAACGACCAGGGCCAGGCCACCTCTCGACTGGGTGTCTCAACCTGCCCCTGTCGTTCCGCCACAAGGACCCACTCGGGGGCCGTCAGGAACTCAGGCCCACCACTACCTGGATGGAGCCACCTGTCCTTTCAGCCCCCACATCAAATCACTTGCGGGTACTCAATGAGCCGACCCGACTTTAGTCACATCATGTAACATGTAAAGTGTATGTAGTATATACCCGTGATCACACCCAAGTGATCACGGCCCGATAGAATAGCAGGGCAGACGGATAAGGGTGTAGGGCCACTGATGGAATACTAGCATCCTATACTAAGCATTTAGGATTGCAGGTAAAGTATCAACAGTGGTAGCAACAATGACAGGCTATGCAGCAGAATAGGATTATCGAAAGCAGTAACATGCTACACTACTCTAATGCAAGCAGTAGAGAGAAGAGTAGGCGATATCTGGTGATCAAAGGGGGGGGCTTGCCTGGAAGCTCGGCAGCCAAAGTGGGGTCGTCAACACCGTAGTCGATCGGGGCAGCAGCAGCGTCGGTCTCGTAGTCTACCGGAGAGAAGAGGGGGAAGAAACAGTGAATACAATGCAAACAGATGCATGACGATGCATGGCATGACATGTAACGGTGCTAAGTGTGCCCTAACGCAGTATCGGGTGATACTGACGAAGGGGGGAAAACATCCGGGAAAGTATTCCCGGTGTTTCGCGTTTTCGGGCGGATGAAACGGAGGGGGAAAGTTGCGGGTTCGGTATGCTAGGGATGTGTGGTGGACGAACGGTCTGCGTAGTCGGATGCGTCTCGAAATTCTGAGCAACTTTCATATATAAATTATTTTCATCCGAGTTACGGTTTAAAAGATATGATTTTCTAAAGCTTTTATTAATTTCTGGAATTTAATATTAATTAACTTAATTCGAAAAATGATTTATGACATCAGCATGACATCATGCTGACGTCATCATGGTTGACTGGTCAAACTGACCAGTGGGTCCCACTTGTCATAGGCAGAAAACTAACTAACAGTATAGTTTGATTAATTAGGTTTTAGTTAATTACAGATTAGGTTAATTAATGTTTAGATTAATCTAAAGGTGATTAACTAACTTAATTAATTTGTTAATTAATTAATTAATATAATTATTTATCTATTTATTTATTTATTTATTATTTTTTTCTTTTCTCTTTTTTTTTAAAACCTTTTTTTTCTGTTCTGGGGTGCGGGGCCACCCTGGCAGTGGCCCAGGAGGCCTAAACGGGGCGGTTTTGCGGGCGCTGGATCGGGCGTGGGCGCCCGTGCTCGAGGCAGCACGGACCCGAGCACGGCGGGGCGCCGGCGCTGGACGCCGGCCGAGGCGAGGCCTTGGCCACGGGAGGGGGGGGGGTCTGCCCTGGGCGCCGGCCAGGGCGGCCTGAGGGCGCCGGGCGCGGCCCAGGGGAGCGACGGGAGGCACCGCCGCGGCGGCTGCCAGGAGAAATGGC
>LR738715.1:877159601-877263849 GCA_902687465.1 Secale cereale | reverse complement strand
GAAACCGGGACTAAAGGGGGGTATTAGTCCCGGTTTCAACCACCAACCGGGACTAATGCCACCCTTTAGTCCCGGTTGCTGCCACCAACCGGGGCTAAAGGCCTTGCTGCGGTGCGGTGGGAAGTTTAGTCCCACCTCGCTAGTTGAGAGAGGCCTGCACCAGTTTATAAGCCCCGCTGCCTCTCTCCTCTCGAACTCCTCTAAACTGCAGGCTATGGGCCTAAACTGACACAGCTTTGCCTGTGGGCTTGCTGGGCTTACTACGGGCCTGAATCCTGGCCCATGGTTGGGTTTCTAGTCGTATTCAGGCCGTGTGGGCCCAGTAGGTGGCATTTTTTTTATATTTTTTCTTTGTTGCTTTATTTTTTAGTTTTGTTTCTACTTTCAACAAATACTTACTGTTGCTATTTTTATTTATTTGTTTTCTTTGTTGCTTTATTTATTTGATTTTGTTTCTACTTACAAAAAAATACTTATGTTGCTATTTTTTTTTTCAAGTTTTTTTGTTTTGTTTTCTGCATTATTTATTTTCTTTTGTTTTTTGTTTTATTTTTTAATTCTTTCTGGTAAAACCAATTACAAACTTTCTGTTAGTGCAAGTAGTATTCAAATTTGAATAGTTTAAATTTGAAATTATTTATTTTCTTTGTTGCTTTATTTATTTTATTTTGTTTCTACTTACAACAAAATACTTATTGTTGCTAATTTTTTTCAACTTTTTTTGTTTTGTTTTCTGCATTATTTATTTTCTTTTGTTATTTGCTTTATTTTATTAATTCTTTCTGGTAAAACCAATTACAAACTTTCTGTTAGTGCAAGTAGTATTGAAATTTGAATAGTACAAACGGACAATGGTTTCATACTCGTTTGTTACAAAGTTGGCATGGTATCATCATAATAGTTGCGGAAAAAAGTCTTCACTTTTTCGTCGCTTGTGTCATTTGCTTATTGCGCCGTAACCATGGATAATCTTCATCGTTTATCAGGATGCTTGGGTCAGCCTTGACTTTGAAGGGAGGAATTTCATGAAACTTTTCATAATCTTCAGACATGTCTGTCTTGCCCTCCACTCCCAGGATGTCCCTTTTTCCTGAAAGAACTATGTGGCGCTTTGGCTCATCGTATGATGTATTCGCTTCCTGATCTTTTCTTTTTCTCGGTCTGGTAGACATGTCCTTCACATAGATAACCTGTGCCACATCATTGGCTAGGACGAACGGTTCGTCAGTGTATCCAAGATTTTTCAGATCCACTGTTGTCATTCCGTACTGTGGGTCTACCTGTACCCCGCCTCCTGACAGATTGACCCATTTGCACTTAAACAAAGGGACCTTAAAATCATGTCCGTAGTCAAGTTCCCATATGTCCACTATGTAACCATAATATGTGTCCTTTCCCCTCTCGGTTGTTGCATCAAAGCGGACACCGCTGTTTTGGTTGGTGCTCTTTTGATCTTGGACAATCGTGTAAAATGTATTCCCAATTATCTCGTATCCTTTGTAAATCAATACAGTCGAAGATGGTCCCCTGCACAACAAGTACAACTCATCACAAACAGTGTTGTCACCTCTGAGACGTGTTTCCAACCAACTGCTGAAAGTCCTGATGTTCACGTGTAATCCAGTCGTCGCACTGCTCCGGGTGTTTGGAGCGCAGACTGTTCTTGTGTTCATCGACATACGGGGTCACCAATGTAGAGTTCTGTAGAACTGTGTAGTGTGCTTGAGACCAAGAATATCCGTCCCTGCATATTATTGTGTCCCTTCCAAGCGTGCCTTTTCCAGTCAGTCTCCCCTCGTACCGCGATTTAGGGAGACCTATCTTATTAAGGCCAGGAATGAAGTCAACACAAAACCCGATGACATCCTCTGTTTGATGGCCCATGGAGATGCTTCCTTCTGGCCTTGCGCGGTTACGGACATATTTCTTTAGGACTCCCATGAACCTCTCAAAGGGGAACATATTGTGTAGAAATACGGGCCCTAGAATGACAATCTCGTCGACTAGATGAACTAGGACGTGTGTCATGATATTGAAGAAGGATGGTGGGAACACAAGCTCGAAACTGACAAGACATTGCGCCACATCACTCCTTAGCCTTGGTACGATTTCTGGATCGATCACCTTCTGAGAGATTGCATTGAGGAATGCACATAGCTTCACAATGGCTAATCAGACGTTTTCCGGTAGAAGGCCCCTTAATGCAACCGGAAGCAGTTGCGTCATAATCACATGGTAGTCATGAGACTTTAGGTTCTAGAACTTTTTCTCTGCCATATTTATTATTCCCTTTATATTCGACGAGAAGCCAGTCGGGACCTTCATACTGAGAAGGCATTCAAAGAAGATTTCTTTCTCTTCTTTCGTAAGAGCATAGCTGGCAGGACCTTCATATTGCTTCGGAGGGATGCCGTCTTTTTCGTGCAAACGTTGCAGGTCCTCCCGTGCCTCAGCTGTATCTTTTGTCTTTCCATACACGCCCAAGAAGCCTAGCAGATCCACGCAAAGGTTCTTCGTCACGTGCATCACGTCGATTGAAGAGCGGACCTCTAGGTCTTTCCAGTAGGGTAGGTCCCAAAATATAGATTTCTTCTTCCACATGGGTGCGTGTCCCTCATCGTCATTCGGAACAGCTAGTGCGTCGTGGCCCTTTCCAAAGATTACGTGTAAATCATTGACCATAGCAAGTACGTGATCACGGGTACGCATGGCGGGCTTCTTCCGGTGATCTGCCTCGCCTTTGAAATGCTTGCCTTTCTTTCGACATTGATGGTTGGTCGGAAGAAATCGATGATGGCCCAGGTACACATTCTTCCTGCACTTGTCCAGGTATATACTTTCAGTGTCATCTAAACAGTGCGTGCATGCGTGGTATCCTTTGTTTGTCTGTCCTGAAAGGTTACTGAGAGCGGGCCAATCGTTGATGGTCACGAACACCAACGCCTTTAGGTCAAATTCCTCCTGTTTGTGCTCATCCCACGCACGTACACCGTTTCCATTCCACAGCTGTAAAAGTTCTTCAACTAATGGCCTTAGGTACACATCAATGTCGTTGCCGGGTTGCTTAGGGCCTTGGATGAGAACTGGCATCATAATGAACTTCCGCTTCATGCACATCCAAGGAGGAAGGTTATAGATACATAGAGTCACGGGCCAGGTGCTGTGATTGCTGCTCTGCTCCCCGAAAGGATTAATGCCATCCGCGCTTAAAGCAAACCATACGTTCCTTGCGTCCTTTGCAAACTCCTCCCAGTACTTTCTCTCGATTTTTCTCCATTGCGACCCGTCAGCGGGTGCTCTCAACTTCCCGTCTTTCTTACGGTCCTCACCGTGCCATCGCATCAACTTGGCATGCTCTCTGTTTCTAAACAAACATTTCAACCGTGGTATTATAGGAGCATACCACATCACCTTCGTAGGAACCCTCTTCCTGGCGGGCTCGCCATCAACATCACCAGGGTCATCTCGTCTGATCTTATACCGCAATGCACCGCATACCGGGCATGCGTTCAGATCATTGTATGCACCGCGGTAGAGGATGCAGTCATTAGGGCATGCATGTATCTTCTGCACCTCCAATCCTAGAGGGCATACGACCTTCTTTGCTGCGTATGTACTGTCGGGCAATTCGTTATCCTTCGGAAGCTTCTTCTTCAATATTTTCAGTAGCTTCTCAAATCCTTTGTCAGCCACAGCATTCTCTGCCTTCCACTGCAGCAATTCCAGTACGGTATCGAGCTTTGTGTTGCCATCTTCGCAATTGGGGTACAACCCTTTTTTGTGATCCTCTAACATGCGATCTAACTTCAGCTTCTCCTTTTGACTTTCGCATTGTGTCCTTGCATCGACAATGACCCGGCGAAGATCATCATTTGGTTCCTCTTGATCTTCAGCAGCTTCACCCGTTGCAGCATCATTGGGCACATCGTCTGGTTCCTCTTGATCTTCACCAGCTCCCCCCATTGCAGCATCACCGTATTCAGGGGGCACATAGTTGTCATCGTACTCTTCTTCTTCGCCGTCTTCCATCATAACCCCTATTTCTCCGTGCCTCGTCCAAACATTATAGTGTGGCAAGAAACCCTTGTAAAGCAGGTGGGAGTGAAGGATTTTCCGGTTAGAGTAAGACATCGTATTCACACATTTAGTTCATGGACAACACATAAAACCATTCTGCTTGTTTGCCTCAGCCGCATTTAGAAACTCACGCACGCCCTTAATGTACTCGGAGGTGTGTCTGTCACCGTACATCCATTGCCGGTTCATCTGCGTGCATTTATATATAATTAAGTGTGTCAAAAACCATTACAGAACATCATAAATAGATAATTAAGTGACCAAATGGATAAAAGTTCATCATCACATTAAAACCAAAGTACATACATATATAGTTCTCATCTAACAACATATAGCTCTCCATACACATCGAAACTATGTAAAACATTTCAACGCGAAAACAAATGCTATCATAATCGCAACCAAGGTAACAATTGATCCAACAGCATAATGATACCAAGCCTCGGTATGAATGGCATATTTTCTAATCTTTTTAATCTTCAACCGCATTGCATCCATCTTGATCTTGTGATCATCGACGACATCCGCAACATGCAACTCCAATATCATCTTCTCGTCCACAAATTTTTTTATTTTTTCCTTCAAGAATTCGTTTTCTTCTTCAACTAAATTTAACCTCTCGACAATAGGGTCCATCTTGATCTTGTGATCATCGATAACTTCCGCAACATGCAATTCTAATTCCATCTTCTCCTCCTCCATTTTTTCCAATTTTTTCCTTAACGAAATGTTTTCCTCTTCAACTAAATTTAACCTCTCCACAAGAGGGTCGGTTGGAATTTCCGGTTCAACTACCTCCTAGACATAATAAAACATCTATGCATGTCAGGTTGGTCGGCATAACTATCATAAGCACTAAAACAAATAGTTATAAATTAAAGATAATATACCACATCCGAATCGTAGACCGGACGAGGGCCCACGTGGGCGGATATCAAAACCATCGCACTATATAATAACAAGCAATAATAAACGTAAGAAAATTAGACAAATATCTATCTAAAGCAATAATAAAAGTAAGAAAAGCATGGACATAACAAGAGGCTCACCACGGTGGTGCCGTTGACGAGATCGGTGGGAGCGATCGACGGCGGCGAAGACGGGGACGGGACGTGACGGACCGCTAAACCTAGACAAATCTCGGAGAAAATAGAGCTTCGAGAGGAGAAAAGCTTAACTAGTGTGGCTCGGGCATTCCACCGAACACGTTGTGTGCATAGGAGGTGAGCTAGAGCACCACTAACCCCTCTCCCCCTCGGCCAGAAAAAAAAACAGAGCAGTGAGCTCAGCTCTTGAGTGAGGGGGTTTATATAGGCAACTCACTGGTCCCGGTTGGTGCTACAAACCGGGACTAAAGGGGTGCCTTTGGGCCCGGTTCATAACACCAACCGGGACCAATAGTGGTGGGCCATGAGCAAGAGCCATTGGTCTCGGTTTTTAGCTCCAACCGGGACCAATAGGTCCAGACGAGCCGGGATCAATGGCCCACGTGGCCCGGCCGGCCCCCTGGGCTAACGAACCGGGTCCAGTACCCCCATTGGTCCCGGTTCTAGATTGAACCGGGGATAATGGGCTGGACCAATGCCCTGTTTTCTACTAGTGGATTCATAATCAAGTGAGTCCAAAAGTCCATCACTATGGAGTTTCTTCATGCGCTTTACACCAATATGACCTAACCGGCAATGCCACAAATAAGTTGCACTATCATCATTAACCTTGCATCTTTTGGCTTCAATATTATGAATATGTGTATCACTACGATCGAGATCCAACAAACTATTTTTATTGGGTGTATGACCATCGAAGGTTTTATTCATGTAAACAGAATAACAATTATTCTATGACTTTAAATGAATAACCGTATTGCAACAAACATGATCAAATCATATTCATGCTCAACACAAATGCCAAATAACATTTATTAAGGTTCTACACCAATCCCGAAAGTATAGGGAGTGTGCGATGATGATCATATCAATCTTGGAACCACTTCCAACACACATCGTCACTTCACCTTTAACTAGTCTCTCTTCATTTTGCAACTCTAGTTTCGAGTTACTAATTTTAGCAACTGAACTGTTATCAAATACCCAGGGGTTGCTATGAACACTAGTAAAATACACATCAATAATCTGTATTTCAAATATACCTTTGTTCACTTTGCCATCCTTCTTATCCGCCAAGTATCTAGAGCAGTTCCACTTCCAGTGACCATTTCCTTTGCAGTAGAAGCACTTAGTTTTAGGCTTGAGTTTAGCTTTGGGTTTCTTCACGGGAGTGACAACTTGCTTGTCATTCTTCTTGAAGTTCCCCTTATATCCCTTTGCCCTTTACTTGAAACAAGTGGTCTTGTTAACCATCAACACTTGATGCTCTTTCTTGATTTCTACTTTCGCCGATTTCAGCATCGCGAAGAGCTCGGGAATTACTTTCGTCATCCCTTGCATATCATAGTTCATCACGAAGTTCTACTAACTTGGTGATAGTGACTAGAGAACTTTGTCAATGACTACCTTATCTGGAATATTAACTCCCACTTGATTCAAGTAATTGTAGTACCCAGACAATCCGAGCACATGCTCACTGGTTGAGCTATTCTCCTCCATCTTGTAGGAAAAGTACTATCATAGGTCTTATACCTCTCGACATGGGCATGAGTGTGAAATACTAATTTCAACTCTTGGAACATCTCATATGCTCCGTGGCATTCAAAACGTTTTTGAAGTACCGGTTATAAGCCGTAAAGCATGGCGCACTAAACTATCAAGTAGTCATCGTACCGAGCTTGTCAAACGTTCATAACGTCTACATCTGCTCCTGCAATAGATATGTCACCTAGCGGTGTATCAAGGACATAATACTTCTGTGCAGCAATGAGGATAATCCCCAGATCACGGACCTAGTCCGCATCAGTGCTACTAACATCTTTCAACTTAGTTTTCTCTAGGAACATATAAAAATAATCTGGGAGCTACATCGCGAGCTATTGATCTAGAACATAGATATGCTAATACTACCAGGACTAAGTTCATGATAAATTAAAGTTCAACTAATCAAATTACTTAAGAATTCCCTCTTAGATAGACATCCCTCTAATCATCTAAGTGATCACGTGATCCATATCAACTAAACCATGTCCGATCATCACGTGAGATGGACTAGTTTTCAATGGTGAACATCTTATGTTGATCATGTCTACTATATGATTCACGCGCGACCTTTCGGTCTCAAGTGTTCCGAGGCCATATCTGCATATGCTAGGTTCGTCAAGTTAAACCCAAGTATTCTGCGTGTGCAAAACTGGCTTACACCCGTTGTATGTGAACGTAGAGCTTATCACAGCCGATCATCACGTGGTGTCTCGGCACGACGAACTTTCGCAACGGTGCATACTAAGGGAGAACACTTATACCTTGAAATTTAGTGAGAGATCATCTTATAATGCTACCGTCGATCTAAGCAAAATAAGATGCATAAAAGATAAACATCACATGCAATCAATATAAGTGATATGATATGGCCATCATCATCGTGTGCCTTTGATCTCCATCTCCAAGCACCGTCATGATCACCATCGTCACCGGCGCGACACCTTGATCTCCATCGTAGCATCGTTGTCGTCTCACCAACTATTGCTTCCACGACTATCGCTACCGCTTAGTGATAAAGAAAAGCAATTACATGGCGATTGTATTTCATACAATAAAGCAACAACCATATGGCTCCTGTCAGTTGTCGATAACTTTACAAAACATGATCATCTCATACAATAACGTATAACTCATCACGTCTTGACCATATCACATCACAACATGCCCTGCAAAAACAATTTCGACGTCCTCTACTTAGTTGTTGCAAGTTTTACGTGGCTACTACGGGCTGAGCAAGAACCGTTGTTACCTACCCATCAAAACCACAACGATATTTCGTCAAGTATGTGTTGTTTTAACCTTCACAAGGACCGGGCATAGCCACACTAGATTCAACTAAAGTTGGACAAACTGACACCCGGAGCCACCTGTGTGCGAAGCACGTTAGTAGAACCAGTCTCGCGTAAGCGTACGCGCAATGTTGGTCCGGGACGCTTCATCCAACAATACCGCCGAATCAAAGTATGACATGCTGGTAAGAAGTATGACTAGTATCGTCCACAACTCACTTGTGTTCTACTCGTGCATATTATCTATGCATAGACCTGGCTCATGATGGCACTATTGGGGAACGTAGTATTTCAAAATTTTCCTATGATCGCGCAAGATCTATCTACTAGATGCATAGCAACAAGAGGGGAGAGTGTGTCTACATACCCTTGTAGACCGAAAGCGGAAGCGTCTAGTGACGCGGTTGATGTAGTCGAACGTCTTCGTGATCCAACCGATCAAGCACCGAACGTATGACACCTCCGTGTTCAGCACATGTTCAGCTCGATGACGTCCCACGAGCTCTTGATCCAGCTGAGCTTCACGGGAGAGTTTCGTCAGCACGACGGCGTGGTGACGGACATGATGAAGCTACCGGCCCAGGGCTTCGCCTAAGCACTGCAACGGTACGACCGTGGTGTGTTTCTGTGGAGGGGGGCACCGCACACGGCTAAAAGATCAATGATCAACTTGTGTGTCTATGGGGTGACCCCACCCCCGTATATAAAGGAGTGGAGGAGGGGAAGGGCCGACCCTCTACTATGGCGCGCCCTGGGGAGTCCTGCTCCCACCGGGAGTAGGATTCCCCCTTTCCTAGTAGAACTAGGAGCCCTTCCAAGTAGTAGGAGTAGGAGAGAAGGAAAGGGAAAAGAGAAGAGAAGGAAGGAGGGGTGCGCATCCTCGTCTCTCTCTTTCCCCTAAAGCCCAATAAGGCTCATATGCTCCCCGGTGAATTCCCGTAACTCTTCGGTACTCCGGAAAATACCCGAATCACTCGGAACATTTCCGATGTCCGAATATAGTCGTCCAATATATCGATCTTTACATCTCGGGCATTCCAAGACTCCTCTTCATGTCTGTGATCTCATCCGAGACTCCGAACTACCTTCGGTATATCAAAAATCATAAATTCATAATACCGATCGTCATCAAACGTTAAGCGTGCGGACCCTACGGGTTCGAGAACTATGTAGACATGACCGAGACACATCTCTGGTAAATAGCCAATAGCGGAACCTGGATGCTCATATTGGTTCCTACATATTCTACGAAGATCTTTATCGGTCAAACCGCATAACAACATACGTTGTTCCCTTTGTCATCGGTATGTTACTTGCCCGAGATTCGATCGTCGATATCTCTATACCTAGTTAATCTCGTTACCGGAAAGTCTCTTTACTCATTCCGTAATACATCATCTCGTGACTAACTCATTAGTCATTTGCTTGCAAGGCTTATTATGATGTGTATTACCGAGAGGGCCCAGAGATACCTCTCCGACACTCGGAGTGACAAATCCTATTCTTGATCTATGCCAACACCACGGACACCTTCGGAGACACCTGTAGAGCATCTTTATAATCACCCATTTACGTTGTGACGTTTGATAACACACAAGGTGTTCCTCCGATATTCGGGAGTTGCATAATCTCATAGTCATAGGAACATGTATAAGTCATGAAGAAAGGAATAGCAGTAAAACTAAACGATCATAGTGCTAAGCTAACGGAAGGGTCTTGTCCATCACATCATTATCCTAATGACGTGATCCCGTTGATCAACTGACAACTCATGTGTATGGCTAGGAAACATAACCATCTTTGATCAATGAGCTAGTCTAGTAGAGGCATACTAGGGACACTCAGTTTTGTCTATGTATTCACACATGTACTATGTTTCCGGTTAATACAATTCTAGCATGAATAATAAACATTTATCATGATATAAGGAAATATAAATAATAACAACTTTATTATTGCCTCTAGGGCATGTTTCCTTCACCTGCCTCCACTGATGGCGCAAGATCCCAGTGAAAGTGCGTTATATCGACTAGAGGGGGGTGAATAGGCGATTTTTATGAATTCTTCACTGAGGAATTTGCTGTTGAGGAAATTCCTTAGCGAAGAACTACTTGCAGCGGAATAAGTACTCAGAAGTTAACATGACAGAATACAAGCATGGTCATCATGAAGATATGAAGACAAACACAGAGTACAGAAAGCGTAAACACAGGATAACACAGGATGAAGACAAACAGACTGAAGAAATTGAACTGAGGAAATTGAGAAAGTCTTCAGTCAAAGTCTTCAAACAGATATGAACAAGCACACAACACAGATATGAGGAAATGAAAGAGTTGAGGAAATAGAACCAGTAAGGTTGGTGAAGACAATTATTTGTTAGACCAGTTCCAACTGTTGTCTCAGTTGTACATCTGGTTAGGGCGGCTAAGTATTTAAACCTGAGGACACACAGTCCCGGACACCCAGTCAAGGACACACAGTCCAAGACACCAAGTCCTCACCGTATTCCCCTTGAGCTAAGGTCACAAAGACCTTGCCCAATCACTCGTGGTAAGTCTTCAGGTGACTTCCGAACCTTCACAGACTTGGTCACTCGGCGATCCACAATTCCTCTTGGATGCTCTAGACCATGACGCCTAACCGTCTGGAAGAAGCACATTCTTCAAAGGTAACAAGCGTCGGATCCATGCAGGATCAATCTGTTCAATGATGCTCAATCACTTTTGGGTTTGAAGGTTTTGGGTTTGGTTTTGGGTTTTTCCTCACTTGATGATTTTCGCTCAAAGTCCTCGGAGGATGGGTTGCCCTTATGACAAGTGTTAGTTTCTCGCGAAGCAGCCAACCAACTGGTGGTTGTAGGGGGCGGCTATTTATAGCCTAGGGAGCAGCCCGACATGATAAGACATAAATGCCCTTTAATGATTGCTAGGTGGCTTCTCACCCCTCGTTGGTTACCCCAAGTGGAAGGTTTGAGATGCAGTGTAGCAGAAGTTTTCCCTTGGTAATACGAAGGATCGTTTTCCCTGAGACTCCCAGTTTCAACAAGAAGGTGTCAACTGCTAACGGCGCCAGATATTAGCAATCAACGTGGACCTGCACACAGATACAAATAACTTTGCTCCCAACGAGTACAGAGAGGTTGTCAATCCCTCCGGCCTTGTAGTTTACAAAGGATCAAACGCAAGTGATAATAGTGATAGATATAATTGCAATAGTAAATAAAAAGCGGAAAAGTAAATAGCGGATGTGATCAATGATGGTAATATGGACCGGAGTCTCATGATGTTCACTAGTGATGTCTCTCTCCCAAAAGACGATAAAACAGCTATGTGAGGTAAACGAATTACAGCTGGGCAATTGACAGGACCATGTGCGCAAACCAATGCTGACTACATTGCAAGAAAGGTTGAGGTTGAAAGCATGGGCGGTACGCCGAGGTAAGTAGACCGAAATCCATCTGCATCTACTACTAATCATCCACCTTGAGATATCTATCCAGAACATCTCGCTGGTATTAAGTTGCGAGTCCCACCCATAGTGTAAACTCAAAGCAACAGACAACTGCATTAAAAGAACTTTGCGTAAAGTAAACAATCCTTGCACCCGCGGGCACAAGCACCGTTGTTTTCCCCCTTGTGGCAACAGCACATCCCCTAGACTCATGTTTCTGTCACTCAAACTAGTCATCGAGGGGCATGAACCCACAATCGAGCATAACGTTCCCTCTTGGAGTCACTACCTATTACATGGCCAAAGCAATAAATAACAACGGAGAACATGCAAGAATTACTTACGAACATAAATATAAAAGAGGTAGATCATATATATTACTCAAACACAATCTGAACATAATCTCATAATCCATCGGATCCCAGCAAACTCATGATAGCAACATCATAAGGATTACATATGTGCCTCGATCATGTAGGGCAGCTCACGAGGACTAATTAGTGAAGCACAAGAACGGGAGGAGAACATCACATAGCTACTGGTCATGGACTCATGGTCCAAGGGAGACTACTCACAACTCATCCGGGAGGCATCCATGGTGGTGGAGAAGCTCCCGGTGGTGATCCTCCCCTCCGGCAGGGTGCCGGGAAGAGTTCTCCTGGTGCTCCCGATCTTGGAAGCGGCGGCGGCGGCGGAACAGAGATGAGATCGCGAAAAAGAGTTCCCGTCTCGAGGGTTTCGGGAGACGCTTTAAATATATGCCAAAGGGGGGCATCAGCGGAGTCTCGGGGGGCCCAGGCGCCCCCCCAGCGCGGCCCGGGGGGGCGCACCGCCAGGGCGCCCTGGTGGCCCCCCCGGCTGTACTTCGGGCGCACGGTAGCTTCTGGAACGATGATTTTTTATATAATTTTTCTGGATTTTTCCTAGCAGTTCTCGTAATGTGAAAACCTGAAATACAAAAACAGCCGAAAACAGAAACTGGCACTGGGGTGCACTGAGTTAATAGGTTAGTCCAAATATGACCAAAAGTGTATGGAAGTGTATAAATATCATAGCAATATCACCCAAAAGAGGCATGGAGCAAGCAGAAATTATAGATACGTTTTGGACGTATCAACATCCCCAAGCTTAATTCCTGCTCGTCCTCGAGTAGGTAAATGATAACAAGAATAATTCCTGTGGTGACATGCTATTAACCATATAGGACTTACTCATAGTCATTTGACAAAAGCTTACTGAGACAATGAATCTGTAGTAATTAAGTTGCCTCATGAGAAAATCACAAAGAACTGAAAGTTTTACAATATGCTACTGAAACATCAAATAGATTTGTAATGAACATGATGTGCAAATATGATAAAGTGATATCTAGCTTGCCCCCTTTAGTGAAGCAAAACATAAATGCAGGGGCACCTCCAAGGTTTAAGTGATGACAAGATACAATGATTTCAAAATAAACGATATCACAATCATGCAAAAGACAATGCTACTTTGGGACAATGCACATTACACTCAGAATGACAATCATGCTCTCAGTAGTTGGTGCTTTAAAAGAAGGTGGAGACTCTCGAACCGTGGCTTTTGTTGGCAAGGTTGAAAACCCGTAATCGGAAACAAAGACAAAACATGTAACAGAGCTCTTGGTTTTAAAACAGAGGTAATAAATTTTTTTTAGATCATGCATGTTTCGTCAACGAATGCTAGCAGATAACTCAATCACTTCTTGAGATGGACAAGTTTCGAGGAACGTCTCCCGAATGAGGACGATCACATCCTCTTAATCTCCTTTGTTTATCACTGCCAAAGATTTCTGATTTCTCATGAACAAAGCGTGAAGGAGGGTTTGTTTGTTATATTATCTTTTTGAGCCGGGCGCACTCAATGCCAGTTCCTTCTCGTATTATGGGTTTGCACATTATACATGCAATCCCGGGGTGAAGCTTGTCCAACTTAAAAAGATCATGAATAAACTACTACTTCCTCATGGACTTACAATAGAGGCACAAAATAAGAATGCTTTTTCTTTGAATAATTTGGAGATGGCACATGCAAGTCTCCGTTAGGAATGGCAGGTAAATACCATGTAGGAAGATATGGTGGACTCATATGGCATAACTGGTATAAAGGAATGTGGATGCACAAGCAGTCAGTCTGCTTAGTACAGGCGAAGGTTAGCAAAAGACTGGGAGCGACCAACTAAGAGAGCAATGACGGTCATAATCATGCAGAGCGACAAAGCAACATTGAATCAGGCATGGAAGTTATATCGCTACTCAGAAATAAAAGATCATCAAGGCTTGACAGACTTTCTTTACAGTCTTAAATATGCGTGAGCATACGCCAAGTCAATCAAAATAAATTCTTGAAGGAAGATATTACTAAACCATACCACATCATAGGCAAACAAATCATGTTGGTACTCCAATAACACATTGGGAACCCTGCAGCTATTTGAGACTAACCATAAGAAAACATGAACTACTAAGCGCCATCGTGCACGTAGCATCTTTATCATAGACATATCAACCAATGCAACGGAAGCAAACTCTCTTAATAAGATAAGCATGATAACTAAAGAGAGTTCAAGCAACCAACTAAACGAAAGCTCTTTGAAAAGATAAGCATGAATACTAAGAGCTAAGCATGATAGTAGCTATTAAAAGACAAAGAACACACACAGCAAAGATAGACATGAAAATTCTATGTTATGTTCTAGGTAGAAGTGGAGCGTGTTTCTCTCCCACATAAAGAAAGCTGAGTTCTGACTCGTTATGAAAAGCTAAAGAAAACTAAAAAGCAATACGCTCCAAGCATAGCACATAACACATTAAGTGATAAAACTATAGTGGAACGAAAGACGAACTGATAATGTTGATGGAGAAGGGGATGCACGGGGGCATCCCCAAGCTTAGACGCTTGAGTCTCCTTGAATATTTCTTGGGGGTGCACGGGGGCATCCCCAAGCTTGAGCGTTTGACACTCCTGAATCTTTTTATCATCTTCCCTTGCACATTTGAAAACTCCCTTCATACATAACTCATCATAATCTGATTAGCGAGGTTAGTACCCATAATAAAATAATTGTACCTTGCTGGAAATAAGGATATTCTTGAAGTTCTACTGTTTCTCAAGATTGCCAAAAGGTTTTTGCAAAGAAAAAGCAAGCTCTAGGTTTGCAAAATGAAGGAAAGGCAAAACAGGACAGAATCTGTGAAAAACAGAACAGCAGGTAGTAAATGATTTGTTCGGGGCACTTCTGCAACTCTAATAAAAAAACTCCAAACAGACGCACGAAAGACAATTATATAGAGCACGCTGTCGAAAAACTTCAGACCAAAATGATGATCTGGTGATTTTATATGATTTTTTCTATCCAACGACATAATCTGTTTCCTGGACAGCACCTCACAAGTTTTGAACTTTCTAACAATCAGAGGCTATACTTGGCACAAAATTGAAAAGCAAAGATATAATGATGATGCTACTGTAGTAAACAACATCAAGCACGACAAAGGCAAAATAAAAATTTATTCATGTGGGCTGCCTCCCAAAAGCGCTTTCTTTTATGCCTTTAAGCTTGGCATAATGCATATAGATTAAGTTGTATCAATTGAACCATCATCAAGATCATCAAAAAGCTCTTCAATAATACAACTAGTCTTAAGAGGACTTTCAAATAAAGGCCTCATAGAGATACTTCTAGGGAGAAGACCAAATGGATAAAAGTCAAGGGAAGATTCATTTATAAATTCATCAAAGAGAGGTGTTTCTTCCAAAGTCTTTACAGTTTCAACCCCTTTGGCAATAGATGGATTACTTTTAGAGCGGGGAGCCTTCGGAACGTGAACGAACTTAGGCTCCCTCTTTGCCGGAGTTTCTACCTTTTTGGTTTTGATCGAGGAGAAAGTAGTTCCTAGAGTATCAAATATTTCCTCAATCTTATCTACCCTAGAAGAGTCCAAGTCATGGAATTTGACGGTCTCCAAAGTTTTGAAAATTTTATGCATGGAGCTATCAAGCCTATTCAAATTCCCTTGGATCTTACGATCCAACTCATTAATCTTATTAATGTTTGGCATATCTAACTCTATCTTTTCAAGTTTTTTCATAATGTGAGCTAGAGTCATGTCCTCTTGAATGCTAACAACGGGGGGATTCCCAACAAGATTTTCAATAATACTAAGAGACTCCCAAACTGGGGCTTCTAGGAAATTCCCATTGATAGCAGTATCTAGAATAAACCTATTACAAGAAGTAATTCCAACATAAAAATTTCTAAGCAGGATAGTAGTAGGTTGCTTCTTGGTGGCTCTTTTTTGAGAATCATTAATTCTATACCAAGCATCTTTCAGACTTTCCCCACCTCTTTGTTTAAAGGTGAGAACTTCTGCCTCGTCAAAGACAAAAGGACCCAACATAATGACAACTAAAGAATAAGATAACTATTTTTGTGATTTTCGATAAAAGATACTAAAGCAAAAACTGAAAGGTAAACTAACAAGACTAAAAAGCAAAGGTAAAAGATAGCGTGCAACTCCCCTATCCTGAAGAGTGGAGTCCCCGGCAACGGTGCCAGAAATTGTTTTGCTAGGTGGCTTCTCACCCCTCGTTGGTTACCCCAAGTGGAAGGTTTGAGATGCAGTGTAGCAGAAGTTTTCCCTTGGTAATACCAAGGATCGTTTTCCCTGAGACTCCCAGTTTCAACAAGAAGGTGTCAACTGCTAACGGCGCCAGATATTAGCAATCAACGTGGACCAGCACACAGATACAAATAACTTTGCTCCCAACGAGTACACAGAGGTTGTCAATCCCTCCGGCCTTGTAGTTTACAAAGGATCAAACGCAAGTGATAATAGTGATAGATATAATTGCAATAGTAAATAAAAAGCGGAAAAGTAAATAGCGGATGTGATCAATGATGGTAATATGGACCGGAGTATCATGATGTTCACTAGTGATGTCTCTCTCCCAAAAGACGATAAAACAGCTATGTGAGGTAAACAAATTACAGCTGGGCAATTGACATGACCATGTGCGCAAACCAATGCTGACTACATTGCAAGAAAGGTTGAGATTCAAAGCATGGGCGGTACGCCGAGGTAAGTAGACCGAAATCCATCTGCATCTACTACTAATCATCCACCTTGAGATATCTATCCAGAACATCTCGCTGGTATTAAGTTGCGAGTCCCACCCATAGTGTAAACTCAAAGCAACAGACAACTACATTAAAAGAACTTTGCGTAAAGTAAACAATCCTTGCACCCGCGGGCACAAGCACCGTTGTTTTCCCCCTTGTGGCAATAGCACATCCCCTAGACTCATGTTTCTGTCACTCAAACTAGTCATCGAGGGGCATGAACCCACAATCGAGCATAACGTTCCCTCTTGGAGTCACTACCTATTACTTGGCCAAAGCAATAAATAACAACGGAGAACATGCAAGAATTACTTACGAACATAAATATAAAAGAGGTAGATCAAATATATTAATCAAACACAATCTGAACATAATCTCATAATCCATCGGATCCCAACAAACTCATCATAGCAACAGCATAAGGATTACATATGTGCCTCGATCATGTAGGGCAGCTCACGAGGACTAATTAGTGAAGCACAAGAACGGGAGGAGAACATCACATAGCTACAGGTCATGGACTCATGGTCCAAGGGAGACTACTCACAACTCATCCGGGAGGCGTCCATGGTGGTGGAGAAGCTCCCGGTGGTGATCCTCCCCTCCGGCAGGGTGCCGGGAAGAGTTCTCCTGGTGCTCCCGATCTTGGAAGCGGCGGCGGCGGCGGAACAGAGATGAGATCGCGAAAAAGAGTTCCCGTCTCGAGGGTTTCGGGAGAGGCTTTAAATATATGCCAAAGGGGGGCATCAGCGGAGCCTCGGGGGGGACCAGGTGCCCCCCCGGCGCGGCCCAGGGGGGGCGCGCCGCCAGGGCGCCTGGAGCCCTGGTGCCCCCCCCCGGCTGTACTTCGGGCGCACGGTAGCTTCTGGAACGCTGATTTTTTATATAAATTTTCTGGATTTTTCCTGGCAGTTCTCGTAATGTGAAAACCTGAAATACAAAAACAGCCGAAAACAGAAACTGGCACTGGGGTGCACTAAGTTAATAGGTTAGTCCAAATATGATCAAAAGTGTATGGAAGTGTATAAATATCATAGCAATATCACCCAAAAGAGGCATGGAGCAAGCAGAAATTATAGATACGTTTTGGACGTATCAATGATATGACCGGTAGGTAGGATTTTGAGTTGAGCATCACATGGAAATTTTTCCTTAGTATTTCCTCGACCCCCTTTAACAGTACGGTGTTTCCTATGACAGAAGAAAGAGAAAATGAAACTATAAAAACATAAGTCCTCATGCTTCATGATCCTCAAATGAATGCCAAGTCTTCAGGGTCACACCAATTTCTTCACTTTCAAAGTCTTCAGAAAGTCTTCAGAAATCCAAGGTCTTAAGTCGAAGAACTTCATTTTTTGGGGTTGACTTTCCCTGTAAATATCAAACTCCTCCTAGACTTATAGACCTGTGTACACTCATAAACACATTTGTCACTTAACCTATAAGTCTTCAATACACCAAAATCACTAAGGGGCACTAGATGCACTTACAATCTCCCCATTTTTGGTGATTGATGACAATATAGGTTAAGTTTTCAACGGGGATAAACATATGAAGTGTAAATACTGATGTTGAGAAATTTGATTGCAAGGTATAGAAGAACTCCCCCTGAAGATGTGCATAGTGAGGAATTTGCTTTCGAAGCAATGCACACTTGAAGAGTAGAATCATGGAGATCTCCCTCTATATCTTGTATTCATACACGCATTTGACATATAATATGAAGAATTTGAAATGCATGATGAAATATGGTGACTGATGTAATTCAGCATGCATGCATAACATTAATAAGGAATAAGCATGCAGAAACACCACAGCAAAGGTATCAGGTCACCGTAGAGTTTAAGTTTACAACTCGATCCACAAAGTCATCAGAAGAACGAGAGTTGTAACTTAGCAAAAAAAACGCCTATATATATAGACCCGCTTGAAGACTAACTCAAAATTTTCCCCTTTGTCATCGAATGACCAAAAGGATCGAAACTGAGGACTAACGCCCCTGAAGAATATCATGATGATGAAGGAGCGCCAGCGTTGTTGGGGTCGATTGTTAAAGTAGGGCATGCCGCAGTGTCGTCCAGGTCTTCATACTCGTCGGTCTCGCGCTATGAAGAATAGGAGCTGGCCACCAAGGGAGGAACTTTAACTTTCTTGTATTTCTTCGGAGGAGGAGCAGACCAGTCAAAGTCATCCTTGAGACCCATTTTCTTCAGATCTTCTTCACCATACAGATGAGACAGAACAGCCTAGGTGCGGTTGAGGGTTTCATGAAGGTAGTAATGGTTTTTCTTCACTGCATTATGTGTAGAGGTCATGTTGTGAAGAATTGAACCAAACTGACGCTTGACCCATTTGTGATTGCGATCAACCTTCTTATGAAGACTGAGGAGAAGCTCACCCTGTGAGCTGTGCCTTGAGGATTTTGCTTGCGAGCGTTGGCGGCAGAGTCATGAGTGGCAGAGTCATCATTGGTGGAATAAGATGCAGCTTTGTGAAACTGGCCATCCAATGGACGAGTGCCTTCATCAAAAACAGCAGTGGCCTTGCCCTTGTCATCAGCTGAGGAAAATGTCCGTTTGAGGACTTCAATTGGGGGCAAGTAGCTGCAATGATTGAGAGTGACAACTTTGTAATTCACTGAAGACCTTGTCCTGATGAATCTCATAATCCATGGAGCATAAGGCTTCGGATTGAAGGGGGACAGTGCAACATTCGCCATTGTCCTCATGAAGAAATCATGAAAGTTGATGGGAACGCCATGGATGATGTTGAATAGCAGATTCTTAATGATACCAATGACCTCTTCATCATTCGAGTCGTGGCCCTTGATTGGACTCAACGTCTTCGTCAGAATGCGATAGACAGTCCGTGGCAGAAACATCAATTCCTTCACGAGGAATTTGGTCCGTGGGGCTTGTCCTGGCTTCAAAGGCTTCATAAGCACTTGCATGTAGTGATCAGTGAGTTCAGTTTCTTCATACATGCAACGTGCTGCTTCATTTGGAGGACTGAGGGGCAGAGCTTGAAGCAATTCAGAGGCTGGAGATTTGTAATGAGTGTTTTTAGACATCCAGTCCAGCACCCATGAATTCACATGTTCAGAGTTGCCAGTGATGTGTAGGGTTGCATAAAATTGGAGAATAAATTCTTCATTCCAATCGCATATATCTGTGCAAAAACCCAGAAGTCGAGCATCGTGAAGAACACTAAGGACCGGCACAAAACACGGCAGAGACTCCATATCCACGTGAGGAATATGCTGATGATCGAAGACTTTGTCTTTGTTGTAAAGCACTAAGGAATAGAAATTCTCCTGACTGGCAGTCCAGAAACGCCTCTTCCTTATGCGAGCAGAGTCATAGGGATTGAAATCAGTGAAGAACACATGCTCGCCGAAGAAATAAGCCTTTTTGAAAGATTGCTTCCTTGAGAAAGGATCCTTTGGCTTCGGTTGAGGAGTATCTGTCAATTGCATCACTACCTCTGGATTTGCAATCTCAGGTTCTTCAGTCTGAGGAATTTCTGGTTCCTCTTCAGCAACAGTCTTCGTTGATTTAGCAGCAGCAGCAGTTTCTTCAGCACTACTGGCTGGAATGTCTACATGAACAGACTGTGTGGGATGAGTTTCCTCAGAGCCCAACGGAACGGTTGGTGCTGGTGAATGAGGAATTTGTTGCAGAGGCGTGAACAAAGGGGAGTTGGGATGCTGACTATCCCAGAATTCATCAGTCATCAGTGGAGTGGCATTCCCAATGTCCACGTCAGAGTCTTGTTCTACCATTTCTTCAACGCCGGCCTCTTCAGCAGTAAACTGAGGCATAGGCGAGGAGATGACAGTGGTTGAAGGGATAGCATCCACTTCAATTTCTTCATCTGTCTACTCTGAGGAAGCAACAGAGGGAATGTCTTCATCCGATTCACTTGGAATCACATATTCTTCATCAAAAGGAACAAGGTCCTTTGATGGCATGGATGAAATTGGAATGGCATCAATTGGATTTTCAGCGAAGCTTGTCAATGGCTTCATTTTCTTCGGAACTGAAGAATCTGAAGAAGCTGATGCCTTCCTTTTCTTCACAGCTGCACGCTCTGCAGCCTTTGTCATCTTCACATCTAATGCACATGGAAGAATTGGAGTTGGAGTCGGCGCAGGAGCAGCAGAGGAATCTGGTTCAATTTCTTCAGGCACAACTAATGCAGTTGTCCTGATTTCTTCACGATCTTCAGGCACAGCCTTTGGAGCTTCAGCTGGCCTGGCATTTTATTCAGGCACAACACTAGAGGTTGCCCTGCCAATTTTTTCAGCGGCTGGAGTGGGGTCATCAGCCTTGGGATTTTTTCTTCAGCAGCCTGATGTTCTTCAGCGATGCTGGCATGTCCTTCAGCAGACTGAGCAGATGCTTCAACCTAAGGAATTTCAATGTGCGTCTGGTGAGCAGCAATTGAAGAAAAACCTTTGGTCAGATTTACAAATCTGAATTTGGCGCCCAACCAGTCAGCATGATATGCTTCAAATTCATCACTGAAGGCTTTGATTTCGCCCCGAATCTTTGACTAGTTCTTCAGTTGTCATGTTGACAACATTTTTCTTCAAGAAGCGCTCCTTCTTGTACTGCGCTTTCTTGGTCTGCCTGGCCTGTTCAAACTTCCATTTTTCTTCATCTATGAAGGTGGTCAGCATATGACTTTGGCCAGGAGTCAGGTTGAAGTCAGGCATAGGAGTGTTGGGATCCTTGTGCCAGAGATCAATGAAATCAAGGATCACCTTGGGATCCAACAGCAGCGGTACTTCGCTTCCTTTGGCTCTAGCGGCCTTTTCTTGCCTGTCTCTGATGATTTGAACTAGTTATTCATCATCAGCTTCGTCATCAGACGGCACTTGGAAAGCAACTTGCTTCTTATGAGGACATGGGCGAGAACCTCGTCCAGCAGTTGTCTTTTTCTTCAGCAGCGAGGGACGAGCTGAGGAACTTGGTATTGCTGAGGAACTTGGTGGAGCTGAGGAACTTGCAGAGGCTCCTGAGGCAATGGATATGCCTGCAGTCCTCTGACATGTGGCAAGATGCACTTGAGCAGAAGACTTTGTTGCAGCATCTGAAGACTTTTGCGGAGGAGCTGAGGACTTTGGAGGAGCAGGAGCAGTCCGAGGAATTTGCCGTGAGGGCTTTGAAGGAATTGGCTGTGAGGGCATTGCTAAGGAAGAAGCACTTGGCTTGTGAGCAGTCTTCTTAGCCATGGCCTTCTTAGGCTTGGAAGCAGAAACCTCAGCAGAGGCAGCAGTAGCAGCAGTGTCTTCATTGAATTTCCTCACTGCTTCTTTTGCTTGTCTGGCCAACTTGGCCTGGCGCTTAGCCCATTCTTCAGGAAAGTCCTCGCCACGTTTAACACTAGTGGGATCAGCAACTTGGCCATGTGCCAGCGGAGGTCATGGGTAGGGAGAATTAAGTGCGAATTTCTTCATGTATTTTGGAGTGACATATTTGTACTCCCTCCACTCACGTGCTCATCTCCTCTCTATTCTTTGTATGCACACTTTGCGCTGATTCTTGTCCTCTTTTCCGAATTTTGCCTCATCAAGAGTGCAATAATCAGCATAAATGTCTTCAGGCAGTTCAAAAGCAGTATTGACCTCTAGCTTCTTTCCTCCTTTCTGCGGCTGCTTCCCATCAGGCATTTTCTTCAGATGAGGAATTTGAACAATCAAATTCTCTGAAAAAGTATGCAACTTTTCTTCAAGGAACGCTGCAAATGAGTTAAGTTGATGAGAACCTAGTGATTCAGCAGCAGACATGAGTACCTGTGAATAGAGTATAGTTGCGAGGAATTTGGAGAGGTCATATGCGTTCTCAGAAGATTTTGTAAAAAGAACAAGTTTGAGGAATTTGACTAGATGAGTCTTGAAGAATTTGACTAAGCGTTCTTTGACTTAGGTTCCAGAGTTGTATAGATTGAAAAATCCACACAATTGAGGAATCTTGAAGAAAATCATAGCTTAGAGAAATTAAATCAAGAACATAGGATATGTTAGGTGTTTAGTGTGTGAAGATTTGATGAAGAAAACACCTTTTGAGAATTTTGAAGAACACGTTTGAATCAAAGAGGGCAGTAATATAACTTTTAATTACCCTGGATGACGAACACGACGAACTGTGGGATGGAGAAGTGAAGTTCGTCTGTGCAGATCTTCCACGCCCTAACTTGGCGGAGGAAGACAGCTACGACGGCAGCGGAGTGAAGAAATCCGTGGTCGGCGCGAGTACGACGGCGACGAGGTCGAGGCAGTGAAGCTCTTCCTCACCGGCGACGATGGAGTAGCGGCGGCACTAGGGTTGGAGAAGCTCGAGCAGGAGAGTGAGAACTTGCAGAGTAAAAAGTGAAGTGAGGGAAGGGGAGGGGTATTTATAGCTGAGATGAAAAACCGTTCGCTCGAAGAAATAGGACGAACGTGCCCCTGACCCTTCTCATTCGCACGACATGTGTCACCCATGTACTGTGTAGTGGAGATCGTGTGAGATCGTGGGTGAATAGATTAGTATAGTCGTAGGAAGCGGAACGTTTTGAGCGGCAAATCCGAATTTTTTGGAAAGGATAAGTTTTAACGTTGCGTTCGCAATTTCTTCAGCTGACAAGGACACAGTGAAGATTTTGAACAAGTTTCAAATAGAACGCATATTAAGAATTTGTGAATGGAATGGGTTGAGTTTAGCATAGAGGGGGAAGGGT
Organism: Secale cereale; assembly: GCA_902687465.1. Lineage (NCBI taxonomy): Eukaryota > Viridiplantae > Streptophyta > Magnoliopsida > Poales > Poaceae > Secale > Secale cereale. The sequence goes on along the minus strand of LR738715.1, from coordinate 877,240,516 downwards.
CCGATCACATTCACTTAGCAGAAAAAGCAACGTGAAGAAATAGCAATAAGTGGATGATGTAGAGGACATAAACTCATATATATATATATATATATATAGCCAATGAAGAAAAGAGACGGAAATAGTGAAGACAATGCAAAGTTGAAGAATATGAACAACTGAGGAATTTGAAAAACTCAAATTGAAGATTTTCAACTTTTGTGGTGGCGTGACCCACTGTATAAGAATGATGATTTGAGATACCGCGTACAAGGGTTCTGAGAATCAAATTCTTCATTAATTTCTTCACACTTAGAGCGTTATTCTTCATTGATTGAAGAAAAACAAATTCTTCATGTGTTGCACATCTAAGTCATCAATTTTGCATAAGTGTTAGGATGAGTATCCAATTCAAAGAACATTCGAAGATTCTAAGATATTTAGCTCACACCGCAACTTGATAAATCTCTTCTCATCCAAGGGCTTTGTGAAGATATCGGCTAGCTGTTCTTCAGTCTTCACGTGTTCAATAGAGATGTCGCCCTTCAACACATGATCACAAAGAAAATGATGACGAATCTGAATGTGCTTTGTCTTCGAGTGCTGAACTGGGTTGTGGGCAATCTTGATGGCACTCTCATTGTCACAGAGTAAAGGCACATTCTTCATGTTGAAACCATAGTCCTTATGAGTTTGCTTCATCCATAACAATTGAGCACATCAAGATCCAGCAGCAATATACTCAGCTTCAGCAGTAGATCATGATACACAGTTCTGTTTCTTCGAGGACCAACAGACCAAAGATCTTCCGAGGAAATGACATGTACCAGACGTTGATTTGCGGTCCACACGATCACCAACATAGTCGAAGTCTGAATATCTGATGAGATCGAAAGCCGAGCCCTTGGGGTACCATAATCCAAGTGTTGGTGTGTGAGCTAGATATCGAAGAATATGTTTCACAGCCTTATGGTTTGATTCCTTCGGTGCAGCTTGAAATCGGGCACACATGCAAACACTAAGCATTATATCTGGCCTAGATGCACATAAGTACAATAGAGAACCAATCATGGAGCGGTATACCTTATGATCAAAGTCAATACCATTTTCACCAGTGCACAAATGGCCATTTGTGGGCATAGGAATTTTGACGCCTTTGCAATCGTGCATACCGAATTTCCTCAGTACATCTTTGAGGTATTTCTCCTGAGATATGAATATGCCATTGCGTTGTTGACGAAATTGAAGACCTAAGAAGAATTTCAACTCTCACATCATAGACATTTGATATTCTTCACTCATCATATAGGCAAATTCATCACTATACCGTTGGTCAGTACAGCCAAAGATAATATCATCAACATATATTTGGCACACAAATAATTCACCATCATAAGATTTAGTGAAAAGAGTAGGATCAAGTGAACCGGGTTTGAAGCCTTTCTTCATGAGGAATTCCTTCAAAGTATCATACCAAGCCCGAGGGGCCTGCTTGAGGCCATAGAGAGCCTTATTGAGTTTGAAGACTTTGTCAGGATTCTTTGGATCTTCAAAACCTGGGGGTTGAGCAACATATACTTCTTCCTCAAGCTTACCATTGAGGAATGCACTTTTCACATCCATTTGATAGAGAATGATATCATGATGGTTAGCATAAGCAAGTAATATGCGAATAGCCTGAAGTCTAGCAATAGGTGCAAAAGTTTCATCGAAATCAATTCCTTCAACCTGTGTGTAGCCTTGAGCTACAAGTCGTGCCTTATTCCTTACCACAAGGCCATTTTCATCTTACTTGTTGCGGTATATCCACTTTGTGTCGATGATATTATGCTTGCGAGGATCTGGACGTTTGACCAGTTCCCAGACGTTGTTGAGCTCAAACTGATGTAATTCTTCTTGCATAGCTTGAATCCATTCAGGCTCCAGAAATTCTTCATCTACCTTTGTGGGCTCCGCGATAGAGACAAAAGCAAAGTGCCCACAAAATTTAGATAAATGTGAAGCTTTTGAGCGTGTGAGAGGACCTGGTATATTGATGCCGCTGATGATTTTCTCAATCTGCACTTCTTTCTCTACGCGAGGATGAGCTGGTTGTCGTCGAGGAATTTGATCGGCATTTTCTTCAGCACCATTTTCTTCAGCATTTTCCTCAGGTGCATCAGCTCGACGTTCTTCAGGTTCTGGAATGAATTCTTCAGCAGATTCTTCGGTGGGAATGACATCCTCTGTAGCCCTGAATTTGATAGTTTCCTCAGGAGCTGGTTCATCTATCACAGTAGGCAGGTGCTCTCTTTCCGAGCCGTTAGTTTCATCGAACCGCACATCTATAGTTTCAACGACCTTGTGAAGAACGTTGTTGAAAACTCTGTAGGTGTGCGAGTCCTTTCCGTAACCAAGCATAAACCCTTCATGTGCTTTCGGTGCAAATTTTGAGTTGTGATGAGGATCTCTAATCCAACATTTAGCACCGAAGACTTTGAAATAACTCACATTGGGTTTCTTGTCAGTGAGGAGTTCGTAGGCAGTCTTCTTGAAGAATTTGTGTAGATATACTCTGTTGATGATGCGGCATACAGTATCAATAGCATCAATCCAGAAACGACGAGGCGTTTTGTATTCATGAAGCATAGTGCGAGCCATCTCAGGAAGAGTCATGTTCTTGCGCTCCACGACGCCATTTTGCTGAGGAGTATATGGAGCAGATAGCTCATGAGTAATACCAAGTTCATCAAGATAGTCATCGAGACCAGAGTTCTTGAACTTAGATCCATTATCACTTCTGATGTGCTTGATCTTCACACCAAAGTTGGTTGAAGCCCTCGAGGAAAATCATTTGAAGACTTCCTGCACTTCATGTTTGTAAGTAACAATGGGTATCCATGTATATCGAGAGTAATCATCAACAATAACAAAGCCGTATTGAGAAGCATCATTTGAAACTGCAGAATAATGATTAGGACCGAAGAGATCCATGTGAAGCAATTCAAATGGTCGAGTAGTAGTCATGGTTATCTTTCCAGCTTCATAGGCACCGCACAAGTGATCCTTGAGGAATTTGACATTCTCAATGCCAATGACATGCCTCTTCTTCGCAAGCGTGTGCAAATCCCTCATGCCAGCATGACCAAGTTGTCGCTGCCATAGCCAGCCTTCTGAAGCTTTTGCAAGTAGACACACAGCTGGTTGAGGTCCTGTAGAGAAATCAACAATATACAAGTCTCCTCTCCTAAAGCCTTCGAAGACTATGGAGTTGTCAGATTCCATGATCACAGCACAACGATGTTTGCCAAAAGCAACAACCATATCCAAATCGCAAAGCATTGAGATAGACATGAGGTTATATCCTAAGGACTCGACAATCATGACTTCTTCCATGTGTCGATCCCTAGTGATCGCAACCTTACCTAGACCCAATACCTGACTTTTGCCTTTGTCAGCGAAGATGATGTGTACAGATGAGATGGTGGTAAGGGAGCATCCATCAAGAGATTCTTGTCACCAGTCATGTGATTTGTACATCCACTATCGAGGACCCACTCAGTGGCTTTGGGTTGATCATCCTGCAGATGAATTAGTGCAGCTTACACTCATATACTTAATCAGTGAAGAATATGACATCAAATCATCAGATCAATTTCATCAAGCAATGCAACAGATAAAGCAGTATGAGGACGTGAGGAATGAGAGTTCATTTCTTCGTGGTTAGCCTGCGTCCTTTCAGGCAAATTTCGGGTGTCTAGCAAATTCTTCAGACGTTTGAGCACGTCTAGAGACCTGACCCTGCAGAAGAGATTAGTTCTTTTTTCTTGACCACCCAAATCTGAAGGAGTGGCAAAGAGTTCATCACTCTGCGAGGTCCATACGAGAAAGGTGGCATAGATGCCAGCCCGTTTCGTTTCACATAAGAGGAGTTAGGATAAGCATATGAATAGCAGAGTAATTCTCCGAGGACTTATGCACATAATGGTTAGAAAAATAATGCTCATATTCATAGCCCTTAGCTCTTCCCTGCGAAACAGAGTTGTTAGCACGATGATATTCATATGAGGACTTTGATCCTTTTGAGGAATTTGATCCATATGAGGAATTTGGTCCGTATGAGGATTTTACTCCATCTGAAGATTTTGATCCATATGAAGAATTGGATCTGGGGTTCCTATTCCTCACACGAGGTGTCATGAGGACATTCACTTGAAGATTTTCAAGGTGCCTCTTAGGGACCCAGATTTTCTTCATAGGGGGACCATTCCTGCAGTTAGTTCCAACATATCTAGCAAAAACTTCACCATTCTGATATTTGAACAGTTTATAGTTGGAGTCAAATGACTCATTAGAAGAATGAGGATATTCACATGTAAAGCCAGATAAATTGGATGGATCAACTGGAGGTCCCTTTGCAGTAACCCATGAGGTTTTGGGATACTGCTCAGGCTTCCAATATGAACCATCAGCATTAAGTTTCCTCTGAAAGGCAATTCCCTCTTTCCTAGGGTTCCTGTTGAGGATCTGCTTTTTAAGCACATCACAAAGAGTCTGATGCCCTTTGAGGCTTTTGTACATGCCTGTCATGTACAATTCCTTCAGCCCTGCATTGTCAGTGATACTAGCAATGTCCTTAGATGAGGAATTAGTGATAGCAGAGATAGTTGAAGAATTTGTAGCATTAGAAGCATTTGAACATTCAGGTGAAGAATTAGCAGTTTCACGTTCAATGCATTTCAAGCATGGAGGAATGAATTCTTCTGAGAAGCGCTGATTTGTTAAGCAAGTAATGAATCGCGCTCCTTCTGAAGATCTTCATAACTCACTCTTAGCTTTTCAAGATCTTGCTTTCTTTGAAGAAATTCATAAGAAAGCTTCTCATGATCAGACAAGAGAGTGGTATGATGACTTTGAAGGTTATCGCACTTGGACTGAAGTCTCTGAAGATTTTCAGTCAAAATTTTAGTTCGATCCATTTCTTCACCCAACATATCATCACTTTTATCTAGCATGTTTTGAACCTTATCAAGAGCCTTTTGTTGTTGCACAACGATTTTAGCAAGTTTGGAGTAGCTGGGCTTAAGGTTTTCATCAGATTCATCCTCACTAGATTCAGAGGAGGGATATTTGAGTACCTTGGCACCCTTTGCCATGAAGCAATAGGTAGGGGCATAGTCATCATTGTCTTCATCAGCCTTGTTGGTGAGATCATTTTCTTCAGTGTTGGAGATAGACTTGCTGACGAATGCAGTAGCGAGAGCTAGACTAGCCACACCAGACTTGGATTCCTTAGATATATTCCTCCTCTTCCTCATGATCCTCAGATTCAGCTTCAGAGTCCATTTCCTTGCTAATGAATGCCCGAGCCTTTTTGGAGTTGTTCTTCTTGTGAAATGAAGACTTTGAGGATTTTTATGATGAAGATTTTGACGATTTCTTCTTATTCTTTGCATCATCAGAACTGTAATCCTTGTATTTCTTCCTTTTGGATTCCTTTTCCCACTGAGGACAATCTTGAATGTAGTGACCAGGCTTCTTGCATTTGTGACATAGCCTTTTTGGTTGTAGTCACTGGATGAGTAATTATTTCTCTTAGTGAACTTTCCAAAGCAACCACGTCTTGAGAACCTTTGGAATTTCTTCACAAGCAATGCTAGCTCCTGGCTCAGTTCTTCAGGATCACCAAGGCTACTACCAGAATCCTCACCTTCAGATTCAGAGATGGCCTTGGCCTTCAGGGCACGTGGTCTGCCATAGCTTGGACCATAGAGATCTCTCTTTTCAGCAAGATGGAACTCATGAGTGTTTAGCCTTTCGAGGGTATCAACGGGATCAAGTGACTTGTAATCACCACGCTCTTGAATCATCAAAGCCAGAGTATCAAACGAGGAATCAAGCGATCTCAGCAATTTCTTCACCACTTCATGGTCGGTGATGTCAGTGGCACCAAGTGCTTGAAGTTCATTTGAGATGTCAGTGAGACGATCGAAGGTTTGCTGAATATTTTCATTATCAAGTCTTTTGAAACGGTTGAAGAGATTGCGAAGAACATCAACTCGAGAGTCACGCTGTGTTGAGACTCCTTCGTTGACTTTGGACAGCCTATCCCAGATAAGATTTGCAGTTTCCAAAGCTCTCACTCTTCCATACTGTCCTTTGCTCAGATGGCCACAAATGATATTCTTCGCTTGAGAGTCGAGTTGCTTGAATCTCTTCACATCAGCAGCATTCAGAGAAGGTGATACCGAGGGAACACTATTTTCCACAACATACCAGAGATCGTTATTAATTGCCTCAAGATGCGTTCGCATCTTGTTCTTCCAGTAGGGGTAGTCCGTCCCATCGAAGGTAGGACACCCAGCTGAGACCTTGATCATACATGCGGTCGACATAACTAAAACTCCAGGCGGTTAAACCAAAATCACACAGAACAAGGGAGCACCTTGCTCTGATACCAATTGAAAGTGCGTTATATCGACTAGAGGGGGGTGAATAGGCGATTTTTATGAATTCTTCACTGAGGAATTTGCTGTTGAGGAAATTTCTTAGCGAAGAACTACTTGCAGCGGAATAAGTACTCAGAAGTTAACATGACAAAATACAAGCATGGTCATCATGAAGATATGAGGACAAACACAGAGTACAGAAAGCGTAAACACGGGATAGCACAGGATGAAGACAAACAGACTGAAGAAATTGAACTGAGTAAATTGAGAAAGTCTTCAGTCAAATTAAAGTCTTCAAACGGATATGAACAAGCATACAACACAGATATGAGGAAATTAAAGAGGTGAGGAAATAGAACCAGTAAGGTTGGTGAAGACAATGATTTGTTAGACCAGTTCCAACTACTGTCTCAGTTGTACATCTGGTTAGGGCGGCTAGGTATTTAAACCTGAGGACACACAGTCCCGGACACCCAGTTAAGGACACACAGTCCAAGACACCAAGTCCTCACCGTATTCCCCTTGAGCTAAGTTCACACAGACCTCGCCCAATCACTCGTGGTAAGTCTTTAGGTTACTTCCGAACCTTCCCAGACTTGGTCACTCGGCGATCCACAATTCCTCTTGGATGCTCTAGACCATGACGCCTAACCGTCTGGAAGAAGCACAGTCTTCAAAGGTAACAAGCGTCGGATCCACGCAGGATCAATCTCTTCAGTGATGCTCAATCACTTTTGGGTTTGAAGGTTTCAGGTTTGGTTTTGGATTTTTCCTCACTTGATGATTTTCGCTCAAAGTCCTTGGAGGATGGGTTGCTCTTATGAGAAGTGTCAGTTTCTCGTGGAGCAGCCAACAAACTAGTGGTTGTAGGGGGCGGCTATTTATAGCCTAGGGAGCAGCCCTACATGATAAGACATAAATGCCCTTTAATGATATGACCGTTAGGTAGGTAGATATTTTGGGACAGCTGGCGCTTCGCACAGCAACGGTCGGAAATTTGAGTATCAAATTCCTCAGGGCTATCATGTTCCTCACTGTGTAGGCAATCCGCACTGGCGAATTCCTAACTCCTCAGTCAGAACAAATTCCTCAGACACCAGAAGAACTTTGTGTCTGTCACTGAAGAATATGACTGAACTCTATGAGATTTCCAATGGCTTCACTCGAAGGGATTGGTAGGTGTAGGATTTTGAGTTGCGCATCACATGGAAATTTTTCCTTAGTATTTCCTCGACCCCCTTTAACAGTACGGTGTTTCCTATGACTCAAGAAAGAGAAAATGAAACTATAAAAACAAAAGTCTTCATGCTTCATGATCCTCAAATGAATACCAAGTCTTCAGGGTCACACCAATTTCTTCACTTTCAAAGTCTTCAGAAAGTCTTCAGAAATCCAAAGTCTTCAGTCGAAGAACTTCATTTTTAGTGGTCGGCTTTCCCTGTAAATATCAAACTCCTCATAGACTTATAGACCTGTGTACACTCATAAACACATTAGTCACTTAACCTATAAGTCTTCAATAGACCAAAATCACTAAGGGGCAGTAGATGCACTTACACCCAGGCGGATTCTTCGCCCGTGCGCGTGACCGCATGTGGGCTGGTGGCCGACAGCCCCGACCGGGTGGATCCCATCGGTCCAGCTGCACCCACGCGCCCATGCTACGACAGGTGCGCTAGCACATGCGCGGGAGAAGCACAGTCGCTCGCTGCCACGTCTCGGCGGGCCCAGGTGGATCGTAGGAGCGCGGGCGAGTCGCCCAACGCCATGTCTCGGCGGGACCAGGCAGACCGCGGGTGTGCGGACGACTGCACATGTGAGGCCAGATCTACCTTGGATCAGGAGCCGGCTTGCTCGCTAGTTGCTTTGGCGAGAGGGCAGGATCCTCTGTGGCTGATTCTACTTCGTCCGGATCGCATGCGCCATCTGCCACAACCACGACTAGGAAAAGGCCTACTAGTGGTGCACTAGTTTTGCCTACTAATGGCGCACTACTGGTGCGCCACTAGTACCACACCACTAGTATTATTTACTAATGGCGCACCAGAGGTGCGCCATTAGTATAGCTCACGGTGCGCCATTAGTATGCCTCCCAGGGGGCCATATATACCCAGGTGCTTTGGCATACTAATGGCGCACTCCTGTGTGATGCGCCATTAGTAACTTTGGCATACTAATGGCGCACTGTGGGGTGATGCGCCATTAGTATCCTTTGGCATACTAATGGCGCACTGTGGTGTGATGCACCATTAGTATGAATATTAGGTTTTTTAATTTTATTTTTACTTTTCTGATTTTTGCACAGGTTACAAAATGTATTATTGGATAGAATATAGACAGCAGCACACAGCAACAACAGATTCATCGAATACAATAGAAGATTAGTCTCTGAATACAATTCATCATATTAGTCTCCGAATACAATTCATCATATTAGTCTCCGAATTCAAAAGACCGAACAAAGATAGAACATTATATTACAAGTCTCGAGACCGCGAGTAGCGAGTTTGTCTTCACATTACAAGTCGATATCGATCATCTAAACTACCATCACATAGAAGAGAGCTGCGGTCATCACGATGAGCATCATCGTGATGAAACTCGTCTTCATCTGGTTCCTCCAACGCTCCCTCCCCTCTCCCGCTAGATAGCGCGCGTATCTAGATTCCGCCTCCGCCCTAGTGGTGTACCCTTTCTAACTGTTACCGCTGAAACGGTGAACCTGTCTCCGACACTCCTCCCAGTCATCGTAGACTCCGGGAACCTTACCCTTGTACACAACATACGACGGCATCGCTATGCACTAGCCAAATGAAACGTTAGTACCAATTCACAGACAATACATAAGCAATATATAAGTATGCAACAAAACGATCGGAAGAGAAAAGCAAGACATTAATAGCATCGATTACATCTAAGTTGAACGACTGTCAAAACCAAAGAAACATACTACAAGTTCATTAAAGTTTAATTACAACATGAGCCAATCGATGTTTCAGAACTGGACACAGCATCACTACTTTCGACTCGACTCAAGGGACCGGAGCGTGGATGAAGCCGCCGTCTATCGTGGGAGTCATGAAATCGCGGGCGTTGTCAGCCTGTATTTGTAGCATTGTGTCCATGTCACTGCTGGACGGTGGATTTCTGAGGTAGAACTACCCCGAGGTACGAAGGACATCTTGATGGATGATTTCCGCAAACTCCGACTGGATGCGAAAGAATTCTTGTCTGATGTCCGCGTCCTGGATTGCCAACACGCTCGTAGCCCAATCTTTGAGTTTAACTGGTAGCAGAAGGTGATGATGGTCCCGTACGATCGCCCGCATGTGATGGATGGCGTAGTAGGCACCCTTCTGACCGCCAGGCTGCTGCTTGACACAGCAGAACGTCGTATTGTGGGCGAACACGTGCTTGCCGTATTTACGAACTGTCCTGGTGAAGGTGCCTCCAGATTTGGCATAGCCAGGGAGAACATCATCAAGAACTTTCTTGACATTTGTGTAGTCTACCTTCGACTGACGGTCTGAGTCGAAATACGTGGCCATGCAATATTTCGGGCTTAGGAGGATGAGTGTGCAATGTGTGTCACTGCACAAAACACAGAATGTTAAAAGAAAAACAATTGAAATCTAAGAAATCATATGTTACGGGGCGGTTGAGGGGACGACTTACTCGGGAAAGTAAGGCACGAGGAAGTTATACTTATCTCGGTTTGCCAGAATGACGCCTTCGAGGTAAGAAATCGCGACTTGCCGGTCCCCAGCGCTGCCCAAGATCTTGGCACACATGTAGAAGGGGTCGACTACCACGATGTCCAGGGTCTTGCCTCTAATGATCCACATCTCCATACTCAGCGAAAATAGCCGAACGAAGGTGTAGTGCAGCGGATGAAGGTTAAACATAGCGAAGATGTCATCAAACCGCAGGACGATCGTATCCCCGATGGAGTTATCCACAATGCCCTTGCCCTCTGGCACCTTGGCCGCAAAAACCGGGTATGCCACATCCTTCTCTCTGAGACGCCGCTTCTCCAAAGAAAGAACACTGTCATGCAGACTCCGCATAGCACCGGTTGCTGCATTGAGCATATTAGTCGGTAGCATCGGCCTACCCGCATCATGCACCCCCCTCATTATATCCTTAGGTGAAGGTGGCCCGTCCTGAGCACGGATCATACTCGGTGCCGGCTGGCTCGCACCCTTGTTACTCTTTCTTTTCCGTGCCTTCTTCTTCTCCTGTAATGGGACTGAGTTCTGCTCACAGACCGCCTTCTTGAGTGTGTTGGGGCTGATAATATTTTGCACCTCGGCTATCTGAGGCTCAGTTAAGTCGGCAGCTGGAGGCGTCTCCTGAGAACTGAACGCCAGACGACGCCTGTTGCAACTTGGTTTCTCCGGGGAACCAGCTAGATCGCGCACGTCTTTTGTAGGGTTGGGTTCTTTAGAAGGAGGCCCCATGAATTCGCCATCGTACCCATGATCGGCAAAGTACTTATCGACGTTGGCAAATGCATCGTCGTCGTTGTCGTCGTCGTCATTGTCGTCGTCGTCATTCGGATCCTGTGCCATATGCATGTTCGGATCCAGTGCCATAGGGATGTCCGGCAGCGTTGCGGCAGTCTTGCCATGGCTTGGCGCCGGCACGACTGGCGGTGTTGTCTTTGGGTGGTGTCCCCCGCCCCCAAACGAATCTGGCTCTTTGGCCAAAGCAGGGGCCAGCTTAGGCAGGCGCTGAGAGTCATCACATCATCTTCGTCGGCCCCGATGGGTCGAATCGGAGGTAACAACTCGTCGCAGCCTGGCAGCACCCGAACCAGTTGAACCCTATACACCGTGGGTGGCATCGGATTACCGTGGAACACAGGGTTGCCCGGTTGAACGATTTTGCCCATGGCGACATCGACTAACCCGTTGTTCACGAAGTGCAGGAGAGTGCACGGAACGTCGACGACGCCCTGCGAAAACATGTAGGGCGTCACGGATGCCCAGTCAAAGGCAAGGAGATGAAGTCCTCGGCCGAGAGACTTAATTAGTTACCGTGATGATGGCGTCGAGCTCGACTAATGTCGAGGCACCGCCAACGGCGGGCGTGCAATTGACGGAGGGGCCGCTTGCTGCCGAGGTGCCGGTCGGCGTACACCCGGGTGCATTAAGCTCCAATGCCCGTGCCGGCGTTGGAGACACCAATACCGGCTCCGCCGGAAACAACAATGGCGCCGCCTGCGCGTTGTGCGAGTTGCTGTCCCTGAAGCTGGGAATCGGGGGCGGCCCGTGTTGGCCGCCCGCAATCCACGTCATTAGCCCATGAATCAAGGTAGGCATAATGCCGGGGTGAGCGTCGTTCCCAGTTGTTGTTGCACTTGCTCTTGGACAATCTCCGGAATCCGCGCCACTTGTGCCTTGAGTTCTTGAACCTCGCGCGACCTGCTTTCCAAGCTGCTCTTTCTCTCCTTTTGCCCACCATCGTTATAGTATGACGAAGATTTTGTGGACAAGCCTTTGTCGGCCACACGACCAGCTGACGACGGCTTACTGAGCTTATCCTTGTTTTTCATTATGTTCAATGCCCTATTTAGAGTGCTGTCCCAAGCAGGGGTGCTCTGAGACGACCCCGCGCTACTGCTTTCAGTCTCCTGCACCCGAACAAGCTCAAGCGCCCTGGTCTTCGGATCCGTGGTAAGCTCCTTTGTTTTCGGGTCCACCTTGTACCGGGCCCTGACATAGTTCCTGGTCTGCTTGTCACTGTATTTCTCGAAGCGGGGCGGTAGGCCTTGCTCGGCACGCTCCGCGTCCTCCTTGTCCCATATAGGCTCCTGCACTCTATAACCACCGGGACCGAGTGTGTGTTCCCCTAAGTTCAGCTCCCGCATTTCTTTCCCCCACTGACTTGATTCGGAGGTTGCGATGCTCTCGCACTTGATCTTGAACTCGTTGTAGTCATCTTCGGTGATCGAAGGATTTTTCTCCTTGATCTTCTCATAACTAAAACCTTTGTCAATCATTCTCTTCACCGAGCTTCTCCAAGTAGACAGGGCTGTGCTCATCCTCGTGAGGGCGGCATTGTTCACTTTATTCCCTATGAGGCGTGTGTTTTCAAATTCAGCGGGGACTTGTATCGTTCGGGCAGCTTCGTGAAGAGGAGGTTGCGCAAATTCCCTCGGTCCTTATGCCTTAGGTTCTCGGTGTTGATCGAGACGGTGCTCCGGAGAATGCACCCGAGCTGAAGCGAGTACCCCTTGACTATTTGTTTGGGCGCCGTTGGATTCTCGTCGGAGTCCACTTCAGTAAATTCCTCCTTGATGGTGCGGAGCACGGTCGGGCGCCGGTCCTTACGTTGCCTCTTCGGTTGGCTGCCATCTGTGCGTGCGCCGCCATCATCAGTGGTGGCATCCTCGGCGGCACCATCAGTGGTGTCATCCCCGACGGCACCATCAGTGGGGTCATCCTCGGCGGCACCATCAGTTGTGTCAGGATCGGTGTCTTTCGCGCCATCCTCATAGAAGTGAGGTTGTTCCTGTAGGAGATATGCCCTAGAGGCAATTATAAATTCTATTATTTATCTCACTGTTCATAATTAGGTTTATGTTCCATGCTATAACTGCTATGGTTCTCGAGTCTGCAAAGAAAACGAGGCTCGGAGGAAGACTCATATGCACGTGTGGAATAATAAACGATAAAATGTATTCCTAGTCTGGCCTCTAAGACTAGCTCAAGTGTTGCATGATGGTTCTGTTTTCCTGATCATGGGCATGTCTATGCCAGCAACTTTGAGGGCACAATGTTATAGGAACATTTGTGTTGAATCGACCCGAATTGATGTTATGCTATGAGATACATTCGTCACAAGTTTATGGTTAATAACACAGGAAGTTAATGTTTGCATAAATTCCTTAGACCATGAGAGTATCGAGTTTCTTCATGCTTGCTTCATGAACTTTGGGGTTTGTTAAACGTCATCCGTAAATGGGTGGCTATTACGGCGGCTTACGGGTTCATGGAAAAGTATGGCAAGTAACGAGATAGCTCAAGATTGGGATTTGCTCCTCCGACGATGGAGAGATATACTCGGGCCCTCTCGGTGTAACGGTATCCATCATCGTCTGGCCAGACACAGGGTGATTTGATCACTGGGATGCCGGAACACGAAAACGAGAAAAGAGAACAAAACCGGTAACGAGGTAACTTGCATAGTGGACAAAGTGTTTGCCCACGGGGATGCAATAAATCTCACCTCGGGTGTTTGTGACATATCATGAAGCAAAAGGAATAGCTCACGGCAACTGGAGGTTCACTCGAATATTCATTCGTGTGGGTATAGGGGGTCAATATGGGTGTCCACGGCTCCGATGTTGATCATTGATCGGAAGAGGTTCCGTGTCATGTCTATAATTCACCGAACCTATAGGGTCACACGCTTAAGGGTCATCTATCTGCTGAATACTAGACAGGGAGTCTGAGAGAAAGTTTCCGGAAAAAGTTTTTCGGAAACGTCAGAAAAAGTTCTGACGAGAGAGATCACCGGATGAGTTCCGGTGAAACTGAAAAGTTGTTTCAGAGGATACCATAAAGTCAAATTGGTTTTGGCACATGCCCGATAATTCTTGGAGGATGCCAGAATCGTTCTGGAAACTTTCTGAAATTTTCGGAGATGAAAACCGGAAATGTTCTGGAGCTGCCGGAACCGCTTCAGATGCTTTTCGCAGATGAAAATCACTAAACTGGAATTGCTCCAGAACGCGTTGAAAATAATTATGGTGGGTACTGGAAATGTTCTAAGCCCACATGAATTTTTTCAGTTCGATCAGACGCTGAAAAATGTCGTCGTGAATAGTGAAAATCAGCTTTATGGTTGCTTTTTGGAAAGCCATTCTTTTAGGCTTTTGCTTAAAAGATCTTGGGGGTGTGACATGGATGGATGAGGCTCCCTTGGGGGGGGCCCTCCTTGGTGTGGCCGGCCACATGGGGGACTCCTCCTTGGAGCCCCCTCTTGTGTCTTGGTTTCACACATGGGTCCCTGTGGAAGGACTTCATCCATGTGCTTTTTGGGTTTTCTAGTAAAACCACCCTACCCCTTGGGTTTCCTATAAAAGGACGAGATGGGGGCTGCCATCTCTTCATCCCTTGCTCACATACATGCCATTGCAATGATCTGGCTTCTCTCTCCCTCCCACGAAATAGTTTCGTAGAGCCGAAAGGCTGTCTGGGTTCCGGTGGGAACTAGTTCTGGACGGCGAAGCCCTGCCGGATAGATGACACCGTATGTGTGCAACTCTGTAGAGAGGTCGTAGTTTCGATCTTAGTGCCCTGAGGGGCTGTTCGTGAGTGCCTCCCGAAGGGCTGTCCAAGTGACGGTCCGAGTTCTGTGAGTCCTCCCGAAGGGCTGTCCGAGTGACCGTTCGAGTTTCGAAGGTCCTCCCGAAGGGCTGTCCGCGACACCGTCCGGGGGACTGTTCGACCGTCTCCCGGAGGGCTGTCCGAGGAGCAGATGAGGGTATACATCCTCGCGGTTGGGAGGTTGTAAATCCTAGCTGCGGGGGTCTGCACCGACGATCGTCATCGACTCTACTTCCGCTGCGCTACGAGTCGGTAACGAAAATGATCAAAACCTTGTATGCAGTCTTCATAGTGGTCCTGGGCTGGTGCGTAGGTCGGGAAATTTTTGTTTTCTGCTGCGTTACCCTAAAGTGGCATCAAGAGCCGTGCTATGCGTAGATGCAGGTTGCGATCTAGAATACATGGAGACGTATGGGTGTTGCACAATATAATTAGGTAGTAGATAAGATCTATTACTGAAAATTATTTGTGCGGGTAGCAGATGAAATCTGTTACCCGATATTCTTGTTGCTTCCCAGGAATTTGCATATTTCTGATCTTGATAACAGTATGGTGGAGTTTCAATGTTCTGGCAATCCGCGATCCTGATTGATCAACGAAGTGCTAACAGTTCATTGAATTCCACCATAGTTAAAAAGAAAGATGAAATTTCGCAGACGAAAGGGCAATGCAGATATGATCTGCACGGGGGTCATGCGTATGACGAAGTTTAGTATGGGGCTCGAGATTTTATTATCTCGTGTTTCATACACCCTGGAAAGTTAATCTAGCGACTTGGATAATCATACTTGATGATGGACGTTGGTAGCTTCGGTTTGTTTCGAAACCTTAGAAGCCACGTAAGATAAACTTTTGCATGAACCGATTAGAGACGTCTAACTTGGTTTTGCAGGAGGGTTTGCATGTGCATATGATGTGGTATAGCAGTGCTCATAATAATTTGATTATGTATGAGATGGCTATATAATGTAAATTGATTAACATGACCTGTGTGTCATGATTCGGCATGATGGCTGGAGCCATATGATTGCACTTTAAATGACCTGCGTGTCAACCTTGTTGTAATGCATTATTTTATTAGCTATAGAGATAGCAATATTATCTGGTGCATCGACAAGGTGGTGGCAATCTTCGCGAAGGTGAACACCGACGCGAGTGCCGAAGACGGAGAAATGAAAGACTTCTCCGTCAGAAAGGGCTATACCATATCATGCTAATTATGAATTGCCTGAGATGTTTATCCCTTTGATGCACCCTTCTTGATTGCGCGGTAGTCGCTTTTATTAGGGTGATCTCTCACAAAAATATCAAGTAGTTAGTGTTCTCCCAAGTGTAGCACCGTCACGGCACCTATCTTTTCGGGGTGCGCCATGACTAACATGGGTACGAACGAATTGAGAAGTGTGAGGCGGGTGAGGTCAGACCTCGCAGCAAGATCACTTGGTTGTCTTGACGTTCATGGCAGGATCGTCCTGAGCTCGGAACACGCGCATCGAAAGATGAACAAGAGTCATATAGAGATGTGATTGGCAGGTTGGCCTACCGGTTGAGATTTTCGTCATCAGTGGTGACTAACATCAATGACGAATAATCAAAACATGGATCTTGAATCGCTCACAATCAATTATGAGAGATATTGATTTGAGTGGGAGCGCACTGTTGAATTAACTTGTTTAATTCTCAGTGCAATTAATTTTGAACACTGTCTAAGTGTTTTTTGCATAATAGTTGTAGAATAATGGCTCGCATTTCCACCTTCCCTATTAAAATTGAATAGCTGTTAAATATCTGGTTAAAACTTTACGGTTGGTAACGTAATGTGAGGATTGTCCTCAAGAGTGCCGAGAAGGACTTTGTCCTATCGCATACTTTCGGTATTCTCCCGCTAATGCTATGGATCATGTGACTCTCGTCCTTCGATCCAAAAGCTAGAATTCTGTTTTCAGTCAAGTGCAATATGTTTGCTTCCATGAGACCCGAACTTCGAAAGTTTGGATAGTTATATGATATTCATGGAATCTGAAAATCATTTTCAGACACAAACAAAGGCTAACAGATATGTGATATCCAAAGCAATGTTTGTTTTGCAAACTGTTAGTAAAAGTGTTTACTAGGCATTTGACTGATAAGAGAGGGATCCAGAAGAAAGCCTTTCATATGATGAAGTTGGATGTTTTTTCAGTCATGTATGAATGTCATACAAGTTTTTGATGTATAGATGGCTGGTCAAAGATATAGTTCTTGGGAATTATGATTAAACTGTTAATCACTAATTCTTGGGCATTGTGAGTTAATCACAAAAGATACCCGCTCGATTGCATTCTGCTGCAACTCGATGTAAGAACTACTATGGCCTAAGAGACTAGCCAGGAATGAGGTTTAGGTATACACAGGGAACATAGTAAATGTTACTATACCTTCCATCGGTGTATTACCGTCTGTATTAATTTTCATAATTCATTTAGAGTTTTACACACTCTAGCCCATTGCATAAGGTATCTTGCAAGAAGGTTGTTCATAAGAGAACTTCTGATGTTCGGTGTTATGAACAACATAAGGGCCATACTTTCATTATGAATGAGATGTATGTTATGAATGTTGATAATAATATATTACCTCTGTGTTTACTTTCACAATTCATTTTAGAGTTTCATACACTCTAGCCCATTGCACAATGTTTGTTGCAAAGGAGTTGTTCATAAGAACAATAATTGTTGTTTAGTATTATGAATAACATGAAGGGCCATGCTTCCATCCAAGATGGGATGTATGTTATGAATATTGATGGTAATATGATACATCCATAACACTGACGCTAAATGTCGCAAGACTAAAAGAATACCACACAAGTGTGGCACTACATTTGGTCACATTGGAGAAACCCGCATGGAAAATTCCATTATGATGGATTTTGAAGTCGTTTGATTTTGAATCATATGACACTTGCAACTTTCCTCCGAAAAGTGAAGTGACTGAAATATCGTTCACATGCCATAAGGAACGAGTAACAAACTTATTGGTGATCATACATTTGATGTGTGTAGTCCGATAAATGTTGTTAGTAGTGGATTTATCTATCTTCAAAAATGACTCAAGTAGATATATGGATATTTACTTGATGAGACGTATGTCTGGATCTTTTGAAATCATTCGAAAGGTTTTCAAAAATTGAAGTAGAAGTTATTGTAACAAGAAAATTATGTTTCTACAATTCGATTGCAGAAAGGAATATTTGAGTTACAAGTTTAGCGAATGTCTGATGAGTTGTGAAAGGGGTTTCATAACTTGCACTTCCCGGAAAACCACTGCAAAGTGGAAAGTTTGTGAAGATGTAATCGAACCATTTATGACATGTTAAGATCAAAGATGACATAAATAAAATTGCCATTATCCCTTTTTTAAGTGATGCTTTAGAGACTGCGGCTTTTACACTGAAAAGAGCTCCATCGGGTCTGTTGAAATGAAGCCATGGTATGGTACGCCCAACCATGTTATATCTTTTCTTAACATTTGGAATATGGGGCTTGTGTAAAAGGTTACAAACCTATTCCAAATCAGACAAGTGCTACTTTGTAGGTTATCCCAAGGAATTGGGTATTCCTCCCTCACTATACCGAGGCAAATAGTTTTGCCATGAAACGGTATGCTTTTAAAGAGAATGGTTCTTTCAAAAAGGTGAGTGGGAGAATAGTGCAAACTCGACGAGATAACAGTATCTTCGTCATCAGGTCAAAGGAAAGGAACCTTGGAAGTAATTCCAGAGTTTCCTACTGCGACTGATACGGAAGTCTCTACAATAAAATGTATGGACTTTGGTCGAACTTGCAGCTGAACCACGTAGGCAAGGCTCGTGCAAACCTCTCAGGTGCGCAGACGAGATATTGTTGTTAGACAACAATATACCTACGATACACAAGGAAGCGTTGATGGGCCCTGACTCCGGAATTGGCTGAATGCCAATACAACCCGAGTTAGTTTCCATATATGTGATTCAAGATTAAAACCTTGATACACCTTTCGGAAGACTTAGAGTCTGACGAATATTTATGGAACTTAAAACTGATACGGATAAAATGTTTTATCCATAAAGCTCGACTTGTTGCAATAAACAAGTTCAAGGAGTTGACTACGATGAGATTGTCTCACCGTAGCGATGCTTAAAGTCGGTTCGGGTTGAACTAGCAATTAATAAATATTTCAATCTTGAGATATGAAACATGGATGACAAAAGGATTTCCATCTGATGGAAATGAAACCTAGGACTTGTATGTGATACAGTCCAAAGTAATTTGTCGATCCAAAGGATGCTAGTAAGTGTGCAAACTTCAGAGTTCCAGCGATGGACAGAAGAGAGCAAAAAGGAGTTGGAATCTTCGTGTTTTGATGAAATGGTCAAAAGGGGTTTTGACTTCATAAATGGGTAACGAAGATGCTTGTAATTCAAGAAAGTAAGTGGGAGCATATTAATATTTCTAAAAACCTTGTGTGCTTGACACATTGGTAATTGGAAATAAATTTCTTGACACGAATTAAGGACTTCATTTGAAAATAGTTTTTCGATGAAGTGCTTAGGCTAAATAGCCTTGATATTAGGCATGATGATCTATGGAGATAGATTTACCTAATGGGGCTAAGCAATGAATACATGTTGACAAGATGCTAAAACCTTTTAGCATATAAAACGCCAAGGAGTGATTCTTGCCGAAGTCACATGGAAAGAGTTTTTGCAAGACTCGGTGTCCCAAAAACACCGATGAGCAAAATACATGATGGAGATTCCACACACCTTCGTGTTTGGATTAATCATGTATTCCATGGTATGTAAAACAACCAGATATGTCCGATACTCCAAAGGTGTTGAGAGTATGGATACCTAAGTGATCAAAGTACTGATCATGGGACAACAGTGAAAGATGTTTTTGAGTACTAGAGTAAGTACTGATGACATGGTTTCTCGTAAGCGGAGATCATGAAGAGTTCGTTGTAAAATGTTACATCGATACAGTCTTCATCTTTTCCCGTGCGATTTTCGATTTAAATTAAGGGTTTTGTGTAACACACATTGTGGTGGCACAGTTAGTTGGAAAATGTTCCAAACAAGTTACTGTGGCGAATTCTATAACAAAGGCGAAGTATGTTGCCGCTTTTGAAGCGACAAAGAAGATGCTGAATCATATAGTTCATTCATGAACTTAGTATGGTTCCAAGATGGCTTTTGTCAATGGGACACTACTGAGGTAGTTGCTCCATAACTCAGTCTGAGGAATCCAGGTTCGACCTGTGATTCGCATACATACAAAGCGAAATCCACACAAAATATGAATTTTGTGAAGGCGTGAAAACGCGAACGATATGCAAAGATACACACGGAGCTGAAGTCGTCAGATCCGTTGGACATCAGGCTATACCACAAGCGAAGCATATTTACACCAATGTGTCATAGGTGTAAAGTGCATTAGCATTGACTAGATTATTGACTCTAGTGCAAGTGGGAGTCTGTAGGAGATATGCCCTAGAGGCAATTATAAATTCTATTATTTATCTCACTGTTCATAATTAGGTTTATGTTCCATGCTATAACTGCTATGGTTCTCGAGTCTGCAAAGAAAACAAGGCTCGGAGGAAGAGTCATATGCACGTGTGGAATAATAAACGATAAAATGTATTCCTAGTCTGGCCTCTAAGACTAGCTCAAGTGTTGCATGATGGTTCTGTTTTCCTGATCATGGGCATGTCTATGCCAGCAACTTTGAGGGCACAATGTTATAGGAACATTTGTGTTGAATCGACCCGAATTGATGTTATGCTATGAGATACATTCGTCACAAGTTTATGGTTAATAACACAGGAAGTTAATGTTTGCATAAATTCCTTAGACCATGAGAGTATCGAGTTTCTTCATGCTTGCTTCATGAACTTTGGGGTTTGTTAAACGTCATCCGTAAATGGGTGGCTATTACGGCGGCTTACGGGTTCATGGAAAAGTATGGCAAGTAACGAGATAGCTCAAGATTGGGATTTGCTCCTCCGACGATGGAGAGATATACTCGGGCCCTCTCGGTGTAACGGTATCCATCATCGTCTGGCCAGACACAGGGTGATTTGATCACTGGGATGCCGGAACACGAAAACGAGAAAAGAGAACAAAACCGGTAACGAGGTAACTTGCATAGTGGACAAAGTGTTTGCCCACGGGGATGCAATAAATCTCACCTCGGGTGTTTGTGACATATCATGAAGCAAAAGGAATAGCTCACGGCAACTGGAGGTTCACTCGAATATTCATTCGTGTGGGTATAGGGGGTCAATATGGGTGTCCACGGCTCCGATGTTGATCATTGATCGGAAGAGGTTCCGTGTCATGTCTATAATTCACCGAACCTATAGGGTCACACGCTTAAGGGTCATCTATCTGCTGAATACTAGACAGGGAGTCTGAGAGAAAGTTTCCGGAAAAAGTTTTTCGGAAACGTCAGAAAAAGTTCTGACGAGAGAGATCACCGGTTGAGTTCCGGTGAAACTGAAAAGTTGTTTCAGAGGATACCATAAAGTCAAATTGGTTTTGGCACATGCCCGATAATTCTTGGAGGATGCCAGAATCGTTCTGGAAACTTTCTGAAATTTTCGGAGATGAAAACCGGAAATGTTCTGGAGCTGCCGGAA
This sequence comes from Secale cereale, assembly GCA_902687465.1. Lineage (NCBI taxonomy): Eukaryota > Viridiplantae > Streptophyta > Magnoliopsida > Poales > Poaceae > Secale > Secale cereale. The sequence continues at coordinate 877,219,110 of LR738715.1, read as the reverse complement.
CCGCTTCAGATGCTTTTCGCAGATGAAAATCACTAAACTGGAATTGTTCCAGAACGCGTTGAAAATAATTATGGTGGGTACTGGAAATGTTCTAAGCCCACATGAATTTTTTCAGTTCGATCAGACGCTGAAAAATGTCGTCGTGAATAGTGAAAATCAGCTTTATGGTTGCTTTTTGGAAAGCCATTCTTTTAGGCTTTTGCTTAAAAGATCTTGGGGGTGTGACATGGATGGATGAGGCTCCCTTGGGGGGGCCCCTCCTTGGTGTGGCCGACCACATGGGGGACTCCTCCTTGGAGCCCCCTCTTGTGTCTTGGTTTCACACATGGGTCCTTGTGGAAGGACTTCATCCATGTGCTTTTTGGGTTTTCTAGTAAAACCACCCTACCCCTTGGGTTTCCTATAAAAGGAGGAGATGGGGGCTGCCATCTCTTCATCCCTTGCTCACATATATGCCATTGCAATGATCTGGCTTCTCTCTCCCGCCCACGAAATAGTTTCGTAGAGCCGAAAGGCTTTCTGGGTTCCGGTGGGAACTAGTTCTGGACGGCGAAGCCCTGCCGGATAGATGACACCGTATGTGTGCAACTCTGTAGAGAGGTCGTAGTTTCGATCTTAGTGCCCTGAGGGGCTGTTCGTGAGTGCCTCCCGAAGGGCTGTCCAAGTGACGGTCCGAGTTCTGTGAGTCCTCCCGAAGGGCTGTCCGAGTGACCGTTCGAGTTTCGAAGGTCCTCCCGAAGGGCTGTCCGCGACACCGTCCGGGGGACTGTTCGACCGTCTCCCGGAGGGCTGTCCGAGGAGCAGATGAGGGTATACATCCTCGCGGTTGGGAGGTTGTAAATCCTAGTTGCGGGGGTCTGCACCGACGATCGTCATCGACTCTACTTCCGCTGCGCTACGAGTCGGTAACGAAAATGATCAAAACCTTGTATGCAGTCTTCATAGTGGTCCTGGGCTGGTGCGTAGGTCGGGAAATTTTTGTTTTCTGCTGCGTTACCCTACAGTTCCTCCATCTCCTGGGACATCTCCCAGAATACCTTGCCGCCCGGACCGCCGGCCTCATCGTTGTGGGCCATGTTTCTCTCTAAATAGGAAAAAAGTTTGGTCAAAGTTGGTTATAGTCAAGGAACAAGATCATGGTCTCATCATTTAGGGTTTGTCGACACCGAGGCATCCTAAAAGCTAAGCTTTTATCATTTAGGGTTTTTCGACGCCGAGGCACCCTAAAAGCCTAAGCTTTCATCATTTAGGTTTTTATCGACATCGAGGCACCCTAAAAGTCAAGGTTTTATAATTTATGGTTTGTCGAGATCGATGCATCCTAAAAGCTAAGCTGGGAAGGAGAATTCTAAGTTGGGCCTAATCACTTGGCTCTATTGCCGCCTATGGTTTAATGCAGCAAGAATAAAGGGGCAGTTCATCCTACTTAATTAAGTACTAAGATACCCCGGCCCATGCATTAGTCACAAGTACCCCATATGTCCTATTTTTAGCAAAGTCATGCTAAAATTCATGGAAAATTTCAGCATGACCTTTGCTGAAAATAGGACATATGGAGTACCTGAATTTGCTGGAACGGAAGTTAATCGACATTCCAGCAAACTCAAGGGCCTCTCGGGGTACCTGCAAAATCATCACGACACGATGGTCAGAGACAAAACCCAGCAAAAATCTGGATGGAGTGCAACGGGCTTTCAAATCCACTTTAGACTATTCAAATTCCAGTTTGCATAGGCTAGCTTGAGCATATCATTTCAAAAGCGGACATATTGGAATATCAATGATCCTATAAGAGAAAATATAAGCACCAACACTGGATGGATCAGTTAATAAAAATTGAAATAACAACAAGACTATCGAGACTTCTACAACCAAGTTAGCATTTCGACACTACCACGTAAGACCACTCTCTTAGGTGACTTGTAGTGATCCTATATGATATATTGAACATACAAAACCAGATCATGAAACTACTTCAACTAAATGCATATGTTACAAATTATCTATCTATTTAAATTATCTAGCAGTGCCATATCATTTTTAATTATCCATATATTCAGATCATATAACACTGCCATACCTAAATGCAGTTTCTACACATGCAAATTATCCAGCTAAATGCATATGTTGCCTACTCACTTCACTATCCAACACTTGGCATTTTTACAAATGCATGTACCCACTATTTTCAAGACAGACTGTAGCAAGTCAATTTTTTCATCAATTTTTTCAAGACAGGCTGTAATAAGTATATAGTGAACTAAACAGACTAGGGCAATTTTTTCAAGAAAGACTAGGGCAATTCATCGATTCATTCATCATATAGTGAACTACAAAGTATATCCTACAAAGTATATAGTGAACTAAACACGAAAACGTATGGAGGAGACGATGAACAGAAGCTTACAAGGGTTTTTGATACACCCACTATTAAGAAGTAATAATAAGTATATATTCAGATAAGTCTAAGCAGTACAGTAGCTTTCAGCCTCCAAGAAAGACTAGTAGCGTCTGAATCCTCACTGTTCTTGTGTTCACTAGTTCTTCAGATAAAAAATTGGCTATTAGTTGGTTGTTTGGCTTTGCTATCCGATGAATGAATGGGTCTGACTAGACGGTGTCCCGCAAAATTTCAGGGGGTGCTTCTTGGGCTGTCAAACACTGCCGGCGTGCTTGCAAGAGTTTTTGGTACTGCTGCCACTGGCTACATCCTACAGAAAGGTGAAACACCTGTTTTCACATAGAATAATTTAACTCTTTCATATGCTAACTTCCTACTGTATATGTTTTACTCTACTTAATTATCCAGATTAGTTAGTTGATGATGAGAGAATTATATATAAATGCATCCATCCATCATCATTCAATTCAATTAAAGAGGATGACAATGTCTCAACATATCATCATGCATGATCTGCTCTGGTCTCGTCTGGTGTACTTAAGCCCCGGTTAGTGGAGAGCGTTTGGTTTTAGTTCAATTGACTGACTGACTGAATTAAGCTAAACTAGCTTGACTATCTTTACAGGCAGGCAGAGGCAGGTAAAGTAACTAGAACATGTCACTGTCTCTCTCTGTCACCTCTTCTTCTACTAATACTACACTACACTAGTTGTACTACGTAGTTGGCAGCAGACCGACAGACAGACTCTGCACTTCACTGCAGGCCAGTATCAATTAAAAGTAGCGGAAAAAAAAGATGCACCGACAAATCAGAATGCAAGAAATATATGCACAAGCAATCCTCTTGAACCTGAAGCCAGTTTCAGAGGGGTAATTAAGTAGAGTAAACTAAGTGGCAGTTCTTCATACATACTCCTATATTATACAGTAGCAAGCATCACATGTTTCAGATGGTTTTCTAGCAAGTATATTGACATACATCTGTACATCGACAAGTGCTGCTCTAGCCCTCTAACTGATGATACGGCCAGGGGCATTAAAATGTTGTTGAGAAGTTTCTCAAAGTGCGCGATTTTCTTTCTTTCCTCCATTCCATTGCTTCGCTCAATCCGGGGTCAGAGCATCCAAAATCGCAACGCTAGCTGATGTCGAAACCTCAATCTAGTCTAAATCTATCACTATTTTAGGTAACTAGAGTGCATTTTACAACATAATCCACTAAAACATCCAACCAAGAAGTGGAGCCGATTCATCCAACCAAGAACCAGCTAGGGTTTCGGCGCAGGGGCGAGAGGGGGAGAGCGAACCTCACGGGTGGGGTGGGGAAGCAGACGGCGATGACAATGCCGATGCCGATGCGATCATCGGCGTCCTCTTCTCCAGGGGTGTCGGGTCGCCGCCGCCTCGTCGGGATTTGCTGCTCTCTTGGGCTGTTCATGTTTCTGAAGAAGCACACTGACGTGACGGAGCAGAGTGAGACGACAGCAGGGAGCGAACAGGAAGGAGAGGAAAGGCGGATCTTTTAGTACCTGCTCATCCGGGTCCTCGCTCGCCGCGGTCGAAGGAGAGCAGGGGCCGGTGGCAGAGGACGGTAGGGGCAGGCGGGGTGGGTGCGTTGGGGCCGCGCTCGCCGGCCGCTGCAGGGGCCGGAGGAGGCCCTCGCTCGTTAGAGGGAGGAGGAGAGGAGAGGAGCGGGCAGCGCGCGCTCGGCCGATCCCGTTCGGGGGGCAGCGGGGGTCGAGGCGGCGACGTCGCCGACGGCGTGCAGGCGCGGTGGACGGAGGGGGCGGTGGCGTACGGTTGGGGTCGAGTGGGGGATATGGCGAGGGAGGGAGGGAGGGAGGCCACAGTGCGATGGGAATAGGTGGAGTGGGGGGAGGGTTCTAATGGCGCACCTCCCCCTAGTGCGCCATAAGTACGACGATTCTAATGGCGCACCTCCCCCTGGTGCGCCATTAGTATTTTGTTTTAGTTACTAGCCCGACTGGTCAGGTTATATTCCACCTAACCCTATTTCCATCAGAACACGCCCACTAGCCCGGCTGGTCAGCACGCAGCACACACACTAGGAGCTCCTGGGTTCGATTTCCAGGCTCCCCAATTTTTGTATTTATACATTTAAAATGTTGTTTGATACTTATTTGTGTTTAAATATGTTCAAACTTGTTTAAATCATAACAGTAATATTTTTTTTATAAAACAGATATAATTTTTTAAATAATATCATCAAATTTGTTATTTGAAAATATTTATGAATATTTAAAAAATATCATCAAATTTATTATTTGAAAATATCATGAGTTCATGGGTCGGCGGCGGCGGCCGGTGGAGCGGGGGAGGGTGTGGTGGGTCGTCGGCGGCGGTGGAGTAGGGGAGGGTGCGGGGGGTCGGCGGCGGCGGCCAGTGGAGCGGGGGGTGCTCGGCGGCGAGGGGGACCGGATCTGGCGAGGTGGGATAGTGATCGAGATGGAGGGGGATCGAGATCGAGTGTCAATGAAATTTTAAAACATTCAAGAGTTCAAAAAGTGCCCATGAAATACAATCGAGAAATGAAGGCAACGATTTAAATACAATCGATCTTAGCTAGCTATCTGTTCACAATCTTCTTGCCCTTCTTTTTCGCAAATGGAGTTCTTCTGTGGAACGGACGTCCTTTAGGTAGGGTGGTCCTGCTTCTTCTTGTGGTGTATGCTGCTACTTCATCATCTCGTCATGTTCGATCTTCGGGTCGCCGTACTTGTCGAAGTCTTGCTCATTGGCTACTCCATCCATTCCGACGATCTTCCTTTTGCCTCTCCTCACGACAACACAACTGGGCTTTGACGGGTCGGTAATGAAGAAGCATTGGTCAACTTGGGAAGCCAGTACCCATGGCTCATTTTTCGCGGTGACGTTTGCGCCCGCGGTCTTGGATTTGGCTTCGGGTATAACCATGATAGTGAAATACCGGTCTTCTTTTAGGACGCTCTTGGCCCATCTGACACGGAACATCGGGACCTTCTCTCCAGCGTAGCTCAGCTCCCAGATCTCCTCGATCCTTCCGTAGTATCTGTCCTTGTCGTTACTGGTGTAGGATTCCATCGTTACCCCGGAGTTCTGATAACCATCGCTCTTCATGTCCTTGTCCTCGGTGTAGAATGTGTAGCCGTTGATATCGTACGCCTCATAGGTCATCAGGTTGTACTCGGCGCCCTGTGACAAGGCGAATATGAGTTGTTCTTCCGCGGAAGAATCCTCATGTAAAGGGTACGACAGAAGCTTCTGCTTGAACCAACGCGTGAAACATGAGTTGTTCTCTTTGATTATATCTCCGTCCGTCCTCTGTTGGCCTCGGTCATTGTACGTCTTCTCAATAAAGGTTTTCTGCTCTACCACCCAAGGATCGACCACGTCTATGTGTTGTAGCGCGACTAGGTTTTCTCTTTCAAAGTTGGCGAGTCGACCCTCGAAGTCGACATGCATTTCGCGGCGACCCTCACGGTGACCCCATCCAGCGAGCCTGCCGAGGTGCCTGTTGACGGGCAGACCAACGGGGTTCTCGATGCCTAGATAATTCGTGCAGTAGGAGATGCACTCTTCGGTCAGAAAGCCCCTGGCTATGCTTCCCTCTGGACGTGACATGTTGCGAACGTATCCTTTGATGACACCATTCATATTTTCGAACGGCATCATGCTGTGCAGGAACATCGACCCGAGTTGGATGATATCCTCCACGATATGGACCAGCAGATGCACCATAACATCGAAGAATGCGGGCGGGAAGTACATCTCAAGCTCGCATAGTATCACCACGATCTCTTCCTGTAGCCTTCTGAGTTGCCTCACGCCAACCGACTTCCGAGAGATGATGTCGAAAAAGTTGCATAGGCCAAATAGCGTTTCACGGACGTGCGCATCCATGATCCCACGGATTGCAACTGGAAGTATCTGCGTCATTAGCACGTGACAGTCGTGAGACTTCATCCCGCTTAACATCTGCTTCGCTGGGTCTAGGTATCTGCTTATCTTCCCCCCATAACCGTAAGGAAGTTTTACTCCTACGAGGCAGGTGAAAAACTGCTCGATCTCCTCATGGCTTAGAGTGAAGCACGCGGGAGGGTAGTCATTTCCGGTCTTCTTGGCCTTTTTGCCTTTGCGACGACTTTCTGTGTCTTGCTTCGCCTCATCATCATCATCACTAGCGTGAAGCTCCTCCCTAATGCCCATTGATTTCAAGTCTGCCCTTGCTTTCGGCCCATCTTTGGTCCTCTCTGGCATGTTGAGCAGGGTACCAAGCAGACTCTCGCAAACGTTCTTCGTGATATGCATGACATCAAGGCTGTGAGGCACATGGTGGATCTTCCAGTACGGCAAGTCCGAGAAAACAGACCTCGTTTTCCATACCTTCAGCAGCGGCTCTGGCGCCTTTCGCTTCTTTCTCGGCTCTGGCGCCTTTAGCTTCTTTCCCGGCAGTGGGCAATCTTTCCAATTTTTCAACAGCTCGTCTATTTCCTCGCCGCTCCTCGTACGCGGGCGTCTTCGGGGTTCGGTTTCACCATCGAACAGATCCTAGCGTTTTCTCCATAGGTCATCGTCGTGAAGCCACCTTCGATGTCCCATGAACACTATTTTCGAAGACCCGGGATCTCTATCTAGCTTGCGATACGTTGTGTCATCCATGCACCTGACGCATCCAGAAAATCCGTGGACCACCTGCCCCGCGACATATCCATAACCGAGATAGTCGTGCACCGTCGTGAGCAGTGCGGCTCTCATAGGGAAATATTCTTTCTCTGCGGCATCCCACGTATTGGCTGGCGTTTTCCACAGCGTGTCTAGCTCCTCTTTCAGCAGCCCCAGATACGGATTGATGTCGTTCCCTGGTTGTTTCGGTCCTTCAATTAGCATACTCATGTAAATGTACTTCCTCTTCATGCACAACCAGGGGGGAAGGTTGTACATCCACACAAACATAGGCCAGGTGCTATGTGTGCTTCTCTGGCTGCCAAACGGATTGACTCCATCGGTGCTCGCGCCCAGCACGATGTTCCTTGGATCGTTCCCAAATTCTGCGTCTTCGAAGTTCAACGCTTGCCACTGGCTCGCATCCTGAGGGTGACTCAGCATCTTGTCTTTTTTATTTATCTCCGGATCATTTGCGTCATCTTCTCGCTTCTTCTCCTCCCTATCCGCGTGCCAACGCAGGAGCTTTGCTACCTTAGGGTCTGCGAAATACCGCTGCAGACGAGGAGTGATCGGAAAGTACCACACCACTTTTCGAGGAGCTTTCTTCCTCTTCTTGTATCGAGTAACGCCGCACACCGGACATATGGTAGACTCCGCGTGCTCGTCCCGATAAATGATGCAATTGTTCATGCACACATGGTATTTCACATGCGGTAAATCCAGAGGACACACGATTTTCTTCGCCTCCTCGAAACTGGTCGGGCTCTTGTTCCCCTTGGGAAGACGTTCGTGCCAGAATGACATGTTCTTGTCGAAGCATGCGTCGGTCATTTTCTGTTTCACCTTCATCTCCAGAGCCATGAGCGTTACTTTCAGGCGGGTATCCTCGGGCCTGCATCCTTCATACAATGGAGTAACCGCGTCTATCTCCAGTTGATCCAGCTTGGCTTTCTCTCGGGCGGCAGCTCTTGCGTTATTCGTCTGCTTGAGAAGCAGCTCTTGAATATGAGGGTCCTGCACCCAGCCCATCGATGGTCCATCGTCGTCTGCTCTGCCGGCATCTTCATCTTCATGATCATGCCCTTTGCCTGTTCCAGCATCTTCCTCATCATCATGTCCTGTATCTTCTACATGATGACTGTGTACAGCATCACCGTCGTGATCATGTCCTGGAGATTCTTCGTCTTCTCGCCCACCCGATCTGCGGTGGTTGTCTTGCTGCCCTTCCTCGTTTCTTGCCCGGCCCCATGGACGACTTCGTAGTCATCTTCATCACCTTGCCACCGATAGCCATCCATGAAACCACGCAAGAGCAGGTGGTCCCGCACCTGCCCGGAATCAAGGTCCGCAATAAGGCTCTTCAGCTTGCATCTTCGACACGGACATCTTATCTCCGTCTCGTTCTTTTGAAGCATCTCGGCCTTCGCGGAGCTCAAAAACGTATTCACGATGCCTTCAGTCATCGTGCTGACCAGGGTCGCCTGCGGGGTAGAGCAAAACGATATTTTAGAACCAAGAAAAAATTTGGCATGACTTTCCCTAAAAATAGGACAAAAAAGAATGCATAGTGCCAAAATTCTCGCCGAAACGGAAATGAATCAACATTCCGGCAAAATATCGGCAAATATCGCATTTCAAATACCGGTACCTGCAAACACAAACATATATGCAACACCACAAACATATGCAACACCACGAACATACATAGATCTAGCTAGGCCATAAAAAGTGCATGTGCACATTGTTGAAGGGAGAACTACATAATGATAGCTTCCCCCCTTACTTACCTATCAAAAAAAGGTAATTTAACCACTTAATTTGGATGAATCTATGGTGGAAATGAGGTGACAAGGAGCGGGCAGCCGAGACAAGCTTGGAGGAGGAGGTGGAGAGAATGAAGTGGGGAAAGTGAGTGGGTAGGTGTGGCTGTCCAAAATATCTTGTTGGTCCCAGGTTACTAATGGCGCACCACCTCCAAGTGCGCCATTAGTAACCCAGGTTACTAATGGCGCACCTGCTGGTGGTGCGCCATTAGTAGTTTTGCAAAAAAAAATATATATATATATATATATATATATATATATATATATATATATATATATATATATATATATATATATATATATATATATATATATATATACTAAAGGCGCACTGTGGAATAGTGCGTCATTACTAGTTTAAACTAGTAATGGCGCACTATGGCACGGTGCGCCATTAGTAGTTTTGCAAAAAAAAGAATAAAAAAATAATAGTAGTGGCGCACTCTGTGGCTGGTGCGCCATTACTAGTTAGAACTAGTAATGACGCACTGTGCCTGGATGCGCCATTAGTATGTTTGGAAAAAAAATTGTTACTAGTGGCGCACCATGTGCCTGGTGCGCCATTAGTGTATTCCACACTAATGGCGCACCTACACATGGTGCGCCACTGCTATATAGTAGTGGCGCATCACATGTTAGGTGCGCCATTAGTATCCATTTCATCTATGGCCCTTTTCCTAGTAGTGAACAGCTGCTCCTATGTCGCCTACACCCTTCCTTCGACATACAAGGTCTCGGTTAGGTATTGTCAAGGAAAAACAATACAATGACGGTACAATAAGGTATGACAAACTCAAACGTGCTTTTCTTACCACTACTGGTGAACCAATCAATTTTCATAATGCTCTTGTCAATAAGGAGTGGAAGGAAGCTATGGATACTGAGTATAATGCACTTATGAAAAATTAGACGTGGCATTTAGTACCACCAGAACATGGGAACAATATCATTGATTGTAAGTGGGTATACAAAATAAAAAGAAAGTCCGATGGAAGCATAGACAGGTATAAGGCAAGATTAGTTGCAAAAGGGTTTAAACAGAGGTTTGGAATTGATTATGAAGATACCTTTAGCCTTGTTGTTAAGGCAGCTACTATTCAACTTGTCTTGTCTGTTGCAATTTCCAGAGGTTGGAGTTTAAGACAGCTAGATGTCCAGAACGCGTTTCTTCATGATGTTCTTGAGGAAGAAGTGTTCATGCGGCAACCACCAGGGTATGAGAATCAATGCACACCACAGTATGTATGTAAGTTGGACAAAGCTCTGTACGGTTTGAAACAAGCCCCAAGAGCTTGGTATTCCAAATTAAGCATGTAGCTACAAAATCTTGGGTTCACACCATCTAAGGCAGATATTTCTTTATACTTTTATAACAAAGGGAATATCACTATATTTCTGCTTGTTTATGTTGATGATATAATTGTTGCCAGTTCAAGCTCGGATGCCACTACCTGCTTGCTTAAGGATCTGAAGCTAGAATTTGCTCTCAAGCACTTGGGTGATCTTCACTATTTTTTGGGTATAGAGGTAAAGAAAATTAAAGATGGTATACTTCTCTCCTAGGAAAAATATACTACTGATATTCTCAGAAGAGTAGGATTGGAACACTGCAAGCCAGTAAGTACACCAATTTGTACCTCAGAGAAGCTTACAGTTGAATGTGGAGAAGCACTTGGGTCAGAGATGCAACAAATTATAGAAGTGTTGTAGGCGCTTTACGTTATTTAACCCTTACACGTCCTATTATTTCCTATTCAGTAAATAAGGTCTGCCAATACTTGCATGCACCCAGAACCACTCATTGGACTGCAGTAAAGAGAATTCTTAGATATCTCAAATTTTCAGAAGGACTTGGGCTCCAGATTACCAAGTCTTCTTCTATGCTTGTTACGGCTTACTCTGATGCTGACTGGGCAGGATGTGCTGATGACAGAAGGTCTACAAGTGGTTTTGCTGTTTTTCTGGGAACAAATCTTGTGTCTTGGAGTGCAAGAAAGCAATCAACTGTTTCTAGGTCAAGTACAGAAGCTGAATACAAGGCCTTAGCAAATGCTACAGCTGAAGTAATGTGGATACAAACATTACTCTATGAGCTAGGAATTAAATCTCCACAGGCTGTGAGGTTATGGTGTGACAATATTGGTGCAACCTATCTCTCAGCCAATCCAGTCTTTCATGCACGCACAAAACACATTGAGGTTGATTTTCATTTTGTCAGATAAAGAGTAGCTCGAAAGCTACTGGATATTCGGTTTATACCTACTGCAGATCAACTTGCTGATGGATTTACAAAACCTCTCACCATGAGAAGGTTGGACGAGTTCAAGTACAATCTCAACCTTAGCAAAGTTTCATAAGGTTCAGATTGAGGGGGAGTGTTGAAATAGTTGGTTAGTTAGAGATAGAGTTGTATAGGGATATATACCTTGTTTAAACCTTGTACCCTTCTCTATCTCTTCTTCTGTTATCTCTCCCTCCTTATCCTCCTGTAACGATCCTTCTCTGTAACGGTCGATCTCTCTCGGTCTCGTATTGTAAGCCACGGCATTGTTTCTATATATACAAGTGCGACCCGAGCAAAGGGTTCAACGCTTCCTATATCGTTTCACAAGATCAAGTTGTTTAGTACACAGTACACTCAACCCAATACAACCTGCAAACTTGTGTACTTTATAGTTTCTTTCTCTTATGAAGAGAACAATTATATATTCTGGGTGGATAGCATTCCTTGATGCATATCAAATAGAAAAGTAATAGTCCTTTGACGCCAACGACTCTTTTTTCTTCACCCCTAACCTAGAAGCCTCGCTTATTTGGCATGTGGGTTGACTCTTTGTCCGAGGGAGATTCATTCATGTCCATGGCTAACATTCTGCAGAGTTTTGCTAGCATATGAAGAAGAGACAACCTTTCCAGACTTGTCAGACTTCGATTTTTTCATGATCCTACTCTCAAATTCGTTGAGGAAATTTGAGAATTGTCACTTAATAAATACATGCTATACAAAAGCAAATCACCATTGCCAACGAGTGCTCCCATGGAACATAGCCGCCGCTAGACTAGGAGCCACACAACCACCAGATCAGTGCCAAGCCTTCTGTACGGAGCACTACGCCGACCTGAGCAAGAAGGATGTTCCTCTCGATCGCATTCCAGCTGTGGAGCTGAGCCAACCGCCGGACCTGAGCAGCTACTAGGGAGCTGCACCTCATATCAATGCTGATGTTCTTGGTGCCATCACTGCTACACCAGAATGCTGTCGCGGTTGCTACACCTCGCAGCCAACACATATGCACTAGGATCCAGGCCGTTGCGCTAGAATGGATCCGCCGCAAACGCTAAGGAGCCTCGGGTTAGTGCTGTAGTTGGAGAACGCCACCACTGCTACCGTAAAACTTTGTACAACCTCGAAATATCAGAGGCCCCGCCATCCACCATGGGGCTTTGTTTAGTGTCAATCGGTGGCATGGGAGGACGATGGAAGAGAGCGGTGGAAGGAAAATCTAATCTTATCGCCAACTGTGTTGTCTGCTAGAGATGACGCGTGGACATTTATGTGAAGTATTTCTACGCTCGACGCTCTGCTCTAGGTCAATGGCACCTTGCCATCCTTGGAGCACACCGGGATCTGGGAGCTTGCCGTGGAACCCCTCCGCTGCTGCGCGCCCCACACAACACACACCGAAAAAAATCACCTCAACATGCAAACATACATGAGAATTTCCATTTTATTATTCTATTATGCTATTTATATTTAATAAACATTTTTCAACTATGCAACAAACAAACAGAATAAATCATATGTATTTTTTTATTTATAGTTCTAATATTATTCCCCGGCATGGGTATGTTACACGTAATCAAATTTCATTAAAATATATTGCAAAAAAATATATCACAACAATGTGCAGAGTATCATCTAGTTTATTAAGCAAAGGTACACAATGCCAATTACGCAAGCAGGAGGAAAAGCTTGATCATCTGCCCTGTGGCACGCTTATGCGTTTTTAATCTTCCCCTATCTTTCCATGGATGTTTCAAAACTGCTGGAATATTGGATATAAACAAGTTTGCCAGAGTGACCAGAAAATTAGTGCTAGTTGGGGTTGCTGCAGTTCCGCAGACTATCTAGAACACACGAAATTATGCTCGTTTCTGGCACACACAAAAAACTGCCTGATGCGTCTGTTGTGATCAACTAATTTGATATTGGATTCACTATTGGTCGCTTTGCAAGAAAGGAGGTAAACAAAAATCTGTTGCGGTTGGGTGTAAGACTGTCTGAAAACCCGACAAATGAAGTGTTTGGGGTTATGCAGGGCTAGAGACTAACTTAACTAATGCTTGATGGCTGATCTCTGAGTAGTTGTCTGATGTTATAAGTGTGTTATAGTCGCTAGTTTCTGCTTTTGTATAGCCTGGACGTACAGTGTTTTTTTTGCCTCAGTCCTCGGTATGTTGCATCGGTGGTTGGTACATTGCAGTTGACCAGTTGTGAGGTGCTTTTGCAAGTGGCAGGGGTGCTAGCATATTTTGGTCTGTTGTCGGTCTTGGCTGGGTTCGGCGGCTGTTTAGCTAGCTTGTGCTGCTTCTTACGATGTTGCTTCAAGTTGGATGGTCTTGCTATTGCAAATGGTCTTTTTATTTGGGAAACGTTTAAAGCCGGCAGACCGGCCGAAACTTCCGCCGGCCGCGTCGTAGTCATGGGATCAATTCTAACCCAACTGACCACGAGGCATATCACGCAGGTCCACATGCCTTTCATTCCTTCCTTATCTCTTCCCTATGACCCTAGCCACTCATTATTTTCCTCATCCTCTTTTGTTTCTCCCTTTCGTACTAATCTTTCATCTCCATGGCACACGCAAGCTTCTCCACGGTTGCCATGGCCGCTACCTCCGGCGACAGGCCATGGCTCGCGCCCACCCAGCCATGCCGTTTCTCGCATGCGCACGCACCCCGTGCATGATGCAGCAAGACATCATGTTGCATCCTCGCCTTCTCGCTAGTCACCGGCGATGGTGAACTACGGCGTCGGCAAAGGAGCATGTTGCAACCGGCGGCGACGGGAGTTGGGACCTTGATGGAGGGAGCTGCAACCGGTGCCCAGGAGAGCTGCAATCATGTACGGCGAGCATGGCGACCATGGGCTGTGAGGACGGCGGCGCTGGTCCGAGGAACTCACGTCATCACGATATTTTGCTGCATGCTACAACCGGCATCATGAATTGCTACAACCGGTGTCCCATCCAGCTGCAACCGGCATCTTATTTTGCTACATCGCATAGCGGCATCCTGTTTTTTGCTACAACCAGCATCGTCAAATGCTACAACCGGCATCATGGCAAGCTGCAACCGGCAATGCAGTGAACTGTTATGGCCAAGCGACCAGACCCTTTTTTGCTGGAACCGGCGCTTGAATTTGCTGGAACTGGGCGAGTGAGATGTTGCACGACATCGGGTGTGGACGGCGACGAGCATGCCGGCGAGCTATGGTCGTCGCCATCGGAGCTGCAACCTCAGGCCGCAGCTGTTGCATGCATGGAGTCAGCGACAAATGCTGGTGACGAGTGCGGCGACCGGCGATGAGGACGACCAGCGACTTGTGCGGCGACCGGCGACAAGGACGACCAACAACGAGTGCGGCGACCGGCGACGAGGACGACCGGCGACAACTACGGCGACCTGCGACGAGGACAACTGGCGACGAGTGCGACTGTAATGCCCAGGATGGGATTATACCTCCTACGTGTCGAGGCACGACTTAAAGGTATAAGCCCATTCTGGAAAGATCTCAAGTTTGGTATCTTTGCACGACTCATGTAAAAATAGGGATGAAATTGCAAAAGGATAGTTGGCTTACACTCGCCACATCACACAATACATTACATAAGCAAAACATCATCCAAATAACATCATAACCCGACTACGGGTGAAGATCCAAATGAAAGATACCGAAAACATAAAGCCACAGGTCCGAATCGTCCCTAGTAGAAACCACTACTGATCGTCGAAAACGTCACAAGCATACAGCCACGCTCTTCATCGAACTCCCGATGGAGTTCTGATCCATCTCCTGCATCATTCTCGGTTGAACCTGCATCTGGTGTTGTAGTATCTGTGAGCCACGAGGACTCAGCAATCCCATAACCATGGGTATCAAGACTAGCAAAGCTTTATGGGTAGGAGGAGGTAAAGTGGTGAGGTTGCAGCAGCAGCTAAGCAATATATGGTGGCTACCTTACGAGTACAAGAGTAAGATGAGCATCTACGCAAGCGGTCACAAACTAGTAATGATTGCTAAAGATCCTGAACTACCTATGAGTCAAACATAACCCCACCGTGTTCTCATCTCAAAGTGAAAAGAGACAGTCACGGTTACTCACACAGTTGTGTGTTTTACTTCGGATCATCTGTCAAGTTTTCTACAACCGGGCATTAACAAATTCCAATCTGCCACATAACCGCGGGCACGGCTTTCGAAAGATCATAACCTTGCAGGGGTGTCCCAACTTAGCCCATCACAAGCTCTCACGATCAGCTGAAGTGATAAATATAATATCATCACCCCTTATCTTAGGGAAATCTGATCAGGCTCGGCATCCCGGTGCACAAGACATTTCGACAATGGTAAAACAAGTCCAGCAAGACCTCCTGGCGTGCCGACACCCTGATAGTAGCCGCGCGTATCTCGTCTCAGGCCACAGCCAGATGGGAGAAGTTACGAGTAAAACCATCCCTCGGATTTCCCCAAGGTGGCCCCGCAGCACCCCCGTTTGGGACCAACACCATCAGCACTGGCCCCCCTGCTAAGTAGAAAAGAGTACCCGAGGGCGCGACCCCCTATGCAATTTTAATTAATTAATTAAGTTATTATTATAAGCAAATTAAAACCAATGTTGGGCCTTGCTGGAGGAGTTTTATTCAAAGACGAACTGTCAAGGGGTCCCCATATACCCAACCGTGTAAGGAACGCAAAATCAAGGAACATAATGCCGTTTTATCGGCGCCTAAGGTGGCATGAGTGGAACAAAACACCGAGCAAAAGGCCAAGCCTTTCACCCATGCCCAGTATATAGGTGTGTAATTATATATATAACATATTGTGATATTCCAACAACAAGTTCCAACATGGAACGATCTTCATCTTCACATGCAACTAACAATGCTATAAGAGGGGCTGAGCAAGCGGGTAACATAGCCACACAATGGTTTGCTAGGAAGGTGTCAAAAGGTTAGAGGTTTCATGGCAACAAGGAGAGGCTGACATAAAAGATGGGTAGCGCGACATGTAACGATAGCATCGAGACGACTAAGCATGGCAATGGTAGTAAAGGTATCCAAGGGTATGATCATCTTGCCTGAGATCCCGCAAGGAAGAAGAACGGATCCATGAAGAAGACGAAGAAGAAGCCTTTAAGAAGAACCACGGGTAGACGAACGAATCCTCACGATCACAACGGAACAAGCACTAACGAGAAGAAGCAAGCAATACGGTAAACACACATCACAAGAACATGACAATATGCTCAACCAAGTAGGATGCAAGACAAGTGTGACGCCCGAGACCGACGTCCCAGAAGATTCCAGAAGATTCCCGAAGATTCCAGAAGATTCCCGAAGTTTCCAGATGTTCCGGGGTTGCCCGTGTGTTTCTTTTGTATTTGTGTTATTTAATTTTTGCATTGCATCATGTCATCATGGCATCATGTCATTTTAATTTTTGCATCTCAACCTAAATAATTCGTGTGGACCTTCGGTCCATTTAAATCGAGGGAAGATGTCTTCTCTTTATAACATATAAAAGCCTCCTAATATTCATGGAGCTATATTTATAAATATTCCATTCGTTGGAATTAACTCAACACACTTGCATATTTCCCCATGTCTTTTCGCTTCGAGTCTCCTTCAAAAAAATCTTGCCAATAATTCTTTTCCGTTGTTCGAGGTTCTTCCAAAAAAAACCCTCCTTCTATTTTATTTTAATCCCTGACATTTTTTGTGAGTCCAGGGATTTTTTACCCCTTGCCCTAAGTCTTTTCCTAACTCCTCTTTACTTCTTTTCCCTCTTTTGTTTTTCTGTTTTTGTTAAAAAAAACAGCAGCAGTTTTATTCAAAAGGTGCAGCCCAGGCCTCCTTCCAGCCCTCTTGGACCTCTCTCCAGGCCTCCCTGGCCCATTGGCCGCGACCAGCCCGCATCCCCGAAACCCTAGCGAAGCCCCGCACCAGCTCCCTCCGTTCCTCCCACTGTGCGCCGCCAGCGATCGAACCCTCTCCCCTCGCTCTCTCTCTCTGGCGCCCGAAACCCCTCGACCCCGCATCTCCCTCTCCGCTCCTCCCGCTCGTGCGCCGCCCCCTCGCACTCCTTGCTCGCGAGCTCGCCTCTGCCCGGATCGCTCGGCTGCCGTGCCGCCCCGCAGGTCGCCCTTCCTCTCCCGCCGCGCTCGCCTCCAGGCCAAGGCGGCCACGCCCGCCGCTCCCTCGACCGGGCCGGTCCTCAGGCGCCAGGGTGCGCCTCGCCCTCTGCCTCGCCAGCTGGCTCCCTCCGAGCGCCCTCCTCCAGAGGCCGCGGCCACCTCAGCGCCTGCTCCGCGAGCGCCGTCCTCGCGCTGGAGCTCCCGCTCCGTTCCCTTGCGGCCTCACCTCGTCCGTCCCCGAGCGACGTCGCGGCCAGGATCCTCTCGCCTCCTACAGCGCTCGGGGCGTCGTCCTTCATCGCGCCAGGAGCCCAGTACCGAGCAGCGCCGCGGCCGCCCGTCCCTCGTCCAGCCGGCGGCCCCTCGTCCTCCCGTCGCCGCGCGGATCCAGCGCGCGCCCGGCCTCCTCCTCCCGCGCCTCGGCCCGTCCTCAAGCTGCACGCCCTGCTGCCGCAGCGCTGCGCCGGCCAGGAGTCCGTCCCCGCATCACCAGGCGTTGGAGCACCTGCTGCCCCGTCTTCCAGCGCCTCCGTCTCTCCAAGCTCGCCGTGACCGTGCTGTAGTTTGTGTTGTTTTCTGTCGTGTGTTGTTTTTGCTTTTGACTTGACAGAGAACGTGTACCTCTACGGGAAGACGAGCTCGTGAACGGCTACGGATATGAGTACATCTACATGACCTGACAAGTACCCCTACGACCAAGTACCTTGACGACCGGAGCACTCGAGAACGACGAGTACCACTACTTCCTCTACCATCGCAAACGGGAAACTCAAGTACCACGACGACCCGAACGACTACCGTCGCGTGTACCACTACCGTCGCCCGGAAACGAGGAACTCGCCAAGTACCACGACACGTGACGTGAACCTCTACTTCCTCTCCGACGTGAACGGCTACTTCCACTACGAACTCGTTTCCGCCCCGAAACAATTGTTTCGAAGGTATAACCCCGAGACGTGACCCGTGTGATGCTTGCTTGTGTTGTATGAAATGTCTCCCTTGTGTGTGCCCGTGTCCGTTTCGTCCCTTTTGTTGTCCCTCGGTTGCCTCGTCACCGACTCGTGGGAACCCGGTAACGGGATCGCCCCACCTTTCATCTCGTTTGACTCACCCATGCCATCTTATCTTTTGCACCGGACTCTCAACGAGTTACCGGAACCGAGTTGTTGCCTTTGCATCATTTCGGATCGTTGCCGTGGCACCCTTTTCTTCCACCACGGTGACAATACTTCTTATCTCTTTTAAGTCAACCTTTTAATAATTGCATAAACTTGTTCATGTCATCCGCATCATGTTAACAACCTTGAATGTTTAATTGTTGTTTGCTTATAATTATTAAACATGCTTATGGGGATTTTCCGGATATGTTGTTGTTATTCTCCGGCCTCATTTAAATTGCCTAGTTAGTATAGTTTCTTTTTGCTTCACCTCTTGCCATGTTAACAAACTCTTAATCTTGTCTTGTTGATAACTAGAGTCAACTAAATAATTATTGTGGTGTTTTGTCAATATGCAACTCGTTGCATATTGATCTCCACTTAACTTGTAGTATTTGTTGTGCATTTTGCCATGCCTTGCATATTTAAACCGGACATGCATCATACTTGAATGTGCATCGTATGCCTTGTTTATGATTGTGTGTTTACCGTGTTGTTTGTTTCTTTCCGGTTTGCTTCTCTTGTTAGCTTCGGTTTCGTTCCGGAGTTGTGAGGATTCGCTCGACTGTGTTGCTCCGTCTTCTTCTTGGATCCGTTCTTCTCCCTTGTGGAATCCCAGGCAAGATGACCGAACCCGGATACCATTACTATTTTTGCCTATTGCTAGTAGTTTCGATCTATAGCTTTGCCTCGATGCCCATGTCTTTCTTGTCAGCCTCCTACTTGTAACCAATTGCCATGTTTAACCACCCTACCTACGCAAACCGTTGCTTGGCTAAGTATGCTCGCTCAGCCTTCTTATAGCATTGTTAGTTGCAGGTGAAGATTGAAGATGCTTGCTTCATGTTGAAGTTTGGTTGGGTTATATCACACTATATAAATGCTTAAAAATGAAATCATCTATATACTGGCAGGGTGGAAGGCTAAGCCTTTTGCTTGGTGTTTTGTTCCACTCTTGCCGTTAGGAACCGTATAAACCGGTGTTATGTTCCTTGATTATGCGTTCCTAACACGGTTGGGGTGTATGGGACCCCCTTGATAAACCGCTAAGTGCTAAGTCTTTTCCAGCAAGTCCCAACATTTGGTACTATTTGCCTCATAATAACAACTTAATTAATTAATTAAATTTGCATAAGGGGGACGCTCCTTGGAGATTCTTTTCTACATAGCAGGGGGGGCCAGTGCTGATGGCGTTGGTCCCAAACGGGGGTCCTGCGGGAACCACCACGGGGAAACTCGAGGTTTGGGTCCTGTAGCATCGCCCATCCGGTCGTGTCCTGAGACCTAGATACGCGCGGCTACTATCAGGGTGTCGACACGCCGGGAGGATTTGCTGGATTAGCCTTACCTTAGTTCGGTTTAACTTGAGCACGGGATTCCGAGAATACTCGGGTCTTCCCACCTATGGAGTTGCGACTCCGCGGATCGTGGGCTTGTGATGGGCCAAGTTGGAACACCCCTGCAGGGTTTGAACTTTCGAAAGCCGTGCCCGCGGTTATGTGGCAGATGGGAGCTTGTTAATTCCGGTTGTAGATAACTTGACACAATGATTCAATACACTACCAGCGTGTGTACCGTGACTGTCAATTTCCGAATAGGGATTCGGGAGTTGAACACGGTGGGGTTATGTTTGACCGGCTTTAGTTAGGATCACTTCGTGATCATCTTTCGACCGATGCTCTTCTCTTCTCGCTCTCTCTTTTGCGTAAGTTAGTGCTAGTTGCTGCTGCAGACTCTTGTTTGTTCCTTCACCTCATATTTCTTTCTTCAGCCTTATCCTCACCCAAGGCTTAAATAGTCTTGTTACCCGGGAACGGGATTGCTGAGTCCTCTGTGGCTCACAGTTACTCCACCACACCAGTTGCAGGTTCAGCCGTGTACGATGCAGGAGCTGGTTCAGTGCTTCACCAGGAGCTCGTTGAAGAGTGTGGCTGTTTGTTTGTAACGTTTCGATGTTCAGTAGTGGTTTCTACTAGGATTCGATCCTGACCTGTGGTTTTATGTTGTTTTGGTATCTTTCTTTTGGATCTTCACCCGTAGTCGGGTTGTGATGTTTTGAATGATGATTGTTTATGTAATGTATTGTGTGAAGTGGCGAGTGTAAGCCAACTATCTCCTCTTGCAATTTAATCCCTCTTTTACATGAGTTGTGCAAAGATACCAAACTTGAGATCATTCTAGGATGGACTTATGCCTTTAAGTCGTGCCTCGACACGTAGGAGGTATAATTCCATCCTGGGCATTACAACAAGTCTATATAGGATGCAATACATGGCAAGGTAGGAAGAACAGAAAAACAACACAAGCAACATGGCAAAATGCTCAACCAAGTAGGATGCAACACAAGTCTACATATGATGCACAGCAAGTCTATATATGATGCAATGCAAAAATAAATAGAGCAAGCACAACTGAAACACGCGGGAAAATCCGGAACATCTTGAATCTTCTGGAGCGTCGGTCTTCGGGCGTCACAACTCTCCCACACTAACAGAGGATCTCGACCCGAGATCCTGGAGAAGGCACCGGATAAAACAGAAAAGGAAGAGGTAAAAACAAGTTGCTTCTTTGACCAACGAGTGAAACCACGAACCTTGAGAGGTTGAACAATCTTGAAAGAAAGAATACAACGGAGATGAACGAAGTTAAGAGCACTCCGGTAAAAAGGAGGAACAAGGAACATAATGAGAACCTTGTAGGTTGGAAGACATGAGACAAGTGCTTACGAACCAAAAGAATATGAAACTGCAACGGTATAGCCAAGGAATAAGAATGACAGAATTTGGACAGCACTCCGTCTGAAAATCGAAGGAATTAACATGAGCTTGCCAAGTTGGGATGATACATAATGAAATGAACAACATATTGCCTCCGAAACAATTGAAAGAATGGCACAAGGGGTAAGCAAGATTTCAGATAGCACTCCGGTTAAAAGAGAGTTAAAACTTGATAAGATGAGAGAATTAGAATGGAGGTCACGACATTCCGGTTGAGTGGACGAGAAAAGAAAAGACCATGATCTTGATATGACACGATGATGGTTCGAAGAGAGCAATATCACAAAGCCTCCGGAACGAATAATGGAGTGAAAAGATCGAAGAAGAATAACATCTTCAACAAGAAATGATTTTGAAAGCATCCTTACGAAGAAGGGTTGAAAGGGGTTGATGGAAAATCAGCAACGAAAACGAATAAGCTTGATGTGGGCTTATGGAAAAGATCTCAAAATTAAGAGGTGACAACCAGCCACTTACGAAAACATTTGATTGGATTGAGATCAACAAGGAGACGAAAAACTTATTTCACCGGAATGATAAATGAAGAACTTGGATCATTTATAAGCACCATAATAGCAACAATTCTCAGGGAAAGCTTTTAGGTGAATTATAACCCTAGATAACTCCAACAAATAATTGAAGGGTTGAAAAGATCTCCTGAACAAAGAAAATGATGGGTTCAAATATCTCATTCCTGACAACTTGTGAATCATGAAACATGAAGGAAAATTGTCAAAAATGGCATACCACCCTCTCAAACAATAAGGTAGAAAGAATTGCACTTGGAAAGCATGATGAAGAATGCTTGAGCTCCAACAAGAATCTTGATGAAGACTTCGAGGATGAATTAAATCTTGATGAACCACCATCAAAACTCCGATAATGAAAGCATGAGAAGTGAAAGATGAAAATAATAAGATTCAAGTCCTGCGATGAATTAGATGGAGGTTTGGAATGGTAAAACTGAAATAACTTGGATCTCCAAAAAACAAGATGAACAACTTAGAACCGAGAATATGGTATGATGAACAAGCTCCAGACAAAAGAATTAAGTCACCTTGAAGTAATAAGAATAAGAATTATGTCATGCATCTCCTTCACCAATTTAATTGATGACAACCAAAGGATTTGGCATACTACTTATTCTCGTTGCAAAGAATTAAGGAGAGATTTCGCACAAACTTGGGAAAGTGTTCGACGAAGCACCGGTAGGATTATGAAAAGAACAAATGAGTTGATACGATAACAACGAAAAGAATAATCTTGAATGAACCACCGTAAAAATATGGAGACGAACGAAGAGGCATCAATTAAGAATAGTGGGAGGACGAAGTTGAAAACTGAGAACGAAGAATCTTCTGAAATGATGGCCTTCGG
Organism: Secale cereale; assembly: GCA_902687465.1. Lineage (NCBI taxonomy): Eukaryota > Viridiplantae > Streptophyta > Magnoliopsida > Poales > Poaceae > Secale > Secale cereale. The sequence goes on along the minus strand of LR738715.1, from coordinate 877,196,493 downwards.
AGGATCACAATGGGAAGAATTCATGAAATGCTTCGGATGGGTATAAAAAAAATTCTCACAATCGAAAACAATAATGAGGATGGCATGAAGCTAGAACCACGAATCTTCAAGAGAACGGGCCAAGATTTAAGAGAAGCTCTTCCCCTGTCTTCAAATATTGAGAATGACAAGGAGAAACACCTCCATGAATTGTTGAGGCACTCCGGAATGAAGAATTAAAATGTTTGAACCAACGATGAAAAGAATTTGAAAGCGATCTTGGAGAAGTCATATGACTGATGGAAATCATTCCTACGTCACACTTTGGAAAGAATTTGAGAATAACTCCGGAAAATAGAAGAGTCAGGTAAGATCCTGGAAAAAGACCTGTGGGTTAGGGCCCACTAAAGAAATCACCGTTGAAAAAGATTGTTTAAGAGATATTGCACCGGTTGAATTAAATGGCTTGAATGAGATAACAATCCTCAAAATAGCTTGAACGGATTAAGAATGGAAACACGAATCTTCTGAGATGTCTTCAGCTCTCCGGATATGAATAGCGAGAGGACAATGATTAATTGGTGCACCGGAATAAGAAAGCATTGTGAAATGAGGAAGAGGATAAGATCAACACCGAAATCTTGAATTAAATTCACCGGAGAACAAAATGAGAATGGAACAACAATGAAGTTGAAACTTCCTTAGCATCTTCCTGAGAAATCACCGGATAATGACATTGAAGGAAAGGACTGAAGAAACATCACATGAATGAAATGGATATTTCATTAGGGACTCTGGCTCCTAGAAGAAAAAGGGTGGGAGGGCGGGGAAAAAACAAAGACAACTTGAGACGAACAAAATGGACACCGGTTGAAAAGAATTTAACATGACCATTTTGATGATTAAAAGGACTAGCACTCTCATAGAAATACGAGAATACCGATTAGGAAAGGTATGGAATCAACATTTGACATCGAAGCAACTCGAATACCAGAATCAAATCAAAACAAAGGATAGATATGTTGCAACATAATCTTCACAATATCATCTGAACGGAGAATTGAACGAATGAATTCTGTAGGTACATCAACTTGTCGAGAAGCCACTTGGGAGAACAAAAGGTAAATAAAAACAACAAGGAGCATATAGAACAAATACAAGATAGAAGTTTTGTTTCACATATTCGTGCTGAAAGCTTATGGAACGTGTTACAAAAGGGTTTTGCAATCCCAGGATCAGCATAGCCAAGGACCCTTTAAGATGCAACTCCCGATCAGAACAAACGCCCATAAAACTACTTCACTCAATGTAGAACCCCGAACTCCATATCATGCATTCGTTGGAAGAATGCCTACGTACTACTGGATGAACCCACCTATTAATTTCCGAAAGTTTCCAGTTATGCAATCAGGTGTTGGGGATACAGGGGAAGCATCGCGCACTCAACTCTAATCCTACATCCAGCTGTATCCATCCTTCAACACATAACCAGTTATTTCCGGAAACCGTTTACCTCGGACCTTCGAAACGCATCTGCTATACAAGCTATGGCAATACTCCCGAACTACCTCCCCAGTACTGGGTGATGTCGGGGTTATCTTGCCACTAACCACATAGGAGAGTTTTCGATGTCGGCCGTCTTAAGTATTCCAGAACTGCTGCGATATATTTGTGACGACAACACCTCGGAGCTCAACTCCCCGGGACACTGCCACAACCCCTAATGACAGGAGGCATCGAGAACAATGATTGTTCTCGTCACAAAGACATCAGAACAATCCAAACAATACTCGCGAGATTCCTAAAAAAAATTTGGTGAAATTTTTGAGAGTAGAAGAGATAAAAGTAATCGTCAGGAGTCCTCACCAGAGTGATAAAGGGATGAGGAGTAAAAAGAAATCCTACTCTCCGATATATATATATATATAGGACACAAAACATTTTAAGTGTGTGCCTAGACTCAACCGTCAACGATTCGATCAATTAGTGGGGGCTCCTAGGTCGGAGAAGGCTCTGAATACCAACTTGTAATGCCCAGGATGGGCTTATACCTCCTACGTGTCGAGGCACGACATAAAGGTATAAGCCCATTCTGGAATGATCTCAGGTTTGGTATCTTTGCACGACTCATGTAAAAATAGGGATGAAATTGCAAAAGGATAGTTGGCTTACACTCGCCACGTCACACAATACATTACATAAGCAAAACATCCAAATAACATCACAACCCGACTACGGGTGAAGATCCAAATGAAAGATACCAAAAACATAAAGCCACAGGTCCCAATCGCCCCTAGTAGAAACCACTACTGATTGTTGAAAACGTCACAAGCATACGGCCACGCTCTTCATCGAACTCCCGGTGGAGTTCTGATCCATCTCCTGCATCATTCTCAGCTGAACCTGCATCTGGTGTTGTAGTATCTGTGAGCCACGAGGACTCAGCAATCCCATAACCATGGGTATCAAGACTAGCAAAGCTTTATGGGTAGGAGGAGGTAAAGTGGTGAGGTTGCAGCAGCAGCTAATCAATATATGGTGGCTACCTTACGAGTACAAGAGTAAGATGAGCATCTACGCAAGCGGTCACAAACTAGTAATGATCGCTAAAGATCCGGAACTACCTACGAGTCAAACATAACCCCACCGTGTTCTCTTCTCAATGTGAAAAGAGACAGTCACGGTTACTCACACAGTTGTGTTTTTTACTTCGGATCATCTGTCAAGTTTTCTACAGCCGGATATTAACAAATTCCAATCTTCCACATAACCACGGGCACGGCTTTCGAAAGATCATAACCCTGCAGAGGTGTCCCAACTTAGCCCATCACAAGCTCTCATGATCAGCTGAAGTGATAAATATAATATCATCACCCCTTATCTTAGGGAAATCCGATCAGGCTCGGCATCCCGGTGCACAAGATATTTCGACAATGGTAAAACAAGTCCAGCATGACCTCCCGGCGTGCCAACACCCTGATAGTAGCCGCGCGCATCTCGTCTCAGGCCACAACCGGATGGGAGAAGCTACGAGTAAAACCAGCCCTCGGATTTCCCCAAGGTGGCCCCGCAGCACCCCCGTTTGGGACCAACACCATCAGCACTGGCCCCCCTGCTATGTAGAAAAGAGTACCCGAGGGCGCGACCCCCTATGCAATTTTAATTAATTAATTAAGTTGTTATTATGAGCAAATTAAAACCAATGTTGGGCCTTGCTGGAGGAGTTTTATTCAAAGAAGAACTGTCAAGGGGTCCCCATATACCCAACCGTGTAAGGAACGCAAAATCAAGGAACATAATGCCGGTCTATCGGCGCCTAAGGTGGCATGAGTGGAACAAAACACCGAGCAAAAAGCCAAGCCTTCCACCCATGCCCAGTATATAGGTGTGTTATTATATATATAACATATTGTGATGTTCCAACAACAAGTTCCAACATGGAACGATCTTCATCTTCACCTGCAACTAACAACGCTATAAGAGGGGCTGAGCAAGCGGGTAACATAGCCACACAATGGTTTGCTAGGAAGGTGTCAAAAGGTTAGAGGTTTCATGGCAACAAGGAGAGGCTGACATAAAAGATGGGTAGCGCGACATGTAACGATAGCATCGAGACGACTAAGCATGGCAATGGTAGTAAAGGTATCCAAGGGTATGCTCATCTTGCCTGAGATCCCGCAAGGAAGAAGAACGGATCCATGAAGAAGACGAAGAAGAAGCCTTTAAGAAGAACCACGGGTAGACGAACGAATCCTCACGATCGCAACGGAACAAGCACTAACGAGAAGAAGCAAGCAATACGGTAAACACACATCACAAGAACATGACAATATGCTCAACCAAGTAGGATGCAAGACAAGTCTATATAGGATGCAATACATGGCAAGGTAGGAAGCACAGAAAAACAACACAAGCAACATGACAAAATGCTCAACCAAGTATGATGCAACACAAGTCTACATATGATGCACAACAAGTCTATATATGATGCAATGCAAAAATAAATAGAGCAAGCACAACTGAAACACGCGGGAAAACCCGGAACATCTGGAATCTTCTGGAGCATCGGTCTTCGGGCGTCACAGCGACGATCGGCGACGAGGATGACCGGCCACCAGCAAGCGCGTGCGGCCGGCGAGATGCGGAATCGAGCGAGTAGACGCAGAATCCGTCGTAAGGACGTGCGTTGAGAAAATAGCAGCTGCATCGAACGGTTATACATGCACTAATCGTATGGCTGTGGGTGAACCGGCCCAAATTTCAGCCGGTCCGCCGTCGCCTATCACCCGCCTTTTTATTTCCCTTAATGGAAATTTGTGAGATAGGACTCACTAATGATTCAATTGATAGATCGATCTTCTCTTCACTAGTGAAGGAAGTCAAGCCTCCGAGGAATCTCCGTAGTTGGGGAGTGCTACAAATCATCCGATGATTTTATCCAAAATTAAGCCGCCTCCTAATCCGTCCGATCTGCCGTTTCACATCCGTAGGATCAGGTTCAATGCAGCCCCTGTCGGAGCTCCGACGACCCCCTAGCGCTTCACTGCAGCTCCGGCAGTGCTTCATTGCAACTCCGGCGGCGCTTCAATGACCCCCACGACGCTTCATTGCAACCCCCGGTGATGTTTCAATGCAGCGCCAACATCGGCGCGGCGGTGCTCCATCGCAGCACCCTGATGCCGCCGGTGAAGCTTCACTGCAGCACCACCACCACGCGTCGGTGATCCACGTATTGCCAGCTGCACCGTCGAAAGTCCACCACAGCGCCTGATGTCCGCCGGCGAAGCTTCAGTGCAGCGCAGTGTGACGGCGACGATGTGCTGCGATGAAGCACGGCGGAGACCGCGGAGGCTACGACGCAGCGCGGCGGCGACGGAGATGATGCGACGCAGCAGGCGGGTGGTGACGGCGTATCTTGCAGCAGCAGCAGCCGCACTAATGCACTCGCTGGTCGGAGGGGGCGCCGTCCTTCGCGGCTGGTTGCTTGAGAAAAGCGAATCGAGGGGAAGGGGAAGAGAAGGTCGCTGGAGTTCTCGTTGGAGATAAAGATAAGGAAACGCTCGAGGAAGAAGAGAGGAAACTACTGGACGAGCTTTCTCTAGCGCGAATAGCCAAGCGGTGGTGGTCCCTCATAGGGACGCGTGTCAAGCATTGGAGGCGGCTTGCGCTGCGATTAAATCATCCGGCTGTTTTTGATTGTTTTCCTACTACTTTCAGTCATGTTCATCGTAGTCAAAATAATGTTAGTGATTTTTTGGCCAAGTTTGCTAGAACTAAGAGTAGAACAGTAGTTTGGCTTAACACTGAATTATCATAGGTCATTGAACTTTGTAATGCAGACTGTGGACTTCCCACTTGAGTAATGCAAAGTTTCATCCGCAAAAAAAGAAAAAAAAAAGAGGACCTTGCCAGAAATAGAATACAAAAACACTACTGATATGAATTAATTTAATTTACCACAAAACCATCACAAGCTGTAATTATAACAAATCCAACATATCATCACGTAAGAGCATATTGAAAACAGCCAAGCGTACGTGGTGTCATAATATATCTAGGATAACTCAGCTCCATTGGTATTTATATACACTTGTAATTTGCACTAGTAGTCTCGGACAGACGTCAATGGTTCACGAAATAAAAGGCAAACTCATAATCTACTAGCTAACGAAAATGTAGTACTAACATCACATACTTGTTGAAGTATCCCCCGGTATTAATTACTCAAAATCTTTATGGCTAAAAACGAAGCCAAGCTTATTTCTCGATGGCGACCGAGACGTTGCCGCTGGTAGTGAGGACGGTGGGCAGTTCGACGTTCTTGCCCTTCTTGGGGGTCGATCTGTAGTAGTAAAAGTACAGGATCAACTGGATGAGGCCGAAGATTGCACCGAGGCCATTGGGGATCTGCAAAGAATTTAAAGAGGACATAACAGTTAGAAAGATCCGCGCTAAGGAATTCTTGATTGTTTGTCTGGCTGGGTTTGTGACTTCTTTTTATGATGTGTATGTGTATACGTATGTACATACCGTGATGTAGATGTCAAACTTGATGAGCGCATAGCCTGTCCAGCAGCAGCCGTTGAGGAAGTTCACCAGCGACAGGAAGAATGGCATGTACTCCACACTCTTGGTCCTGATCACTTTGCCCTGCAAGCAAGCAGTACAATATTAATACTTTCGTCTTAATATTTTTGAGTCATATTTGTAGACTCGTTAGTTGGTTAAAGCGTCTGTAATTAACAAGCAGCCTGAGCTAGTAATTCACCCTGTAAAGGAAGTTTACCTTTGAGGTAGAAATAAACCGTAGGCTTTTGTGATTAAACATATATATGATGTAGCATCTTGTACAAGAACTTGGGTCAGTTCAGACCTTTTCTTTTAAGAGGGTTTTGGCATGAACGTTAAAACATGAAAGGTGGGTGCATCTTTTAGATGGACATCGATTTTCAGGCATAATCAACAACAAACAAGGTGTACTACTTTTTATTTTTGAGGGAACAAGGTGTACTACTTCTTCTCAAATTAAGATCTGACAAAAGCATCTACTAGAACTTTAACAATAAGTAATAGCCATGTTTTTTCTAGACAACGCATCATTAGTTCATTACCACACCATACGTGCACAACGCAAATCAATTAGCCACCTGAACTAACAAAGTAAAGTGGTAATCAAAGAGTGGGTCTGGCGATCCATAAGTTGAAGTGGGGTACATACCATGATGGTGAGTGGGGAGGCGTACATGATCGAGCCGAAGATGACACAGAGGATGCCTACGATCATGGAGCGCTTCTCATGGGTGTGGGCGCCGAGGAGCACGCCGGTCACCACGGCAGCCATGAAGGCCGCCTCAAGAGCGAGCACGCCGAGCATCTTCAACTGCACGCACAGCACATGGCATATTGGTTAGGGGCTGGAGGATCTTCTGTACAGAAACTAAAGCCCGAAAAGAGACGGTAGGCCGGATGAGGGGGCATTAGGAGGGTTGCACGTACGTACCCTTGTGTTCTTGGCCGCGTAGATCATGAAGATGATGATGTAGGCGCCCTCGATGACTAGGCCGATGCCGTTGATGGTGAGGACGAGGGTGCTGTTGGGGTGGACGATGGGGAGCCCGTAGAAGAACCAGAGCAGGCAGTTCATAAGCGTAGCCAGGTATGGGTCCGGCTTGAACTCCTCCACGTCCTTGGCCTTGTAGATTCGCCAGAACGTCGGCCTGCGTACGCACAAGCAGAAAACGAGCGTCAGATTCATGCCCTAGCGATCACCTTCCAAACATGTATACATACAGACTAGACGAGAGGAGGAGGAGGAGAGGGCTTACACGGGGGCGAGGAAGAGGCCGAAGGAGATGACATTGCCGATGATGCCGACGATGTTGCGGGCCACGTCGGCGGAAACCATGATGCCCAGCTAGATCGATCGATCGGGGAACAAACGACTTGAGGAAGGTTGGTTGTGATGTGTTTGGCCGTGGGTGGCCGACCTTATATAGTAGGGGGGTTGCCCGTCGCCTTCCCCAAGTTATATCCGATGTGGATATGGTTAGGGGTGTAGGTTAAAGGGTTTGATTTGAATGCAGTCCTTGTCCAACTCCCTCTCCAGCCGTGCTCCCATCCAACAGCCGGCCGTAATTTCTTACTCGGCCGTGTCCGTAGCTACCTCCTCTCTCCCACGTAACAACTCCTACTCGATCGGGCAACCCCCCGACAGTCCTACACAAACAAACAAGGACAACCCTGAGTGCGAAACATATGAAAAAAGCGAAAATAATATTGAGTGAACGTTCGCTCACCTGGACAGAGGCGCGACGTGGCTGCTGTAGTTCGCTAAGGGCATGTACAATGGTTCTAGCTTAAGGATGCCACGTAAGATAAATGATGAGGTGGAGGAGAGAGAAATCATAAAAGAAGGCTTGTCTTAGCTTATTTAAGCAAAGACAAGAGATGATAGCTTAGCACAATTTGTCTCACCATGTTTTTAGGAATAACTAATTATTGAAGATAAGGCTAAGAGATGACCCATTGTAGACTTGTTTTTTTGTCATCTCTAATTTACATGCAAAACTTAAGATAAGACTATCTTAGCAACCATTGTACATGCCCTAAGTCGTCGACCCGCGCGACGGGATCCTTGTCGTCCGATTTTGATCAAGTTTTTTTTTTTTAAGTTCAAACCTTGTTCTATTTATTCATAATAGGCAGGAATCGCTGCCACCACAATGTGCAAAATACAATCAGGAGGTTGATGTAACCAAACCTTACATAACTCACTAGAGACCCCTTCCGTAGCTAGGGCGTGTGCAGCACCATTTGCCGAACGACGGACCCAACTAATCTTCCATTGTTCTCGCGCCTGCAGCATCGTTTTGACCTATTCGATCACAGGTCCCAGCGACGACATGTCTCTCTCCTTGCTCTGCAACTTGCTTACTATCTCTTGGCTGTCCATCTCAATATGCAGGCGATGTGCATTGAACTCCTCCGCTAGCTGGACTGCCCTGCCGCAAGCCTGAAGTTCAACAGCAGCAGAGTCCGAGGACCCCTGAATAACATGGCATGCACCACGGAGGAAAGCTCCTTCATTGTTTCTGAATACAACACCCGCTCCTCCTTTTGCACCAACTTTGGACGTGGCCCGTCCACATTTGCCTTAACCCAGCCCACATCTGGTGGTTCCCATTTTTGCACTGGAGTGGGTTTAGCAATCCTACTGGTACGCCCATTGGTAGCCTGCCATTGCTCCATTACCCTGAGGACAGTACGTGCGATATCTCCAGCCTCCTCAATCATATTTCCATCTCTTGCATTGTTCCTAGCCAGCCAAAGCCCAAAACTCCTTGCAGCATAACCGCTTTCTCATCGTCCGACGCGTCGGCGAACCAACCTAACAACCAGTTGGATAGGTCACCCTGGGAGCATACAGTAACCGGTGGGATCGCCACCGGAACTCCCATTTCCGAGTGAAGAATTTTCCAGAACTTTGCTGAATGATAGCAGGCCCAAAACCGGTGGTAGTTGGTTTCCTCCCTTCCGCACGCGACACGGACCACTCCTGCCTTAATGCTTCTCCTCTGGAGCTCGGAACCGACAGCTAGTCCATTCCTGATAAGTCTCCACATGTGTGTTTTAACCTTTCCAGGGGCCATCGAGTCCCACAGCCCTAGCCATGCTCGATGCTTAGCAACGGACGATGATGACTCCGGCTGTCGGGATTTTAAACGTTTTTGCATCATCCTCAAATGGTAAGCCGATCTCACTGTAAATATACCGTTTTGAGTGAAGTTCCAAGCTTGGTAATCCTCAGCTCCCGGACCCCCAATCTGAATTTGCAAGATTTCTTGAGCCTCATCTGGGGAGAACATCTCCTGAACCTTGGCTCGGTCCTAGGCTGTACCATGTGTATTCAGCAAAACAGAGACCTTGTTCCTACCGTGGATGTAGGTCTGGCCCAGTGGCGTCAGACTACCTTTCCTCGGTATGCAATTATCATGGTGGATCCTGATCTTGCTCCCATATCCTATTCTCCAAATGAGTCCATCAAGCAGTAGGTTCCTTCCATGGATTATACTACTGAAAGTAAAAGACCCCCCTCGAGGGCAGGTTGCACTTAGAATTGAACTATCAGGGAAATACCGGGCTTTAAGAACCCGTGTACATAGAGAATTAGGACCCTGTAGAATCCGCCAAGCCTGCTTCGCGAGCAACGCTTGATTAAACACCTTGGGGTCTCCAAACCCCAGCCCTCCTTCCTGCTTCCTCGTGCACATTTTGTCCCATGCTATCCAGTGCACCTTCTTCTCACCATTCACTGCACCCCACCAGAAGTTCGAAGAGATAGATGACAAATTTCGGTACATTTTCTTTGTGAGTTGAAAACAGCTCATGGTGAATGTTGGTGTGGACTGGAGCCCCGACTTGACTAGAACTTCTCTAGCAGTTTTTGACAGACCGTGCCCTTTCCATCCAGCAACCTTTTTTCCCGCACTCTCGCGTACATACTTGAAGGTCCCATCTTTAGACTTCCCCACCACGGTAGGGAGGACCAAATATCTCTCACTCAATGCCTCCAAGGTGATGCCTATCGTTTGCTTCAGCAATGTTTTGTCCTCCTCATTCGTTCCTTTACTGAAGAAGATGGCCGACTTTTGTAAGTTAACCTTCTGACCAGAGGCCCTCTCGTAGTCCTGCAAAATGGTTCAAAGCACCTCTAGGTTTTCTTTGGAGCCCTCAAGGAACACCACACCATCCGATTTTGATCAAGTGATCTGTTGCTATCGTCACTTCCTCTCTTTCATTACAGGAAAAACTGTGCATTTGTCAAGTTAAAAAATGGTAGCTAGCTAACGCAGGAGAATTGAAAAACCGTAAAAATAGCGCCGTGCCCCTCCCCACCCCTCCCGGGTCGCCCCCGTGCGGCGACCAGTGGCGCCGCGTCCTCATCCATCCTCTCTCCTCTCCACCTAGCCGCCGCCAAAGCACGCCGCCAGGCAAAGCCCGGTCGCCGGTGATATGTCCATTTTGCATCATGCTTTTATGTTGATATTTATTGCACTAAAGGTTGTTCTTGCACATTATGTCACAATAATTATGCCTTTTCTCTCTTATTGTACAAGGTTTACCTGAAGAGGGAGAATGCCGGCAGCGGGAATTCTGGGCCGGAAAATGAGCAAACATTGGAGACATATTCTGCACAACTCAAAAAAGCCCTGAAACTCCACGAAACTTTGTTATGAAAATATAAAAAATATCTGGCGAAAGAAGTACAGGAGGTGGGGCACCCATCGTCCACGAGGGTGAGCGGCACCCCCCTGGGCGCACCCCTGCCTCGTGGGCCACCTGGCAGCCCCCCGATGCCCATCTTCTGCTATATGAGGTGTTTTGACCTGGAAAAAAATCACAAGGAGTCTTTCGGGACGAAGCGCTGCCGACTCGAGGCGGAACCTTGGCGAAACCAATCTAGGGCTCCGGCGGAGCTGTTCCGCCGGGGATACTTCCCTCCGGGAGGGGGAAATCATGGCTATCGTCATCACCAACAACTCTCCCATCTTGGGGAGGGTTATCTTCATCAACATCTTCACCAGCACTATCTCCTCTGAAACCCTGGTTCATCTCTTGTATCCAATCTTTGTATCAAAACCTCAGATTGGTACCTGTAGGTTGCTAGTAGTGTTGATTACTTCTTGTAGTTGATGCTAGTTGGTTTACTTGGTGGAAGATCATATGTTCAGATCCATTATGCATATTAATACCCCTATGATATTATGAACATGAATATGCTTTGTGATTAGTTATGTTTGTTCCTGAGGACATGGGAGAAGTCATGCTGTAAGTAGTCATGTGAATTTGGTATTCGTTCGATATTTTGATGAGATGTATGTTGTCTTTCCTCCAGTGGTTTCATGTGAACGTCGTCTACATGACACTTCACCATTGTTTGGGCCTAGAGGAAGGCATTGGCAAGTAATAAGTAGATCATGGGTTGCTAGAGTGACAGAAGCTTAAACCCTAGTTTATGCGTTGCTTCGTAAGGGGCTGATTTGGATCCATATGTTCCATGCTATGGTTAGGTTTACCTTAATACTTCTTTTGTAGTTGCGGATGCTTGCAATAGAGGTTAATCATAAATGGGAGGCTTGTCCAAGTAAGGGCAGCACCCAAGCACCGGTCCACCCACATACCAAATTATCAAAATAACAAATGCGAATCATATGAACATGATGAAAACTAGCTTGATGATAATTCTCATGTGTCCTCGGGAGCGCTTTCCTTCATATATGAGTTTGTCCAGGCTTGTCCTTTGCTACAAAAAGGATTGGGCCATCTTGGTGCACCTTATTTACTTTTACTATTTATTACTTGTTACCAATTATCTTATCACAAAACTATCTATTACCGATAATTTCAGTGCTTGCAGAAAATACCTTACTGAAAACCGCCTATCACTTCCTTCTACTCCTCGTTGGGTTCGACACTCTTACTTATCGAAAGGACTATGATAGATCCCCTACACTTGTGGGTCATCGAGACTCTTTTCTGGCGCCGTTGCCGGGGAGTGAAGCGCCTTTGGTAAGTGGAATTTGGTAAGGAAAAATTTATATAGTGTGCTGAAATTTATTGTCACTTGTTACTATGGAACTTAATCCTTTAAGGGGCTTGTTCGGGGTATCTTCACCCCGACAAGTAGAGCAAAGAGTTTATCTTCGACCTACTGAACCTACTAAAAATGTTTTCTTTGAAATTCCTTCGGGTATGATAGAGAAACTGCTAGCTAATCCCTTTACAGGAGATGGAACAATGCATCCCGATTTGCACCTAATCTATGTGGATGAAGTTTGTGGGTTATTTAAGCTTGCAGGTATGCCCGCGGATGTGAGCAAGAAGAAGGTCCTCCCTTTATATTTGAAGGGAGAGGAATTGACATGGTTTAGGCTATGCGATGATATTGGATCATAGAACTACAACCGATCGAAGTTGGAATTTCATCAGAAGTTCTATCCTATGCATCAGGTTCATGGTGATCGTAATTATATATATATAATTTTGGGCCTCGCGAAGGAGAAAGTATCTCTCAAGCTTGGGGGAGGCTTAAGTGAATGTTATATTCATGCCCCAATCATGAGCTCTCAAGAGAAATGATTATTCAAAAAAGTTATGCTCGGCTTTCTCTCAACAATCGCTCCACGCAAGATACTTCTTGCACCGGTTCTTTTATGATGAAGACTATTGAATTCAAATGGGATTTATTGGAAAGAATTAAACGCAACTCTGAAGATTGGGATATCGACGAAGGTAAGGAGTTTGGTATAACACCTAAGTTTGATTGTGTTAAATCTTTCATGGATACCGATGTTTTCCGTGAATTTAGCACTAAATATGGACTTGACTCTGAGATAGTAGCTTCTTTTTGTGAATCATTTGCTACTCATGTTGATCTCCCTAAGGAAAAGTGGTTTAAATTTCATCCACCCATTGAAGTAAAAGTAGCTGAACCTGTTAAAGTTGAAGAAAAGACTATCACTTATAATGTTGATACTATTGTTCCTACCGCCTATATTGAGAAACGACATTTCCCTGTTAGAATAAAGAATCATGCTAAAGCTTCAACCGTGGTTCGTAAGAGTAATACTAGAACACCTACATCCTCTGAGCAAATTAAAGTTGAACCTAGTGTTGCTATGGTTAAGGATCTCTTGGTCGATAATATAGATGGGCATGTTATTTACCTCCATGAGGAAGCTGCTAGAATTGCTAGACCCGATACTAGGAATAAACATAGACCTGTTGTAGGCATGCCTGTTATTTCCATTAAAATAGGAGATCATTGCTATCATGGTTTATGTGATGTAGGTGCTAGTGCGAGTGTAATACCCATTCCCTTATATGAAGAAATTATGCACGATATTGCACCTACTGAGCTAGAAGGTATTGATGTTACTATTAAGCTTGCCAATAGTGACACTATTTCACAAGTTGGGATTGTTAGAGATCTTGAAGTCTTGTGTGGGAAGTTAAATACCCTGCTGATTTTCTTGTTCTTGGTTCCCCACAAGATGATTTTTCCTCATTATATTTGGTAGACCCTTCTTGAATACTGTTAATGCTAAGATAGACTGCGAAAAGGACATTGTTACTGTTGGACTAGGGGATATGTCTCATGATTTTAACTTTGCTAAATTTCGTAGACAACCCCATGATAAAGAATTGCCTAGTAAGGATGAAATTATTGGTCTCGCTTCTATTGTTGTACCTCCTAACGATCCCTTAGAACAATATCTGCTAGACCATGAAAATGATATGTATATGAATGAGAGAAGGGAAATAGATGAAATATTCTTTAAACAAGGACCCTTTTGAAACACAACTTGCCTGTTGAAATTCTAGGGGATCCTCCTCCACCCAAGGGTGATCCCGTGTTTGAACTCAAACCATTACCTGATACTCTTAAGTATGTTTATCATGATAAAAAGAAGATATATCCTGTTATTATTAGTGCTAACCTCTCAGAGCAAGAAGAAGGGAAATTATTGAAAAATCTGAAGAAGCACTGTGCTGCTATTGGATATACTCTTGATGATCTTAAGGGCATTAGTCCCACTCTATGCCAACACAAGATAAAATTGGAAAAGGACGCTAAACCGGTTACTGATCATCAACGACGGTTAAATCCTAGGATGAAAGAAGTGGTAAGGAAGGAAATACTAAAGCTTCTGGAGGCAGGTATAATTTATCCAGTTGTTGATAGTCAGTGGGTAAGCCCTATTCATTGTGTCCCTAAGAAGGGAGGTATTATTGTTGTTCCTAATGATAAAGATGAATCGATCCCGTAATGAATTGTTACTGGTTATAGGATGGAAATTGATTTCCGCAAATTAAATAAAGCTACTAAGAAAGATCATTACCCTTTACCATTTATTGATCAAATGCTAGAAAGGTTATCCAAACATACTCATTTTTGCTTTCTAGATGGCTATTCTGGTTTCTCTCAAATACCTGTGTCAAAAGAGGGTCAAGAAAAGACCACCTTTACTTGTCCCTTCAGTACCTTTGCTTATAGATGTATGCCTTTTGGTTTATGTAATGCACCTGCTACCTTTCAAAGATGCATGATGGCTATATTCTTTGATTTTTGTGAAAAGATTGTTGAGGTTTTCATGGATGATTTTTCCGTTTATGGAACTTCTTTTGATGATTGCTTAAGCAACCTTGATCGAGTTTTGCAGAGATGTGAAGAAACTAATCTTGTCTTGGATTGGGAAAAGTGCCACTTTATGGTTAATGAAGGCATTGTCTTGGGGCATAAAATTTCTGAAAGAGGTATTGAAGTTGATAAAGCTAATGTCGATGCTATTGTGAAGATGACGTGTCCCAAGGACATCAAAGGTATAAGAAGTTTCCTTGGTCATGCTGGTTTTTATAGGAGGTTCATTAAGGACTTCTCCAAAATCTCTAGGCCTCTGACTAATCTCTTACAAAAAGATGTTCCTTTTGTCTTTGATGATGATTGTGTAGAAGCATTTGAAATACTTTGGAAAGAATTGATCTCTGCACCTATTGTTCAGCCTCCTAACTGGAATTTACCCTTTGAAATTATGTGCGATGCTAGTGATTATGCTGTAGGTGCTGTTCTAGGACAAAGAGTTGATAAGAAATTGAATGTTATCCAATATGCTAGTAAAACTCTAGAAAGTGCCCAGAGAAGAGAAATTTTTAGCAATTGTATTTTCTTGTGATAAGTTTAGGCCTTATATTGTTGATTCTAAAGTAACTGTTCACACTGATCATGCTGCTATTACATATCTTATGGAAAAGAAAGATGCTAAACCAAGACTTATTAGATGGGTTCTCTTGCTACAAGAATTTGATTTGCATATTACTGATAGAAAGGGAGCTGAGAACCCCGTTGCAGACAACTTGTCTAGGTTAGAGAATATTCTTGATGACCCACTATGTATTGATGATAGCTTCCCTGATGAACAATTAGCTGTCATAAATGCTTCTCGTACTACTCCATGGTATGCTGATTATGCTAATTACATTGTTGCTAACTTTATACCACCTAGTTTCACATACCAGCAAAAGAAAAAGTTTTTCTATGATTTAAGACATTACTTCTGGGATGACCCACACCTCTATAAGGAAGGAGAAGATGGTATTATTAGACGTTGTGTACCTGAGCATGAACAGGAACAAATCCTACGCAAGTGTCACTCCGAAGCTTATGGAGGACACCATGCTGGAGATAGAACTGCACATAACGTACTGCAATCTGGTTTTTATTGGCCTACTCTCTTCAAGGATGCCTGTAAGTTTGTCTTATCTTGTGATGAATGTCAAAGAATTGGTAATATTAGTAGATCTCAAGAAATTCCTATGAATTATTCACTTGTTATTGAACCATTTGAGGTCTGGGGCTTTGATTATATGGGACTGTTTCCTTCCTCTAATGGGTATACACATATTTTGGTTGCTGTTGATTACGTTACTAAGTGGGTAGAAGCTATTCCAACTAGTAGTGCTGATCATAACACCTCTATTAAGATGCTTAAAAAAGTTATTTTTCTGAGGTTTGAAGTCCCTAGATACTTAATGATTGATGGTGGTTCACACTTTATTCATGGTGCTTTCCGTAAGATGCTTGCTAAGTATTATGTTAATCATAGAATTGCATCCCCTTACCACCCACAGTCTAGTGGTCAAGTAGAACTAAGTAACAGAGAGCTTAAATTAATTTTGCAAAAGACTGTTAATAGATCTAGAAAGAATTGGTCCAAAAAACTTGATGATGCATTATGGGCCTATAGAACTGCATATAAAAATCCCATGGGTATGTCTCCGTATAAAATGGTCTATGGAAAGGCATGCCACTTACCTCTTGAACTAGAACATAAGGCATATTGGGCTATTAAAGAGCTCAATTATGATTTCGAACTTGCTGGTGAGAAGAGGTTATTTGACATCAGCTCACTTGATGAATAGAGAACCCAGGCCTATGAAAATGCCAAACTGTTTAAAGAAAAAGTTAAAAGATGGCATGAGAAAAGGATACAAAAGCGGGAGTTTAACGTAGGTGATTATGTCTTGCTATAAAACTCTCGTTTAAGGTTTTTGCAGGAAAACTTCCCACAAAATGGGAAGGTCCTTACGTTATCGAGGAGGTCTATCATTCCGGTGCCATAAAATTCATCAACTTCGAAGGCACAAATCCGAAGGTGGTGAACGGTCAAATAATCAAACATTATATCTCAGGTAATCCTATAAATGTTGAAACCAACGTTATTGAAATCGTAACCCCGGAGGAATACATAAGTGACACTTTCCAGAATGATTCAGACTCCGAAAAGGAAGAGGTATGTTGTACGGTAAGTAAAGCGACTCCAAAATAGTTCTAATGGCAATTTTTCTCCCTTTTGGAATATTTAGAAAAATAGAAAAATAAGAAGGAGTCTGGGAAGGACACGAGGCGTCCACGAGGATGGAGGGCGTGCCCTACCCCCTGGGCGCGCCCCCCCTACCTTGTGGGCACCCCGTCTGCCTCTCGAACTCCGTTTTCTTGCATGTTACTTCTTTCCGTCGGTAAAAATTCATTATATAATCTCCCGAAGGTTTTGACCACCGCACCACGCGAATATCCTCTGCTTTTGTTTCGAGCTATGTATTTGTCAGATCTAGATCACCATGACGTCTTCAAGAACCCCCAAGGACAAGTTCTTCGAGAAGGTCATCAACCCCTACCTTGCGGAGGTGCTGCAACACCCTCAAACCATCGAGATGTGTGAGGGGGTGCTGCACATCCGCGATGCTGAAGGACCAAAGAGGACCGGAAGCGTGGAGATAAGACTCGAAGCCATGGAGCAGCAAGTTTTCAAGTGCCAAGGTATGGTGGAACGAGGACTCAACGCCAACCACATGATGGTCACGGAGTTCACCAACAACCACAAGCTGGACGCCAAGACCATTGGGGAGGCCATCTTCAAGCTTCACGAGAAAATCGAGCACCTACAAGCCCAGATCTATGACCTGCAAAACCAAAACTGTGAGTATGAATATAGATTCAAGAAGATGAGTTTGGCTGCCGATTTAAGGATCCCGGAGACTCGATCATCCTTCTATGATGGTGAGCCCATGCCTTGTTGGAAATATTCCCTAGAGGCAATAATAAAAGGATTATTATTATATTTCCTTGTTCATGATAATTGTCTGTTGTTCATGCTTGAAATGTATTGTACGGAAACAGCGATACATGTGTGAATACATAGACCACAACGTGTCCCTGGTAAGCCTCTAGTTACTAGCTCGTTGATCAACGGATGGTCACGGTTTCCTGACCATGGACATAGGATGTCATTGATAACGGGATCAAATCATTAGGAGAATGATGTGATGGACAAGACCCAATCATAAGCCTAGCACGAGATCGTATAGTTTGTAATGCTTAAGCTTTTCCAGTGTCAAGTATTTATTCCTTAGACCATGAGGTTGTGCAACTCCCGGATACCGTAGGAATACTTTGGGTGTGCCAAACGTCACAACGTAACTGGGTGGCTATAAAGGTACGCAACGGGTATCTCCGAAAGTGTCTGTTGAGTTGGTACGAACCAAGACTGGGATATTGTCACTCCGTATTAGGGAGAGGTATCTCTGGGCCCACTCGGTAAGACATCATCATAATGAGCTCAAAGTGACTAAGGAGTTAGTCACGGGATGATGGATTACGGAACGAGTAAAGAGACTTGCCATGACGAGATTGAACAAGGTATCGGGCATACCGACGATCGAATCTCGGGCAAGTACCGTACTGATAGACAAAGGGAATAACATACGGGATTGAGTGAATCCTTGACACAGTGGTTCATCTGATGAGATCATCAAGGAACACGTGGGAACCAACATGGGTATCCAGATCCCGCTGTTGGTTATTGACCGGAGAGTCGTCTCGGTCATGTCTGCGTGTCTCCCGAACCCGTAGGGTCTACACACTTAAGGTTCGGTGACGCTAGGGTTGTAGAGATACATGCACACGGAAACCCGAATGTTGTTCGGAGTCCCGGATGAGATCCAGGACGTCACGAGGAGTTCTGGAATGGTCCGGAGGTAAAGAATGATATATAGGAAGTCCAGTTTCGGCCATCGGGATAATTCCGGGGGTCACCGGGAGTGTCCCGGGACCACCGGAGGGGTCCCCGGGGTCCACCGGGTGGGGCCACCCATCCCGGAGGGCCTCGAGGGCCGCAAGGGGTAGGGGCCAGCCCCTGGTGGGCTAGCGCACTGATGGCTTCTCGCCCATCGTTGCTTACCCCAAGTGGAAGGTTTGAGATGCAGTGTAGCGGAAGTTTTCCCTTGGCAAAGATACCAAGGATCGATTTCCCCTGAGACTCCCAGTTTCAGCAAGAAGGTGTTAACTGCTAACGGTGCCAGATTTAGCAATCAACGTGGACCTGCACACAGATACAAATAACTTTGCTCCCAACGAGTACAGAGAGGTTGTCAATCCCTCCGGCCTTGTCGTTTACAAAGGATCAAACGCAAGTGATAATAATGATAGGTATTGCTGCAAATAGTAAGTAAAAGCGGAAAGTAAATAGCGGATGTGATCAGTGATGGTAATATGGACCGGGGTCCCATGATGTTCACTAGTGATGTCTCTCTCCCAAAAGACGATAAAACAGCTATGTGAGGTGAACGAATTACAGCTGGGCAATTGACAGAATTATGTGCGCAAACCAATGCTAACTATGTTGCAAGAAAGGTAGAGGTTCAAAGCATGGGCGGTACGCCAAGGCAAGTAGACCGAAATCCATCTGCATCTACTACTAATCATCCACCTTGAGATATCTATCCAGAACATCTCGCTGGTATTAAGTTGCGAGTCCCACCCATAGTGTAAACTCAAAGCAACAGACAACTGCATTAAAAGAACTTTGCGTAAAGTAAACAATCCTTGCACCCGCGGGCACAAGCACCGTTGTTTTCCCCCTTGTGGCAACAGCACATCCCCTAGACTCATGTTTATGTCACTCAAGCTAGTCATCGAGGGGCATGCACCCACAATCAAGCATAACGTTCCCTCTTGGAGTCACTACCTACTACTTGGCCAAAGCAATAAATAGCAACGGAGAACATGCAAGAATTACTTACGAACATAAATATAAAAGAGGTAGATCAAATATATTACTCAAACACAATCTGAACATAATCTCACAATCCATCGGATCCCAGCAAACTCATCATAGCAACAGCATAAGGATTACATATGTGCCTCGATCATGTAGGGCAGCTCACGAGGTCTAATTAGTAAAGCACAAGAACGGGAGGAGAACATCACATAGCTACTGGTCATGGACCCATGTGTTGGGGAACGTAGTATTTTAAAATTTTCCTACGATCACGCAAGATTTATCTACCAGATGCATAGCAACGAGAGGTAAGAGTGTGTCTACGTACCCTCGTAGACCGGAAGCGGAAGCGTCAAGTGACGCGGTTGATGTAGTCGAACTTCTTCGCGATTCAACCGATCAAGCACCGAACGTACGGCACCTCCGTGTTCAGCACACGTTCAGCTTGATGACGTCCCACGAGCTCTTGATCCAGTTGAGCTTCACAGGAGAGTTTCGTCAGCACGACGGCGTGGTGACGGATATGATGTATTCACCGGCGCAGGGCTTCGCCTAAGCACCGCGACGGTATGACCGAGGTGTGTTTCTGTGGAGGGGGGCACCGCACACGGCTGGAACAATTCAACTTGTGTGTCGTTGGGTGCCCCCCTGCCCCCGTATATAAAGGAGCAAGGGGGGAGGCTGGCCGGCCCTTCCCTGGTGCGGCTAGGAGTGCAATCCTACTAGGAATAGGATTGCAATCCTATTCCTAGTAGGAATCACCAAAGAAGGAAGAGAGGGAAAGGAAAAGAGGGAGAGGTGGCGCCCCCCCAATCCTAGTCCAACTAGGAACCCTAGGTGGGGCGCCGGCCAGCCCTATGGGCTGCCTCTCTCTTTCCCTTAAGGCCCACTATGGACCATCCCCCTTCGTAGGAGGTTCCGGTAACCCCCTCCGTCAATCCCGTTAAATCCGAAACTTTTCCGGAACACTTCCGGTGTCCGAATATAGTCGTCCAATATATCAATCTTTATGTCTCGGACATTCCGAGACTCCTCGTCATGTCCGTGATCTCATCCGGGACTCCGAACTACCTTCGGTACATCAAAACTCATAATACCGTTCGTCATCAGACGTTAAGCGTGCGGACCCTACGGGTTTGAGAACTATGTAGACATGACCGAGACTCATCTCCGGTCAATAACCAATAGCGGAACCTGGATGTTCATATTGGCTCCTACATATTCTACGAAGATCTTTTATCGGTCAGAACCGCATAACAACATACGTTGTTCCTTTTGTCATCGGTATGTTACTTGCCCGAGATTCTATCGTCGGTATCTCCATACCTAGTTCAATCTCGTTACTGACAAGTCTCTTTACTCGTTCCGTAACACATCATCTCGTGACTAACTCATTAGTCTTTTGCTTGCAAGGCTTATTGTGATGTGTGTTACCGAGAGGGCCCAGAGATACCTCTCCGACACTCGGAGTGACAAATCCTAATCTTGATTTATGCCAACACCACGAATACTTTCGGAGACACCTGTAGAGCATCTTTATGATCACCCAGTTACGTTGTGACGTTTGATAGCACACAAGGTGTTCCTACGGTATTCGGGAGTTGCATAATCTCATAGTCATAGGAACATGTATAAGTCATGAAGAAAGCAATAGCAGTAAAACTAAACGATCATAGTGCTATGCTAACGGATGGGTCTTGTCCATCACATCATTCTCCTAATGATGTGATCCCGTTGATCAAATGACAACTCATGTCTATGGCTAGGAAACATAACCATCTTCGATCAATGAGCTAGTCTAGTAGAGGCATACTAGGGACATACTGTTTTGTCTATGTATTCACACATGTACTAAGTTTCCGGTTAATACAATTCTAGCATGAATAAAAGACATTTATCATGATATAAGGAAATACAAATAACAACTTTATTATTGCCTCTAGGGCATATTTCCTTCAGTCTCCCACTTGCACTAGAGTCAATAATCTAGCTCACATCGCCATGTGATTTAATACCGATAGTTCACATCGTTATGTGAATAACACCCATAGTTCACATCACCATGTGACCAACACCCAAAGGGTTTACTAGAGTCAATAATCTAGTTCACATCGCTATGTGATTAATACCCAAGAGTAATAAGGTGTGATCATGTTTTGCTTGTGAGAGAAGTTTAGTCAACAGGTCTGTCACATTCAGATCTGTATGTATTTCGCAAATTTCTATGTCTACAATGCTCTGCATAGAGCTACTCTAGCTAATTGCTCCCACTTTCAATACGCATCCAGATTGATACTTAGAGTCATCTGGATTTAGTGTCAAAGCTTGCATCGGCGTAACCCTTTACGACGAACTCTTTATCACCTCCATAATCGAGAAACATTTCCTTAGTCATCCAGTTACTAAGGATAATTTTGACCGTTGTACAGTGATCTACTCCTGGATCACTATTGTACCCCCTTGACAAACTCATGGCAAGGTACACAACATGTTTGGTACACAGCATGGCATAATTTATAGAACCTATGGCTGAGGCATAGGGAATGACTTTCATTCTCTCTATATTTTTCTGCCGTGGTCTGGCTTTGAGTCTTACTCAACTTCACACCTTACAAGTCAGGCAAGAACTCCTTCTTTGTCTGATCCATTTTGAACTACTTCAAAATCTTATCAAGGTATGTACTCATTGAAAGTCTTATCAAGCGTCTTGATGCCCAATAGGTAAGCAGCTTCACCAAGGTCTTTCTTTGAAAAACTCCTTTCAAACACTCCTTTATGCTTTTCACAAAATTCTACATCATTTCCGATCGACAATATGTCATTCACATATACTTATCAGAAAGGTTGTAGTGCTCCCACTCACTTCTTATAAATACAGGCTTCACCGCAAGTCTGTATAAATCTATATGCTTTGATCAACTTATCAAAGCGTATATTCCAACTCTGAGATGCTTGCACCAGCCCATAGATGGATCGCTGGAGCTTGTACATTTTGTTAGCACCTTTAAGATTGACAAAACCTTCAGGTTGCATCATATACAATTTTTCTTTAATAAATCCATTAAAGAATGCAGTTTTGTTATCCATTTGACAGATTTCATAAAATGCGGCAATTGCTAACATGATTCGGACAGACTTAAGTATCGCTACGGGTGAGAAAGTCTCATCGTAGTGAACTCCTTGAACTTGTCGAAAACCTTTCGCAACAAGTCGAGCTTTGTAAACAGTAACATTACCGTCAGCGTCGGTCTTCCTCTTGAAGATCCATTTATTTTCGATGGCTTGCCGATCATCGGGCAAGTCAATCAAAGTCCACACTTTGTTCTCATACATGGATCCCATCTCAGATTTCATGGCCTCAAGCCATTTTGCGGAATCTGGGCTCATCATCGCTTCCTCATAGTTCGCAGGTTCATCATGGTCTAGTAACATGACTTCCAGAACTGGGTTGCCGTACCACTCTGGTGCGGAACGTACTCTGGTTGATCTACGACGTTCAGCAGAAACTTGATCTGAAGTTTCATGATCATCATCATTAGCTTCCTCACTAATTGGTGGAGGAATCACTGGAACTAGTTTCTGTGATGTTCCACTTTCCAATTCGGGAGAAGGTACAATTACCTCATCAAGTTCTACTTTCCTCCCACTCACATCTTTCGAGAGAAACTCCTTCTCTATAAAGGATCCACTCTTAGTAACAAAGACCTTGCCTTCGGATCTGTGATAGAAGGTGTACCCAACAGTTTCTTTTGGGTATCCTATGAAGATTTACTTCTCCGATTTGGGTTCGAGCTTATCATGTTAAAACTTTTTCACATAAGCATCGCAGTCCCAAACTTAAAGAAATGACAGCTTAGGTTTCTCGTCAAACCACAGTTCATACGGTGTCATCTCCACGGATTTAGGTGGTGCCCTATTTAACGTGAATGTAGCTGTCTCTAATGCATAACCCCAAAAGCGATAGTGGTAGATTGGCAAGAGACATCATCGATCGCACCATATCTAATAAAGTACGGTTATGACGTTCGGACACACCATTACCCTGTGGTGTTCCAGGTGGCGTGAGTAGTGAAACTATTTCACATTGTTTTTACTGAAGGCCAAACTCGCTAACTCAAATATTTTACCTCTACGATCATATCGTAGAAACTCTTATTTTCTGTTACGATGATTCTCCACTTCACTCTGAAATTCTTTGAACTTTTCAAATGTTTCAGACTTGTGCTTCATTAAGTAGATATACCCATATCTTCTCAAATCATCAGTGAAGGTCAGAAAATAACGATACCCGCCGTGAGCTTCAACACTCATTGGTCCGCATACATCAGTATGTATGATTTCCAACAACTCTGTTGCTCGCTCCACAGTTCCGGAGAACGGAGTTTTAGTCATCTTGCCCATGAGGCATGGTTCGCAAGCACCAAGTGATTCATAATCAAGTGATTCCAAAAGTCCATCACTATGGAGTTTCTTCATGCGCTTTACACCAATATGACCTAAACGGCAGTGCCACAAATAAGTTGCACTATCATTATTAACCTTGCATCTTTTGGCTTCAATATTATGAATATGTGTATCACACGATCGAGATCCAACAAACCATTTTCATTGGGTGTATGACCATAGAAGATTTCATTCATGTAAACAGAACAACAATTATTCTCTAACTTACATGAATAACCGTATTGCAATAAACATGATCAAATCATATTCATGCTCAACACCAAATAACACTTATTTAGGTTCAACACTAATCCCGAAAGTATAGGGAGTGTGCGATGATGATCATATCAATCTTGGAACTACTTCCAATACACATCGTCACTTCATCCTTTAACTAGTTTCTGTTCATTATGCAACTCCCATTTCGAGTTACTACTCTTTAGCAACTGAACCAATATCAAATACCGAGGGGTTGCTATGAACACTAGTAAAATACACATCAATAATCTGTATATCAAATATACCTTTGTTCACTTTGCCATCCTTCTTATGCGCCAAATATCTAGGGCAGTTCCACTTCTAGTGACTATTTCCTTTGCAGTAGAAGCACTTGTTTCAGGCTTGAGTTTAGCTTTAGGTTTCTTCACGGGAGTGACAACTTGCTTGTCATTCTTCTTGAAGTTCCCCTTCTATCCCTTTGCCCTTTACTTGAAACAAGTGGTCTGGTTAACCATCAACACTTGATGCTCTTTCTTGATTTCTACCTTCGCCGATTTCAGCATCGTGAAGAGCTCGGGAATTACTTTCGTCATCCCTTGCATATTATAGTTCATCACGAAGTTCTACTAACTTGGTGATAGTGTCTAGAGAACTTTGTCAATTACTATCTTATCTGGAAGATTAACTCCCACTTGATTCAAGCAATTGTACTACCCAGACAATCTGAGCACATGCTCACTGGTTGAGCTATTCTCCTCCATCTTGTAGGCAAATTACTGTCAGAGGTCTTATACCTCTCGACACGGGCATGAGTATGAAATACTAATTTCAACTCTTGGAACATCTCATATGCTCCGTGGCGTTTCAAAACGTTTTTGAAGTCCCGGTCATAAGCCGTAAAGCATGGTGCACTAAACTATCAAGTAGTCATCATATCGAGCTTTTGTGAAAACGTTCATAACGTCTACATCTACTCCTGCAATAGGTCTGTCACCTAGCGGTGCATCAAGGACATAATTCTTCTGTGCAGCAATGAGGATAATCCTCAGATCACAGAATAATTCCGCATCATTGCTACTAACATCTTTCAACTTGGTTTTCTCTAGGAACATATAAAAAATAAACGTGGAGCAACATCGCGAGCTATTGATCTACAACATAGATATGCTAATACTACCAAGACTAAGTTCATGATAAATTAAAGTTCAATTTAATCATATTACTTAAGAACTCCCACTTAGATAGACATCCCTCTAGTCATCTAAATGATCACGTGATCCAAATCAACTAAACCATGTCCGATCATCACGTGAGATGGAGTAGTTTCAATGGTGAACATCTTATGTTGATCATATCTACTATATGATTCACGCTCGACCTTTCGGTCTCTAGTGTTCCGAGGCCATATCTGCATATGCTAGGCTCGTCAAGTTTAACCCGAGTATTCTGCGTGTGCAAAGCTGGCTTACACCCGTTGTATTTGAACGTAGAGCTTATCAAACCCGATCATCACGTGGTGTCTCGGCACGACGAACTTTCGCAACGGTGCATACTCAGGGAGAACACTTATACCTTGAAATTTAGTAAGGGATCATCTTATAATGCTACCGTCGTTCTAAGCAAAATAAGAAGCATAATAAGATAAACATCACATGCAATCAAAAATATGTGACATGATATGGCCATCATCATCTTGTGCTTTTGATCTCCATCTCCAAAGCACCTTCATGATCACCTTCGTCACCGGCGTGACACCTTGATCTCCATCGTAGCATCGTTGTCGTCTCGCCAACTATTGCTTCTACGACTATCGCTACCGTTTAGTGATAAAGTAAAACAATTACATGGCGATTGCATTTCATACAATAAAGCGACAACCATATGGCTCCTGCCAGTTGCCGATAACATTACAAAACATGATCATCTCATACAAAACCGTATAACTCATCATGTCTTGACCATATCACATCACAACATGCCCTGCAAAAACAAGTTAGACGTCCTCTACTTTGTTGTTGCAAGTTTTACGTGGCTGCTACGGGCTTAGCATGAACCGTTCTTACCTACGCATACAAAACCACAACGATGTTTCGTCAAGTATGTGCTGTTTTAACCTTCACAAGGACCGGGCGTAGCCACACATGATTCAGCTAAAGTGAGAGACAGACACCCGCCAGTCACCTTTAAGCAATGAGTGCTTGTAACGGTGAAACCAGTCTCGCGTAAGCGTACGCGTAATGTCGGTCCGGGCCGCTTCATCTCACAATACCGCCGAAGCAAAGTATGACATAATGGTAAGAAGTATGACTTGTATCGCCCACAACTCATTGTGTTCTACTCGTGCATATCATCTACGCATAGACCTGGCTCATGATGCCACTGTTGGGGAACGTAGTATTTTAAAATTTTCCTACGATCACGCAAGATCTATCTACCAGATGCATAGCAACGAGAGGTAAGAGTGTGTCTACGTACCCTCGTAGACCGGAAGCGGAAGCGCAAGTGACGCGGTTGATGTAGTCGAACTTCTTCGCGATTCAACCGATCAAGCACCGAACGTACGACACCTCCGTGTTCAGCACACGTTCAGCTTGATGACGTCCCACGAGCTCTTGATCCAGTTGAGCTTCACAGGAGAGTTTCGTCAGCACGACGGCGTGGTGACGGATATGATGTATTCACCGGCGCAGGGCTTCGCCTAAGCACCGCGACGGTATGACCGAGGTGTGTTTCTATGGAGGGGGCCACCACACATGGCTGGAACAATTCAACTTGTGTGTCTTTGGGTGCCCCCTGCCCCCGTATATAAAGGAGCAAGGGGGGAGGCTGGCCGGCCCTTCCCTGGTGCGGCTAGGAGTGCAATCCTACTAGGAATAGGATTGCAATCCTATTCCTAGTAGGAATCACCAAAGAAGGAAGAGAGGGAAAGGAAAAGAGGGAGAGGTGGCGCCCCCCCAATCCTAGTCCAACTAGGAACCCTAGGTGGGGCGCCGGCCAGCCCTATGGGCTGCCTCTCTCTTTCCCTTAAGGCCCACTATGGACCATCCCCCTTCGTAGGAGGTTCCGGTAACCCCCTTCGTTAATCCCGTTAAATCCGAAACTTTTCCGGAACACTTCCGGTGTCCGAATATAGTCGTCCAATATATCAATCTTTATGTCTCGGACATTCCGAGACTCCTCGTCATGTCCGTGATCTCATCCGGGACTCCAAACTACCTTCGGTACATCAAAACTCATAAACTCATAATACCGATCGTCATCAAACGTTAAGCGTGCGGACCCTACGGGTTCGAGAACTATGTAGACATGACCGAGACTCATCTCCGGTCAATAACCAATAGCGGAACCTGGATGTTCATATTGGCTCCTACATATTCTACGAAGATCTTTTATCGGTCAGAACCGCATAACAACATACGTTGTTCCTTTTGTCATCGGTATGTTACTTGCCCGAGATTCGATCGTCGGTATCTCCATACCTAGTTCAATCTCGTTACCGGCAAGTCTCTTTACTCGTTCCGTAACACATCATCTCGTGACTAACTCATTAGTCTTTTGCTTGCAAGGCTTATTGTGATGTGTGTTACCGAGAGGGCCCAGAGATACCTCTCCGACACTCGGAGTGACAAATCCTAATCTTGATTTATGCCAACACCACGAATACTTTCGGAGACACCTGTAGAGCATCTTTATGATCACCCAGTTACGTTGTGACATTTGATAGCACACAAGGTGTTCCTACGGTATTCAGGAGTTGCATAATCTCATAGTCATAGGAACATGTATAAGTCATGAAGAAAGCAATAGCAGTAAAACTAAACGATCATAGTGCTATGCTAACGGATCGGTCTTGTCCATCACATCATTCTCCTAATGATGTGATCCCGTTGATCAAATGAAAACTCATGTCTATGGCTGGGAAACATAACCATCTTTGATCAATGAGCTAGTCTAGTAGAGGCATACTAGGGACATACTGTTTTGTCTATGTATTCACACATGTACTAAGTTTCCGGTTAATACAATTCTAGCATGAATAAAAGATATTTATCATGATATAAGGAAATACAAATAACAACTTTATTATTGCCTCTAGGGCATATTTCCTTCAGTCTCCCACTTGCACTAGAGTCAATAATCTAGCTCACATCGCCATGTGATTTAATACCGATAGTTCACATCGTTATGTGAATAACACCCATAGTTCACATCACCATGTGACCAACACCCAAAGGGTTTACTAGAGTCAATAATCTAGTTCACATCGCTATGTGATTAATACCCAAGAGTAATAAGGTGTGATCATGTTTTGCTTGTGAGAGAAGTTTAGTCAACAGGTCTGTCACATTCAGATCCGTATGTTTCGTAATGGGAAAACCTGAAATACAAAAACAGCAGAAAACAGAAACTGGCACTGGGGTGCACTGAGTTAATAGGTTAGTCCAAATATGATCAAAAGTGTATGGAAGTGTATAAATATCATAGCAATATCACACAAAAGAGGCATGGAGCAAGCAGAAATTATAGATACATTTTGGACGTATCACGCACCCACATGGCCCCCCCTCCATGCGCATAGGGTTGAAACCCTAGGGGGTGGGGGCGCCCCCTATGCCTTGGGGGGCAAGTTCTCCCCCCTGGCTGCCGCCCCCTAGGTGCATCTCCTAGGGCCGACGCCCCCCTGGCCCCCTATATATAGTGTTGGGGAGAGAGGGCAGCCGCACCCAAGCCTCTGGCGCCTCTCCCCCCCGTCACACCTCCAACTCCTCTCGCAGGGCGCCGGCGAAGCCCTGCAGCCTTTTCCGTTGCATCCACCACCACGCCGTCGTGCTGCTGGATCTCCGTCAACATCTCCTCCCCCCTTGCTGGATCAAGAAGGAGGACACGTCGCTGTACCGTACGTGTGTTGAACGTGGAGGTGTCGTCCGTTCAGCGCTGGGATCATCGATGACGAGGATCACGAAGAGTACGACTCCATCATCCACGTTCCTTCGAACGCTTCCGCACGCGATCTACAAAGGGTATGTAGATGCACTCATTTATGCTCGTTGCTAGATGACTCCTTAGATTGATCTTGGTGAAGCGTAGGAAATTTTTTGAATTCTGCTACGTTCCCCAACAGTGGCATCTGAGCTAGGTCTTTGCGTAGCATCTTGCACGAGTAGAACACAAACAAGTTGTGGGCGTTGAGTTTGTTCAATTCTCTTGCCGTTACTAGTCCAATCTTGATTCGGCGGCATCACGGGATGAAGCGGCCCGGACCGACCTTACACGTACGCTTACGTGAGACTGGTTCCACCGACAGACATGCACTAGTTGCATAAGGTGGCTGGCGGGTGTCTGTCTCTCCCACTTTAGTCAGATCGGATTCGATGAACATGGTCCTTATGAAGGGTAAATAGAAATTGACAAATCACGTTGTGGTTTTGGCATAGGTAAGAAACGTTCTTGCCAGAAAACCTATAGAAGCCACGTAAAAACTTGCAACAACAATTAGAGGTCGTCTAACTTGTTCTTGCAGCATGTGCTATGTGATGTGGTATGGCCAAGAAGATGTGATGAATGATATATGTGATGTATGAGATTGATCATGTTCTTGTAATAGGGAATCACGACTTGCATGTCGATGAAAATGACAACCGGCGGGAGCCATAGGAGTTGTCTTAATTATTGTATGACCTGCGTGTCACTGAATAACGCCATGTAATTACTTTACTTTATTGCTAAACGTTAGCCATAGTAGTAGAAGTAATAGTTGGCTTGACGACTTCATGAAGACACGATGATGGAGATCATGATGATGGAGATCATGGTGTCATGCCGGTGACAAAGATGATCATGGTGCCCCGAACATGGAGATCGAAGGAGCAAGATGATATTGGCCATATCATGTCACTTTATTTGATTGCATGTGATGTTTATCATGTTTATGCATCTTGTTTACTTAGAGCGAAGGTAGTAAATAAGATGATCTTTCACTGAAAATTTCAAGAATTGTGTCCCCCCTAACTGTGCACCATTGCTAAGGATCGTTGTTCCGAAGCACCACGTGATGATCGGGTGTGATAGGCTCTAACGTTCGCATACGACGGGTGTAAGCCAGATTTACACACGCAATACACTTAGGGTTCACTTGACGAGCCTAGCATGTACAGACATGGCCTCGGAACACGGAAGACCGAAAGGTCGAACATGAGTCGTATAGAAGATACGATCAACATGAAGATGTTAACCGTTGATGACTAGTCCGTCTCACGTGATGATCGGACACGGGCTAGTCGATTCGGATCATGTATCACTTAGATGACTAGAGAGATATCAATTAAAATTTGATTAGATGAACTTAATTGTCATGAAATTAGTCTAAATTCTTTACAATATGTCTTGTAGATCAAATGGCCCATGCTCATGTCACCCTCAACTTCAACGCGTTCCTAGAGAAATCCAAGCTCAAAGACGATGGTAGCAACTATACGGACTGGGTCCGTAACCTGAGGATCATCCTCATAGCTGCCAAGAAAACTTATGTCCTAGAAGCACCGCTAGGTGACGCTCCCGCCCCGGCAAACCAAGATGTTATGAACGCTTGGCAGTCGCGTTGTGATGATTACTCCCTGGTTCAGTGCGGCATGCTCTACAGCTTAGAATCGGGGCTCCAAAAGCGTTTTGAGCACCACGGAGCATATGAGATGTTCCAAGAGCTGAAAATGGTTTTCCAGGCTCATGCCCGAGTTGAGAGATATGATGTCTCCAACGCATTCTACAGCTGTAAGATGGAGGAAAACAGTTCTGTCAGTGAGCACATACTCAAGATTTCTGGGTTGCACAACCGCTTGTCTCAGTTGGGAATGAATCTCCCAGACGAAGCGGTCGTTGACACAATCCTCCAGTCGCTCCCACCTAGCTACAAGAGCTTCGTGTTGAACTTCAATATGCAAGGGATGGAGAAGTCCATTCCCGAGGTGTATTCAATGCTGAAATCAGCGGAGGTGGAGATCAAGAAAGAGCATCAAGTGTTGATGGTCAATAAAACCGCTAAGTTCAAGAAGGGCAAGGGTAAGAAGAACTTCAAGAAGGACGGCAAGGGAGTTGCCACGCCCGGTAAGCCAGTTGCTGGGAAGAAGCCAAAGTATGGACCCAAGCATGAGACTGAGTGCTTTTGTTGCAAGGGAACGGGTCACTGGAAGCGGAACTGCCCCAAATACTTAGCAGACAAGAAGGCTGGCAACGTCAAAGGTATATGTGATATACATGTTATTGATGTGTACCTTACCAGCGCTCGTAGTAGCTCCTGGGTATTTGATACCGGTGCAGTTGCTCATATTTGTAACTCAAAGCAGGAGCTGCGGAATAAGCGGAGACTGGCGAAGGACGAGGTGACGATGCGCGTCGGGAATGGTTCCAAGGTTGATGTGTGATGTGCCTCGAACCCCTCGTTGGTTACCCCAAGTGGAAGGTGTAAGATGCAGTAAGTAGAAGTGTTTTCCCTTAGCAAAGATGCCAAGGATCGAATCCCCAGAGACTCCTAGGTTCAACAAGTAGGTGTCAACTGCTACGGCGCCAGATTAGTAGCAATCAACGTGGACCTGCACACAGATACAAATAACTTTGCTCCCAACGAGTACAGAGAGGTTGTCAATCCCTCCGGCCTTGTAGTTCACAAAGGATTAAAAACAATGATAGTAGTGATAGATAGTGTTTTGCAATAGTAAATAATACGGAAAGTAAATAGCGGGTGTGATCAATGATGGTAATATGGACCGGAGTCTCATGATGTTCACTAGTGATGTCTCTCTCCCAAAAGACGATAAAACAGCTATGTGAGGTAAACAAATTACAGCTGGGCAATTAATAGGACCACGAACGCAAACCAATGCTGATTACATTGCAAGAAAGGTTGAGGTTCAAAGCATGGGCGGTACGCCAAAGTAAGTAGACCGAAATCCATCAATGCCTACTACTAATCATCCACCTTGAGATATCTATCCAGAACATCTCGCTGGTATTAAGTTGCGAGTCCCACCCATAGTGTAAACTCAATGCAACAGACAACTGCATTAAAAGAACTTTGCGTAAAGTAAACAATCCTTGCACCCGCGGGCACAAGCACCGTTGTTTTCCCCCTTGTGGCAACAGCACATCCCCTAGACTCATGTTTCTGTCACTCAAGCTAGTCATCGAGGGGCGTGAACCCACAATCAAGCATAACGTTCCCTCTTGGAGTCACTACCTATTACTCGGCCAAAGCAATAAATAACAACGGAGAACATGCAAGAATTACTTATGAACTAAAATATAAAAGAGGTAGATCAAATATATTACTCAAGATCAATCTGAACATAATCTCATAATCCATCGGATCCCAGCAAACTCAACATAGCAACAGCATAAGGGTTACATAGGTGCCTCGATCATGTAGGGCAGCTCACGAGGACTAATCAGTGAAGCACAAGAACGGGAGGAGAACATCACATAGCTACTGGTCATGGACTCATGGTCCAAGGGAGACTACTCACGAGTCATCCGGGAGGCGTCCATGGTGGTGGAGAAGCTCCCGGTGGTGATCCTCCCCTCCGGCAGGGTGCCGGGAAGAGTTCTCCTGGTGCTCCCGATCTTGGAAGCAGCAGCGGCGGCGGAACAGAGATGGGATCGCGAAAAGAGTTCCTGTTCTGAGGGTTTCGGAGGACCCTGTAAATATATGCCAAAGGAGGGCACCGGGGGAGTTTCGGGGGGCCCAGGCGCCCCCCCGGCGCGGCCCAGGGGGGGGGCGCCGCCAGGGCGCCTGGAGCCCTGGTGGCCCCCCTAGGCTGCCCTTCGGACGCAGTGTTGTTTCCGGATCGCTGATTTTTTATATAATTTTTCTGGATTTTTCTGGGCAGTTCTCGAAACGTGAAAACCTGAAATACAAAAACAGCCGAAAACAAAAGCTGGCACTTGGGTGCACTGGATTAGTAAGTTAGTCCAAATATGATCAAAAGTGTATGGAAGTGTATGAATATCATAGCAATATCACCCAAAAGTGGCATGGAGCAAGCAGAAATTATAGATACGTTTTGGACGTATCAATGTGATCGCCGTCGGGACGCTGCCTCTACATCTACCCTCGGGATTAGTTTTAAACCTTAATAATTGTTATTTAGTACCAGCTTTGAGCATGAACATTGTATCTGGATCTCGTATGATGCGAGATGGCTACTCATTTAAATCCGAGAATAATGGTTGTTCTATTTATTTGAGAGATATTTTTTATGGTCATGCCTCGCTGGTCAATGGTTTATTTTTGATGAATCTTGATCGTGATGATACACATTGTAATGCCCACGATGGAGCTATATCTCCTACGTGTCGAGGCACAACTTAGAGACATAACCCCATGCTGGAATGATCGCAAGTCTGGTATCTTTGCACAACTCATGTAAAAGATGGGGATGGAAAACATAAATAGTTGGCTTACACTCGCCACGTCACACAAATACAATACATGTCTCAAACATCATACAATAAAACATCACAGCCCTCTAAGGGTAAAATCAAAATGACAAGATACCAAACATAATTTAAAACCACAGGTCGGATCGAATCCTAGTACAAGTCTCCACTACTGATCATCAGGATAACGAACATAGTATCGACTACGCTCCTCGTCATACTCCCAGTCTAGCTCGGTGCCATCACCTGGATAGCTCACCATCGGACCTGCATCTGGTGTGGTGAAGTAACTGTGAGCCACAGAGGACTCAGCAATCCCGTTCCCGGGTAACAAGACTATTTAAGCCTTGGGAGAGGATAAGGCTGAAGAAAAGAATAAGTGTCTGCAGCAGCAACTAGCACCAACTTACGTGAAAGAGTGCAAGAAGAGAAGTGCCTCGGTCGAGAGGTGATCACGAAGTGATCCTAGCTAAAGCTCAACAAACATAACCCCACCCTGTTCAACTCCCGAATCCCTATTCGGAAATTGACAGTCACGGTACACACGCTGGTAGTGTATTGGAACATTGTGTCAAGTTATCTACAACCAGATATTAACAAGCTCCCATCTGCCACATAACCGCGGGCACGGCTTTCGAAAGTTTATAACCCTGCAGGGGTGTTCCAACTTGGCCCATTATAAGCCCACGATCCGCGGAGTCGCAACTCCAAAGTGGGAAGACCCGAGTATTCTCGGAATCCCGTGCTCAAGATACTCCGAACTAAGGTAAGGCTAATCCAGCAAATCCTCCCGGCGTGTCGACACCCTGATAGTAGCCGCGCGTATCTAGTCTCAGGACACGTCCGGATGGGCAAAGCTACAGGTGTATGCCAGATACCTTAGGTTTCCAGAAGGCGGCCCCGCAGGCTCCCCGTTTCGGACCAACACTCATGTGGAGCACTGGCCCGGGGTTGTTGATTAAGAAAGAGGGTTAATTACTCCCTATGCAAGTTTAATGTGTCATTAGGCAAATAGTACCAATGTTGGGACTTGCTGGAAAAGACTTAGCACTTAGCGTTTTATCGAGGGGGTCCCATACACCCCAACCGTGTTAGGAACGCATAATCAAGGAACATAACACCGGTTTAAACGGTTCCTAACGACATGAGTGGAACAAATCACCAAGCAAAAGGCTTAGCCTTCCACCCTTGCCAATATATAGATGATTTCATTTTAAGCATTATATATAGTGTGATATAACCCAACAAAACTTCAACATGAAGCAAGCATCTTCAACTTCACCTGCAACTAGCAACACTATAAGAAGGGCTGAGCGAAGCGTACTTAGCCAAGCAACGGTTTGCATAGGTAGGGTGGTTAGACATGATATGGTTACAAGTAGGAGGCTGACATGAAAGACATGGGCATCGAGGCAAAACTATAGATCGAGACTACTAGAAATAGGCAAAGATAGTAATGTTATCGGGGTTTGGTCATCTTGCCTGAAGAGTAGTCGTTCGGATCGTAAGAAGGGTCCTCGTGCTCAACCTCGTTGGTAACCTTGTGCTCGTACTCGTACTCGGCCTCAGCTTCCGGCTCTAAACAATACAATCACACAAGGCACGAATCAACAAGATGCAATGCGCACACCAAAATGATGGATGCATGATGGATGCACTAAGGGAGCACACGGAGCACGGAAAATAGCACTTAAGCAAATCACTTCAAAACATGACAGCAATAGGATATTATGAATCTACACGGAAAAACAATCAAGTTTCATATAAGACTCGCTGAAATCGGAGCTACGGGCTAAAAGTTATGCCCGAAACAAGAAATGAGCGAAAGTTGAAAAAATACAGCAACATAGCAACTTCGGAGCACTAGAAAAATAAGCTACAGCACTCAAACACCATGGCAAAGAGAATGAACATAAACTAGACATATCCTACAGCAAATAAGTCCAAAGGTGCACCCCCAAAGGAGCCACGGATCAATAGCAACAAGCTTGGACATATTGAACTTGACAATAAATTCTGACAGCAGAATTTTATTGAAACTTTGGAGCAAAAGTTAAACATGCTACAGCCACTTAAATAAGCATGTGAGAACATGAATGGAAAGCCAACAATATCTACTACAAGGAACCATCAAGATCCACCCCAAAACTATCATGGTTTGTCCTAGAACAGCACGCAAACATGGCATCGGAACATTACAGATTTCAGACTTGGTGAAAATCCACTAATTGTTAAAACAGCAGTTTCATCATGGCATCTAAAAGAGCAAGTTTAAGTCACCTCGAAACTAAACATGGCAAGTGGTAAGCACCACATCAAAGTACACATGATGGTGATTCCGAAACATACAAGCATGCATCATGGAGATAAACACAACGATAGCAATGAGCTCAACAAGATGTCATTTCATAACAAGTTAAACAACTAAACAACCACATAGCACTTCGCAACGAGGATAAACATGGCAAGATTAATTCTATCTTGCAACCTAAGACAAACAACATGTAGAGCATGGCAAGACGAACACGTGGACATGTCATTTGCATCATGCGGATAAACGAGCTAAAAGATATCACTATGCAAAGATGGCATAAAAACAACACATAGCAGCAGTTTATATCGGGATGCACTCTTGCAACAGAAATATAAGAATCTAGATGACCTCTAACATGCATGGCACAATGGAATGGATCGTAGTGCTAGTCACCACGAACGTCTGGACACCTCATTCACTCAAATCGGAGCAACACACACAAAGTTATCATCAAATGAAAATAGCATCAGAGATAAAAAATTCTAGGGACTTAGAGAAATAGAGGGGGTTCAACCTCAGATCTGAGAAAACGGGCTCGGGCCAACGGATCGGAGCAGATCTGGCCCGGCGGCTCTGCTGCGGCTGAGCGGCCCGGAGTGGAGGCGGTGCAGATGGGCCGAGCTGCTTCTGCCGGCCGAAGCGGGCCGCGGAGGAAGGCTGGAAGGCCCAGCCGGTGGCGCGCGGGAGCTTGGCGTGGCGGCTGGCACGCGGAAGCCTGGATCGGAGGGGCGGCGCTGGCCCGCGGGAGGCTGGTCCTGGCGAGCGGAGGGAGGCCCAGGGAGGGGCGCGGCCTCGGCTGGCGAATTGGCGGAGAGGCGGCGATCGACTGACGGCCTAGGCCTGGCGATGCGGCGGCCCAGCCGGGGCGCGGAGGAGCGGCCTCGTGGGGGGG